>CM034157.1:30197377-31410233 GCA_019776745.2 Taxus chinensis
ATCTCAGAGGTGGAGAAAAAATCATAACCCTAGAAGAGCTATTGTTCCCCACTACTTCCATAGTAATGTCAAAGAGAAAGCTTTCTAATGATTTTCTCTACTTGTAATTGCTTAATAATTGAAATGAAAAATTTGGCTACTCTATTTTATATGTATTTGAAATGAATGATTCAGAATTGATAATTTGACAAATGAAGCAAACAACAAAATTAGGTCACACTCCCCTTTGGTCCCTCGACAAATAAATACCTTCATCACATTCACCTAGTCATGGCCCCCTTCACCCCACTAATATTAATTTAATTAATTTTATAAATTAATTCATTATTCTCACCATATTTATTATTTAAATATCTTAATTTAGATAATGCCCACACTTACACCTCACCTAGACACCTCACCAAGCCAACTCACCCTAAGACCTATTCTTAGTAAGTTGCCATAACTAACTAAGACTTACCCAAACCCTAAAAATCAATGCCTACATTCCCTCTAACCACATTCCCACATGCTTACAAGAAGCTTCCAGTCTAATCCGTGGGTTAATGACACGAGATCCCAGAAAATCAAGGGGATCTGCCTAGTTTAGTAAACCTAGGAAATCCCACCTTGACCGACGCCGGTTACCCCTAACCATCGCCGGTTAAGCCGGAACCACCGTCGGTCACCTTTTAATCCCTAAAACAACCTTATTTTTGAGGTTGGAAAAAACATTGGCAAACATTGGCAAATTCCTGAGAGATATCACATCTTTTGAGAACAAGTTTCCGTGAGAACACGCATGCAAGGAAGGAGATCAAGCATTTTCTCTTGCACAGACATCCAACATTCACCCAGCAACCATCCAGCAATCACCCAACACAGATTTGATCCAACCAGGCAAAAAGGAATGCACATGCAGCCCATGCAGGAGCTTTCCAATGTTTGGTGATCCTCAACAACATTCAACCTCTTACCAACACCTTCATCCATCACTCACAGGCACCCAGAACCAGATTTCAAGTAAGTAGAATAGTTTACTCCTCTGGTTCATTCATTTAATCATTGTATCTTCATCCTTTGTTCTCCTAGCCACCCATTGACCTCCTTTAATACTCACCCCTCCACATACCCATTAAAACCTCACCAAATCCCATCCAAACAGCCTAATACCTCATTCTGGCCAACCAAGTCCTTTGTGCAATCATAAGGGAGATCCAAAGCTCATTCTGTGGCATTCCCAGTTTTCCACAGTAACCGGCACTGGTTCTCCCCAACCGGCATCGGTCACCCTTAACCGGCATCGGTCTCTGTATTTACCAATACAACCCAGAACAGTAACCTACCCCACCTATTCTCACATCACCCTTAATCACCTGTGACCTGCCTGAGACCTCTGTCAGACCTGCAGAGAACCAGAACCAACTACTTGACCTTCGGATCTTATTTTAACCTAGCCTGTTAGATTAGATCTTTCTTATTGTGTTTTTAATGAGATACCTAAATCATTTCAATTACAATAGGATTTACTTCATTACCAGCATTAAATTGTTTTAAACAGTGGACTGACAGCCGTCTAGGAAGTATCACACTTCCCGGATCTAGCACACGCTAGGCAGTTCACTGCACATATTGTTTAACTTTATTTGGTGGTCTTGTGTTCCATTTCAGGTAGTTCCTCCTAGCCAAAAGGAAGCTCTCATGATCAGCTGTGGATTCAGAAGTCATACGTGCGCAACAACCCAACAACCAACATTTCAACAGGTATTCCTCCTATGCCCATTACCCTATCTGTTTCGTCACTTTCAAAGAAACGTCTAAGAATCAGGTGAAACATTTTGGCATGCCCGGTGGGACCCATTCGGGGTTCCTTGCATTTTATTCATTCCTAGGAAAATTTGTGTGTTTGTTTCCCTTCTGAAAAGCATACACATTAATTTTCTTCCTTGGTAACCCTCTTTTTCTTTCTATTTTCTCTAAAAGAAACCTTTCTTTTGGTGTACTTAAAAAGAATCATTTCTTCTTGTTTTCTGCATTTTAGTGAAAGAGCATCCCTCTTCCTATTCATCCATTTGTGTCATCAAACTTCATATTTCGATTTGGGCTTAAAAATCATTGCATTTCATTCTGATTTATCACATTAGCTCACATTAATTGAGGGCAACCTATACGCTGGAAGTCATTCCCAGCTGATGGTTGACAAATGAATCGTAGAAAGCACATCTCTCTCTCTCTCTCTGAGTCTTGCCAAATTGCACAAATTCAAAACAAATACATATTCTTAAACAACATCTTTCCTAGGAATGCCTGTCAATGATCGCACTGATCTGAGGATTGGCAGGTACTCCCCAGCTCGCTGCTCTGTCGAGTCATACTTCAGAGTGAAGCCCACCCCCACCATAACATACCTGAAACCTCACCTTTTAGATCTCCTTCTTTGTAGGAAGCCATCCTCACCAAAAAAACTCTATTTTACAGTTCATGTGTCAGTCCTTAAATAGCATAAGCTAAACAAACATAATAAAAAAATCACTCTTAGGATCACATTTTTCTTAGTGTTTCTACTTGGCTTGCATTTTGAGGTGAGAGGTCATGTTCTTCATTCTTCTTGTTTCTCCTTGCACGCTCCTCATCATAGTTGGTGTATTCCGGCTTCATCTGAGTGTGCCTGGACCATATTCTCATCATTCTCAGAATTCTGGGTTTGATTCCACATCAGATTTTAATTCACAACCATTTTTCTTTCATCACTGTTTCAATTTCACAGTGACCGGTGTCGGTCCAGCGACCATCGTCGGTTACCCCCTGACCGTCGTCGGTTATACCCAACCGGTGTCGGTTCACTGTCATTTTGGTTAACCTACCCAAAAGGACATTTATTCACCTTCTTCAACTTTTCAGAGTCCCTGTCACTACTATCATTCCCATTGACCTTGTAAAACTCATCAGGTTTGGCATACCTGTCAGATTTGACCTTATACCTTGTTTTTGACTCACTGTCCATTTCCCACAGTGACCGGCAGTGGTTACCCCTAACCGGCGTCGGTTTACCCTGACCGGCATCGGTTATCCTGTGCCACTTTCCAGCCAACATTTGGTACCTAATCCACTTTTTACCGCCTGTTTCACCTGTTCCTGTTGTTTTTCTGTGTCATTTACAGAGAAGCAGCCTAACCTGATCAGTACTGGTTCACATGGTGCTGACCCAAAGACAAGCAAGCACACTCGTATTCCATGCCAGTTGTCAACCACTCCCACCTAGTCCTTCACCACCTTCCATTTTATCACCCGCCATGGATCCTATCCAACCTATCACTATCACTACCAGAGATGAGGAGTTCGCATGACTCCTTGACCAAAACCCTGCCGCCTTGCAGTTTTATCTTTCCCACTCATCCACTCGAGATGCCTTGGGTCAGTTGATATATGGCATGCCCGTATCTATCCCCCTGACTCTCACTCCCACTCCTGCGTCAGCCCCATCTGGCTCCGTGTTGCCCACATCTACCTTACCCCCAGTCATTTCACAGCTAGGTCCTATACCCGCTATGACTGCAGTGTCTGCTACATCTATTGCACCTGCCACATCCACCATACCTTCGACAACCACCCAAAACACAACCTCATCCACCCCTATTGTCTCGCATATACCCATAGCTACACTACCACCTCCAGTGTCGGTGACCCCTACCCCTTTTCAAAATGTGGTCCTTTCCATTCCACAATCATTAGCCCCCATTGCCACTAGGGTTACCATGACCCTTCCACCTCCATATACGTACTATCAGCAGCCTCCTGTTTCATCTATTATTCACTCTGGGTACGTACCCCCTATTTCACTACCTTCTTCTCAATCAACCTACATGACAGCACCATATACTGGAATGCCACCCCTGTTATATGCCCAAAACCAACCCTCTCACGCTACAGGAGGCACCCAATCATCGCAACCTACCAATGACCTAATCAAATTGATGATGGACAAGATGCAGACATTAGAGGCATCAGTTTCTGGCTCCCGTAATACTCTCACCTATGATGAGATTTGTAATGAGCCTATCCACCCATCCATTCCTATCCATCCATATCCCATGCATTGGGAGATGCCTAAATTCAACCATTTCAATAGCAAGGAAGACCCACAACAACATTTGTAGTCTTTCAAACACGAGTGCTACCTAATCACCCATGATGATGCTTTGCTCTTAAGGACCTTTCCCATGTCTCTGACTGGACCTGTGTTAGATTGGTATAGTGGGTTACCTAGACACTCTATATTTTCATTTAATCAGGTAGCCCAAGCCTTCTTGGATCACTTCTCCATCAATATCATCAAGAAGGTTACCATGACTGACCTATAATCCACGCGTCAGTATGAGGACAAATATATCACAGATTTTGTCACTCGCTGGCGTAGCCTGATCAATCAACTCACCTTCCAACTACCACAAACAGAACTCATCGAGCTCTTCACATGGGCTTGTGCTAGACATATCTCACTGACCCTACAGGTCCAACTTTCTGAACATTTGATGAAGCATTCACCATGGCATGAAACCTAGAGATTCGGGCCATCGAAGAGAAGAAAATCCAATTACGCAGTAAGAATTTGGCATTCAAGTCGAATGATACCTCTTCTTCTTCCAAACCATAGAAACAATTATTCAAAGGCCAAGGGCACCGCTAACGTAGTGGTACTCAAAGCCGGCCCACTCATCCATCAAATCAGGCTACCCCCTCATCTAATCTCTCACCCATCCAGACTTTTCAATTCAGATGAGAACAATGGAAATACACCCCAATTGGGGAGCCTTACTCTTCTGTCTTAGAAAATCTCATCAAAGCTGGGGCCATCACCCTTCCACCTATAAAACCACACACTGGTTTTGACCCTGCTCACCCCATGCCCGCATGGTATAAAGAACATGACTTCTGTAACTATCATCGAGTAAAGGGTCATAGTGATGGAAATTGCATCACTTTCAAAAATATTGTCCAAGAAATGCTCGAGAAAGGTGAGTTAACCATGGATAATCCTAACACACTTGCCAATCAAAACCTACACATCTTCAAGAAACCCTTTCCCAATCATGCCCCTTCATCTGATCAAACTAGTGAGACCTCAACTCATGATAGCCATACCCGCGAGGTCCATGCTATTTTTAGTGATGCACCTGTTGCTTCCCAATTACCCCATATTCCTTCCATAGAGGAAATTCTAGCTCGAAATCCTCCTTTTGCATTGGAACCCACCTCACCTATTCCTCCACCCACAGAGGAACACCTTTCACCTTCATCCTCACCTATGGAGGAGCCTTTCATTAATATCGAGAACATTTCACCTTTGAATTCTCCACCTAGAGAATCACCTACACCCACAATACTTCTTCATCTCCTCTCCATGGAGGATACTTATTTCCTTCCACCCATAGAGGAGCACCCATCATCTCCACCCACAGAGGAGCACCCATCATCTCCTCCACCTAGAGAGGAGCACTCGTCATCTCCTCCACCTATCCAAGACCCAGTAGAGATACCTTTGCCTCTAGGCGAACATTCTCCATCAGCTACCCAAGATCCCACAGACCTACTTTTGGCTCTCTTACCCACGGAAGCTGAAGCTAACAAATTTCCCATCTCTAAGACACATTTTATGGGAATAGCCATTGGGTCCTCATCAACATCACCTACAGACATGTCATTCTCATGTTTGGCTGATCACCTAGATTATGTGGATAGAGCCTTATTGTGGGGGCATCTTCTGCTTCCTGTTTCAACACAAATGCAGATGTCACTTGCTGATACTTCCACTATCTACCCAAAAATATTTCGACCAATCGAACCAAACACAACCACCTCTATCACAACTTCTTCCATAACACTCATCATAGCTCAACATACCCTTACCCATAACCCAACATACATCTAAATCCAAACCCACACCTACATCATCTTCCTCGACTAAACCTATTACTACCTTAGGGGTCACCCCAACCACCAGCCTTACTCATCCACCTATCAAACTGGATTTAGCTACATCCTCCAAAGTCAACACCACACCTACTCTGGCACCCAAACAGAAGAACCAAACCCATAGAACTCATACCCCAGCTACGCCAATCACACCTACATCACCTTGTCCCATCCATCTTAGGACCTCAACTTCCCAACATGGTTAAGAAACCTCCACCCATCAATAAACCAAAAACACAACAGCCCACTCCTTCCTCGCAAACCTCTAACCTACCCAAGCACCTGACACAACTTACACCTACACCTACAGCATCTTTACCACCCATACCTCCAATACCCTCAGCAACTTCTTCATTACCCACTACACTTCAGTCTCTGTCTCTCACACCCCCTGCTCGACCCGCATCATCTACCTTCACAGCACCTCCGTTATCCCCATGGGTAACTCACCCTCTTCCCCCATCCACTTTTCCCTCTAGATCTCGTACACCCATATCACCTTTACCCAAGAAGGTGCAACCCAAAGACAAAAATCCGCTACCCTCCAATAAGGTAGTCAAAACAACCATACACCCTCCTACCCATTCATCTACCATACCCCTACCCAAACAAACATGACCAACACCCAAGACTACTCCAGCACCCAAAACCATGGCTCAACCCACTCCCCCTCCTGCAAGGACCATTCCTCAACAATCAGCCGCACCTACACCCAAACCCACTTTCACTTCCCATTGTGATCCACTAGCGGGGTCCTATGCCAAAATATTAACCAACCTCCTTGAGACTTCTGTTATCACATTACCACCACTCAGACCTTATGACCCCCTCAAACCCAAGCCAAAAGGGTTTGATGACACTAAAATTTGTGCCTACCATCGTGTGCCAGGGCACGATGTGGAGAACTGCAAGGTTTTGAAAACCATCCTTATCCAGTTGTGTCCTCCGGAAGCCAACTTTGACGATGATGACCTTCTCGATGAGGACCCTGCTTCACCGACACCCATTCCCATAGTCCTTCCCTCACTGCCCACTCAACAACCATGACCTCCACCCCCACAGCTCCTAGAGCCACCTCCAAGATTTGAAATTAACATGGTTCGCATCAGAGAACTTGCCACACCATCACCCAAATGTCGTTGTGCCCAGCTCACTTCACAAGGTTTTTCTCCCCGGTAGGTTTTTTCCCGTCATGTCATTATACCACTCACCCTACACCTTCTCCATTTGCCAACTCCCCTCAGATCAACATGATCCACATTACTACCCATGCTCAGAAGGATAAAGGTAAGGAAAAGGAAACTGACCCACCAACCAATCCTATACCCAACATACCATCTGCACCCACACCTAAGATTACTATCCATGGACCCACATACCCTATTTCTAATGGGGTCACACATCGCACCATGCTCAAACAATTACACCAATCTCCCCTCAAAATGTCCCTATATGACCTCATCCAAACCTCAGAATCCCATCGTCAAGCTCTCATGGAGGTTCTTCAATCTATTGAGGTTTTACCCAATGAACCTACACCCGTAGCCTCCATTATCACACCCCATCATGTAGCCTCTCTCACCAAATTTCCACCTTTATCCACACCTCACCCTACTCACCAAATAGCCTCCCTTAGCTTCTCAGAGGAAGAGATCGCACCACACCAAACAGATGACCCAGACCCAACCCTCTTCATCTCTGTCCACATCGATGATATACATGTACGACATGTGTAATGATTGATGGGGGTGCTAGCATTAACATCATTTCATCCCATGCATTCACTCAAATGTGCATACCTGACAATTACATGCATAAACATCCTGTCATGTTGCGTTCATTCAATGACGCTATCACCTCTACACTAGGCACCATCATCCTCCACATTTGTGTGGGCCCCCGCACTGTTCCAGAGTTATTTTACATCTTGGAGGGGGAATTTCAATATAACTTGTTGCTTGGCAGACCCTGGATTCATGTCATGGGTTGTGTTCCTTCCACTTTGCATCGTTGTGTAAAGTTTGAACATGAAGGACACACCTATACCATTCCAGCTGATCCATCACCTTTTAAAACATGCAACATGCTTTACCGACCTAATGATGTGCTCATACCCATTAAGGTGTCTACCTCCATAACCACTACCACTTCACCTACACCTCCACTTACCAGTACAGTTGCTACCTCAACCGCACATGCCTCTTCCACTCCTACCGACACCACAACCTCCATGGCCAACCCATCAGTCTCCCAATCCATTAACTCCACCTCCGCATCGACCTCCAACACATCATCTATTCCCGCTACCCACATACCAACCACTGATCCCTTGGAAGGTGTTTTTCAATGCCTCACTCTGGGGGAGTATCACCTATATAGTGTTAACACATTCCTTACTCCACAAGAGTATGGAAGCCTTCACCAGCACCCTCGCTATGATCACCACATAGGAGAATACCTCCTTGATGGTCCTCCTCATCTTTGTACAAGTCTCACCTATGGGGGACTTGATACTACCACTTACACACCCAAACCACCATCACAAACCCACCCATTTTCTTGACTTCCAGTCTCTCACCAATCACCATTTTTCCCACACCTTCCTGCACGATGTGCATGGAAGGGTTTTGGTTTTGGATTTTACGAGCAAGGCCACCATACTATTATTCCATTCACTACCCGCAAACATAACGACTGTAGTGGTATCGGCTTTCTAGAACCACCTACCAAACATGCCCGCATTGAACTCATCGAGGACATCAACCCTTCTCCACCCTCTTCACCGCTCCACCTTCATCACCACCTTCACTGACGGAGTCGATGGATCCTGAATCTATCCCTCCTAACTTTTTTTTTTCATAAACACCATTTCCTTGGGGCCTTTGACTTATCAACGTGAGGGCGAGGCTCCTTCCTCTCTTCCCTTCCTGTATCCTGAAATGATCGATGACGATACACCTTCAATTAACGTCATTCAATGTCAGGATGATGAATCTATACTCACCTACCTTGGTGCAGAAGACTCATATATTCATCGGTCATTACCCTCTGAGATGCAAACCATGTTGAATGAATCGACTATCGAAATCAACATTCATACTCAGGATGACCCGCACATCCTAAAGATCGGTCAATCTTTAGATGCTGCTGAACAGGAAGCCATCACTTCTTTTCTCAAAGATCATAACCATGCTTTTGCTTGGTCTTATGTAGACATGCCTGGTATTGACCCCACCATAGTGGTCCACAATATCGTAACCATTCCCGATGCCAAACCCATCAAACAAAAGCTGAGGAAAATGCACCCTCGCATTGCCCTTCTCGTCAAAGAAGAACTTCAGTGCCTTCTTTCTGTTTCCTTCATATTACCCATTGATTATCCTCGTTGGATTTCTAACATTGTCCCTATCACTAAGGTGACAGGGGGACTCCACATTTGCATGGATTTCCATGACCTCAACCTAGCCTGCCCAAAAGATGACTTCCCTCTACCCGGTATTGACCAACTGGTTGACCTTACGCTGGTCACGAGATGCTATCACTCATGGATGGCTTCTTGGGTTATAACCAAATCTTTCTTGCCCTAGAGGATCAACACAAAAATGCACTCATCACCCCTTGGGGGACCTTCTGCTATCGAGTCATGCCTTTTGGCCTTAAAAATGCTGGTGCCACATATCAGTGGGCTATGACTTACATCTTCCATGATATCATGCATCGTATATTGGAAGATTACGTGGATGATCTCCTGGCCAAATCTAAATGCCGCTCCGAGCACCTTGCCATCCTCAAAACCATTTTTGACCATCTCATTAAATATTGTGTTCACCTTCAGCCTAAGAAGTGCATCTTCGCGGTCCTCTCAGGAAAGCTCCTGGGATTTATCATTTCCCTATGTGGTATAGAAGTTGACCCTGCTAAAGTCAAGGCCATTCTCGAAATGCCTCCACCCACTAACCTTAGACAACTCTGTAGCCTGCAAGGTAAGTTGCAGTCTATTCACCATTTCATTTCACAATTATCTGATCGGTGTCAACCATTTCATCATCTGCTCAAGAAGGATGTCTCCTTTAAATGGGATGATGACTGCCACAAAGCTTTTGAGGCCTTAAAACAATACCTTCTCCAACCACCCATACTCATTCCACCTAAAGATGATCAACCTTTCTACCTATACATCTCAGCTACCGATCACTCTTTGGGGGCCATGCTCACTCATCGTGATGAACAACATAGGGAGTAGGTAGTTTATTACATAAGTTTCCGTACTCTTTTGGACTATGAAACCTGATACACCCATCCCTAAAAAAACTTTTCTTAGCCTTAGTTTTCATTGCCACAAAACTCCGCCATTACCTACTCAACCAACAAAACCTATGTTGTGACCAACACTGACCCCTTACACTTCATGTATGCCAAACCTTATCAAAATTATGTGGTATCACACGATGGCTTATGCTTTTAGCTGACCTCGACCTTGAATTCATTCATCAAAATTCCATCAAGGGCCAAGCTATCACTGACCAATTGGCTGACACACCTATTTCTGGGGATCAACCCTCTAATTTTGACTTTCCAGATGAGTCCATTGCTACCCTTTCCTTGGATGAACCCCCTTACCAAATGACACTCTTCTTTGATGGTTCCAAGTGTCAACATGTGGGGGTGGGGCTGGTGTTATCCTCATTCCGCTTGATGGTGAACCCATGCCTTTGTCTTTCAAACTAGATTTTGATTGTACAAACAATATTTCTGAATACGAAGTGCTCGTATTAGGTCTCCAAGCCTCCTATGCCCTAGATGTCAAATCAATCAACATCTTTGGTGATTCTCAATTGGTCATAAACCAAGTCAATGGTATATACCAATGTCGTAATGAGATACTTCAAAAGTATAAACATCATGTAGACATACTTTTGACCACCTTTGACCGTTACACCTTGCAAACTGTCCCACGTTCAACCAACAAATTTACTAGATACCATGGCCATGCTTGGCTTCTCAAATACCCACTTGCTTCACCTTGATTCTAAAATGTTTGTCACCATACAATGACTCCAATCACCTTCTTATTTACCTCACATGAAGTTTACTCTATCGGAACCGTCACCTTCACCCAAGTGACCTTTGGTATAAACAATACTCCGAATACCTTTCTCTCTCCATCTTACCTCCTGATCTCACTCGTAATGGACAAACACTTCCTTAAAAAGGTCTCTTGTTAGGTCATCATGGGGGTCCTCCTCTATAAGTGCTGCTTTGATGGTATTCTCTTACGATGCCTCACAAGTTCTGAAATTCCTTATACCATTAAGGAAGTTCATGATGGCATATGTGGAGGTCACTTCAGTGGCCTTGCTGTTGCTAAGTGTATTCTTCACCTAGGCTATTACTGGCCGACCCTTAACCATGATTGTTGCGACTATGTCAAACTTGATTGTGTAAAACAACAACATGCCAACCTTCATCATATACCCAGTCATGACTTACAGGTTGCCCTCGTGACCTTTGGCCCTTCTCTCAATGGGGTTTGGATAACTTATCGGAGAGATCAACCCCCATTCTTCCCAGTGCTCATCAATGGATCATCATTGCTACCTAATACCTACATAAAATGGGTGGAAGCCATACCACTGATCATCCATGAAACTGATCAAAATATGTGAGTTCATCAATCATCACATCATTTTTCTTTGGTGTCTCATCGTTCATCACCTTCATCACTGACAATGAAAAACAATTCAAAAACAGGCGGAAAAATTGCGGAAACTTTGCAACACCTTTGACATTTGCTAAGTTTCTCGTCACCTTATTGTTATCCAATTTTGCACACCTGGCAAGATTGGACAAGGGGGTCCTATCACGTTCAAAATAAAATAATAGTCCCAGGAACCCACCTTCGGTTATTATCGACATGCAAAATTAAAAAAATAATTCCTAAATTGCATATGAAGAGATCACCTAGCATCGAAAGGCACCCAGTTGATCTCAACTCAGTGGAGAGTTCATCGAGTTGATAAAGAACCCGGTGTCAAATTGATAAGTCATCTCAGGAAATCATCTCAATGGAGACTCTCAGTTGTAAGAGCTCGACGATGGTCTTGTTAATGCAAAATATAGCTCGTTGAAGATTGACAAATGAAAGGAACTGTACAAGGATCCCGGTGGAGATCGATGCAAAAAGATCTAAAGGCCAAGTCAGGGAGAGTCAAAGTCAACATGATGCCAGGTTTAATCCACTAAGACAGTGCTCGACCAACCACTTGGGAGAATTATCTTGTTTGACCGAGATGTTATGAAAATATGCAGATATGGGAGGTTCAACATCAGGCCATCTTGGGTTTGTAATTACATAATGCCAAACTTCTATCGACCACTTTGGAAATAGTTAAGCACTCGAAACCAACTGAAATTGAGTCCCTTGGAATAAAGGACTTGTCAAAGAACTGGAATTGTAATTGGTGTTCTAGACTTCCTCGGTCGAGTATCGATCACAGGGATGTTGCAGTATAGTAGAAGCCCGTTTGAGCAAGTAAGTTGTCCACGATGTTGTTATCTGATCAGCATCGTATGCATCCTCAAATTCAGGATTTTCCTTCAAGATATTTTTATGAAAATGATTAAGTGAATAAAGTGTTACAGCAGACATGGAGAATGTTACAAAGTCTATCGAGATAAATTTGTTTTACAATGATGTAACTCATGGAAAGGATCTCATAGAGGTGGTAACTGTTTCATATCAGAATATTCATGGAGCATAATTTTATTTGCAATTATATGAGCATCTTCAACGAGTCACTAGATTGACAAGCATAAAGGTTTCTGTTGAAATTATCACACCTTACAAGCTACAGCTGAAATTTTTGCACTGAGAGTTTAATGTTATCCTCAAATCTGTTGAAGGAAAACTCGGTTTATATTCAATACGGAAGATGCAAGGCCAGGAGGAAAAGTGAGACAATCATTATGTCTTTGTCCAAGTTTGCGTGGCAAAGCTAAGGCCAGGGCCAATGGATTTATGCTGATCAAGCCGTTATGAATGTGACATGGAACATTCAGAGCTTTGGTTATGGCCAAATGGGCAAATCAATCTAAGATGGATTCATTTTCTGAATGGCAGTTCACTCGGGGGAGCGTAGCAGCACTTGGTGGAAACTCATGACTTCCTCACTGTTTACATTCAGAGGAGAAATTGGAGTTCGATTAAGTGGAAAACATTAGGATGAAGAAATTCAGCAATGAAGGCATTGGGCTCGTAGGAGAGAGTCTTTGTGCGAGTTATTCTTACATGGAAATAAGTGGACCAGTGCCAATGGGAAAATTGATGGCAAAATGTTGTTCACTCCGCGTAGGGGAGATTCCGGCAAGAATGCCAAGCGGAAATTTGAGTGATGAGATTGGCCAAGACGTTGTCAAATAGTATCCAGATTCTGTTCACTTCGTGTTGGAGAAATCATGGGTCAAACTCATACCGTGGAAATATTTCTTGGAAACCATGGACTAATTTTCCGTGCAAAGGGGAGCATTCAACGAAACACTGCCAAGTTGGCGAGAATTAAATGGCCTTCTGTCCAATTATCACACCTTACGCTACATTCAGTTTGCACCTTGATGCTCCTCACTGAGGGAAAAGGGGAAATCGGTGGCCAGTCTGTCCAAAATGAAATATGGTCAAATGGAACAAAACCCCACTGAATCAATTTCGTGTGGAGGATAAGGCGAGTGCCAAGTAAGGTTTTTGTGGATGGCAAGTTTAAGGAAAGCAGGTTCCAAACGCGGTCCAGATTGGAGGCACCGCCAAGTGGAAATCATCAATGGAAAGTGTGGCATGTGTCCGATCAAATACGTGGAGTAGAAGCCATCAGATCAGTGCTTCCACAGCAGTTACAGGAAACAAACATTCACTGCCGTGCCGTGATAGATTGGAGTCAGAGCCATTTCAAGCTTCATAAAATTTTCCTGGTTCAGGAAGATGGAACGTTTATTACGTGCAGAGATGAAACGATGCATATTGCTGGACATTGGGTTTCATAGAAACGATACGAATGTGAAGGTCAACTCTGAAATACCTGGTCGGCTGTTTTGGATTCCACTGAACATCCTTGTCACTTGTAAATGGTCTCTTTGAGAAAGATGTGGAGCTAGGAATATTTATACCTCGTCATTCAAGTCCAATTCAATAAGCATTCAGTGGTACCAGGCAAAATCCTTGTTTTAACAATGGACAGATTATACTGCAGTATCAAGCTAATTTTAGAAGCTTTTTAGGCTTCAAGCAGACAATAGGAAACAATTATTCACTGCCGTGTACGATGGATTGGAGTCACAATTCAAGGATAGAATTTTCCAAGTATTTTAGCTGTGAGGAATGGAAGTTTAAAACGGTGCAGAATGAAATGATTCATATTGCTCAGCATTGTTTTCTCCTAGAAGCGAATTGAATGTGAAGGTCAACTTTGAAAATACCTGGTCGGCTGTTTTGCATGCTACATCCTTGTTACTCGTAAATGGTCTCTTTGAGAAACTCTGAGGGTAGAAGCAATATTTATACTCTTCCATTATGTACGTCTAATTAGAAAATAAAAGTATTCTTTTACCAGGTTCAGAGAAACTTGTTTTTAACAATGAACGATTATACTGTAGTTTCAAGCTAGCATTTTAGCTAGCTTATTTCTATTAGCTTTGATCCACGACTAAGGAAGAATTCATATGGTTGTTACCTGTACATTTTTCCAAGGTCCTTTTGGTTGCCCCAGTTGTTCAACATATTTTTTTGAAGGGATTATTTTATGTGTTGCAAATTGTAACATAAAGGATCTTTTTAGTTTCTGGAAAAAATGAGTATATGGTTTAGCTCACAGCTACCTATGCCATACTAAGATCCCAATAGTGGCATAATTGTTGATTGGAGCCGAGATTGCCGAGTGCACTACCAAAATACCGAAGGGCTCTTTGGCCAAAAATCAGTCTCAAGGGTGTCTATCGACATGTTATGGGCATGAGCCTGGGTCATCATCATGGCAGCATTAGGTCTTTATTGGTAATGGCATTTTCTCATTGTTTGGAAGGTATAATTGTGCTTATTATGGCAAAGCTAAAACATTCTTACTACAAGTGTTATATGATAAGGAAGAACCATGAGCATTGTGGTAAGACCATTCTTTTTAGAAATGTTGGGTTAAGCTCGGTATTCAAGTGAGTTTGAGCCCAGGAAAGGTAAGATCGTTTGCTGGATGAAGAGCTCGGTGACTTCGCAGGGAGCTCGTGGTGATGTTTCATGAAGTTTGAACGTGGAATGCATAAATGGCTTCGAGTTAACAGAGGAAAATGATAAGAATTGAGTTTGATAGCTCACCATTCGAAGGACTCAATGCAAAAGAGCTCGATTTCTAAGACGAGGAAAGAGTTAGTGTGGGGTTCAAAATCGATTGCAACACCGAGTTAGAGGATTCGAAGCTCACCGAGTTGAGATTTGTGCAGACTCTATCCACATGGACCCCCCTCCTCTTCAAGTCAAACGGGTCAACGGGGGGGTCCCAACATTATGTTAATTAAATTAATATTTTTATTTAAATATTTTAATAATAATATTTATTATTATTATTTAAATATTTTATTTAAATATTCTTTTAATTAATTGAGAAGACTAGGTCATCAGGCAATTAATGACCCATGATGGAACCTTCTCAGGTGGTTCAACTAACTATAATAAATACATCATGGGCCTTCAATTTAGGAATGTAATTATGACCTTTCCTCTTCTTTCTCACATATTCTTCTATAAATGTAAGTTGGAATCTCATTTCAAAGGGTTCCAACAGTTCAGACAAGTTGGACAGTTAGATATCTCAGGCAAGAGTGTATACTTTTCAAGAATCCTCTCTCTTCTGCAAGTTGTTCTTGTGTGTTGAGAGAACTTTCAAGCCTCCTCTTCAAGACTGTAATGGCAACTATTGCCTCTTCTGAATGTATGATGCATTGTGCATGTTATTGAAGCAATAAAAGTGTGTGTTTTGTGACTAATCTCGGTCCTTTCATCCTTTTATGCTTCTTTGTGCCTTTCTCATACTTGCAGGTACACTGTGCAAGTTTAAGTTTCTATTGCAGGTTCTTGGAGTTCTGTGCTTATCGAGTGGTGGAGTATTGCATGCAGTTGAGTTGTGGTGTCTGTTCACCCTTCTTGAGTTCATCCTTCTTCACTGGGAAACTGGTATATTTCTCGGTCTGATAAAGTTTAACAAAGGGAACGCGTGTCTCTTAGTTTGTGGTATCCTGTACCCTCTCTAAGTTGCAGTAGGTGAAGTTGACCTGTGGTGCACACACCCTCTTCAAATTAACCCTTCCTGAATCTGAAGACACCCTTTATTTGGTGCATCACCATCCCTAGTATAGTTTCATTTCTGTAAATCTCTTTCCCTAAAACCCCATGAAAATGTTAGCATAGGACTAGATAATCATTTTTGTTACACTAGGAGTAGTACAACACTTAGTTTAGGAAGAGGAAGCCGGCCTTCTCCAGAGGTTCACCTCGAGCCCAAGTCCCACAGCTTGAGAGGTGATCCCATGTGTCCCAATCACACTGAACGTCCTATTCACATCCTGGCCATTCGGAGGGTGCAGTGATTTGGCGACAACACTTATTACCCACAAACCAATGGCTAAGCTGAGTCCACTAACAAAACCCTAAACAAAATTCTCATGAAAGTGGTTAACATTACCAGGAAGGATTGGCATACGCACATTCTTTTTTCCCTATGGGCATACTGCACTAGTATTCACACTTCCACTGCCAGCCACACCCATTTTCTCTGGTCTACGGTATAGAGGTTGTTCTACCTCTCGAAGTCCAAATTCCCTCACTCCGCATTTCTCTCCATGACATGCTCAATGATGATGAATTTTCAAGACTGTTTAGCACAAACTTGAGTTATTAGATGAACATCGTCTTAACGCTCTTGATCACCTTCAAGTTTACTAAATACGTATCAAACGTGCCTATGAAAAATGTGTCCATGAATGAACCTTCCAAGTTGGTGACCTTGTCCTGAAAGAAAATCAACATGTAACCAAAGCAGAAAAAAGTAAACGGGGAAAATTTTCTCCTAATTGGCTTGGACCATACATCGTGACTCATACTTATGGATCAGGTGCTTATCATTTATCTTCACTCGATGGTAAACCCGAACCTGAACCCCTTAATGCCTTGCATCTTCGACCATTCTATTGTTGACTTTTAGTCCTACCTCACCTTTTACTTCTTTCCATGCTCATCCCTTGAGCGCTATCCACTTCATACACCTCACCAATGATTAAACAAGAATCATGTGAGTACCCGTCACTTGTTATCTTCTCTTGAATATGTGTACCACGGCGCTGCACATAACATGATTCTCATGGATACTTTTCGTCTACCTTTAGATGAGATCCCATGGTCGTTTCACCCTGCTTTTTGAACAAGAATCCTATTCTTCACCTTGGTCTTGTCCATGACTTCAAAGCCCTCACATGGGACCCAACTCCTTGAGTCAAACTTCTAACAAAAAGATGACTCCCTCAAAAGGACATCTTCCTCTCAGCAATCGCTGTTGTAAATAGACTGCTCCCTCGAAGGACAACTATGTAAAGCCAAAAAAAAAGAAAAGTGAGAGAATTTGAAGCTTCCCGCATCGATCAGCTTCACGAAGACCTCAAGGAGTTAAATTCCTCATCCCATATAGACTTCCCGCATCGATCAGTCTATCTCAAATACAAGTCAAAACAAAAACTTTTTAGTCATGGACTTGCCCATTGTGACCTCGGATCTCTTGCCCAAAGAGCATGCCACCTCATACCATATAAAAAATTAACCACCTTTCACCCTTCTCACCATTCCCACTCCCATTTCCTACCACCTCAAGGGACCTCTTGGAAACCAAGACATTTGGTGATCATGTGACTACTTTTCACCTTAGAACAATCAATCATGCAATGTCTTTAGGGTCTTACGTTCATCACCTCCTCCAAGGTATGATCTACTCGGTATGATCCTAACCAATCAGGTGGCTTTATTGCCCCTCTTATCTTTTAACCGTCTTTATTTATGTTTTGATTACCTTATACAGGACTTGGTCCTCGACGCTTACCTTTGGGGTAATCTTATTCTTTTTCCACAATCAACATCACCTATACCAATTTACCTATAACCCACCCACACCTAACAGACCTAAACCCACAACATGCCTAAAACCTACCAACTCATTTTCATACCTCCTCATATTCTTCCCTAGCTTATGGGAGAACTACATCGGCCTGAGGTCCCTTTTCATCGGGACTATGTAGGCAGCACTCCGAGGGCATGGGGCCCTTGGAGGTTAGCTCAGCCACTCTCTACCCTAACCAATCCATCTTTCATCTTCCTAAAATACATTCTACCCCACTTAGTTTCCTTTTTATATCAACAATTGAAATTAAACCAAACACAACAAGTTGCTTAACATTTTTATCATCAACACAACATACATTTATTATGACTACCATTTCTCTACCATCATCATGTGTATATTATAAATCATCTTAACAATAGCCCATATTATCATTCATTATACAAATTAATGAATCAACCCCAACCACTTTAAAAATCAATTAAACCAACCTGACTCCACCATGCCTAAACCAACCTTGAAACCATGCCTATGACCTGACTCGACCATGCCTAAAAAAACCAACTCGATCCATGCCTGACCTGACTCAATCCATGCCTAAACCAACCTGACTCATCCATGCCTAAACCTGACTGATCAACCATGCCTAACCAACCTGACTCGATCCATGCCTAAACCAAACTCGATCCATGCCTGACCTGACTCTGATCCACCTGACCTGACTCCATCATGCCTAACTCACCTAATTTCCATCCATATCACAACAACAAATCAAAAGTCTCATCAAAACACCAACAAATCAAGCATCTCATGTATCTCATCATATAAATAAATATGTGTCTCAATACAATGTACACAGGATATCCAATCATGTCCATCATCTCAAAATCATTGGCACGCAGGCCGATACTCAATACAAAATGTCATCGGCACGTAGGCCGGTATCATATACACTGAAACAATAAACCAATACAAAATCTCTTCAGCACGTAGGCCGGTATATGCTCAAAATATACAAAAACTCTCATACATCCTCACTATCTTTGGCACAGGCTGGTATATATTAAAAAATGACTACAATACATCAACAATCAGGAGCCATATATCAGGCATCTCGGTGCACATCCTCCATATCTGTGTCACCTGTACCCTCTACCTCCTCGGCCCCAGTCTGGGTCCCTACTGGTGCCTCACCTAGAGCTGGTCTCCATGAGCTGGTGGCCTCTCCATGATCTGGCCTCAGAGCTCGATGGCCCCCTGTGCTCTCTACACTGTGAGTGTGGATCTAGTCCTCTCACTCGAGGCCTGTTGTGCCCGGTACTCTCCATAGGATAGAAAGTCTATCCCGGCCACCATCAGCTGGTCCTGGTAGTATCTGGCCTCACCTAGGGCATCCCGTAACCTAGATATAGGCATGGTCTGTGGTGGTCCCATAGGCCTCGGCCCCTGTACCTATCCTGTGGGACCCTGTCCTGCTCCTTCCTGTGAACTGGGACCCTGTCCCGGTGCCTGTGGTGGTGCCCTCTACCCCTGTGCCTGTATCTGGGCCTGTAAGGCCCCAATCTATGCCTGAGCTATGGCCAACTGGCCCTGTAACCCTGTCACCTGTGCCTGTAAGGCCAGCCACCTGACCATCATCTCCATCTCCGTCTCCATCCCCACCCTGGGCCATCTGGGCCTGAAGACTGGCCACCTGTACATGTAGCTCCACTACCTCTACCTCTGAGCTCGCAAGCTGTGTCTGCACCATACCCAACTGGGTAATCAGAGTAGCCACCTACCCCTGTAGGGCATCTCTCTGCACCGTGATGGTGGCTAGATCTGGCTACCCCAGTCTGGGTGGTATGGCTCGTAAATGAGCCACCCACCACTGTCTATACCTGTCTGTGACCCCGACATCATCAATCCACCGGTCCACTACCTGCTCCTCCTACCCTGTGGGCACTGTAGGCTGTGGTAGAGGTAAGGGCCTCTCCATGTCATCTCTCCTATACTATGGGAAGGGTGGAGGTATGTCCTGTAATAGCCCAAACTACCACCTAACTCTGTCAACCAGGATCATCTCGTGCTCCCTGGCATGGTGACCCTGTATCCATCTCAATAGCTGGAGCTCAGCTAGCTCATCATGCATATGCCTATATGATGGGAAGCCCACATAGGCCTCCAAATGATGTCCACTCCAGACAACCCCTCCAATAAACACCAAAAATAGGCCACATCATGTGTGGGCCTGTCTGATCTCCACTCTCCAATAACAGGCACCCATCACCTATACCCCACTCGTACATAGCCTAGTAGAAATGCATCTGCTCGGGGCATCCCTACTGGTTGCACACAAACTATGTGCTCATAAGCCAAACAATGAAGTATAAAGGTACAACACAGGCTGAACCTGCGCAGCCATCCATATGCCCATAACTCCCTGTATAACTACACCAGGAATGCTGGCACCCAGGAAAAGTGGGTCTGGTCTATCATCATGTCATGTAGTACCCCCATCAATGATCGGGGAAATCTACCACCCTCTGCATCTGGCAGTGCAAAGCAGCACACTGCCTCCATCAATAGAACTACTAGCCTCGTCTCCTCCAGATGGGCTAGGTACATCTCTCCATAGTGAATGCTGGCACTATGGAATGTCAGCTCGGCCATCCCCTCTCCAAACACCATCAGCATCAGCTCCTCTGAGGCCTCAGAGGAGATAGAGTAGACCTGTGTACCCAATATGGGTAGCCGTAGAATCCTGAACACATCCTCTAGGGTGACAGTGATCTCACCTGTCGGTAGGTGGAACGTGTTGGTCACGGAATCCCATCTATCGATGAGTGTGACCATCAAACTAGGCTACCAGACTACATGTTGGTAACGTCAGACCCCACTCAGGCCTACCACCTCCACATGTCACAGCTCCTCAGGGGTTACTGTGTCGTGCACTGTCATGAGCAGGGGTGGAACCCTGTCCTGCATATGTAGCTGATCTCTCCCCAACATCCAATACAAACAACACATTAATCTACATTTATCACACCCATACTTCCCCCTATCATTTTCCAACACCCTATTTTACCCCTACCCATCTCAACCACCCAACCTATGGCACTTTTGGCCCCTTGCTCTCCAAAACCTAACCAGTGTTGGTTCTCTCTAACCGACCCCGGTCACCCCTAAACCAGCATCGGTCACCTATTTTGTGACCGATACCGGTTTAACCCTACCGATGCCGGCCAAACTTGACCGACGCCGGTCACTGTCGCGGTGAAAACCCGCGACCCCCAAACCCCCCTTTCTCAAAAACTTCCCACCCTACCCCTTTTACCCACCTAAACTCACCTACACCTCCCCTTACACCTCATCCCCTCCCCTCCTCTCCCACTTATCTCTCTCCCCATTCCTATTTTACCCACTTTACCCTCCCATTTCCAAATTTTATTTTTTCCCCCACCCAAAACAAAAACCAAAAAAACCAATTTGCAAATCACCTAATCTATCTAACCAAATACAACTAGAGTTGGATGCTTACCTCATCATGCTGCCATCATCATGGTGGCATGTCTGGCCGCTGCACCGGTGGCCCGCCTGATCCCTCTCCGGCCTCTGCCATCACCAAATCTCTACCCGTGTCTCCAACCAATCGAATCACACACACCGATCCTGTGGACCCACCTCTCACCAACCAATCACCCACTGTTCAGACCACCAACTCAACACTCCATTCCATCCAGACACTTTTCCCTCTTTTCTCTCTCTTTTGTCATTTTCTCAATTCGCTAAATGACAAATGAATAACAAAAAACATGGATTTTTTGTTTTTATAACAAACCCGACCTAACCGACACCGGTTTTACCTTCACCGGCATCGGTCATGTGCCCTACCTTACCATAGTCGGTTACACTATACCGGCATCGGTTACCCCTGACCGGCATCGGTCACCCTCTCTTGCACAAAACCCAACATTTTACCCTATTACCCCACCTATCCCTCCTTTTTTTTACACACCTACCCTTTACCCTGACCATTTACCTCACCCAACCTTTACCCTGACTATTTACCTCACCCTCCTGACCTCATCATTTACTACCTACCTTTTCCTCCTTTGGGGACTCATTATTTTACCCATACCTCGGCCTTACCCATGCCGTACCTAGATATTTGGACCTGGACCATCGCTAGTGACCTTTGACCTCATGTGTTTGCTATACCTTGTGGCAGTGTTACCTGTGTTGATTGACCTAATGACCTTACCTTGCCTCTTGCCATGACCGTTTATCCTGACCCTACCTTGGGTGTACCAGAACATACCTAAATGTTCCTGCACCTAACCTATGTTGTGCTTCCTGACCATATCCTATACCTTGGATACCAGAATCACTTCAACCTTGTTTGGATAAACCTATCGACCTTAGACAATGTAGAGTTTTCCTGCTCTTCAACCTGGTACTGTGCTGCAGTTTATACGTGTGTGTGTGTTTGACTGTTACTACCTTTGACCCTGACCCATTACCTAGATTACCCGAGTAGACATGGCTCCTTTTTTTCCCCTGTTACCCACCTTCCTTTTCATCACATTTACCTTTTATCAAACCACTCACCGATTCTGCCTTCTGCCTCGTCAGTTCCTGGTTTGAGGGGGATCACCTTCACCCACACATGGGGCAACCACATCTTATTTTTGTTAGTGTCGCTTACCAATACAAGCTACGCAACAAAAAGGGGCAAAATGTAGACACCAAAATTAGGTCACACTCCCCTTTGGTCCCTCGACAAATAAATACCTTCATCACATTCACCTAGTCATGGCCCCCTTCACCCCACTAATATTAATTTAATTAAATTAATTCATTATCCTCACCATATTTATTATTTAAATATCTTAATTTAGATAATGCCCACACTTACACCTCACCTAGACACCTCATCAAGCCAACTCACCCTAAGACCTATTCTTAGTAAGTTGCCATAACTAACTAAGACTTACCCAAACCCTAAAAATCAATGCCTACATTCCCTCTAACCACATTCCCACATGCTTACAAGAAGCTTCTAGTCTAATCCATGGGTTAATGAGATGAGATCCCAGAAAATCAAGGGGATCTACCTAGTTTAGTAAACCTAGGAAATCCCACCTTGACCGACGCCGGTTACCCCTAACCATCACCGGTTAAGCTGGAACCACCGTCGGTCACCTTTTAATCCCCAAAACAACCTTATTTTTGAGGTTGGAAAAAATTGGATTCCTGAGAGATAACACATCTTTTGAGAACAAGTTTCCATGAGAACACACATGCAAGGAAGGAGATCAAGCATTTTCTCTTGCACAGACATCCAACATTCACCCAGCAACCATCCAACAATCACCCAACACAGATTTGATCCAACCAAGCAAAAAGGAATGCACATGCAGCCCATGCAGGAGCTTTCCAATGTTTGGTGATCCTCAACAACATTCAACCTCTTACCAACACCTTCATCCATCACTCACAGGCACCCAGAACCAGATTTCAAGTAAGTAGAACAGTTTACTCCTCTGGTTCATTCATTTAATCATTGTGTTTCATCCTTTGTTCTCCTAGCCACCCATTGACCTCCTTTAATACTCACCCCTCCACATACCCATTAAAACCTTCACCAAATCCCATCCAAACAACCTAATACCTCATTCTGGCCAACCAAGTCCTTTGTGCAATCATAAGGGAGATCCAAAGCTCATTCTGTGGCATTCCCAGTTTTCCACAGTAACCGGCACCGGTTCTCCCCAACCGGCGTCGGTCACCCTTAACTGGCATCGGTCTCTGTATTTACCAATACAGCCCAGAACAGTAACCTACCCCACCTATTCTCACATCACCCTTAATCACCTGTGACCTACCTGAGACCTCTGTCAGACCTGCAGAGAACCAGAACCAACTACTTGACCTTCGGATCTTATTTTAACCTAGCCTGTTAGATTAGATCTTTCTTATTGTGTTTTTAATGAGATACCTAAATCATTTCAATTACAATAGGATTTACTTCATTACCAACATTAAATTGTTTTAAACAGTGGACTGACAGCTTTCTAGGAAGTATCACACTTCTCGGATCTAGCACACGCTAGGCAGTTCACTGCACATATTGTTTAACTCTTTTTGGTGGTCTTGTGTTCCATTTCAGGTAGTTCCTCCTAGCCAAAAGGAAGCTCTCATGATCAGCTGTGGATTCAGAAGTCATACGCAAGCGCAACAACCCAACAACCAACATTTCAACAGGTATTCCTCCTATGCCCATTACCCTATCTGTTTCATCAATATTCAAAGAAACGTCTAAGAATAAGGTGAAGGGATATGGAGGATTGCACAAGTGCCTCATGTTACTCCTACTAGTCGCATAATGTGTGACTTATTTTCATACTGGGATTTAGAATGGAACACTTTTATGTTGTCAGGTACCAGGGGTGAGTGGACTATCACCCTGGAGGACATGTACCATATTCTTGGGCTTCCAATACTCAGGAGGAGAATGACCTTGGAGACAACATGATCTAGGTCTATAATGACTCAGTGGGCCACTTACATGGGAGATGCTAGTTTATCATTTGGTTCAAAGAAGAGGATAAAGGTTCGATCCATTTCCACTGCTCCTATTCCCATCATTTGTAGAGCTATCATGGGTATTTTGGCCTCACGATTGATCAAGAACAAGGGAGGAAACACTCTTGTTTATTATTGGGATCCCATTATCACATAGATTGAGGGACATGGCCGTATCTATACTTGGGGAGAAGACATCCTTGGGACCACTTACCATGATCTATGCAGGGTTGTCAGGTTATAGGGACAGTCATTGAGTCATCCCATGCTAGTCATGAGCTGGGTATACGAGTGTATTACCCCTTATGGGAGGGGAATACTAGTGTAGGATGTGGGGGATTTTCAGGCATCTAGGTGGACAATGATGTCAGTTCTTCGAATGCCACATCATCCAGTGGATTCTTTGACTACAACAGACATGGTTGCCACACCCTATCAGGATATGATAGGGTTATGTGGGGCAGGAGGGGACCACAGTGGTAGCTTTGCTCCACTACTGGTTCAGACAGGGAGGGTTGAGATCTAACCATTTAACCGGGTTCCTAAACAGTTTGGCCTTCCCTACATTGACATGCTTCCTCCTGTGGCACTTGTATATAGGACCATTCAGGAGGCCCAGAAGGGCCCTAGAGGAGATCTTGGATGGATAGTGGTTACTCCAGGGGTGCCCATTATAGTTAGGTGGGTGGCTCATGCTCGACAGGGTAACTAGTGCCCCTCCAGACACCCCTACTCTAGATTGAGGCCGCTCCCACTCCCAGTGGAGAGGAGGATGAGCCCATTGACGTATACTCTGACTCTAAGGAGTACACAAGGGATGAGACCGAGGAGGATTCAGTTGGAGAGGGGACAGGTGATGAGGGGTTAGGTGGTGAGGCTAGCAGGACAACTCACATGGAGGTGGAGGAGAGTGACCCTGAGTGGCATGACACTCAGGATATGTTGAGAGCAGAACGGGAGGAGGTGAGCACAGAGAGAGACCTTGGTCTCGGAGGGACCACTTCCTTGAGATGGAGAGGGAGATGATGAGTCCATGATAGGACATCATCTCACCTCTAGCTTTAGGGAGGCCCCGCAACCACCACCAGTAGAAGCAACAACCACTGACCCTACTTGGATGCCTAGAGATCTAAGTATGTTGATACTCTTCCCTTGACTTTGTTAGTTGGAAATGTTAGTTGGTATTTATTTTCTTTCTTTTTTTACAATTTTCTAACTCACAGTTTCTTCTTCTTTTCTTGCTTGCAGTGACTACATAGGAGTGGTGAGAGCTTATTCGATGGGTGTGCATGGACACCCTACTGATCCCCTCAGGGAAGACTGAGATGAGCTGACTGAGGATTCAGGCCAGCCACTAGTAGCCGACAGACACACTGATGTGTTTGCACCCATCTGGAGGGCAGCGGAGGTGATGACCTCTCTTCGTACTCAGGTGGCTGGGTATGAGGTAGCTGAGTGATTGATGAGGTGGAGTCACTCTCATAGCGAGACCATGACTAGTGGCTGCCACCATGAGCACTCCCACCATTCAGTTCATTCTCATCACTGTAGCCACAGTAGGAGTCCTGGATGTGGCCATGCACCATCTGAGGGATCCCATAGGGATTGACAGGCCATTGGGACTTTTATTGCTTTTTTTCCATTTTTTCAGGATTTATATGATTTTTTTGTATATTTTGGGCTCATTGCGAGCATTTTGACCATGCCTAGTGTGTGATGGCATTGTACAAAAACTTGATTTATTATGATATATACAGACTCTTCTTTTTGGTTTGGTAATTCATTGTATCTGAGTTGACTTCCTCTTGGCTCACTTCACATGTGTACTCTAGATGTTTAGAACTTCCATTTTTATATGCTTTTCAGAATGTATGTAGTGGATATGAATGCTAACAAAATGATTTCTCTTTTTTTTTTGTGTTTTGTAATGCTGATATATGATAATGCAATCACATTGTAATGTTGAACTTTAGTTTCTCTAAGAAATTTTTGGTACTTCATATTGTTTTGGAAAAACATGGTGAAAGAGTGATATGATAAGTGAATGAACTTTCCCCACTCCTAACTCCATGCAACTAGTAAGATGTGAGGGCTCAACACCGAGAGCTAGAAAGGGCACAAGTTATGGAAATTTGTTGAATGGTAATGATGAGAGAAAGACAAGGATTTGACAAAACCAAATTGAGACACTACAACCTCACTCTACTCAAGTTTTCTTCATAGTTTAGAATGTGAATTGCTTTCCAGTTTATCTAGACTTAGATCCGTAGATGGCCACTTGGTTGACAAAATCTGGTTTTGAGGTTTTAAACTCTTTTGGAATTTTGGACATCTAATTCACTTTGTTTTGATTTATGATTTCACAATATTTGAATGAACTGTTTCTAACTTTCAAGTTTTTCAAAGAGACCCCCTACACCTTGCCCCATGCTACCAGTAGGAAGTATGGGCTCATCACCATGGACAAGGCATAGGTGAGTAAGGGAATTTCTCTCCTTTCCCAACCCTACATCACTAGTAAGAGACACAGGCTCAACACCGAAGGTTGGTAGGGAAAAGAAATGTGTAAAATAATTTTTTTTCTGTGGATTTGCATTTGACTTATTTATCTAGGAAAAATGTCTAGAATGTTCTTATTTCCAAAGAGATGTTTATGGGATAGATGTGACACCATGAAGCTTCTAGAATAGACTATAGGAAAAGACACCTAATCTAGAAGAAACTATAAGTAGAACCAAGTATGCAGGCCTTGGTATGGTTACTGTCAAAGCTTTGTCTTATCTTGCTTGAATTGATGCAATGATTCAGAAACAATTGATGACACTGTGAAGATTTGTAGAGACATGATTTGAATGTTTTTCCAATGTTTTCAGAAGTTTTTAGGAATTTCTATAAGAATAAGTCCCTTGATCACAAATTTTACAAAATGAACTGGCAGATGAAAATGCAATGCAGATGTAGTAATGTACATATGAAAATGCTAATGGATCATGTGTAATACCTCTTTAGGTGAAGAGAGTTTACAGATTCACTAAAATCCTCACCCTCTAGTGTACACAGGTGAAATGCCCCATTTTTGTAGTCTTCTATTACTCGATATGGACCCAACCACCTGGGCCTGAATTTCCTTCCTTTGCCGGTCTTTTTGTCTATTGGTTGTCAAGTCTTAAAACCAAATCTCCCTCATATATTTCATGCTCGTAGAATTTCTTGTTTGTATTTCTGAGCCATCCGGTCAGCGTAAATGTTATGCCGATTGTTTAGCATTGAGTCTAGCTTCATTAAGACTTTCTAATTGAGAGAGTTGTGCCTCTCGATAGCCTTCTTCTCCCATAATTCCTTGCAGTGAGATACAGAGACTAGGTATTTCGACTTCAAGTGGTAAAACCACTTCTGCACCAAATACCAAAGAAAAGGGGGTTGCCCCGTCGGCATTCTTACTGATGTCTGATAGGCCCACAAGGCCGGAAAAATCTTTAAATGCCAATCTCATTTGTTCTCCTTGACATCTTAAGGAGAATGGATTTTAATGTCTTGTTCGTAGCCTCAGCCTGTCCATTGGCCTGAGGGTAATAGAGAGAAGCCGTATGGTGATTTATCTTGAACTTTTCACACAATTCACGTACTTCCTCATTTTTGAAAGATGTGCCATTATCAGAGATAATGACTTGTGGGACCCCATACCTACAAATGATTTGGTTCAAAATGAACTTAGTGATTACAGACCTAGGCATGGTGGTAAGAGAAATGGCTTCTACCCACTTAGTAAAGTATTATGTGGCCATGATTATGAAGTTATGACCATCTGTTGATGAGGGAGAGAATTTCCCTATCAAATCTAGGCCCCATGTGGAAAAGGGCCATGGTGTTGCAATTGGTTGCAGAGCCTGTGCTGGTATGTGGATCTCATGGGAGAACTCTTGACATTTATGGCATTTACGCACAAACTCTACCACATCATGTTCTAGTGTGGGCCAAAAGTAGCCCATCTGATGTATCTTTTGAGTAGTGGTGTGGCCACTGAATTGACCTCCACATACTCCACTATGTGATTCATAAAGAATCTTCTCAGATTCTTCTTCGTCAACACATCTTAACAACATTCCATCAAAGGCTCTACGATAGAGCACCTGTTCCAAGATAACATACTTGGTGGTTATAACATGTAACCATCTTCTTTGTTGTGATGTTGCCCCTTCTGGATATGTATGGTCCACTATGAAGTTAATGATGTCAGTGTACCATGGGCACACAGAAATGGGAGGCTTGGTTTCAACAAAATACACACACTCATCAGGGAAGTCTAGATTTACTAGATCACCTCCATCTAATGGGTTGTCAGCCAACCAGTCCACAATGATTTGTCCTTTGATGGATTTCTGATTAACAAATGTTAACTCAAACTCACCCATCAGAGTTATGAAGCATCCAACTTTCTTAGATAAGGACCCTTGTGTGAGAAATGTCTGCAGGTGATCTGATTTAACAATAACCCTTGTTTCTTGGTTTAGCATGTAATGTCTTAAGCACTTTGTTGTGAAGACTATAGCAAGGCATTCCTTCTCTGCTTGTGTATAATGTGTCTCATAATCAAGCAATGTTTGACTAATGAAATAGACTACACATTCTTGTTTATCATCATCTTCTTGAGCTAACATGCAGGCTAATGAGACATCTGTAGCTCGTGAATACAGGATCAAGGGGTGATCTGACCTAGGCGGCATGAGTGTGGGAGGAGACAACAAGAACCATTTAACTGACTCAAATGCCTCATTGCATTCTTCCATCCAATCAATGCAACAATCCTTTTTCAAAAAATTATTGATTGGGTGAATAACAAAGGTCAAATCAAGGATAAACCTTTGGATTGCACTGAGTTTTCCAAGAAAATATCTGATGCCAGACTCATCTGATGGTGGAGTCATTTCCAGTACAGCTCAGATTTTGGCTGGGTCTACATCAATCCCTCATGAAGATATGATGTATCCCAAAATATTGCCTCCTGTTACACCGAATACACATTTTTCTGGATTCAACGTGATGTCGTATTCGATTAAGTGAGAAAGAATGATACGAAGCACCTCTGGGTGATCACATCATTTTCTGGCCTTAGCCAGAAGGTCATCTATGTAAGATTCCACAATCTTATGGATAAGATCATGAAATATATAAGTCATCCCGTTGGTATGTGGCACAATGTTCTTAAGTCCGAACGACATGACAACATAAAAGTAAGTTCCCCATGGAGTTATGAATGTAGTTTTAGTTTGATCTTCCTCAGAGATTCTGATTTGGTTATATCCAGAAAACCCATCCATGAGAGACAACAACTCATAACCAGCTATCGTGTTCGACAATAACATCAATGGATGGTAATGGGAAATCATCTTTGGGAAAAGCCTTGTTGATATCCCGAAAGTCTATGCAAATGTGGATTTTTCCATTCTTCTTGAGAATGGGGATGATATTAGACACCCATTGTGAATAGTCAACTGGCTTGATGAACCCCACTTGTAAGAGTTTCATCACTTCTTCTTTTACCATGAGGGCCACCTTTGGCTTCATGGGCCTCAAATTTTGTTTGATTGGCTTAGCATCTGGCTTAGTAACGAGGTTGTGAACTACAATGTGTGGTGCAATTCCCATCATTTCCTTGTAGCTAAATGTGAAATATTTTTCATGCTCCTTGAGGATTCGGGTATGTATTTCTACTTCCTCTGGAGTTAGAGAGGATCCTAGCTTCAAGATTTTTGGTTCCTCCTCCATCCCGATGTTTATATGGATCATTCCCTTGATTAAGGAGGCATTTCCTTCCTCAAACTCAGGTGGGGCTGGAGGTAACTCTAAATCCCCCTCTTCTCCTACCTCATAAATTTCAAGATCCTTCCCAGAGGAAGATTCTATCATGGGATTTCCAAAATAGGAAGAAGAATGTGGGATTAGGGAAAGATCAACCTCGTGATGAGCAAGATGTAATTCTACAAAAGTGTTTAGATATCCCAGAGTTGCTTTATCACTGTCAATGTGGTCTGAGATGACAGACTCATTCTCGGCTTCTATGTATGTCAACATTGGGGTTATCGGTATTTTACGAACCAAAGGTTCAACACAAATCGATACCATGAAGTTTGTATCTTCCAACTCACTACTTGGAGTGAAGCGGGAAGCAAAGTTGCTATAGAGTCTGTGAGAAGGTTTTGTTCCCGTGGAATTGCTTCAATTGATATGAAGTCAAACCCCTTTATTAGATTTAGCACTGTTGTTTTGTAGAGTTGTAGATGCTCAAGCTCTAGTCTCATATACCTCAGATACTTGATTTGTGACCAATTGTGAATCACCTAACACTCTAATATTACCAACACCCATCCTTTTGGCTATGATGAGACCAAGAAGGAGGGCTTCGTATTCAGCCCCGTTATTTGTACATTCAAAGTTTAACTTGAAGGAAAAAGGTAGAATCCTTCCCTCAGGAGAGGTAAGGATCACACCTACCCCGATGCCAAAATGAAATTTGGCTCCATCAAAATGGAGAGTCCAATAGTTACTCAGAAAAATGGATGTTGGATCATTCTTTGTATCTTCTTCCTTTACCTCAGTTACTTCCACCATACAAACTTCATCTGCTGGAAGAGAACCGAGTCCCAGGGTATGTCCCATACCCATAGAATCGAATGGAAGGAGAATAGGTAAATCCTTCTCCAATAACTTGACAATATTTTTTGTGGTTCCTAATGACACTATATCTATGATAACGGTTTCATCCTTTGCTACATGAATTCCTTCAATCAAACCCATAGTTTCTAGCTCCATTGTAGGAACCAACTTTTCTTCTGGCACTGAGCTTGTAGGTTTGTTTAACTAATTTGTAGGAAGCTCAAACTCAGAATGAACCCCTGGCCTCTTCCTTAAATTAGCTAGATGTATGTCAAAGGGTTTTGGGTCACCCTGTGCCATGAAGACCTTCCCTAAATGTAGGAACCTTACTTCCTGAAACAAAGTGGAGGGAATCACCTTCATGCGATGAATCCAAGGATGACCAAGGATCATATTATAGTTGGTTTCCTGATCTATAATATAAAACTCAGTTAGAACTATCTTAGGTCCAAGGGTGACTGGAAACACTATAGTTCCAATTGACGTTGCTTTGAGGCTGTCATAGCCTCTCAGCGTGTTTCGTGTTGAGGAGAAATTGGTCTCTCCATAACCTAACTTTTGAAGGAAAGAGAAGGGGACTATGTTGACCGTTGCCCCATCATCAATCATCACACATTTTACATAATTGTTGTAAATCCAAACTTGTAAAAACAAATCCGGATCACCTCTACGAGCTATTTCAGCATCTGTGGGCATCTTGCTGATGTCAAATACGAATCCAACATCTCTTTCAGGCTGCCCTGGAGGATAAACATCAAAGTCTATGTGATTTATCTGTGCTTCTGGTGGAGGGGTGACATTAATCAGATGCCCAAGACCTAGTGCTTCTAATAAGTGGCTCTGTGAGCAGGGGAATTCTTTAACAGATCCAAGAAGGAAATGTGAGAGAAGGTTTTGGTCAGGTCATTGATCAAGTCATAAGCTCCTACTGGCTTGCCTAGTGTATCATGAATGTCATCTGATATAGTTGGGTAGATTGGGATAGGCTGTGAAGAATAATCTTTGGTTCTAGTGGCAATGTTAATTTGAGGTTCAGTGTCCAACTCTACCAATCCCACAATTTTTGTTTGTTGGTGACCATCCAAAGGAGGTGCCACCTGTGAGTTTGATGAAGTTGAGGCTTCATGATCATTGGTTCCTATTACAATACCTTTGTTTAAACCGTTGGGATCTATTCTACCATCATTTGGGTGTGTGGGGAGAGGATCATTAAATATCCTAAGTGGTGTGTTCTGTGGGGATACTGGCCCCATGTAAGTGTTTTGAGTTGGCATGTTGTTGGGTTTTCCAAAAACATGTCAACAAATAATTGTCTTTGATCCTCTGGAAAATGTTGTAGAAATTTTTTAATCGTGACATGCTCTTGCATCATGCCCATGAACCCTATGGAAACCACAATACAAATCAGGATCATAATCTTGAGGCCTTTGGTTTGCACCTTGTTGTGGTCCAAAATTATGATTATTGTTCAATTGTTGATTGTTATAGTTAAAATTTGGGAACCCCTTGCCCTTGGTTTTGGAATTGGTTTGGATACCCACCTGGGTATTGATTAGGGCCTTGGGTCTGCACTTGTCTTGGTTGTTGAGGTTGTTTTTGTTGTTGAGGATGATTAAAATCCACAATGTTGATTGAGGGTGAGAAATTATTATTCCTCTGATTATTGTTGTTGTTGTTGGTAGTATTTGTATTGGGAGAATTAACAACATTGGGTTTCTTGGGCTGATTGGTAACACCGTCAGTTGTAACCCCATGATTCTTATTAAGGACCTTTGGTCCCTGATTATTGTTCATGTTGTTGGAGTAACCTGGGGTTATTTTGGTTAGGAGTGACTAACCTTCCATTTGTTCCATAAGTCTTACGACCACTGTCAATGATTGCTTGATCAATCTGGAGAGCACCCTCTAGCACCTCTTCGTAGCTCCTTAGTGGAAAATTTTGGACTTCTTCCTTTGTCTCCCTATTGAGGGAGTGGAGGAAAAAATCACAAAGCTCTCCATCTGATCCATATTTGGAGTGCTTGCAGAGGAGTAGAGAACCTGTCACCACCTTTGAATGAAGTGGGTTGTGGACTCATTGTGCTCTTGTTTGATATGAAGGAATTCTCTTATTCTTGTCCTTAAAAGTTTGTTCATATCAAAATCCTTGATAAATTCTAACACAAGTTTCTTGAAGGAGTGTATTGAAGCCTCTGGTATCCTATAGTACCAATCAAGAGCAATACCTTCTAGCGTCTTAGGGAAAATATTCGCAACAACTGTGTCCCATGGGAGCAGCTCTCGAATGGCCATTGCGTAAGCTTTGATGTGAGCATTAGGATCACCCTCCCCTTTGAACTTTGGAAGATCAGGAAAGGGTCTTGGGAGCATGACAGTCTAGATGGAAAAGTCTAGAGGCTCCTTAAGATATTCAGAATAGGTCCCCATTGCGTATGTTTCAACCATTGAAGATCCTTGTTGGGGAGGTGGAGGTTGCATCGGTTGCTGAAATGGTACAACATAAACATTTTTTGGGGCATATGGCATCCCCTGTGGCTGTCCATATGGACCTGGGTAAGTGTACATATCCCCCTGTGGTGATTTAGAGTACATGTGTACGTAAGGGGGTTGACTACTTTGATATGGAGTTGAAGGCACAAAGCCAGGGAACGTTGCATTTCCAGCTGGTATGGCATTTGAGAATGCACTTCTGACTAGTGCCTATTGTAGATATCCATATGTGGCATGAGGGGGCATACCCAAGGTGCCCATCCTAGTTAGAAAATCTCCAGGGCTTGGAGCACCCATATAAACTGGAGGGTTCTGTGTAGTAGGTACTTGTCCATAATTCTGTGGATAGTGAGAAACTCTTACTTGCCCTGCGTATGAATTTTGAGTATTTTGGGAAAGCTCTAACTCTTTGAATTTGTCTACTAATGCCTGAGATGATGTCACCCATTGATGGGGTGGTGTTTTGTTTTGGTGCTTGTTGTTGAACTTTTGGAGGTTGTTGAGGAGTGTGGTATCCTGCTATGAATTGTTCACTATTCTGCCACCCCTCATTGGAAATGTTTTCCGTTGTTGGAGGGGTAGTGTTATTGTTTTGGAGCAAGACATCAACATGTCCTTGCAACCTATCAAAATCCTAGTTTATATTCTGGAAGCGTTGTTCACTTCTGGCGTATCGTGCTAAGTAATCCTCATCTAGAGGTGGGAGTTGGTCTGATTGCATGCTAATGGGTTGTCGAAACAAAACCCGAGGAGATGAACTTGCCTCCCCAGTGAAATTCATGTTGTTAGAACTTGATTGCTCAGGAGGATGTGTCTGTGTGATTTGGTCAAGCTCCTCGATACGTACAGAGGAACCAACATTGGTTCCCTGAAGAAGAGGATTTTGAGCCTGAGCAGTTGAATGGTTATCTGCCCATGTAGAGAGTGAAGGTGATTGTTGTTGTCTACCTATTTGATAGTTGTACATATCGAAACCCAGGATGGGTCGACCATACTCATCGTATCCTGACATATTTGGGGGGTATAAGAATACCCATAGAATAAAGGATGGATGAAGAAAGTGGAAACGTTTAGAGACTAGCTCTTCATGTCGGGTTCACCAATTTGTATGAAAGAAAATCAACACGTGACCTTCTTCACACCGACTTCCTGAGGTCGTGCCGAGACAACCGGTGTAGAATAGAAATGGGTGTATGTGTGGTGATGATGAACAAGCTAATGAGGCAACCTTATATCTTCAACATGCAATATCAGGATCTGTGAGTCTAAGGAAAAGAATGCTCTCCTAAGCTGAAGTGGTGTGATGGATCGATTTGATATAATAGCTACTCAGAGACTCCAGTCAATATCGAGCTCTACCGAGATTCTATCCACTGGTTGTTGAACAAGAGGAAAGTGACCTGCGGGTGCCTTGTATAGATTTCCAGACAAGGTCATTGAAGTAAGAATGAGAGGCATAATGAAACCAAAGGGACTATGGGTGATTTTCCAGTCTAGTTCAGAAAGTCTTAGCCTGATCGGCTGCTATGTTCAATAATGAAAGTTGTGCAATGATATCAGGTGGAAGTGGTGATGATCTAAATACTGATGCACATAAACTAGTGTCAATATCTAATTGGTCAGTAGGCCCATTGGGTTGTGGGACCTGGGGATCACAACCAAAAACTTGTGGAGGTTGTGGTCCTTGTATGGTCATGTGTGTAATCAAACCCTATTGCCAGGAGCAGTCCAATAATCGTAGGCTTGATTAGCTACAATGTTTAACATGTTTAATTGTTCTATATTTTTCTGAATACCTAACAGGCGTGCGTAAAACTAACAAGCGTAGAACCGTATCAATGTCGGTCAACAATTCTGGCCCGTTGGGTTGTGGGACCAATGGATCACAACCGAACGTCTTTTCTTGTTGTGGACCTTTGATGGTCATGCAGAATGAATTGAATTGATTTTGATAAAACAAGCTAACTATCAAAGGAAATTTAATCTATGTTTTTGGTATTTTCACAGTATATTTGAACAAAAAAATGGAAGCAAACTAATCTAATAAAAGTAAATATTTTTGATCTTTTCTAGTTTTTAAGCAATGCTTCTAATCTAATAAACAAAACTAAATACAAATAATTAGCCGGTTGTAGCTAATTACTTGTGTGAATATGTGAATCTAGATCTAAAACAACTAATCTAATTTAATCAAAACCCTTCAAACCCTACCTCAGAGGTGGAGAACAAATCATAACCCTAGAAGAGCTATTGTTCCCCACTACTTCCCTGGTAATGTCAAAGAGCAAGCTTTCTAATGATTTGCTCTACTTGTAATTGCTTAATCAATTGAAATGAACAATTTTACTACTCTATTTGATATGTATTTGAAATGAATGATTCAGAATTGATAATTTGACAAATGAAGCAAACAAACAAATAATTCCAACCTGGATAAGCAAGAGCTTTGGAAAATCTGGTTGTATCTGTATCTGTCCCCTCAGTTTGTTCCTTTCTTTCTCTGTGTGTTCATATGAGTCCAAGGAATTGGGAATGCAAGAACAACAAACAAGAGAAGATGCTTGAGCAATGGTAGCTTGAAGGTAGTCTGGTTGCAATGCAAGTAGAAGAGAGATAACACAAGAGATCTGAGCTTGGCTATGCAATTCCTAGCAGGATTGTGGCAGCAATACTATGCAAGATACACAAAAATTCTCAGGCCTTTTTCTTGAATACAAGCATGGAATATATAGGAATTGGCTGGGATGTGCCTTCATGCACAAGGAAACCAAGAAGAGGTGAAGAGTTCAAACTAATTAAATCTATTTAAAAATAGAAGAGGGAAGGAAAACCAAGCAATCAAGACTATTTTTAGGCAATTTGGTTCACAAATGCATCCTAAAAGTTAAGTTAAGTGAAGTGTCGCATGTTAAAAACATGCATGATAGATTCTAGAAAAAGTGCTCAAGGACCGCTGCCCTACCTGGGTGGTGGTTTTCAGAACTGCCACCCAGGCAGGGTGGCGGTCCTGGCACTAAAGGCCAAAACATGCACAGAATGAAGTGGGAAGCTGGAAAAAAGTGTGGAAAAGCTAAGTAAGGATGTCTAGGCTACAAATATACACTGCGAATGGGTTTAGGAGCTCGAACATCTTCTGAAAGGACATGAATCATCATTGGGGACTTTTGTAACCATTTTTTGACAATGTAGCACATGCAAGTTGATTTTAGATATTTGAATAAGGATTCATTAAGGATCATTATCATTATCCTTTTCCTTTTCTGATGGCACCTCAAAAGGGAATACGGGTCCTGCTAGGGGAGGGGGAATTCTAAGGAACAATGAAGGAGATTGGTTGTTTACCTATGCGGGTCCATTAGGTCACCAAACCAAAAACATGGCGGAAGCTAGAGCTCTTCTTTGGGGGGTTTTACTGGCTAAAGAAAAAGGTTTCAAGGACATCTAGATAAAAGATGACTATCTCCTCTTAATTAATTCCCTCAATAATCATGGTTCCATTAACTGGGCCATTAGTAATATCCTCAATGATGTGAAGGAAACTTCAAAAAATTTTGATAGCATTTCTTATAATCATACCTTACGTCAAGGGAACAAATGTGTGGATAAGATGGCTAATTATGGAATCAATTGTAATGATTATAAGATATGGTGTAAAGTTGATAAATTACCCATGGAAATTAATGAGATCATTAGTAGAGATAGAGGGCACTAAGTTTTATAATGTTGGCATGAGTGAGCCCTGTGGTGGTGAAAAATTACTTAATATCTTGTTTTCCAAGATTTCTGCTAGTGCGAAAGAAGGTCTTTTTTTGAATTTTAGTAGCAATAAGAAGAAGCTCAGTATGGTGAAAATGGGGGTGATAGGATTGGAGTTGAGCCTGCTAGCCAACGTATTGAAGATTTTGATCAAGCTCTGTGGAATAAGCTTAGGATTGGGGGTTTTAGTAATTTTATTGCTAAATTACATTGTCACAACCCCTCCATGTGAAAGGATTTTGGAAAAACTTGGAAATAGGATAAGTTTGAAGTCAGAGGGATCGAAATTGAGGCGTCTCAGTCCACCATTTCCCTGGCCACAGACATGAAAATGGACGGGCTTAAAATTTTTAAGGATAAAACCCACATATAACATGAAATTGAGCTATTCTTTGTTGGAAAGGAAAGATGTTCTTTTTTTACAGATGGTATTTCTAGGCCATGCATTTTGAGTATATGGAGAGAGATGTGCCTTCAAATCATGAAGTACATCACTCTGGAAGGTAAATACAGAAAAATATATACTCATCATATGACCCTTCTGAACATGTTCCACTATAAGGTCATGGTGAGCATCCCCTTCTTTCTATTTATGTATATGATTAAATCTTTGATGGATTTCCAGCACGAGAAAGTGGAGATGCCTCTGCATTAAGGGCTCATTCTTCAGTTGTTTGAAAATGGGAAACCTACTCTGTCCTCTTCCCTGAAAGAGCATACGGATGAGGATGACCTCACTCTTGCAAATTGCCTTACTAAGATGAAGGACAGAAAATGCAAAATTGTGGGGGAGGATTTTGTAAATAAATGGGTGAGGATGGTCATGGGGAAGCAAGAAATTCAAGAAAAAGAAATCAGGATGGTAATTTAAAGGGTTTCGAGGATTTGAGCAGAAAGGTCCAGTACTTAGAAGGGGTGCTTCAAACGATGGAATAAACCAATGCTGGTCAAAGGGAAACAATGATGGATGTCATCAACAGTTCCAAGCAAATTGTCACTACGGAGGTAAAAGGTCCCAAGGAGTTTCTAATTGTAGTTGAAGGACCGTTGTGAACAAGCTAAGCGATAGAACTGGAAGGGATGGAGGAGGACTCCTTATGTTAGGAAATATAACTTAAGTATTAGTCAGCTCCGAGGATTAGCTGGAGGACCTTATATTTTTTGAAATCAACATTACTCAGGGTGACACCTTTGATCAAAGATCAGCCATGATGCCAATCCAGTGGGGGATCTCCAAAAGAAGTAACCAATGGAACCCCAAGATTGAGCAGAATTATGAAGAACTTCTGTTAACTAAACTCATAAAGGTAGAAAAATTCTCCTTCTCTCTAATTTTCCCAAAATAATACAATCTCTGGTGGTGAATTCTAAGAGTCAAGCATGTGTGGAGCTCCTTTCTTGGAATTTTACAATAAGGCTTCTTACTTGTAGATTTCTGTTAATCGACTTAAAATGGCCCCTGGGAGTCGATCCCTATTTTTGACTGTATCTACTAAAAAATTATGCTTTTCCTTCAATGGATGTAAAATATACAGAATAGTGGCTAGGCGCTGAGATAGGTTTTCCATGCCTGATTGATACTTATCAGGATACAAATCAGATTAGGGTCAAGGGAGGAGGATCAATATCAAGACTTCACGTTCACAACCAAAAAGTGGAAAATATGCATATCAAAATATGCCTTTTCATTTTATCAAATGTGGGAGTCTAAATTTTAGAGGGTAATGGGACATTCACTTTCCACAGGGTATATCAACAACCAGTTCATCCTCATCTATCTTACATGACATAACAATATTCTCAAAGTAGGGGAAACAATATCATGGATAATTTGGAGAATTTTTTTGTGAGATGCAGATAATTTCAGAGTATCTTCTGAATCCACAACAAAGTGTAAATTTTTTTGTCTCTCAAGGAAATTTTTTGGCACACATTGTTTTAAAGAATGGTCTTGTCATTGATCTTGAAATAATCTCAACCATCCTCTCTCTCTCTATTTGTCAACTCACAAGAAGGCCTTGCAGTCATTTGATAAGATCAAATTTATTAGAATATTCATTCTTAACTTTATAGATTTGCTTAGGCCTATCACTCTCATGTTCAAGAAAAATTTCGTATTTAAGTGGACAACAAAAGGAAAAGAAAGCTTCACCAAGATCAAGCAAGAAATTTCTCGAGATCCAACACTTATCAATCCTAATTATTCCAAGGATTGTATCCTTTATGCATATGGAGAGCATACTAGTGTTGTTGTTTTGACTCAAAAAAAATGACCAAGGACTAAAACAACCGTTGGTTTTCTTCAATTAGACATTGAAGGATTATGAATAAAAATACAATCACATAGAAAATAAAGTCTTATCCATCATGCACACACTTAATAAATTCAAAATGTATGCTCACCACCAATCATATCAAGGTTTTAGTTCACACTCTAGTGTGAGAGACTTCATTATGGGAGTAGAAATCAATGAGAAAAGAGCTAGATGGGTGACCAAAATCATGGAGTATGATGTGACTATCAAAGCCACAAAGATTAGTAAGAGGAAGATAAATATGTGAGTAGCTTATGGATGCGCAAAATGATCAAGAAACCTCTCTTGTTCATAGATGAGGAACCTCTACAGATGTGCTAAAATCCTTGAACAAGATAGAAATATGTAAACTTGAAACACACAATTGGTTTGATTACGAATGGTCAACATTTTTATCTACTGGTGCATATCCTCCTTCGACTTGAAAAAAGAAAAAAGAATACATTTGAGGTTACAATCCATTCCTTATGCTGATTGATGTAATTCTTTTCAAAAGAAACATTGATGGTGTGTTGCTAAGATGTATTAAAGAAGTGCAAGTCAACAAAGTTTTAGAAGAATTTCATGATGGTTTCTCCCATAGACACTTCTCTTACCAAAGAAATTGTAATGAAAATCATAAAAGATAGGATAATTCTAGCTTACGTTGTTTGTTGATGCACACAAGTGGGTTAGAAAATGTAAAGAATGTGCCTTCTTCATAGGAAAAATGTGCTTAGCCACACTTCTTCTCCATCCAATCCAAATGAATCATCCATTCTCCCAATGGGGTATTGACTTCATTGGCATGATCAATCCTCCTTCAAGTGTTGGGTCACAAGTGGGTTTTGAAAACAATGGATTACTTTACTAGATGGATAGAAGTTGTGTCACTCAAGGAAGCAACTGATTCAATTATCCTTGACTTCCTTGAAGGTATTGTGACTAGGTTTGATGTCCCTCAAACCATCATCTATGATAATGAAAAGGCCTTCTTAGGAACTATAATTTATGATTGGGATCTTAGACTTGGAATATATTTGAATACTTCTTCCAACTACTACCCTCAAGGTAATGGCTTGGATGAGTCTACTAACAAGAACTTGATTAGAATCATGAAAAGAACAATATATATCAACCAGAGGCAGTGGCATACAAAGGTATCAGTGCACATGCTCTGGGCTAGATAGAATAAAAGTGAAGAAGGAAATTGACACTTCTCCTTACAAACTTGTCTATGGTAAAGAAGTTAGGTTTCCTTTATCTTTAGAATTTCCTTCACTTGAGCTGGCCCAACAGTTAGAATTTGAGGGTGCAGATCAAAGAGAAATAAGAATGGAAGAATTGGTTGAACTTGAACAATTAATAAAATTTTCCATGACCATATTGGAAGAACATCATAGATCAACCAAATAGTGGTTTGACATGAAGGCTAGAGCTCAGACTTTCAAAGTGGGAGACTTAGTCTTAAAATGGGATGCTGATAGAGCTAAACCAGGGTGTCATTCAAAGTTTGACACACTTTAGAGTGGGCCATATATCATCAATGCTTGTAAGGAGGCTAACTCTTTTGAGTTATCTGACCTTGATGGACATGCATTAGAAATCCCAATCAATGGGATTTATCTCAAGCACTTCCATTAAGTTTTTCATTACATCTTGTACATATTAGAGTAGTTCTAATTCCTCCAAGTGCTTTTCAGTGTAATGTTTTGTTGGTAGTGTAGGTTTCCTTTCTCTCACATGCTCTCTTGTTTCTCTTGGGATGGTGGTATCTCTTGCACATAGTTTTGAAGTACTTTTAGAGGAGGTTGTGTTTTAAACATAATGCTTCATTCTTTTTGTCATAGTTCTAATGTGGTTCCCAAGATTGTGGTGGAAACTATGTTAGAGAAAATAGTTTTCCACTCTCAAAACTTTAAACTATCAATGTATTTTCATTTGAGGAAGATCAGTTCAATGCAAAGTCCAAATAATGTTGCATTTGGCCCTAAGGGTGAATTATTCAGGTCACATATCAAATTTTCATGTTTTTAGGCTAACTCCATGCCCAATGGATGCTTCAAGGCCACAAATATTCATCATTTAGCAGGAAGATGTCCCTAAAAGTCACCAAACTATTTTCTAAAATAACCCCTTGGTTATTTTGGCAACTTGCAGTTCCATTTTGGATCTGACATCATGTTTTCAGGCTACATGCACTATTGGTTTTCTTCCTTGGTGCAGTTTCCATGATTTCAGTTCTTTAGCACAATCTCATGCTGAACTCCTTGCTTCTCCCCTTTTTTCCTCTCTCTTTTGTACATGCTTCATTCTCACACTCCTCATTCCTCTTCAGTATTTTCTATTCCTTCCATTTTCTTTTGCGCATTCCTTGGCATTTTCTTCCTTCTATCCAAGTCTTGCTGCTCATATTTTGCATGCACCCACAGGCTTTCCTTTGCATCTTTTCAAGTCCTATGACATGCTCCTCTTACATGTACATATTAATTCCTCCTGGAGTCCCATGCACACTTCCTTTCACACTTTATGGGTGTGCCTTGCATAGTTTCCCTTTCCATATTTAAATTGATTTCGTGCACCTTTCCTGCATGATTTCCCTTTTCCTCTTGGCATGATTTCTATGCACATTTCCTTTAAATTTTGAACTCCCTTCCCTTGGCAGGAACTTCATGGGCCTCCCTTACACATTTGCATCCTTCTTATCTATGTCTTCTCCTTTCCCTTCCCTGCACACCCTCTCGCACATGCCTAAGAATTCTTCTACATCCTTGCATGAATATTTTGTAAAACTTGATCTTTTCCCAGATGCACATGCACCTAAAGTAACCTCCATGCCAATCCAAGGTGGCACATGTCCAACTCTGGGGAATTGTCAGATAAAGTGCATTTCACAATGATGAATAGAAAAGTGCCAGTTGTGATGTGAATCCTTGTAGTGAATGGATGTGACACATGTGTGAAGAGACACATGTCAAATTTAAACAGTTAACTCTATGGCAAACTCCCGTGACCAATCAGATGATACCACGTGTCTAGTCATGTTCTCTTCCCACACTGCAAGAACTTCAAATCACCATATCTTTTCTTCCAAAGAGCTCCGAAATCATGCGCGGTTGGTCTTGTTGGAAAGCTACTGACATGGGCTACACTCTAGGCTCATCAAAATCAGATTTTGGTGGATTTGGTAGGTGAAAATGGAAAACGTGATTCAGGTCATTAATGCACACTTACAGTCGACTCAACCACCCAAATTTCATGGGATATGGCCTCTTTCCTTCTTCCACAAGAAAACTGGTGTGGGGAGGTAAATTTGACAGCGTTACATGCTGATTTGTAGGAATTTAGTGCATCTTGTTGGTGGTTGTGGCTTGGAATCCAAGTTTCCCTCTATTTTCCCTCATCTTTTCTCCCATTCTTCTATATATTGTAGAATAATGCCCATTTGTAAAGGTTGGACCCTCTTGGAATGCAAGGGCATTATTCAGAGTAGTGTGTTTTGCATTTTGAGTTGCAGGCCTCAGATCTGGGACCTCTATAGTGTAATTATTTCCTCCTTCCTCTATTGTAATGGATTTTGTATCCTCTTGAAGAAATAAAGTCTATGTTTTGTGGTCATTCTCTTCCCTAACATGTGTTTATTGCATCTTCTTGCCTCTCTTTTACATTGTTGGTATGTTGTGCATGTTTTATATCTCTTGCAGGGTTTTTTTCTGTTGTGCTCCATGAAAATGAGAGTTTGAATGTTGTTTTGGATTGTGGCACACATGTCTGCCCTTCCTTTGCTCATTTCCCCTCATTTTCACTCATCTGAGAGTGTTATTCCCCTTCTTTATGGTGCTATCACCTCCCCTTAGCTTAGGATTTCAGTTTTATGCATCTCCTTCTCTCCTTGGTCCCTTGGAATGATAGAGTAGAGTTAGATAGCTGCATTTCCCTTCTTAGGATTAGTTTTAGCAGTAGGAATAAGCAGAGGAAGTCGACTTCTTTGGAGGTCTGTCTCAAGTGCAAGTCCCACAACTTGGAGAGAGTCCCATGTTGTCTCAAAGGTCTGGATCATCCTGATTTAGGATAGGTGAAATTTTGAGCTCCAACAGATCTCTATAAGGTAACTCAAAATAAAACCAAAAAGGTAAAATGGTAAGAGAGAGGGTTAACTCAAGCCATAAATAGAAATACAACAAAATAATGATGCCACTAAGACCTTGTTTCATTGTTCAAAAATCACATGTATATAAGTCCAATAAAATCATGGTGTAATAGTGATTTTGTGAAAATTTTAGTGTTTACACATTCCCTATTGGGTTATAATCTATGCCCTTCATTATCTTGGTGAAAAAATGTATATAAATATCAAACATGATTAGAATTGGCTTGAATTGCACTCTTTGCAATGATAATCATGTAATTTCACGTGCCAAATTTGTACTACCTATATACTACAAGGCCTTTTATGGGTTACATAACTTGGATATTCCAACTGCGTTCCATGAAAACGTGAGCTCAAATTATTTGTCCTTTTCGAGGTTAGTTCACCACTCAAATAAATAATCCATGGGACTATTTTACTTTACTTTATCATAACATAATTTTCTCTTTACTTATAATAGATAAGAGCTAATGTATCTAACTCAAGAAGATAAACTACAATAAGAGGACATCACCCACCTAAGGTATTTAGAGATTCTAACACGGGTGTAAAATCACAACAACAATATTTAGAAGACCTAAACACATGAGGAGTTCTATAATGCCTCTTGTAATGGACATTCAAGAAAAAACCTCACCACTTAAAGGTTTTCCAAATTTCAAGTTATAACAGATAATGATACATTTGTTAAAATTTTAATTTTAAAACTATTTTATTTATTTATTCCATTTTTGTATTGACCTATGACACAATATTTTTGTTTATGGTGATTTTTGGTTAGTTTCTACAAAGATGAAATATCAATAACTCTAAATAAAGCATGGTTTAGCGATACCTATGCTGAAAAATGAAATGTTAGGATGAGTGGATACATTAATAATGCAAGACATTCCTCCTTTCACTAAGGGAGAATACCTGTATACAAAGAAAAATAGATAAGGAAAATATTAGATAATGAATGAGCTACTCGACAAAGGCCGATCCTAGGAAATCAAAGGGCTTCTTTGAAGGGTGTCAACTCATGTTGTACAATCAAGTGATGTGATAGTAAAATAAGATAATGATAACAATATTAGAGTTCAAGAGGGATGGAGAGATCCTTTTTTCTTAATAGGTGGCCCAAACTAGGGCTGTAGCGAGCTCAAAGTCCAAGAAATATTTGAACTAGGTTTGTTCTACTGCGTCCTGTATTTCTCGTATAATATCAAGTTGGTTATCTTTGTCCTCGATATTAGGTTCAAGGAAATGACACACAACTTGAGATTGTGTGCGATGTGAAACTACTCCCACCCGAAAGGATGCCAAATGATCAAGAGGTCATAGATATTTATAATGGGGTGTGATGCACCTAGAACTATCATCTATAAAGAATACATCTGACATGAAAATAGATTAGACCAAAACAAATTGCTAAAAATATGATAACTGATAAAATGAATGAAATGAAAGGGATCAACGATGATTGGGGAAAAATGATTAGCTTTAATAAGGGCCAATAAATAGACTATATTTGATACAAGATAGATTTTTATATTACCAAGATAAACTAGAGGGTCTCTAAAATAAAGAAGATGCACATAATAGATATTTTAGTACGTGTAAAGAGATACACAAGATATGAAGGGATGAGGATCCAATCGATAATGATCCCTGGTAATATTGGATATAGACTAAAATATTTATTAAAGAAATAAATGGAAGAGAGAGAGAGTATGCTAATTATTAGATATGTAAAAATGAGTGTTTATAGGATATGACTAAAGGAAGATGTGATTGAAAATGAAAATCAAAATGCACTAACCTTGTTGAAAGTTGTTTGGGATGACAAAGCTTTAAATGGTAGGGTGAAGGCTTGGTAAGAGCTTTTAGGGTATTGAAAAAAACTTTGAGAGATATTCAAACTTCGTGATGATGGTGCAGGGTCTCAACAATTCAATCCCGAATCCAATATTTTTCTAACTAAGAAATGGAGAAGGAAGGTGGCTAAATAGAATTGACGTCATCTACAATGATCATTGTCGATCTAGTCAAGGATAGTTAAAAATAAACAAGGGAGGATGGAAAATGGTTGAAACCACTTGCCATCCAATGCTTGAAGTTTATTTGAGAATGGTGGGAGGCTAGGGATCCAGGTAGGAAGAGGTTAGGGGGTTGGGATAGTTTCTGTAATTTAGGCTAGGTTTGTTTAAAGATGGTTAGTGATAGTAAATGAGATTTTTTATAAGTAGATGGGTGTTTTACAATGTTAAATTATACTAAGGATAATATAATTAGGATAGTGATAATTATAATGCAATTAATTTGTGTCAGGTCACCTAGGGGTGAAAAAATAGTGTCTACATTTGCCCCTTTTTGTTGAGCTATTTGTAGGCATAGGCTGCGAGACAAAAAATAGTGTTGAGATTCCGCAGTTTTTCAATAAGGATATTGTCCCCCCCTCAAGCCAATGGTTGACTCTATTGGTCATTGGATTAAAAGGATTTATATTGATTGGATAAGTTTGATTAAATATGCTCCAAGGCTTAATTGTAGTTTGAAATAACCATGCTAGAGGAATATATATATGGTAGTAGTCTTGGAAAAACTTGGTGGGGGACATTATATGGCCTCAAGGGGGGAACACTAATGTGAAAATCCTACAGATGCATTCTTATAGAATATTACTATAAGGAGAGAGTCTAAGGAGAGCACTCTCACATGGATGTGTGAAGCTGTGGGACCAAGGGGTCAAGGTAGACATCCAAAATGTGTGTAAAAGATGGTCAAAAATAGTTTTTGACAAGGTTGTGGGAATCAAAGTAAAGGCATATGAGCTCAAACCGGCGTCAAAGTTTATGCGGAAAGGTTTAGCGGACCAAAAATTGCTAAAATGTGTAAAAAGGGATTGGGTGGGAAGCGATTTATTATTGTCGACGGTTAGGGAATATGATCGGCACCAATTTGTGATTGAAAAAAATCCTATAAATAGGGTTTATGTAAGCTGATCCAGGCACACAAATAACTCATTTACACATTTTGATTTCTGATTTGAGAGCTTGTTAAGTGCTTTTTTGAGATGAAGGTAAATGGGAGTGGTTAGAAGAGGCAGCGAGTGAGATGAGGGGTAAGTATATTTATGTTTTGTAGTTTTCTTTTTTTATTTTTGTGTTTTATTTAATCGATTTTTGTGCATTTTGAAATTATAGGTGGGAACACCTAATCATTGCTAATCAGAAGATTGACAATGACTGGGTAGATTGTTGTCGACCTATATGTGAAAATTGCTGTCAATTTACAGTCAACAATGATCATTTATTAATTAAATGAAATGAATAATGTATGTGATTTTTTTTCTTATTTTGTAGACAAGAGATACTATATACCTCTATGATATATTCCCTAACATGCTAGAGGATATTAGGGGTGATGTAACATAGTGCCTCCTAGATGCACCTCACTATGCAGAGCATAGAGCAAGGGAGTGTAGATTGGATCGACTGACCACTATTATCACAAAAAACAACACCCTTTAACTTGTCATGAAGGAATGGATGAGAAATAAATGTTTTTGGGTAACATGGGATTGTCTCTAAGTTGTGAGACTTGTTACTTGAGACAAACCTCCAAAGAAGGCTAGTTCCTCTACCTAATTATATAAATATTGAATAAATAATTTCTAAATCTAAGTTATATAACATCACTATGAAAAAAACAATTAAGTAAAAATATGACCCAAGTAAATAAGTAACTTAAATTAAAAACCCTAGTTGCAAATGAGGAGATGAAAGGACTTAGTTGATTCACAGTGAAGCTAAAGGTGTGTAGAGCTGGAAAACTACTGGAACAGAGTGGGAGTGTTACAACGAGACCTAGAAAATTATAGAGGTGTCAAAAATGCCAGGAATAGGGCTCCTATGGAGGGTCAAGGGATCCTATGATGTCAGGGACCTATTCTGGGTGCTTGTGACTACTCAAAAGGTATGAAACCCTATTTCACAGGGTCGCGAGATGGTCACTGCCATTCACCTAAAACCTACAATAAGAAAGAAGAACCTGCAAAACCCCCAAACCAAGTCAAATCCTAAAAAAGAAAGATGCAAAATGGGAGGTCAGACTATCCTCGAATGTAAAGAAAGTGAACTTACAACTGAGCATTGTACTACATTACAGACCCCATATAGTTCTATGTGTGTGTGTGAAGGAATCCTTCCCTAGGTATCTCTTGTGTGCATCATAATGGATAATGAGTAATATCTTGATGTAGAAAATGTAGATAGATGTGTGTATGAAAGAATGAACTTCCCCTCCTATGAAATCTATGTAGAAAAATGTAGTCCCTTGCCCTTGTGTGGATGCTAGATAGATTCTTGAATGCTCTTGATAATTCCTTTGGATACAACCTTAGGTGGAGATAGTAGATGCTTAGTGCTTGGTTGTTTACTATGATCACATAACTTTATATTTATATAATTGCCTTAGTTGAATTTCACAACTAACTGCTAAAAGGCCGACTAATAAGAAAATAAGATGCCCAAATGAATATAAAAGACCCAAAATATGCAAACAAAGTACAAATAGGTCGGGGGTGCTTGAGCACTGGTGTCCTGGATGGGCATTAATGTCTAGAGTGAGAAATGCTTAAGTATGAAAATACAAATTGGGCTAACAAGAGTGTAAGACCAAAAGAGGAAATAGAGAGAAAATAAAGGTGGCCAAAAACAATGATCAATAGTACTTTTATCTCTTAGGAATCATATGAATACTACTGTTGACAAGGTTCTTCATCAAATTTTGAATAAGACGTGAGCATAAGAATGAAGATGCTGAATTCAGTAAATAATCGCAAAGAGTTAGATCAAGCCGCGAAGGAAAAAGGAAAGTCTTGAGACAAGGAACGAAGCCACAGGTAAAAGAATGAAGCCGTGGGTAAAGGAAGAAGCTGTAGATAAAAGGAAGAATATACACATAACTAAATAAATCTGTAGATAAAAGGAAGAATCCACACATAACTAAATAAAGCTGCAGAAGACTAGAAAGCCACAAAATATGGGAAAAAACCGTATTATACTCTAGGAACCTGCGGAAGTCGACATGATGTCACAGAATGAAGACAAATCAAGCCAACACGAGATATAATCTGATAGAGGCACACTTTAAAAGAAACAAATTTTGGATATTTTGCATTTTTAATATTTATTGTAATTAATCCATTATATATGGGTACATCACAAGAATTGAATATGTGATTTCCATATTGAGAGAATTGTATAAGGAGTGAATTATATGAAATTGAATGAGAAGGCTGTGAATGTAACTTAAACCAATGTAATGATTTATAAGAAATAAATAAAGAGTGGAGTTGGGATGAATTTTGTTAAATGTGTTCTATTTATGTTCATAGTTTAGACCCATTTACTTTTCCCACGTACATCCTTAAGAAAAGGTCAAATGACCTAAATCCCACATTGTTGTCGGGGTTTTAGGTCAACAACTAGTATGTGATCAGGACTAGATAGATGCCCAAAGTGCATGATTTAGTGTTTAAATTTTCCCCCACTTTATGTTGTTGAGTGAATGCTTGATAACTTAAAGTGGTTAAGAGATGTGTACCTGATAACCATGTAGATCAATGGTGAAAAGCATGATGAGGAGACAAGGAAAAGAGGAGTGATAAAAATGTGAACCATGGAAGCTAGAGAAGAGGAAGTGAAAAAAAGTGATGATGATGACCTTAGGGTGAGAGCGTATGTGTAGATGTCACATTGTACCTATTGTTGATGTCACTATATGTGTGATGATGTGGTGATGTGACTACCACTTCCCACAAGGACGAACCTGCAACAAAGAAGAACGATCAAGTAGTCAAATACACATATATGAAAAATCCAATCAAAACGAGTAAAAAGTATGTAAAAAATGCAAAAAGGAACATGTGTAATTGATCTGTAATGAGTGAAAGAGATAGAAAGGATCATAAAGATGTTGTAGAAGAACAAATTTTTTTGGGTGATCTTACGCTAGTTACACCGAGTACGAGTTTTTTGGGTGATCTCATGCTAAGAATGGAAGAAGTGTAGGGAGAAAAGTATGGTGTTATCTTCCAAACTTTAATTGATTCTCAAAGCGTAAAAACCACTGTAGATGGTGTGTAAAAATTCAATCCATTTTGAACAAGTCTGATCTAACACAAGAGTAAAAAATAATGTGTAGTGTATACATGTCGAGTATTGAAGGATTGTCTGTCTTATAAAATCTGCTGTGTAAACTACCAAAAACTGTGTTGAAATGAAAAATGTTGTGTAACTTCCCCTGGTCATAGGCATCTAAGAAGGGTCAGGGGCACCCAAGTGCTACTATCTATTACTGAGTGCTAGTGTTTGTGCTATGCTAAAGACCCAAGTCAGGTTCTGGGTCATTTTCGAGACTAAAGAATGTTTTGTACTGGTATTGAACTATGATGACGTGTGACTATAGAACACTGTATGGGGTGAATGATTCACCTGGTGTATTCCCCCTCTCATTTTGGGTGCATGTTATGTCATTAGGAGTATGTGGCCTAAAGGAGGAATGAACACTATGATGAAACTGATATTGTGTAGGGGGAGGGAGTGTTCTTGGTAGAAACCAAGGCACACACAAACAATGTGGCTAGAAAATGAGTGTTAGTGTATGAAAAATAAACATGCATGAAGAAGACAAGATGTAAGCTAAACATTCAAGAAAGCAAAGTAGACTATGAAAAGTGGGTTTCAAACATGGGACATCACTCACGACATCATAAGAAAATTGAGTCTGAAATGGATGAAATAATACATCATGCACACAAGACAAAGGGAAAATCATGCAAACAATAACAAACAATGAAAAGCAAGAGAGTAGGAAACCATGGTAGAAAAGAGTTCCTGAAAAAAAAATGCTGCATATGAAGCACTCATTAGCATGTTAGAAAGATAAATAGTATGTCAAATCATGTATAATCCGATATAATGTGGTGTGTTAGTATGAATAAGAAGTAGTATAAATCGAAAAAATAACACCTGAAATGTGTACAAAAGTGGATGCCCCAAGGAGCCATTATGGGACTGGTAATAAGTACTACGCCAAACATCCATGCTACATGTATCGATTTTTATGAATTCTACCATCACAACTAGAAAGCAAGTGAATGCATATGTGTATATGGAAAAGATAATGACATACAATGTATCCCACTAACATAGTAAGTAAAATGTATCATGCAAGTATAAGTAAGCAAGAGAAATGTGTGACTAATATATGTGGTACGTTGTGGATAGATGAGATGGAATGGAATGCAAAATGATTATGATAAGATCCACACAATCCTTAAGTGAATGTGAATGAGTATGCATGAGATCAAGTTCATTTATACATGCCCCCTCAATAGTCGAGAATGAACCATGGAATAAGAGTGCATCATCCGGAAATGGTTTGAACGTGTGTGCTAGAAGGATATGATTGTCAAAGCATAAAGTGCAGTGAGTGATTAAGTGTGGAAAGGTTTATTTTAAATGTAAACCATCAACAATCGAGTATGAACCATGAAACTAAAGTGCGTCATAGGGTAATGAGCACAATGTGTAAGAAATATATGTCATGAATGCATAGAGTGTGTAGTGCGTATGATGCAGGATAGATAAATGCATGAAGTATGAAGTATGTAGTGTGTGAGGTTCATGTATGTAGTATGTCCTAAAAAATCAAGTGTAAATTGAAGCACGAAAGTGCATCATTAGGTAATGACGATACAAGTGTATTAGGATGTTTAAAATGTGAGTGAAATTCTAGATGTGAATTAAGAAGTGAAATGGTAAGGATGCGATAGACCTGAGAATGCTATAAGGGGGGAGAAGAAGTATGATGCCCCTAAGTGTGTGCCGATGAATATTCTATCTGATAAAATAGAAAGATGAGGGTCCTCCACCTGATGCTTGCTGAGATAAAGGTGTGTGACTGTTGGTATCCAGATTTAATATCCTTCACAACTTGAACATCATCATGAATCTGCACAAGATACTCAAGGATAGATAAATGTTTTGTATGTCATTTGTAGCTGGGGATCACACCTATCTACTTGTTTGCATTCAAGAATTGAGGGAGTGGATAGCACCTTCATAAGGGTTTTGATCTAACCCTCACTATTTTAGGTTGTGCCTATCAACCAAGGCAAGAGAACCTATATTGCAGCCCTTATATGGTAAGGAGATGGAGATATCCTTGTGTTTTGCATATGATATGGAAGAGGCCTTGTGAAAACATGATCAAGTATCCATTATCCAAACTCAAAGGAGTTGTCACTACTAAATGATGGAAATGTTTTCAAAACAAAGCTAGAGCTGCTAAAGACATGATAAAACCCTGATCAACTTTGTGCATTTTTGTGAAAGGATTGAATTCTTTTGTGGACACACAATGCAGATGCAGGGGTATTGTAGGTAGGATGAGTTAGTTTAAAATGAAATTATGATGAGATATGTTGGGACAAGAGTAGTTAGAAAGTCATCACCTTCTTTGGGAAACTTTGCAAAAGAATTACAACACCTAAACAACAAAGATATTTCAATGAATTTGAAGTGCTCTTTCAACCAATATGTGTGCACATATGGATGCCCAAATCTACACTATTCCATACAAACTTTGATAACCTGCCACAAATTCTTGAAGGAAAATATCAATAAAGCATTTAGAACCCTTGTTAGATCATGACCTAAGGTACACCCAAAGGTTTACAAACACCCTCAATTTACAAGGAAGGTAAGATGAATTTAAATCTGTTTATCTTCACTCAAATGAATGCTCTTCTGAATGGAAGATTGCAGATGCCTTCAAACCCTCTACAAGAAATGAGACCATGTATGACCAATAAAGATCCCAAACACAAGATTGCAACATGAGCATGAAACACAAATTGAAAACATACTGAAATACAAGTGTATGCAAGCTTTGCCAAGAGATAAAACCAGTTAATCCAAGAATTTGATCAAATATATCAGCAAGGGAATGTTATTTAGACAATCTGAAAGCTTTTTGATGGATTTACAGCTGAAACCAACTCAACATGATGAACATTTGATGCAAACTGGAATAAAAAATGGCTCTCAGGTAGTTTCTCCAAAAGGAAATGGACTTCATCCAGTTTTCCCTGTGAAAATTCTTCTCCCTTTCTCCAAAATTCTCAACAGACCTTACAAAATGCCTCCAAATTACATCATATACCCTATGCCAACTTGGATCCTTGCATCCCAAGCAAAGAATATGCCAAAGGGATCAAATTTGTTACAAAACCCTATCCATTTGATGAAAAATGATATAAAACTGTAAAACAACTCGCCAAATGCCAGAGATGCACAAATATTTTAAAATATTGCATGAACTCAGATCCTTATCCATCCCAGGGTCATGTTTTTGGCATTCCACCATGCCAGCATGCATTTGCAATCATTTTTCACCTTTTTCCCTCATCATTTTTAACTCTGCAACTTTTATTTTTCACCTTTCACGTTTTTTCACGGGCTGAGAAAAATATTTCATCAAAAAACATCATAGGGCACCAAATCAGCTCAAAAGAATGGTGCCATTTGTTCAGAAGGCTGAGGGGATGCAGATTCATATAAAATTTCATGTGATTTGGTGCAAAAATGACGATTCCAACTTCTTGGAGCTTCCATGGCGCCCAAAAATGAAAATGCACAGCAACCGTTGATTAAAATCAACTTTAAATCTCTGCCCTCCACGTGTCTTGATGAGATTCTCATGAATACTAAGAAAATACCTCTTTTTGACTTTGGATAAGGTGGGACACGTGTCCAAATACCATTGGATCGGCCTCCAACCTTAAAAAATGCATTTTGAACTTTTTTGACCTTGGGAAAATTTTGAAAATTTTCCCCACGAGCCCCTGGATGCGTCACGTGTCCTCCTATGGGCCTTCACCAAAACCGCGGGCCAATTTGATGCATTTCCCCACTTTTTTGAGAAAAGGAAAATTTTCTCAAAATGCTCCGCCCCCGAACACCCGCTGCTTCTTCTGCTACGTGGCGGTCTCCCATTCACTGCGGAGCCAACCCTTCCTTTTTTCCTTCACTCCTCTGTGAGCACAAAATCCCTTGTGGGCCCGTGCTCTCCCTTTTTCCTTTTGAAACATGCCATTTGTCTTCCCCTGATTGGCTGTAGGGGGATACCTCCAATATTTTCCACGGGTTCAATTTTTCACCTTGAGATTTTTGCCAAAAATTTGGAAAATTTTTTCATACTTTCTCTCCGCATGCTCCACATCTCCGCCAAATCCGGGACACGTGTCCCTTTCATTGGTGGTGGGAGCTTGGCCCCAAAATTTTCTTTTTACCTTGTGAAGTGAAGTTAAAAAACTTCAAATTTCTCCAAACCTCCGCCCCTCCATTTCATCCCTGCATACGTGTCACACTGTGATTCACGGGAGTTCTGGCTCAAATTTTCACTTTGACATTTTGCCTCCAAAGGTTAAAAAATTCAAAAACATGCACCATCCTTCCACCTCTCCTTCTGACTCCCCTGGACACGTGTCCACTTCCATTGGGCGTGGGCTTTCTGGGCCAAATTTTTCTCTGATGCATTTTGAGCTTAAAACAATTTCAAAATTTTCAAAGTCCCCGCCTCTCCGGTTGATCCTTCCTTTGCCATGTGTCACTTCCCATTGGGTGCGGGCCCTCGGAGAAAAATTTAACATTGAGACCCTTTTTCAAAAATGAAGAAAAATTTTTTAAGTTACCCCCCGCCACCTGCCTGACCATCCTGTGCCACGTGTCATCATGCCATTCGCTGCGGGCCTTCGGGAAAAATTTGATTTTGAGAAATTTTCCAAAATGAAGAAAATTTCCTAAGTGCGACCCGCCAACCACCTGATGATCATCTCCAATCAAATCGTGCCACGTAGGCACACCACTGTAGCACTGGGGGCGCACGGACAAAAATTTTTCCTTTTGCAAAAATTCAAAAAATGACAAGTTAGCAATGTTTTTCCCTACATATCCTGACCAATGAGAGCCTGCCACGTCAACATAAATGTTGCAATGATAAATTTTACGGGTAGAACATGCCCGTATGCCCGTCAAAATGTAAAAAACGTAGGGGATGCTTCTGAAATCAAATTTTTTCACAAGGAAGGTGGATTTTTTGGTTTTGAATCCAATGAAACATGATTTTACATCTATTTAGGCCAGGGGATTTAGAAATTTTGCACATAAAAGGAAATTGACCAAAACTTTGAGTTTTTCATGATTTAACAAGGGGAAAATGACATGGCCCGAAAAAGGAAAAATTAGGGCACAAAAAGAGAGCAACTTGGATTTTGTTTCAGATTAGGGAAAAATAACAACATTGAGGGCATTTTGAAAGCATTCAACTGAAAAAATGAGTTGCAGATCACCAGCTCGAGCCAAAAAGATTTTGGAGCAAAAATGAAGCATGGAAATTAAGGCAAAGTGTGCAAACCCAGAAATTGCACCAACATTGGCTCCTGCTTGGGGATGGGCACTCCCAGTGAGTGCCACAAGATCACAATGTAGACCAAGTGCCAGAAATCCATTGGGCAAGGAGTCAAAACATGCAGAGCAGCCCAAAAACTAGAATTTTCACCAAAAAGGACCGAGAAAACCAGACCAACAATGGTTGCCAAGGACAAAAGGGCAAACCATGAGCCAACAACAACAAGAACAAGGAAAAGACAAAACAAAAACAAGGGCTATACAAAATGTACAACTTGTGCATACCTCACATGGGGATTTAATCCAAGAAATGTTTTAAATGTCTGCCATTAACAGGCAGCTCCAGCAAATCCCCATCCAAATCCTTGAGAAAAAATGTATTTTCTCCAATCCTGATATCAATGGCATAAGGGCCCATCCATAGAGCATCAAACTTTCCATGCTTGCCCTTGTCTTCATGCCTACTATCCCACAACAAAACCAGATCTCCAACACTGAAAGCTCTAGGGGTGACCTTCTTATCAAACAACTTCTTCAATTTCTCCCTAAACCTGACATGCCTTTGATGAGAAGCTCTCCTTTCTTCATCCAACTCAATGATCTGATTGATTCTTGATTCATATGGGCCATGTTCTTGATCTTCCAACTGCTGGGAAAACTGAAAAGTGGATAATTGCAGGTGTAATGGCAGCAAAGCCTGAGTTCCATACACCAGTTCAAATGGACTTTTACCAGTTGCTCTTTTTGGAGTTATCCTATCAGCCCAAACTACAAATTTCAACTGTTCTCCCCACTTCTTCTTGTTGATTTCCAAGGTTCTTCTAATGATCTTGAGCAAGTTTTTGTTACTTGATTCAGCTTGCCCATTCCCTTGTGGGTTGTAGTTTGAAGAATAAGTCAGATTTATCCCATATTCATTGCACATTGCCATCAAAGGCTTGGCTCTAAAACACATAGCATTATCAGACACAATCTTAACTGGAACCCCAAATCTGCATATGATATGATTCAGCAAGAAATCCATTACCACTTGGTGTGTTGCCTTTCTAGATGGAATTGCCTCAACCCATTTTGTAAAATAATCAGTTGCTACAAGGATCCATTTGTAACCAGCACTAGAAGGATCTGAAATCTCACCAATAAAATCCATTTCCCATTGTTTGAAAGGAGCTTCAACTGATACAAGTTGCAAAGGAAGGGAGCCTGAAGCTTTCAATCTTCCTGAAAAACGTTGGCAACTATCACACCTTCTAACTAACCGGTTTGCATCTTTAAAAAGAGTTGGCCACCAATAACCAGCTCTTAAAATCTTATGTGCTGTCACTCTCCCAGAAAAATGTCCTCCACAAACTCCCCCATGGAAATCAGCAATCAACTTGGGAGCTTCATCTTCAGTTATGCATTTCAAGAGGACACCTTCAGGGTTCTTCCAAGCCAGCCCAAGGTCTGTTATGACATATTTCTGAGAAGCCAGCTTGAGGGCTCTTTTCTGATTTTTATTTAAGTGACTGGGACAGCATAGGTGCTTGAGGTAATAGACCACATCCTTGTACCACTCATAATTCATCAATTTGTCAAGGAGATCTGCCCTTTCTTCCCCTAGCTGATTCACTTCTACATTTTGCAAATTACTCTCAGCCATGAGTTTGGCAAGACCTAAACCTCTTACCAGCTTTGTTGTTTGGATATCCATATCATACTCTTGTAATTTGTTAACCCATCTACATCTCTTGCTTGATATCTCCATGTCAGATAAGATGTCTTTAACCATGGTGTGGGGAACATAAGCAACAACCTTTGAACTCAAAATGTAGGGCCTGAAAATCTTTGTTGCTTTTACTAATGCAAATGCTTGTTTCTCCATAATTGTGTACCTCAATTCAGCTGCTTGTAAAGCCTTGCTAAAGAAAGCAATAGGCCTCTCAGCTCCATTTTCATCCTTTTGTAACAAAACTGAAGCAATAGTAAATTCAGATGCAAAAGAGAAGATTTGGAAAGGCATCTTATAGTTTAGAGCTGCCAAAATAGGTGCATGCTTGAGTGCATCCTTTATTCCTTCAAAAGCTTGGATGGCAGCCTTTTCCCACTTAATAACCTGATCCTTTCTTAGCATGCTTGTGATTGGGAGAGTTAGCTCAGCAAAATTAGAAACAAACCTTCTAATGAAATTTATTTGGCCAAAGAAAGATTGGATACCTTTCTTGGTTCTTGGAATAGGCACCTTGCTGATTGCTTCCACTCTCTCAGGGTCTATCATAACACCTTCTTTAGATACAATATGTCCCAAGCAACTTGGCCTTTTGCACACCAAAATGACACTTCTTTGGATTAAGTGAAATGCCATACTCCCTACATCTGATCAGCATCTTTTCTAGGTGTTGCAAATGGTCTGCTCGCTGTCTTGAAAAAATAGTCACATCATCTTGATAAACTGCAATAAATTCATTGATATAACCAGCAAAAGCAACATCCATTGCCCTTTGAAAAGTAGCACCAGCATTCATCAATCCAAAAGGCATCCTTACAAAAACATAAGTCCCCCAAGGAGTAGTGAAGGTTGTCTTAAGTCTTTCTGATTCTTTGACAACTACTTGATTGTATCCGGAGAAACCATCCAAAGTAGAAAGCATTTCTGACCCTGTTACAAGCTGCAACATATTCTCCATGTTTGGCAAAGGATAGTTGTCCTTCATAGATGCTTTGTTTAGATTCCTAAAATCCACACAAAGTCTGATATCTCCATTCTTCTTTCTAACTGGCACAAGGTTGGCAACCCAAGAAGAGTATCTAGTAGGCTGAATGATGCCACCATCTCTCAATTTCTTCAACTCTTCTTGCATTTTCATGGAAAGTAGTGGGTTAATAGGCCTTTGTTTTTGTCTAAATGGCTTGGTTTTGGCCTCAAGAGGTATCTCATGCTGAAATAAATCTTCTCTATATGCCTTCAGCTTTGAATAAGACCAAGCAAGGCAGTCTTGATATTTCTTTAAAAGTTGGGCATAGGACTGTTTCTCTTCTTTGCTGAGATGACTGCCCAACCAGATCTTCCTTGGTTTGTCTTTAGTTCCCAAGTTGTGCTCTTCCACATCCCTTGAAGCAAACAAGTTTCTATTTATGATGCAATCAACATTGCTAAAGTTGGATTCAAGTGCAACAAGACCTTTAGGAATGGTATTTGTTTTCAATTGTATAATATCCTTGTCAAACAAAGTTTCTCTACCTTCATTCATGCACACCATTGGTTCCCAATCAATATTCTGACCAGAAAACTCTCCTTGGCATTGTAAGAATCTCAACACTTGTGCATCATCATCAAAAATCTGCCAATGTTTCACATTATCCGGGACAGCTGGCCTTGTTAGCACCTCAATATCATATTCACAAAAAGGTGAAATGGTGCAATTGTCAAATCTAGAACCCAGAACAGCCAGCTTATCAGCAGCAACATTAAGACTTCTATCATGGTAAACAATGTTAAAGGAATCAAACATTTCAATCAAGTCCCAAACAACATGCTTATATTGTCTCATACGCTGATTTTTTGTAGCATACAACTTTCTTACTTGCTTGACAACCAGCTCTGAATCTCCTTTAGCAACAATATCCTTCACTCCATACTTCCATGCAATCCTTAATCCCAATAATAATGCCTCATACTCAGCAATGTTGTTAGTACATTCAAAATTGAGCTTGAAGGAAAAAGGAAACTCTTCTAAACTAGGGGAAACCAACACTATACCAGCACCATTTCCAACTTTGGAGCAAGCTCCATCAAATAGTAATGTCCATGGAGAACCTACCATACCAAGGCACTCTCTGATTTTTCCATCTTATTCTCTTTTCCATCAGCAAAACCAATGAAATTGTCAACATCTACATCAGCAAACAACACTTCATAAGAAGCATTGTTGGGATCTTCAATCAAGTGTAACATCTTCTTTTCACCATAGAGTTTGACAAGGCTGCCCTCAATGGGAATGGTGGCATAGGACATGTCCATTTGAACACTACCACCAACACTTGCAGCCCATTTTCTTGACAAAAGCATACCCCATTTGGCAGGGCAGTCAACAATTACAACATCAAGTTTTAAATTCTTATCCGGATAGGCTGCAAGTTGCACTACTAACCCCTTCACACAACCAACAACCGGAACTTCCCTTGAATCCATGGCTGTACACTTCCCATATGCTACTGTCACCTTGATATCCAACTCATTCATAACTTCTAGAGGCATAACATTACATGATGCACCGGAATCAAACATGCAATTGTGAAGCAACCTACCTTTTATGAGCAAAGTTGTGAAGAATGGATCAACATTCAATTGGGAATCAACCAAGGATGTCCCCAAATACACTTCAGGTGCCTCTCCAAGATCTTCCATTGGTGGTGGTGTTTCAGGGCCAGCAATGCTTTGAAGAGGATTCTCAACAACATTTACATTTCTGCTTGGTATAATCTTTTCTTCTTTCAATCCCAAGTATTCAAAAGCTCTTTTCTTGTGTTCAGGAATTCTAAGCAATTCAATAATGGGAACACTCACTTTAATTTGGCTCAATACCTGGGCTATATCATATGGAACATTCTTTGGCAAAACAACATTGGAAGGGAAACAAGAAGGTTCATCAGATGGAGAAGTATTCTTGGCAGCCTGGGCATGAAGAGGACTGATATTTTTGCATGGGACAACAGGGTTCTTAGCAATTGTTTCTCTTCTAGGATTATCTTTGGGAATGCTTGTGAGCAAGGGTGTCTTTGGCTTGGCTTGAGGACCAGCTCCTCTAACAACTTTACTTCTAGTATTGTACTCCTTTTCTTGACCAACCACAACATTCATTAACAATTGTCTATCTTCCTCCGAAGGAATACCACCATCATACTTCTTGATCATTAAAGCCCTTAGATATTCAAAGTCATTATTAGGAATTTCAAAGGCCTGAACTACATCTACATCATGAGTTTGAGGAAGAGAAAGAAATGGTACCCTCTTTATGCAATCCCAAAAGGTTGCAGCAGTCCTTGCACTTATCACATTTGTTGATGTTGCTGCTTGTTGTGAGCCTGAAGAGCTGCCCATCATACAAATGTCATCATCCATTTCATTCTCATTATCATCATCAATATCTTGCTGGTCCATTTCACATGGTGGATGAGGAAGAAAACATCTGTCACACCAATCCATATCAGCAACTTCTTGAACAACAACAACTCTTGCAGTCAGAGGGTCAGGCACCACTCTATTTTCACGTGCTTGGGGTTGTCTATTTGCAGATCCGACAGGCCCTTTACCTCTATCATCTTGTCTTTGATCACCCCTAGGATGATTGCCAAATCTATCATGGTTTTGAGTTCTTTGCTGTCCTTGTGAACTTTTCCCAATTCCTTTCTCAGCCCGGGCTAATTTGTAGGAAATTTCTTTGACAGCCCCTGCCAAAGTCTTGACAACATCTTCCAAATCAGCACCCTTGCTAGCTTGAGGCTTCTCAGGGTTTCTTGGGGTTCACAATCACGTGCTTGGGGTTGCAGATCCAATAAGCCCTTTACCTCTATCATCTTGTCTTTGATCACCCCTAGGATGATTCCAAATCTATCATGGTTTTGAGTTCTTTGCTGTCCTTGTGAACTTTTCCCAATTCCTTTCTTAGCCCGGGCTAATTTGTAGGAAATTTCTTTGACAGCCCCTGCCAAAGTCTTGACAACATCTTCCAAATCAGCACCCTTGCTAGCTTGAGGCTTCTCAGGGTTTATCAGCTTCACACCATCCCTCTTAAGTGGTTTACCAATAGCCTTAATATTATTTTCAATTTGAAGTGCCATGGTGAAAGCTTGCCTCAAGTTTGTAGGATTTTTGTTTCTCAAGTAATAGGCTGCCTTTTTATCAAATGCATCTGCATATTTGATCAAGCAAGATTCATCACAAGGCCTCAAAATTACAGGCAGCCTTCTCAATGTCTTATTAAATCTTGTATTGAAATCATGAACGGTCTCATTAGGGTTCTTCTTGATGTTCTCAAACTCAGATAGAAGGAACCTTGGATCTGTTTTGTCTCCATATTGTAATCTGAATGCATTACTCATCTCAGTCCATGAATCAATAGAGTTATCAGGCAGAGCTTTATACCAATCTCTTGCATCTTCCTCAAGTGTATGGATAAACAACTTGATATACACATCCTCAAATTCTATTTCAAAGTCTTCCATCATGTTAACAAAGAGTTTGAGATGCTGATCTCCAGTTATGGCATTGTTACCTTGGAATTTTGGTAACCTATTTCTCACATCCTGTGGGACAGCATTTGGATAACCATCCATTCCTCCAAAATTTATAGGACCAAAGGTGTTTACAACAAATGGAGGTCTAGGTTGAGCCATATTGTTTGGTGGGGGTGATCTTGGAGGTGAAACAAGCTGATGAGGAGTAGTAATGGGTCTGATTGGAATAGATGAATGATCTCTAAAATGATAACCCCCCAAAGGCTCTCTCTCTTGATAGACTTTAGCAAACTTAGAAACCACAGGAGCAGATTTAGGAGCAAGTTTTTTAAATACACAAGAAGGTCCCTCACCTGATGGAGAATGAAAATCAGCAAGAAGATTTCCTGAATCAGATCTACTTGAAGAGGAATTATAATCTTCAATGACAGGCTGCTCTCCTTCAAATTCAACTATGGGGATTTCTTTCCTTGCAACCAAATCACCAACCACTTTCCACACTCTTCTTCCTTCTAGTTCTGAGCTTCTTGATTCGGTGAGAAACTTCTTAGAGGAGTCCTTGGTGAAGAGGGATCTCCTTCCCTCCAGCTTGATAGATTTAAACAACAAATTTCAAATGATAAAAATGTGTTAGACAACTGGTATTTCAAGATCCCAACAACATGGAGTCGCCACTAAGGATTTCCACCTTAGTTGTGCAAGAAAGCACTAAAAATATTCTGTCAAATGTATGCTATGACTGAAAACTTTGCAAGGGTTTACAAATCAGATCTTCTTCTTCTTAATTCAACCAAAACAATGCATCCAAATCATATAAACTGTTGGTAAATGAGAAGAGCAGGCTGAGCTTGAAATCCTTTTTACCCAAAACATGCAGATCTGAAGTATGAAATGATATCTCAAGAATGTAACAGCTCAAATACTTAATCACACAAATGCTCAAACCTCTCAAATACTTCAAAACCACCAAGAAATTGCAAGAATTCCCCGGCAACGGTGCCACTCGGGTGTTGGTATCCAGATTTAATCTCCTTCACAACTTGAACAACATCATGAACTTGCACAAGACACTCAAGGATAGATAGATGGTTTGTATGTCATTTGTAGCTGGGGATCACACCTATCTGCTTGTTTGCATTCAAGAATTGAGGGAGTGGATAGCACCTTCATAAGGGTTTTGATCTAACCCTCACTATTTTAGGTTGTGCCTATCAACCAAGGCAAGAGAACCTATATTGCAGCCCCTATATGGTAAGGAGATGGAGATATCCTTGTGTTTTGCATATGATATGGAAGAGGCTTTGTGAAAACATGATCAAGTATCCATTATCCAAACTCAAAGGAGTTGTCACTACTAAATGATGGAAATGTTTTCAAAACAAAGCTAGAGCTGCTAAAGACATGATAGAACCCTGATCAACTTTGTGCATTTTTGTGAAAGGATTGAATTCTTTTGTGGACACACAATGCAGATGCAGGGGTATTGTAGGTAGGATGAGTTAGTTTAAAATGAAATTCTGATGAGAGATGTTGGGACAAGAGTAGTTAGGAGTCATCACCTTCTTTGGGAAACCTTGCAAAAGAATTACAACACCTAAACAACAGAGATATTTCAATGAATTTGAAGTGCTCTTTCAACCAGGATGTGTGCACATATGGATGCCCAAATCTGCACTATTCCATACAAACTTTGATAACCTGCCACAAAGGCTTGAAGCAAAATATCAATAAAGCATTCAGAACTCCTTGTTAGATCATGACCTAAGGTACACCCAAAGGTTTACAAACACCCTCAATTTACAAGGAAGGTAAGATGAATTTAAATCTGTTTATCTCCACTCAAATGAATGCTCTTCTGAATGGAAGATTGCAGATGCCTTCAAACCCTCTACAAGAAATGAGACCATGTATGACCAATAAAGATCCCAAACACAAGATTGCAACATGAGCATGAAACACAAATTGAAAACATACTGAAATACAAGTGTATGCAAGCTTTGCCAAGAGATAAAACCAGTTAATCCAAGAATTTGATCAAATATATCAGCAAGGGAATGTTATTTAGACAATCTCAAAGCTTTTTGATGGCTTTACAGCTGAAACCAACTCAACATGATGAACATTTGATTCAAACTAGAATAAAAAATGGCTCTCAGGCAGTTTCTCCAAAAGGAAATGGACTTCTTCCAGTTTTCCCTGTGAAAATTCTTCTCTCTTTCTCCAAAATTCTCAAAAAACTTAAAAAATGTTTCCAATTACATAATATACCCTATGCCAACTTGGATCCTTGCATCCCAAGCAAAGAATATGCCAAAGGGATCAAATTTGTTACAAAACCCTATCCATTTGATGAAAAATGATATAAAACTGTGAAACAGCTCGCCAAATGCCAGAGATGCACAAATATTTTAAAATATTGCATGAACTCGGATCCTTATCCATCCCAGGGTCACGTTTTTGGCATTCCACCATGCCAACATGCATTTGCAATCATTTTTCACCTTTTTCCCTCATCATTTTTAACTCTGCAACTTTTTACTTTCACCTTTCACGTTTTTTCACGGGTCGAGGGAAAAATTTCATCAAAAAACATCATAAGGCACCAAATCAGCTCAAAAGAATGGTGCCATTGTGTTCAGAAGGCTGAAGGGATGCAGATTCATATAAAATTTCATGTGATTTGGTGCAAAAATGACGATTCCACACTTCTTGGAGCATCCATGGCGCCCAAAAATGAAAACGCACAGCAACCGTTGATTAAAATCAACTTTAAAATTCTGCCCTCCACGTGTCTTGATGAGATTCATCATGCAGACTAAGAAATATCTTCTTTGACTTCTGGATAAAGTGGACACGTGTCCAAATACCATTGGACCGAGCCTCCAACCTTAAAAAATGTGTTTTGAACTTTTTCTGACCTTGGGAAAATTTTGAAAATTTTCCCCGCGAGCCCCTGGATGCGCCACGTGTCCTTCTGTGGGCCTTCACCAAAACCGTGGGCCAATTTGATGCATTTTACCACTTTTTTGAGAAAAGGAAAATTTTCTCAAAATGCTCCGCACGCCCCCGAACGCCCGCTGCCGCTTCTGCCACGTGGCGGTTTCCCATTCGCTGCGAAACTGACCCCTCCTTTTCTTCCTTCATTCCTCCGCGAGCACAAAATCCCTTCATGCGGGCCCGAGCTTTCCTTTTTACCTTTTGAAAACATGCCACGTGTCTCTGTCCTATTGGATGTGGAGATGACCCTCCAAATTTTTCCGTGGTTTATTTTTCACCTTGATATTTTTCGCTAAAATTTCACAAAATTTTCAACTACCTCTCTGTGCTCCAAACCTTCACCAAATTTAGGACACGTGTCCTATTTTAATTGGTGGTGGGAGCTTGGCCCCAAACTTTTCTTTTTACCTTGTGAAGTGAAGTTTAAAAACTTCAAATTTCTCTAAACCTCCACCCCTCCATTTCATCCCCTGCATACGTGTCACGGGCCTTGTGATTCGCGCGGAGTCCCCTCTAGGCTCAAATTTTTACTTTGAAATTTTTGCCTCCAAAGGCAAAAATCCAAAAAAAACATCCGCTTCTCCACCATGGACACGTGTCATCTCCTCAGGCAAATATTTTGCTCCTTTCTTGGACACTTTTCCGTGACCTCTTGGACACTTCTTCCATTGGGTGCGGGCTCTAGGCCAAAATTTTCCTAACATTTTGAGCCAAAAAATTTGAAAAATTTTCAAATCCCCGCCGCCCGCTTGATCCTCCCATGCCACGTGTCACTTCCATTGGGCACGGGCCCTCGGAGCAAGATTTAACATTGAGAAATTTTTCAAAAATGAAGAAAAAGTTTTAAGTTACCCCCCGCCACCCGCCTGACCATCCTGTGTTACGTGTCATCATGCCATTCACTGCGGGCCTTCGGGAAAAATTTGATTTTGAGAATTTTTCCAAAATGAAAGCAAAATTTCTAAGTGTGACCCGCCACCATGATCCATCCAACCAATTAAATCGTGCCACGTAGGCACACCTTTGTAGCACTGCGGGGCCACGGAATTTTTTTTTCCTTTTGCAAAACTTCAAAAAGTGACAAGTTAGCAATGTTTTTCCCGCATATCCCGACCAATGAGAGCCTGCCACGTCAGCATAAACGTTGCAATGATAAATTTGACGGGTAGAACATGCCCGTACGCCCGTCAAAATGCAAAAATGTAGGGGATGCTTCTGAAATTGAATTTTTTCACAAGGAAGGTGGATTTTTCGGTTTTGAATCCAATGAAACATGATTTTACATCTATTTCGGCCAGGGGATTGGAAATTCATTTGCACATAAAAGGAAATTGACCAAAATATGAGTTTTTGAATGATTTAACAAGGGGAAAATGATATGGCCTGAAAAAGGAAGGAATTAGGGCACAAAAAGAGAGCAACTCAGATTTCATTTCAGATTAGGGCAAAATGACAATATTGAGGGCAGTTTGAAAGCATCCAACTAAAAAAATGAGTTGCAGATCACCAGCTTGAGCCAAAAAGACGTCTTGGAACAAAAATGAAGCATGGAAATTAAGAGGTTGGGTTATCCTTGGTTCTCAACAAAGTGAACTTACCACTAAGTGTTGCACTACATTAAAGACGAAATGTAGGACTTACAACATGGTTTTGAAAGACTGAGCCACTAGGTGGCACTTGTGTATGTCACACTTTCTAGAGAGTCACTAAGCTGATGTAAAAATGTAATTGAATATATAATGTGCATGAAAGAATGTTAAGCGTGTCCCCTCCAAATGTACACAAAAAAATGTAGTCAATATCCCTCACTGTGGAAGATGGATGCTTGTAATGTTCTATAATACCATAGATGTAAGTTAGGTGGAGATAGGTATATGAATTAAAACATTGTCCTTAACAATGATCACATAGCTTTATAGTTATATGACGTCCCTTGGTTGAGATTTGGAAATTCCACTAAAAAGAGCTAACTAGTAAAATGATAAGATGGTTAGTTGTGTATCTAGACAAAAAGCCAAAAATGTGAATCAAAAGTACAAAGAAGGTTGGGGCATTTCAACCCAGAAGGGATGAGGGTCCTGCCTGGGCACTAGACTCCTACCTCTTTTGCATTAGTGTCTAGAGTGAAAGAAATGACTACAGTATGCAAAGATGATACTGGGTAGTAGGATTATAAGACTAAAGTTTGCTGAAATAAAGATGAAAATAAATGTGGCCAAGCAATGATCAATTAGTACTTTTCTCTCTTAAAATCATGTGAATATTACGATGTGACAGGAAAGAGTCAGATACCCAAAGGCATGATTTAGTGTCCCAAACCAATGCAGTAATGCTCCTACTTTCTAATTGGGAAGTGAAATCGCCGTATTTGATCCTTATTTAAGATCTTCTAGGCTTCAGCTTTGAATTTGAAACGTGCATAAAAAATGGTTATGCTAAGCTACAACTCCACATGAAACTCAAGTTGTAGTGTCAACTTAAACAGGCTCTTGGTGAGTGGAACTGGGAGAAAACACCTGGAGGATAGGGAAGTGATTACCATAGTCCCAAACAACATTCGATTCTGACACCTTATGCAAGAAAAACTTTAATAAAACCCTGATTTAAACTTTAGTAAACATGCTAAATGGTGAACTGAAAGCTTTTGGTTTACCCATTTTGACTATAGGATTTATTTGATTCCCCTAATTTTGTGGCTCTTTGATTTCTACATGGCTCTTTATGTGCATTCATGCAAAACCTTACAATGCAAGGACCAAGTCTACATGTTGCACCATTAGATCCAAATCTAAGGCCTACAACTCAAAATACAAATGTAAAATTTATTTACTATTCCAGGAGGGTTAACATTTACAAATAAACCCTCATTTGTCCGAATAGGTACTAGCCGACAATTGGACAATGTCAGGACAATTGCTTGTTCCACTTTTCTAGGAGCACATCCACAGCTTTAAATGATCTATGGTGTTCAAATTAAGATTCCATAAGGTTTGAACAATACACGTTTTACATAATGGATACTAAGTTAGGAAATTAATAACAGTCACTTATTGTAGACACTAAAATCACGCACTTGGGTACATTTCTAGGTCCTAATCAACATACTTGCACTATTCATTGTTCCTAAGCGAGAAAACTAGTATTTGACAATGTATCTTTGGCCTCTTTCTCTTGCTTTCTTGCTTTCTCTTTGGTCTTTGCACATCCCTACATCCCAGTCAATGAACTTTATTGCTTTATCTTTCATGACTTCTGGACACCAGCTCCCAACCAGGATGTCAGCGCCTAGGCGCCCTCGTCCCCTCTGGGTGCTCCTGACCTCTTTTTATCTTACTCACTTCTTTTGGGTCTCTTTTATCTTTTGGACATCTTATTTTCTTATGGTCGGCCTTCCAGTTGTTAATTACGAAATTCAACCAAGGAAATCATATAAATACAAAGCTATGTGACCAAAATAAAGGACCAAGCTCTAAGCATTTATTCTCATCACCTAAGGTTGCATCCAAATGCATCTAAGAGCACTCAAAAGCATCCATCTAGCATGTCATTCAAGGGACAAGGGAATTGCATTTTCTGCATACATGCACATAGGAAGGGGAAGTTCATTTTTCCATACACACATTTTATCTACATCTAGCACATCTAGCCTATTGTATCGCTATCAAGTGCACATTGCAAGAGTTTCTAGGGCACGATTATCACACACTCAGAAGAACTACATGGAGTTTGAGATGTAGTGCAGTGCTCGGTTGTAAGTTCACTTTTAGGTGACCACTGGGGTCAGTCCGACTCCCCATATTGCATCTTTTCTTTTTAGGATTTGATGTGTTTTGGGGTTTTGCAAGTCTTCATCTGATTTGCTAGGTTGCATGCGAATTTGGAGATCATCCAGTGTGACATACATTCGATCAACAATGAAGGTATAGCAACACTTGTGTGACACCAACAAAAATCTAGATTTCTGACCACTTGTCACAGTCACAGGTGCCTAACAAAGGTCTCTGATGCCAGGCGCACCCTGCCCCTATTCTAGGCGCCCTAGTCCTGTCATCATCCGACAATTCCAAATTTTCCAATGCATAGTTCAGTTGTGACAGTCTTCCCTTCATGTTCATTAGTTTTCTAATCCATATCACCTTCAGGAAGTGTAAATCAGCTAAGTCCTTTCTCATCTCTCTTGCACTTAGGGTTTCATTTTTAGCTAGCTTATTACTTAGGTCAAATTTATACTAGCTATATGTTCATCTATTTTATCTCATGTTACTCTGTAATTAGGATTTTAACAAAATTTTATTTTTGTTAAATCATTTGGTGAACCTGGCACTTTGAACATCTCATTGATCCAACCAGGATGCTATTTTCTCATGGCTTCCCTATGGGAGCCCTTGACCCTTTTCATCTTACTTCTCTCATTCTATACCCAAGTTCAAATTACTAATATCCTTGTTAAGTCATGTCCTAGTTGATCTTGGATCTGGTCTTAATGTATGCAATATTTCCTTTACTCCATTCAATATGACTTTCTTCTACTCATCTCAATCCATCTAGTCTTTTTATCCATGGATTTGATAATACACCTAAGCAAGTGTTGGGTACAAAATCTATTCTTCCCTTTACTATGGGATCTTACACTCTTAATGTTCCATGACACGTTATGCCTCGTGATGTTGTTCATAATATCCTTCTAGGCCATCCTTGGTTATGTACTATGCATACACTTCTTTCTACCCATGTCAATACACACAATGCACTTACTCCACATTCTTATATGTATACTATTATAGTAGATTCCACACCTCATGTTGCCACTCCTTGTGATATTCCTCTTATGCATGATGCTCATGACCGTACCTACATTGTACATCCTTCTCCTCTTGGGATGCACCCTAGTGATACTGATTTACATGATCAATTTCCTATTGGCACCCATGATTATCCTCCCATTATGTCTCACTCTTGATGCACTTCTATTGATCATATGATTTTTTCTTCTCAATGTTACATCTCTCTCCGCATCTTCCTCATTACATGTTAGAACATTGTATGTTGGTTTTACACTAATTCCCAATCCTTGCACTTTCCACGATCCTATGCATGATTCATTTATTATGGCTACACCTTATCTTGTTACATTCACGAGGCTCATCTACTCCCCTTTTTCTAAATTTTTGTTAATGATCATAGGGCCTAATTCATATTCCTTTATAGTATTCATATTCACAAATTTCACTTATTTCTTTTCATTACTACTAACGAGTATCCTCAACATAACATATGTTACACATCTTTTGGCTGCACATGTTGTTCCTTATGTTTGCACTAAATTTTTCCACTATTGTCTATACATGTCTTATTATTTTCCCCTCATGGGTACATTCTTATTTCTTATGCACTTCCCATTCATCCAGTTTAGATCTTAGACTCTATCGGGTTTTCCCCTCACCTTGATAACATTATTCTTTGTTAGCTTTTGCACTCTTTACCCATTCTAATTCCTCCACCATAGCATTGTCTTTCTCACATTATCACATATATCTCCCTTACTTCCACACTAGGTGGGCATCAATCTATCCCCTTCTCATAGCCACATGTTCTAATTAGTAGTTGTTTATCCCTATTATTCACATACACATATATACATCACCCTTGCTTTGAAATTCATGTTAATATTTCTAGCAATAATTTCTCATATATACAGGCACATCTTAATACATCTCTCTACGCTCCTACACTACTCCATATCAGCAGCATTTTGGTTCTTGTACTTATCTATAGATCCTTCAGTTCATGGCACACATGCGGTTTCATATATACAATACACATCCTTTAGTGCACTTTACATAGTTTGGCTATTTTTTCTCACCATGATCATATCTATTTACTAGCATCTCCTTATATACACACACTTGGGGATCATCACACTTTCTTCCCCCTCCTAACATCATTACTTGTCTATACAATATACTATCAATGCTTCGTGTTTCACACTTAATCTTTTTCAGTACTCTTACACATATTGATACACACCTTGTATCATTCATTACCATATGACATACACTCTAGTTGCATGGTTCATACTCGACTACTGAGGGTCTAAATCTGAAATGAATCTCATTGCGTTCACTTTTTCACGCTATATGCATCATGATCTATCTTTCTAGCACACATTTTCAAACCATTTCCTGACGACAAACTCTTGTTCTATGGTTCATTCTTGATTGTTGAGGGGTATTTTATGAATGAAACATCATCTCATACTCACACATTATTACTGGGGGCACACACTCTCCTATCACATTCAAACACTGCATACCATTCCATACCACTCATACATTACATTTACATATCTTGGTCACACTTACTCTTTCTTTGTTATACTACTTACATGATGAAATTTTCTTACTATATTAGTCAAATAATTAGTATGTCATTATCTTCATCATATACACACACACGTTCACTTGGTCCTTTGGAGTGAATGCAAATATATTATGGATTTTCACATGCTGCAATGATAGTTAGCATTTTACCTTTTACCAATTTCACTAAGGCTCACGAGGGCATCTACCATTTACTACTCTCACATATTATAGGTGCTATAGTTTCATTATTTACTACTTCTACTTCCTAGCACACTACTTGTTATCATTACATACATGCCTTGACATACTTGTTATCTTTCTAACATGTTGATGAGTGCTTCATGTGCAACATTTTCCTTACAAGACTATATGGCACGATGGTTTTCTATTACATCTTGTTTGAAATTGTTTGTTATTGTATGCCATTGTTTGCGGGCTATGACCTATGTCTTGTTTGATCATTTCTTGTATGCTTTTGGTTGCTTTGGCCCTGATTGTCTTGTGACATTGTGAGCGATGTCCCACGTTTGAAACCCACTTTTCATGGTCTCTCTCTCTTGTATGCACATTTGTTACATTGTTTTTCTATGACATGCTTGCTACTTTTGCTACTAGCGTATGCATCTAGCCACTTTATTTGCATGTGCCTTGGTTTCTACCATGCACAACTCCTCCCCTACAGGGATACAGTTTAGATCAGCATCAAGGCCTCTCCTTTGGGCCACATACTCCTAGCATTGTCGCATGCACCCCAAATGAGGGGGGACATACATTGGGTGAATTATTCACCCCATACAACAATTCAGAGCTACATATCAGATATGCATAGTACATGAACATAACATGCTACAGTAACAGAAATGAAACAAAATAGGACTCATTTCCTTAGTTCAGCATAGACTCCAATGCCTAGATTCAGACACTAGCGCTTGGGAGCTCCTAACCTCCCCTAGGTTCCTATGTACTAGGGCTAGATACAGTTAATTTCTTAGATAAACATAGTTTACAGAGTAGTTTCACAATACAGGCAAAATCCTCTAGCAAACAGAATGGATTATTTCTCCATTTCAATTTGGAACTAAATATAGTACAACATGGATCACACAATTTTGGTGTATAAATCAGGAATAATTCATGGAAGGAGAGTAAAAATAGACCTCTCTCTACAACACTCTTTTGCCATGGCATGCAATCGCCCAAAAATCTCAATCTTAGCATGAGATCACCCAAAAAACTTTCTCTTGGCATGAGATCACCCAAAAAATGCATTCTTGGCATGAGATCGCCCAAAAAACTCAGTCTTTTAATACATTTTCAATACATTTTATATCCTTAACACTCATGATCATTAGGTGCATATTTTTATTTTATTACTTTTTCACATTTACATACTTTTCATTCTTTTACAAAGTTTTGATAATACATGACTTTATTTACTCTTTCACTCTTATTTTGCAGGTCCGTCCTTAATACCCAAAAAGAAGAAACCCTACATCAAACACAACAATATATAAAACAATGTGCACCACCATACACTTCACCCCTAGGGTTAATTCCTCTTTCTTAGCTTCCACACTTCATTTTAATCACTTCACACTTTCACTTGTCCCTTCGGCACGCTATCGCTATCACACTCTACATGGTTATCACGTACACATATCTTATCTACTTTATGTTATCAAGTATTCAATCAAAAACATAAAGTGGGGGAAAATGTGGACACAAAATCATACACTTGAGTACAATTCTAGGTCTTAAAATCATACTTTCATTCATATGATTCCTAAGTGAGAAAACTAATAATTGAGAATTATCTTTGGCCTCTTTGCTTTTTTACTTGTCTTTTTTTTGGTCTTTTACACCTTATAGCCTATACTGAATTTTATTATTTTATCTTTTATGACTCTAGATGCCAGTGCCCAGCTAGGATGTCAGCACCCAAGAACGCTCGTCCCTTCTTGGTGCCCCCGACCTCTTTCTATCTTACTCACTCTTTTTGGAATTCTTTTATATTTTGGGCATCTTATTTTCTTATGGATCGGCCTTCTTGTTGTCAATTAAGAATTCAACCAAGGGAATCATATAAATACAAAGCTATGTGACCAAAATAAAGGATCAAGCTCTAAGAATCTATTATCATCACCTAAGGTTGCATCCAAAGGCACCTAAGAGCATCCAAGACATCCATCTAACACTCATACAAGGGATAAGGGACTGCATTTTCTACATACACGCATAGGATGGGAAGTTCATTTTTCCATTCACACATCTATTTACATTGGTACATCTAGCTATCACCCACTATCATGTGCACTTGCAGAAGGGATTCCTAGGGCACGATTCTATTACACACTCACAAGAACTACATGGAGTCTTAGATGTAGTGCAAATATCAGTCATAAGTTCACTCAATCGTGTGACCACCAGGGTCAGTTTGACTCCCCATATTACATATTTTATTTTTGGGATTTGATGTAATTTGAGGGTTTTTCAGGTTACAGGTGAACTCGACGATCATAGTGGACATACATGCGACCAACACTGACTATCAATGACCACCTTGCGACACCAGAAATTTCAGATTTTGAGCTCCTACGGAGTTATGAGCTCCCAACAAAGGTATTTGGCACCTAGGCACCCTCACACCAGTCCAAACGCCCTAGTCCAAGCCTATCCAATAATTCCATAATTTATTAGGCACAGTTGCAACAATCTTCCCTTTCTGTTCATTAGTCTTCCAGTCTAGAAAACTTCGGACTCAAGTGCAAATCAACTAAGTCTTTCCACCTCTCTCTTGTACTTAGAGTTTCATATTTCTTTAGATTATTACTTGTGTCATTTGTATTCCAACAATTACCTATCATAGTTTACATGCGTTACTCTACAATATCTAGGGTTTAGCTTATTTCTATTTTTGTTAAGTCATTTGGTGAACCCAACCTTAGTCGAACTCCTTACCCTAGGATCTCCAAAACCCTCATGGATAATAATAAATTCTCCTTTACCAAGGAAGCTATGAATCATATCAGTGTGAATCCTATCCTTGATGTTGATGTTGAGGATGTACTTAGTTCCCTTTATCACAATGTTCAATTTGATAACGAAGTCCAAAAACTTCTTGCTCACCAAGACACTATTCCCTTTGGCACTGATAATCGTGATATTTTTATGCTCTCTCGTGACCAAAGTTATGTTGCATGTTCTCCCTCATCTTCCATCGGTCACACATGTTGTTATAGCTTCCTCTCCTCCTATTTTCATGCATGATAATGTTATAATAGATCCTTTGTTTGGTGACATGTTTACTTTTATAGATGCAAATAAATCTTCTTTTAAGGATACAAATTTACATGTACATCATGTTGTTTTCAATAATAGTCAAGATGAATGTAAATCTACATCTCATGTTTCTTCTATTTCTAAAAATATTTCCAATGATTGCAATGATATATTTCATGCTATTTATCCTACTACTTCTTTATATGTTGATGATAGCCTTGAAGAACTACTTTCTTGCAAAAAAATTATTGATAGTGATGTGGATTGTACTTTTGACCATGAACATGTTAGCGAGGATGTTACTTCTCACAAGATGTCTAAATGTGAATTTTATACCTCTCCTACTTCTGAGGTTGTTTCCAATGTCATTCATGATAATTCCACCCCTTCCACTAATAACCCTCTTATTGTGACTCTTGAGTCTTCATCTAGAATTCCTATAGAGCCTCTGTTCTCCACCTCCTTCTCCTACTTCCACATCCACACATCCTTCGCAAGTCCCCATGATCACTCATAATGGAAAGAATCAACCCCTCAATGTTCCTCTCACTTCTTCCACCATTCCTTCACATGATGTCTTATCACTCATGAATTTTGTTGGAAATTTGCAATCAAAATTTCACTCTCTCACAGTCGAAAGAAAATCCTACTATGCTTGTATTGACAATAACTCTCTTCATAGCAATCATATTCTAAATAAAATTCCCAATTCAGCTTTTCCTAAGGATTTCAACATGCCTATATTTTCATGTTTCGATGGCACAAGAAATCCTTTTTGTATCTTAAGCATTATCGTTTAGCTATGGATTCTTATTTTTTTAGGAAATTAAATGTTAGTGCTCCATTATTTTTAATTGCCGTATAGTAATTTATTGGTTAGTAAGGTAGTAAGTTATATTGTTTAGTTGGTTATATTGGTTATGTTACACCCGTATTATTATAAATGAGTTATTTGTCATTTGAGCTTCTTATTAATTAGGAAGTTTGTTTATATGTCTTTGGATATTTAATATCCATTTTATTGTTCCATTGGTAAGTTGAATATAATATCTTTCTGGTGTTTTATCTTTGCAAATTTTTTGTACCTTTCATATGGTATCAAAGAAAAACTATTTGAGGGGTTATAGATCTTTGAGGTATGTCTAGGATGAGTCTTTCGAAGAATCATTTCATAATGTATGAGGTTTTCTTCAATAATTTGTTTTGTGTGTCGATGGTCTCCATGCAATGATCATTTCTGAAGTATCCAATGTTATATTAAGAGTATCATAGCATGTGAAGCATCTGAGATTTGAATAGAGAAACATCTCTAGAATTGCATGAATTACAGTTACCATTATTGATCTGGAGGACAATTCAGAGGATGGAAGTTCCCAAAACATCTCGGGATCTCCATAGTATGAAAGATAATTCTAAGAGATCTTTGTCGACTACAAGAACAAGGAAAATAGAGCCTGTACAACAAAGTTTCCGTTGGTCAAAGTTCTGTCAATCGCTGATCAACATTGTTCAACGAAAAAATGGATGATTTTTAAATCATCTGGAGTCAGCATAATTACATATAGATCGTTAAGACCTTTTGATGCATTTTGAAGGGAGCAAATATGAGTTTGTATGCAAAATTTATGACCGGTCAAAGTTTGGTCAATTGATGGTCAATGAGAGTCAACAAGCGTAGGATGCACCAAGTGGACAAATTATATGTTGACACATGACATAGTTGCATTTGAGCATGTGGATTTATTATTTGAACACGTGGTATTAAAATGGGGTTTATGTTTTACCCACCTAAAAGGATTTTAGAATCTTAAAAAAACAAAACAAAAAAAAAGACGTCCGCATGAATAAAAGTGGGTGGTCAAATCCTTTAAAAAGGATATTGCAAAACCTATGCCCACGCATGTGGGATAATCCACGTGAAAAAAGGTGGCGGGTTGAAGGCATGGAGCGGTCGAGGGTGCTAAAAATGTGTGGAAGCCTTATTAAATCTTGGGATAAATATTATCCAAAGGAGGACATGAATACCGAGAGAAGGGGATTCGAACCTCTTACCCGTCGAGTAAAAATATAGGCTGAAATTGCTACGCTAACCAAGCAAAACTTAACATTGTATTAGAGATAATTATTTTATCCTTTAATTGCAGCCCGCCTAGGCCTATATAAAGGCCCCCTCACTCCATGCACAAGGAGAACAAGCTTCTCCCAAATGCAAAGCTCGAAGGATTATGGAGAAGACATAGGTGGAGATTGAAGGCATATTTTGGAGAATAATAATGTTGAAGGCCTTGATTAAAAAGGGCATTATTATTATTATTTTGAAGACCTATATTATTATTTTATAGGAAATTTTGGAGATAGAAGACCTATTTTATCCCCTAACTATATGCACATGATAAAAAGACCAATATTATTGTTATCTACATGATGATAAAATAAGTCCTATTATCCTTAATAGGCAATATTGTAAAAATTCAGGAGTAAGTATTTGTAATTCAATCGACATTGTAAAAGCAAAATTGATGCCTTATTCTCGTGACCAAGATCTCAGAGACACCGTTGGAAGCCGAGGGACGTGATAAAGCATTGAAACTCATCCCTTTCAAAAGTATGCCGGGAGTATTTCCAAGTTAGCTACTTGGATACCATAGAGGAGAGTCAAAATCATTGTTGATCTCATTGATGAGACATCAGCTAACGGATCTTCACTTTGTGAAGAGGTTGATTGAGGTTGTACAACAGAGTGGCATTTGATCTTCGTCGACACCTAACTTTTTGGGTTGGATCTTATGCTCTATTATCATTATTAGAGGCTAATTGAGGTCGTGCAACAAAGTAGTACCTGATCGTCATCGTCAGCTAGAGACTTAGCTCTACATAGAGGTTCTTTTTTCTATACAACAAAGTGAAATTCATTCCATCAGACATTGTCTGACCTTAACTACCATGTAGAGTTTATTTTGTTGTGCAAAGGCAGTGGATTTAAATAGTCACCTTGTCACCTATGATTGTCAAACTGGAAAGATGTGATTTTTCCAAGACTAGTGGGTTCAACTCTAGGCCATCGACTGACACTAGGTTCAATTGAATGTCCATTGTAGTAATGTAGGTTTATATTTTACTTATATGTGGAATGTTATAATGGATTGTTTCCAACTAGTTTAGGAACCCGGAGATGTAAGCATTCTACTGAACTCCATTATACAACCCTTGTGTAGTGTGATTCTTAGTTTGCATTGCATTTGATTAAAGTCCAGATTTCATGCATTACACGATGAATTCAGTAAAAAGATAAATTACCTATAAGGGTTCGATTGGTCAAGAATTTAATTAGATTATATGGCCAGCTCAGATTAAATTCTATTTTAGTTGTGCACAAAGATTCTGGATCATTAGACCTAGAAAATAGAGCTATTTACATGATTTATCTATCAAGATTGGGGGTATACGGTTCTAACAATTTAATACTTGGGTGTGTATCCACTGTATTGGAAACTCCAACTCGAACTATATTTTTAATCCTCTGCCTATCCAAGAATCCAACGTATTTGGAGAAAGCATCACACTGGTATGCTTTTAGTTTTCTTCAAATATTTTTTTCTCTTGTTCATCCACATCACACATTTGAGGTACCATAAACCCTCCATTTTTGAGTTTTTTAGCTTTCTCTAGTAGCTAATCCATCATTAATTTGAAACCAACTGAGAAAACTACTAGATCAACATTCTGGCATGCCCGGTGGGACCACCCTTTAAGTGATCCTTTTCCATTTCTTGCTATTTTCTTTCTTCTGTCTTCTACTAACACTGCAACACAAGGCCTTCACTTTTTGCTTGCTCGTGTTGGGTTCATTGCTTAGATCACTTTTCGTTAAAGTGCAGATAAAAGGGAAAAGCTTTATTCAAGTTTTCCTTATTTTCTCCTATTTACTTTTTGCATCGTATTTCCCTTTCTTGTGTGTGTCCTCATCGAAAGATCACATTTGGATTTGGTTTAAAAAGAACCTTTCTTTTCTGCATCCTTCTTGATCACATAGCTTAAGTAGGAGGTTTAAATTGTTGCATCCACATTCTATCACACACAACCTAAAACTCACACATCTAAATCAACACATCTAAACATCATCCTACTCGGTGAACTGATTGGGATTTCATCACCCAACAGGAAACCATGGTGTTCTGAGACTTTGCCTAGCCATAACACAAATGAAACCAGACATAGATTTCCTTCTCCTAGGTACCTTTGTTATCCCCCCCTTTTCTATTTTTCACATTTTCTTAATAAAAAAATATCAAAAAGGAATATTTTGCTTGACTTGCTTGATTTATTTAGCATAAAATTTGTTTTCATTTCATGCCCATAATTACTCATTCAGTAGCCAAGAAAATGGAACAAAACCTTCCCTCAAACAGTTTTGTCGTCTCATCCCAACAAACATCTACTCATGACCAATGCTCTCATCCACCCCCTTGGTTACTTCTTCCATGAGAACCCAACCTCTCATCAATGTTCTCACCAAGAATCATCTTATTCAAACTACTACCATATATGAGACTAATCCTTTCTTTTATCATCATCCCATCCCATCTCGACTAACCACCCCTCGATTTCCTATATCTGAACCTTTTTGACCTCATGTTATCCCTCATGGTAGTTTGGAATTCCAAAGATTCTTGATGCCAATCCAATGGCTCTTCAAGACTACCTTCTTAGGAAATCAACTCAACTTCCTATTGATGGTCCACCACTTCAACAACTTTATCCTTATCAGTCAAATCCAAAATCACCCAATTTCCCTCCTCACAACTTTTACAGTCCAACATGATCTTGCTTCATCCTCTACCAATCTCCACCTCATCAAACTAATCAGTTAGTCATACCCATTCCTCCACATCTTCCTCCAATCAACACAACTATTACCATAACTATTCCCATTACCTCTTCAACCACTATCCTTACAAGTGTCCCTACCCAATTTGCCCAAATGTTATCTCCCATATCCAAAAAATATAACTCTTCTTTTCCTCTCACATCACACATACATATCATTGCTTCCCAACCTCAACATATGAGTTCTTTGCATTATGCAGTGTCTAATCCACCTCATCAACAATTTCCACTTATTCATACCTACATTCCCATTCAACAACCAATCTAATCCCAACAATTCAACATAACAACATCAAACATGGAAAAAACTCAACCTTATCAAATGATCCCTTAAACCCCCACACATCCAAAAAATTACCAACCTCCTTATTGAGCTAATTTCCATGCCACACAATCATAATCCCAACCTATCATCACATCAAATGATCCTATCCATGCCTTAATGAATAGGTTGGCTAGTTTAGAGGCCACTACCTTGGGACCCAAGGTTACATTATCTTATGAAAAAATCTATAATGAACCTATTCATCCATCAGTTCCAATCAAACCTTACCCTCCTCATTGGGAGTTTCCCAAGTTTACCAAGTTTAGCAGCAAGGAAGATCCCCAATAGCACCTCCATGAATTAAAATACACATGTTACCTTATCACACATGATCAAGAACTTATGCTTCACACCTTCCCTATGTCCTTGGCTGGTCCAACAGTTGGATTGGTCCAAAGGAATTCATCAACATTCCCTATTCTCTTTCACCCAGCTTGCACAATTGTTTCTAGAGAATTTTTGATTAATATTGCACGCAAAATCACCATCAATGACTTGTACACCATTAGACAATTTGAGGATGAATCTATTACATATTTTGTCACATGATGGCATGGAATTATAAACCAACTATCATTTACTCTTCCACAAACTGAACTCATCGAACTCTTCTCACGTTCTTGTGTGAAGCATATTTCTTCTACATTGCAAATCCAATCTTTCCAAACATTCAAAGAATCCTTCACCATGGCTCACAAAATTGAAACTCATGCCCTTGAGCAAGGCCAATTAAAACTTAAATCAAACAAACCCAAAGCTGACTTCACCAAACCATCCACACATAATGATAAATCTAAGAGTGCGACCAATATTGTGGTCATCAAGTCTTCTTCTGCACCCACATCTAACATGTGGCCAAAACAACGAGCCCCTAGACCTACGCCCAAATACACTCCCCTTGGAGAATCATATAATTCAATATTTCACAAGTTGATGGTGGTTAATCTTATCACACTTCCTCTTATCTGACCATTTGATGAATCTAGACTGAAACCCACGTGGTATCATGACAATCATTACTATAAATACCACCAAGTACGAGGACATGACATAGAGATCAGTCAAACTTTTAAAGACCTAGTACAAAGACTCATTGATCAAAGAAATCTTCAAGTGGAAAATCCTAATGCATCACCCAACCAACCACTTGACATATTTAAATAACCATTTCCTGACCATGCACCAATAACTCAAGCCACCACTTCTTCTACATCCCAAGTGCCCAATGCTCATACCATAAACACTATCCATGACATTGATCAAGATCCTACCCCATCAACAACTTCACCTTCTTCATCAATGATCACACCTACCTCCTTGGATATTATTCCTACATCTACAAGCCCATTAACACTTATCCCTACAACTGCACCAATCATACCTACATCTACCTTGGCATGCATCCCTTCATCTACAACTACTAGATCAATCCCATTCACAAACATATCATTCTTGCCCCTTGAAACATTTATGAAACAACCATTCCCAACCTACTTCCACATCCACATTGATTCAACACCTATATCTACTTCATTACCTATCCCATCTACTCCATCACTTATCACATCCACTTCATTAGATTCAAATACTTTATCCACATCTATTCCACCTTTACCCATTATACCATCCTTAACATCAATCCTAGTTCCTCTTTCCACACCTTTTACCCACACCCCTACATCAACTATTGTGACTATATATACATCATCTTCCACATCACTTTCATCATTTGAATAATTTATGAGAGCACTTTAACTTCCAAACTTCAAATAATCCTCCCATCTCATCTACCCAATCAAACACTTCTACATCAAACCAATATCTTCACCTCCTTTTGACCTCATCATGCAAAAACTACTGCTCCCTCCACCTATAACACCACCTTCAGACCCTCCAGTTGAAATTTTGTCATCCCTCCCAAGGGTGCATTCTTCATAGACAAAATCTATGGAACCCTTGGCATATTTCCTCAATGTTCTCTTTCATTTCCTCACAAGAAAATTGATATCCCCCTCCTAATATTAGAAAAACCAATGCTACATCATATATCTTCGGACCACATCCATATCTTTTTAGACCAGTCCCTCTATCAAAAATGCTTCAATACACCAATCAAGATAACCTAAAACCATCCAATGCTTCTTCTTCTAGAGCACCAATCATCACCAAAACCAAAACTAAGACACCAAAACCCCTAAATACTCCAACTTCACATTTGACATCCAAATCATCTTCCATTCTTCTTTCAAGACCAAGACATCTCATAAAGAAAAGGAACCTTCTAATATTTTGGTTAAATTATATGCGGAAGTCCTCCAACACTTACTACAAATTTTTGCTATGACGATTCCACCTATTAAGGCCTTTGACCCAAATAGTAAGAAGCCATCATGGTTTGATTCAAACCTCATTCTTTCTTACCATTGTACTCCTTGACATGAAACCTATAATTACAAATCACACCAAACCCTTGTCCACAAAATCATTGAGGAAGATGAATCTTCTTCTTGAAGAAAACCAATCTCCTCCTTCCACACCCACACCTTCGACCTCATCCATCCAAATGCAAAGTCCCCTCATTCATCATGGAATTTTATGGCCATCCCACCTCTAAATGATGATGATTCTTTTGAGGATGGTCCCCCTTTATTCATCAATGTTGTTTCAGATATCCACCCGATCCAGCCCACATGATCCTAAATCAACATCCCAGCCAAAATCCAAGACCTTTGTCACCATTCCTCCTCCTAAGGAGCTCACATCATCATGAAACCTAATTTTTCTATCTTAGCTACCCCTCGGCCTATTGAACAAAGTATCATCAAACAAACTTCATCAAGCCCTAGTTAAGATGTTGCTATCTGAGCTCATCCAAAGCTTGCCATACCATAGACAAGCCCTCACTGAAGCCTTGAAGCATATTCTAACATCCAGTGACAAGGATCAACCCTTTGCATCTCTCGTAAGAGCACTCATAACTTTGTACTACCTATCTCATTTGATGATACTGAGATTCTGGATGTCACACCAGAAGAACATGACCTTCCCCTTCTCATCATGGTTAGTATCAATGATAATTTCATTCGAAGATCCATGATTGATAATGGGGAAAGAATTAAAATAATCCCATCACACACCTTTGATCAGCTTAAGATCCCAAAATCCATAGTCACCCAAACACCCATGGTCCTTCATGCCTTCAATGAGGTAATCACTCATGCCTTGGGAATGGTTGTCCCTCCCATCCACGTTGGTGAGAAGCTCCTCCATGAGGTCTTCTACATCATAGAAGGAGAATTTTAGTACAATGTTCTCCTTGGATGACCTTGGATCCATGTTATGTGTTGTGTCCCCTCTACACTTCATCGTTGTCTTAAATATGAGCATGAGGGGAAGATCTTGACACTTCCCGGGGATGCTCCTCCCTTCAAATGTGCAACATGACCTATCAACCTAATGATGTCCTCATTCCCAAGAACAATCCATCTGCACCATCCACCAGCTCATCCATACCTTCATCCAAACTTCCCAATGATGAATCCCTAGATAAAGTAATGGACAAAATCACACTGGGGGAGTATCATCTTCTTACGCTCAACACCTTTCCCACTCCTCACCGTCTTGGTAGACCTGACCAAGCTCCAATGTACCAACCCAATGTTGGGGATATCATTCCTTTTGGTCCACCACATCTTCGAACCAACCTCATCTATGGTGGTTTTGATACCCCTTTTCTCACATCGTTGATCTTCCACATGCCAAACCTTATACCAGTGGTTTTGGATTCCTCAATAAACCATCCTTTTCCCACACCTACCTTCACCATTGCACATGGAAGGGATTCAACATGGGACATTATGAGCATGGGCCACATGGCCTATTTATTGATCAGTGCCGCAAACCTCATGAAAATTTCAGGTTAGGATATCAGGAGCAATCCTCTGACCCCATCCCACCATCTGAGATGTGCATGGAAATGCCTTCTCCATCTTCTCCATCCCATGAGTCCATGGATATGGATGACACTATGTCTATTGCCTTTGTCTTTTTTTAGTCTCCACTATCACTTTGGGACTGATCACTTATGAGTCTGAGAACCAGACTAGATCTATTCCACTCCACCATTTAGAGATGATAGCAGAAGAATCTTCTACCATTGACATTCTTCAGTGCACTGATGATTTCACCATTCTTTCTCACATGGGGGAAGAGGATTCTTATCTTCATAAGACCTTACCATCTGACACATCCACTCTTCTTCAATGAAGCCACCATTGACATCAATATCAAGACTCCCTAGGAGCCTCACATCCTCAAAATAGGTCAATCCCTTGATCCACATGAGCTTGAGTCTTTCACCACATTCCTCTCTCATCATAGCCAGGCATTCACATGGTCATATTCAGACATGTTAGGTCTTGACCCTTCTATCTTCATTCATAATATCATCACCATTCCCAACGCAAAACTGGTTAAGCAAAAGCTTCGCCGCATGCACCCTCGAGTTTCCCTCCTTGTCAAAGAGGAGTTGCAATGTCTTCTTTCTACCAATTTCATCATCCCCATTGACTATCCCCAATGGGTTTCTAATATGTACCCATCGCTAAAGCATCTGGAAAACTTTGTATATGTACCAACTTTCGAGATCTTAATCTCGCTTTCCCTAAAGATGAACTTTCCTCTTCCCAACATCAATCAACTTGTGGATCTTACCGCAGGTCATGAGATGCTTTCTCTTATGGATGGGTTTTCTGGTTATAATCAGATTCTTATCACCCTAGAAGACCAACATAAGACTTCCTTCATCACCCCTTGGGGGACCTTTTTCTATGGCGTCATGCCCTTTGGTTTGAAAAATTTCCAGAGCTACTTATCAATGGGCCATGACTTACATTTTTCATGATCTCATCCAAAAAACCATAGAAGATTATGTTGATGATATTTTAGGTAAATCTAAACATCACCGTGACCATATTTCTATTCTCAAAGTCCTTTTCGAGTGCCTTATCACTTTTTTCTTCATCTCAATCCAGCCAAGTGTGTGTTTGGAGTATTAACTGGAGAAAACTCCTTGGCTTTATTGTGTCTATTAGGGGTATTGAAGTTGACCCCATAAAAATAAAAGAAATCATCGAAATGCCTCCTCCTTCCAATCTTAAGCAACTTCATATTCTTCAAGGATGACTTCAATCAGTCCATTGTTTCATTTCCCAACTTGCATATCATTGTCAACCTTTTCATTATCTTCTTTGTAAAGATATAGACTTTCAATTGGGATCATAATTGCTAGAAGGATTTTGATGACCTTAAACAATATCTTTTGTCTCCACCAATGCTTACACCTCCATGTGAGGGGGAGCCCTTTTATCTATACATCTCTACTACTGATCATGCTCTAGGGGATATGTTAGCACATCGTGATGACCAAGGTCATGAGCAGACCATTTATTACATCAGTCACACCCTCCATGACTTCTAGACTCACTACACTGAAGCTGAAAAGTTATGTTGTGCTCTCTTATTTTCCACCTCTAAGCTTCGACACTATCTTCTCAATCACAAGACTTATCTTGTTACTAGCTTTCATCTTCTTAAGATGATGCATTCTAAACCATATCACAATGATCATATTACTTGATGGCTCATGCTCATGACTGAGTTTGACCTCAAGTTTATTTCTCAAAAATCCATTAAGGGCCAAGCTATTGTAGACCAGTTAGTAGAATCCCCTCTTCCTAGTTTGCATCTACCTCATGAGAAGTTCCCAGAAAAATCCATTAATCACTTTCATCATGAGTATGAAACCCTTAAAATGAATCTCTTCTTTGACGGTTCTAAATGTTAGTAAGGGGGAGGTGATGGCATCATTATCTTTCCTCCTGGGGATGCTCCTATTCCCCTCACAAACAATCTCAATTTTGAGTGCATGAATAATATGGAAGAGTATGAAGCCCTTATCTTAGGTCTTCAAACCTGCTCTCTTTCTAGGTGTTCAAATTCTTGACATCTATGGGGATTCTGAACTTATCATCAAACAAGTCACAAGTGAGTATCAATGTAAAAATGAAACTCTTCAAAAATATTGAGACATCATTCATCTCTTCCTTGAGGCCTTCGATTCCTATACTATCCAAGCCATTCCTTGGTTGTCCAATCATTTCGTAGATATGATGGCATTCCTTACAACTCTCATCCCATGGACCACAAAAGAATCTAAACTTTTTGTTGTCATTCATTGTAGTGATAAACCATTTCATGACTTACCTCATGTTAATCTTGTTGAATCTAGTTCATCAAATCTTTGGTAATCCAAAATCTTTGATTATTTATCTAAATATATCATTCCTCTGATCTATACAAGAATGCTAGGAGGTATTTGCTTCAGCACACTAACCACTATGTAATACTTGATAACATCCTTTATAAGAGCATATTTTACAGTATTCTTCTTTGATGCCTTAAATCCCATGAATCTTCTCATGCTATCCAAGAAGTCCATGATGGTATTTGTGGTGGACACTTTAGCGGTTTAGCCATTACTAAGTGCATTCTTCATTTTGGCTATTATCAGCCTTCCATCAATCATGATTGCTATGAGTATGTTATGAAATTTGAAAAAATTTAGTAGCCTTCCAATCTTATTAGTATTCCTTGTCAATATTTGTATCCAGATCATGACCTTTTTCCCTTCTCACAATGGGGTCTTGATCTCATTGGTCTCATCAATCCTCAGATATTCACAACAACATCACTCTATCATCACTCCAACTAAATATTTCACTAAGTGGGTGGAAGAAATTCCCCTCACTTCAACTAAATCTGGTCCAATCATTAACTTTATCTACCAACACATCATTTGTCACTTTGGCATCCCTCACAAACTCATCACAGAAAATGGAAAGTCCTTTAAAAACAAATATCTCAAGAAATTTTGTGACTCATTCAATATCCAACTTATTTTTTCTTCACCATATTATCCTCAAGCTAATGGCCAATCGAAACAACTAATAAAACCCTTCGAAACATTCTTGCAAAGACCATTGACCAGTCTAGTCGTAATTAACATCTCCATCTCCCCTTCTCTCTTTGGGCTTATCGGACTAGCATCCACACTTCCATGGGAGCTACTCCCTTTTCTCTTATGTACAACTTTGAATCCTTCCTTCCTCTCAAAGTTCAAATTACGTCCCTGTGCATGTCTCTTCGCGATTTCATCTCTGATAAAGATTATCACCAGGTGCATCTAGCACATCTTGAATTGTTAGATGAACGGCTACCTCATCACTCTTGAACATCATCATGTTTATCAAGAGTACATCAAGTGTGCTTACAATAAGCACCTCAAATAATGTGAATTTAATTTCAGTGACCTCATCCTCAAAGAAAATCATAACATCACTACTCTAGAAAGGAGCCAACGTGGAAATTTTTCCCCTAACTAGATTGGACCATACATTATCACACATAAGTATGGGTCAGGAGCATATCGTTTGGCCTCCCTTGATGCTAAACCAGAAGTGGAACCTCTTAATGCATTGCACTTGTGACCATTATATTTTTAGCACATTACTAGTGAGCTCTTAGTCATATCTTTAGATCATCCCTCCATCATTAGCCTCTTCCATATATCATTGTAATGATTTGGAATTATGTGGTCTACCGTCACTTTCCTAGATATGACCTTAAATATGGGCACCACAGTTCTACCCATAGCATTTTACTTATGGATAGGTTCTCCCTTCTTGGTAAGAATAACTCCATGATAATTATGTCCATCACCCCCTTATTTAACTCTTAAAACCAAGTAAGGGTTTATGGGTGTCTCTTGTACATTCAATGTCCCATCCTAAGTGGTCTACTTAGCTATTCCCAACTCTTCCCCTTGTTAAAATAAAATTCAAAGATCCTCTTATCAAAAATCAAAGCTATCAAAAATAGATTTCTCCCTCGAAGGATAGCTATTAATGCAAAAAAAAGTAAAAAGAAAATCAAATAGATAAATAGACTGATCTCTCGAAGGATAGGCTATCATGTATATCATTCCTTCTATGTATATCATATATGTGTAAAGTATACCATAACCTTGAAGGATGGATACTCTTTTATTATGGCATTGAAGACTTCCCGTATTGATCAGCATCCTAACAAAAGCTTCCCGCATTGATTAGTTTTCTCTTTCCCCTTTCCAGAGTTGGGGAATAGATTTAGGGAACAACACTCATGGAGAAACCTCTTCCCATGTACAAGTTACATCATAAATCTCTTTTTCGTGTTGACATTAGGTTTATGATTTCATTCCATCCTTATTTTTCTCATGATCTTTGGTATAGCTAACTATTGTTGGTTATATGTTAACATCATGTTTTGGTCGCATGTGCATTGTGTTACCTGGAACCCCTTCTTGTTTACCTATAATGTGGATGGTGGCATTGTTTTCCCTGTGTACTCCCCGATATGACATAACATCGTTTGTAACTTTTAATTGCATCTAGTTTGATCAATATCTATTATCTCATCTCATTACACCTTATCCATCTCATCAAATATTATCTAATCTACCTCATCTCAATTCCACTCTTGTTGTCATCTTTGTGTTCCCTCTCAAGGAATCATATCACGTATTTTCCTATCTCTCCTTTTTGGAAATATTTGTGCTCTTTTTCTAGGGAACCATTTCATCATTGCATCTTATCTCATATCCACTTTTGTGGCAATATCTATTCCCCCTTGGGGCATTTTATATCATCATTTATTATTTTCCCTTTTCAACCTTTTTTCATGTCCTCTACTAGGGCACCATTTTATCATCCATGCCTTATCCCAAGTCCATTTTTGTGGCCATATTTGTGTTTCCTTTAGGGACACCATTACTTATTTTTCTTATTTTTCACCTCCTAGGGCACCATCGTGCCCTTTATTGGGGCACCATTATTTGCCTCCTCATCCTTTTTGTGCACTTTTGCTAGGGCACCATTATTTTAATCCTCGTCCCTTGTGCAGATGCATACCATTTTTGCAATTGATTCCTCGTGTACAAAGGATTTCACATTATTTTCACATTTATTTGTGCATGGTTTGATGTTTTCCTATGACCCATTGGCCATCTCAGCTCACATTCATTTGAGAGGTTTCCCATTGGATTCTCTCCATTTTTCAGTGATTTTCCACCCACTCACTAGCCTGTAGAGCATTGTCGTCATCTCCATTGAGACCGGCATGTGTCACCTACCCACGTGATAGCGGAGTCATCACCATAGTTTTTATTGTTATTGCGATCTTTTTTTCTTGGGGCACCTGTCCTTGCATTATCCTTTTACCCATTTTTCTTCACCCACCCGCCCTTCATCATTTACCTTTTTCAAATGTGTCATCAATTTCCCGTGGCATTATTGATCCCTTGTTTGAGGGGGAGCACATCATCAATCTTCCATTAATCCACATCTTGCTCTTTGTCTCTCATCATTTTTGTCTCATGGCTTGCTAGCGCAAACCACTTTTAAAAAGGGGAAAATGTAGACAACTAAATTCTGTATCTCTATCCTTGTTTGCCCACGTGTGCATATTTCACCATGGTCCTAACTAGACCCCCCTTAATTTAATTAAATTCCCACCTTAAATTATCCTATCACATTTAATCTTTATTAATTAACATTTATTAATGAATCATTCATTAATTAATTAATCAATAACCATTATCCACTAGCTCTAATGGACTTTCCCTTTAGGATGCTTTTATCCCAAATCTACATCCGTATGCTTTTTCTAGTTTTTATCTTGCCTATATTTATCCCCTAACTAGCCATGACACATCCCAAAACAACCGCTCCCTACCTACAAGCTTTAAATCACTTTTACCATCCTTAAAAACCTAAAATCTAGACTAAATCAAAAAATCAAGCCCATTGGGGAAAGTTTCCCCATAGTTGATGGTGGGGTCACCGTAGACCCTATAAGACTAAGTTCTTACCTTTCCAAAAGGACACGCACAAACACACAGGTGCAAAAAAAACTTGATTTTCTTGCATTATGTGAATCCATCTTCGAACCAAATCATCTCATCAACTGTGTCAACCTTCTTACAGTCCTTGAAAGGTTGTTTTGTTTAACCACTTCATTTGAGGAGGTTTACATTACTTTCTTGTGTTATCTTATGTTGTCTCTATCACTATCTTGTTAGAACTAACATTTTACAGGACCAAATCATCTTCAACATCACTTAGGGTCCATTATCAGCTTTCTCTTCTAGTTTCCTTACTTGAAGGTTTCTTATTTAGTCCATCTACCCTCAGCCTTGTTCTACCCTACTATAGTTTTTGTCACCCCACCCTGTTTGCCGTTAATCAGGGTTTTGTTTGTCAACCATTCCATCTCGGTCACTGTTTTCTTCCATCTTCTCTAATTTTTTGTCCAAGACATTCTTCTTTAGGTCATCCCTCAACATCCACAGGATTTTGTTACATTCAATATGCATCAAGATCCTTGTAGATATGCAAATTCACTTTATTGTCTAGATCTTCACATGCCCAGGTCACTGTCAACCTGACTCTGCATAGTTTGGGTTTCCATCGACCCAGTCAGGTACCATTTTATTTATATTTATTCAGATTAGATAAATGTTTAGATTCATCTTAGTTACTTTCAATTTCAGTAGTACTTTTGTTTATGCATGCTATCAGATTATATATCATTTATATCACTTTCTTTTATCAAATGGGGGTTAACATCCATGAAAGGAAGGTAATAATTCTTAGAGCCAACTTTATTGGGAAACCCCCGTATAAACTATCTAATCAATCTCCTTTTTAGACATTCTTATTTATAGATCATTAACTTGTTGCAACGAGGATTAATATTTTGCACTTTTTAATCGACATCAAACATTTGAAGTAACTTAAACCCTCCATTTTCTGAGATGTTTAGATTTCTTTAGCAGCTAACATCATTAATTTGAAATTAACGAGAAAACTATAACAACATAAACTTTATAAAATTTTGAGGATTATGATTTTGGATTCATATGTTGTGATTGAATTTAATTTGATGTTATTTATGAGTTTGTGATGAGATTTGAGATGTTTGCATAGATTAGATGTATGCATGTGATGTATGAGTTTGATGTGATGTGCCTTAAATATGGTGTTATTTGTATTTTTAGTGCACTTTATTATGGTTAAGAATAAATGTGAAATGTTTTCTTTTGAACTTGATTTGAGATATATATATGATTTGATGGTAAATTTAATAAGTATGACAATGCACTTAATGCCTTGTAACAAATGTTAACATATAACTAACACTAATTAGTCACATGTAAGATCGTAGAAATACATGGAATGAACTTATATAGCTTTTTACAACATGGGAAGGGTTCAAATGTAGTTTGTATGGGGGAGTAGGTTATCCTTTGATGGTTTCGTAGTATTTATGCCCCAGTTGCATTTTTATTGATGCAAACTGATCAAGGTGGGAAGTTTACTATTTTATGATAAATATGATTGAGGTGGGAAGATTTCCTAGGATGCTTTTTGATTATTTTAACTTTTGATGTGAAGCTTGATTGATGTGGGAATCCTTTTGTAGCCATCCTTTAAGGGAATGGTTTATAATTTTTTCATTTTTGATTTTAGATGGCCCTAATTTTGATGTAATTTTTATTAACAAATTTCCTTTATGGGATCATTATGTATTTTTACTGGTAATGTTTAATAACTGTCCTTCGATGGATCAGTCTATATTTTTGATTAGTATACATTAGTGCGTATACTTTTGACTTTTGTTTAATCTGAGGGTAGGCCTAGTAGATCATTTGAGGAGGGGAAATGACATCTATAAAAAACTACACATGTGTACCCCTTAGTATGTTTATAGTTGGTAAAAGAGGGGAAGATGAAATTAATGAATGCGGGGGTTCCTAATCATGAGGAGAAACTTTTCCATGTGGAAAATGCGATGAGAAGATATATGATGCTTATATTTAATGGTCGTAAATATATGATACTGATGGGAGACCACATAATTCCAAATCATTACAATAGTGGATGATAGGTTGGTGATGGAATGCGATATTTTAACTAATGTCATGAAAGTATATGTGTTAACAATAAAAAAGGCCACAAGTGTAAGACATTTAGAGGTTTTTTTTTAAGTTCACCATTAAGGTAGGCTAAGCACTAAGCACCAGACCCATATTTATGAGTGAGGATATATGGACCAATCCATTTCAGAGAAAACTTCCCATATTGAATCCTTTCCAGAGTAGCGATGTTTTGTATTCTCTTTGAGGAAAAGATCACCAATATTGAAGTCATTCTTATTTTTACACGTTCATTTTTATGCTCTTATTGATGAATTTTTGATAGACATGATGATGTTTAAGGGATGTTAGGTGGCATTTGTCGAACAATTAAAGTTGTGCTAAAAATTCTTGATAATACTTCTCATAAAAAATGAAGTCTCTGAGGGAGACTGAAAGAGGGTTTGAAAACCTGAAAAGTGAGGATCATGAGGGATGATGCAAACATCCACAAACATGTGAATATCTCAGGAGGAGTGAGCATCAACTAAAATTGCATTGCAAATATTTGACAAATGGGTAGAACCTCATTAAGACACAAAAATATCTATCTCATTGATCAGAAATGGTGTACATATTAGGAGGTGTTGAGTAACCCCCAGTTCTATAATCATGAAAAATTGAGTGGAGAGGGGGAGTTACATTCCCAGAATAGAAAAGTAACTCCCAATGATGCATATGATGCATTGACATGTAAAGGAATAACATGATGACCCCTAAGGTACATGTAAATCTACGATCTCACCTAAGTGAGATGACTTTCCTAATAATGTGGAAAAGTGACTCACACCAACCACCCCACCTTCATCGTAACTTAGGATAAGGTGGAAAGTGAGTAATGAGAAATGGGTCCCGAAACAAAGCTTGATGAGGTAACCATGCACACCAAAGAATCCCATGTAGTGAAGGAAAACCCAATGGGAAAAACATCCACCACAAGAGAAAAACACACTCTCTATTCTAAGAAAGATGCCAAGGATGGGTCCTAACCATAGAAAAAACTTGAAAAGGTACCCATATACAAGGGGGAAATCTCTTGTAAAGAAGAAGAAGAGAGAGATGAGAGGAACATAGAGGATGACATAGACGTATCTGAACTCTTCAAATCTAGGAGGTCTCTTAGAATAATGTCTATGACGTGGCCCTCTTCCTCTGGACCGAAGAAGTGCCACCCACATTGAATTATGTGCCTATCCTTAGGAAGGAAAAAATGGAGTGCTAGAATTCTACCCATTATGTGAAGGAAACTCAAGATAACATCACAAAGAAATTTGAGTCTGGTCCATGGAAACATGACATAGGTATAGCAATGGAGTGCTAAGGAACTAAAGGTAATGCCATGTGCGTAGAACTATTAGCGTATAATTAGGGAACACCCAAAGAAAGGATTTCCAAGTGATGTGAAGGCATAATAACAACCCCCACAACATAGAATGGATCCATAAGAGAAGGTGGATCAATGAAGAACTCTGGAAAAGTGGAAGTGATAAGAGTCCCAGAAGGGGAACTCACAATAATGATGAAATCTTCGAAGGCACCTATAGATGGATGAGAAACTTGTGCATCACAAGTAGGCTCTGTAAAAAGACAACCAAGGTCATGTAGATACTTGTCCCAATGAGGGAGTTCAACAAAGAGTAGTGTGATGTTAGACATGTATAAGTCATCTAATGAAGGTAGAGGAGTGGAAGGGCCCTTACACACTGAAGGTGGAAAGGAAGTGGGTGTAATAACAATATAATGCTGAAATGGAGATTATTCAATGTATGATGAGATGGGAAGGGTGACAACACACTCTAGAATAGAGAGAGGAGGAGATGAGTCTTCTATAGTACTCTCAGCATCAAAAATGGGTACAAAATACTTGTCATTAGAAGAATAACCAAGAGAGTATGTATCAAAAAAAATTCCATCACACAAAGAACAAGAGGAGACAACTAGATCAACAACAGAAATAATGACGACAATATGTGAATGGTCTCTATAGAGGGATTGAAAGTTGCTTCGGATACAATGGGGAGGATCTGATTCTGCAACGTGAAAGTGGATACGTCTAGAGATGTACATCATCAAGTGACCAAAGATAGGGTCACAAATGTCAAGAAAGTTATCAAGATGATGATGATCAGTGGGTGCACAATCTAGTGCAAGAAAAAGGTGTGAAAGACCCATGTGGGTGAGTAGTGATCCATAGAAGCACACCAAATTGAATAGTTCTCTCTCTCAATAAGAACTTGTGGAGGCTGTAAGGTAATCTTGCATTGCTCAAGTCTAGAAAGATCCTCCTCCATGATGCAGAAGCAGAAGCAGAAGAAAAATGTGTAAGGTTCACAAGAATAAGGGTGAAGGAATGCAAGACATCAGACTTATCTGATAATGCGTCTGGAAATAATACAACACCTGAGAAGTGTAGTTGTAACCCTTTGTTTGTGGCATTAGAAAGTGTGTGACTACAATAGGGTGTGTACATGCGATGTTAGACAGTTGACCACTCACCTTGAAATAGGTGACAAGTCGCATGAGAGTGGAGGCGACAATAAAGTCCTAAGTTGAAAGCAGAGGGACGTACATAATCAAGCACAAAAGTGTATAAAAGACACAGGTACAAAAATACTTAGTGTGAGAAAAAATGCATCTCATGGTGTAAAGAGAAGGCTATCTTTCTGCAAGGCTGTGGTGGACACATCCACTAGCCATAGGTGAAGAAGAGTGCTACAAAACAATGAGCCAGAAAACCAACGTAAAAAGCCCAATAACCTTGTAAAATGAGCTTGAAAAAAAAGATACCCCCATGTAAGCACCTAAAAAAAGGTACCCTCTTTATACAATTTTTTTGTTTTGTTTTTATAATATTCCCTCTTTACAATATTTGCACAATGTCAAAAAAAAGGAAAAAAACAAATAACAAAAAGGGGGTTTGAAGGGTTTTGTGGCTCTAAGGGTTGGGAAAACTACTCGAGCTTGGATGGGTGAGTTGGTCATGTAGAAGCCAAATCAGGTTGGCGAGATGAGTAGTTGAGTGGAGAGATTGGTCAAGGAATGAAACCAAATCTGAGTGAGTGGGAAGAAACATAGAGTTGGTAACAAGCAAGCGAGAAGTCCAGCTACTGAATGATGAGTATGAGGGATACGAGGGGTCAACTAACAATGCACCGACATAAATGTCGAGTGGGTCTAAGATTTATGCCATGGAAGGTAGGCAAAAATATCACTAAGAATGTGTTGAGCTCATTAGAAGTACCAAGGGAGTCACTGGGAACATTCCAAGTGGAAAACAACCACTGAGAGAGTTGAGCTGGAGCATGCAGGGTTGGACGAAGGACGTCAACCAAGGTAGACAACCCAAAAGAGGAAAGTTGACCAATGTATGAGCCTAAAGGTGTTTAACACTGAGGTGATTTGTGTAACAGACAAGTCAGGTCATGTAAGACCAATTGGAACATGCCGAGGCATTAGAATGAGGTATTGAGTGAGTAGAGGTCACCGAGAAGCTTCTAGAGGGAGTTATCATGAGCTGGGAGATAACCATTGGTGGTCACACCGAGGTGATAATGAAATATGCAAGAGTCATCCTAGTGAGTAGGATAGGGTGGTAGATGTGTTGGAGAATGATCTGCATGGTACAAAGCACTCAGAACAGATGCATGGCGTAACACAATAATGGAATGACAACATGTTAGAGGAAAAACTTGGTTCGAACCAGGGTAACAAAAAATAAGCTCCAAACTCGGGAACATAGTAGAATAAGGAGTTGAGCATGGAAAAACAAGATGCAAAGAGTGGGTGTAAATAACCAACACAAAAAATTTTGGGAGAAATGCACAAAAAAATCATTGTTAGGGGCAAAGCCAACGACAAAGTAGCGGGCAGGGACAACCCAGAAAGTAACATATGTTGCCAAAGATTTGTAGAATAAACTCACAGCAGAGGATCTAAAAGCATAAATCAATGAAAAATGTGTGCATAACAAGAAAGGAGAGTTGAACACAATAAGAAGGGTGATCTGGAGGGATACCTCGGTTCCCAGCTAAGTGAGCTTGGGCCGAGTTGGGCCGGAAAATCATTGCACCACTGAAACTCGAAGACACTCAAAACTTACACTTGCAACTTGTGCACTGCAAAAACAACTCAAAATTACATTCAGAGGAAGAAACCCCCAAAACACGAGAAAAATAAAAACCATGAACAACCAAAAGCATGAACCCAAAAGCATGAACAAATAGACTGTTTTCATGCAAATGTGCAACAAGGAAATTATCAATTTCTAAGCATGACAACTATACCCCTGTGTGAAACATTACAAGTGTTACCCTTACGAGACACCCTAGGTCTACCCAATCAGCCCAGTGACCTCTCAATTTATGTTAAATCATTCCCATATTTGATTTAGGAAGGTCAATTCAAAATCCCTAGGTGATTTTAGGAGTTCATTGAAAAATGTAAACTTCTGGAAGCTGTGGGAAGGGCTATCACTGGCCTTCCTAAGACTGGAGAAATCCCATGTAGCGGGAAATAAAATCCAAATCAGACATGGAGGTGAATAAAATTCCTATGAAAATCATGGAGTTGATTTAGGAAGATTCAAGAAGGATCCAGAGAAGTTGGGACAATTTCACTAAACTCAGGGTTCACAGGCCTAGGCAATACACATGCCAAAAAAACTCCTGAGTTTCCGAAGGTGATTTTGGGAGCTCCAAATAGAGTTAGGAGAAAAAAAAACATCATCATAAAGGGAATTATAGGAAATATACGAATTTAAAATCTTATATTTCAAAACACCTTGGAGAAATAAGTTTATAACTAGTTTTTTCCATGCACAACGAACACTCCAGATCAAAAATATGATTTTTAGGGATCAAATGGAGGAATCAAGACCTTAAAACCCCACCATTATATTCATAATTACATTTATAGTAAATATCATATAACATTTCATCAAAAACGTCCATGGGGAGCTCAAGTTATTGCAGTTTCAAGTTTCCCTCTAGGAGTGAGTTCGGGAGTTGGCCAATTTTTTAGCAGGACATGTGTCAGCACCACGAGCCTGGAATAATTTCATGTCCTTTAAATCCCTAAAGAAAAGGTAAATCAAGGTTTAAAAAATTCACCTAGCCCCTATAATCCCTCTAGACCCTCATGCGACCTCTCAAATTGCCAGTTCAGCTCCCGAGAGCTAGTGAGGCCTTCTTCCCCTGCTGTTGGATCAAGTGCCATGTGTCGCAACTAGGTGCGTTGTGTAATTTGATGTCCATCTCATCCATTTTTTCCAAGGGACATCAAGGTATGAAAAATGTGCCTAGCCCTTAGAAATATTCATGGTTCCTCTTGTGATCGCTTCTCTACCCCCCAGTGCTTTAAAGTTACTTTTTAGCCTTCATCCCCTGCCGTCGGATCTCTGCCACATGTCGTGACCAGGAACCACATGAAATTTTATGTACCTCATGTCCATTAATACTTAAAGGAAATCATGTAAATAAATTTTTTCCTCATTCTATTCCTTGGAAAAATTTCAATTTTTTAAAACTCCTCCTGTTTTCTGCTTCTAACATCTAACCTTCCCATGCACAGCTTGCTCTACAACTTCCTCTACACCTTCCCATAACCCCTCTACCATTACTGAAACTTGAACCAGATCCATAATAGCACATTCTCCTTCAATCCATGACAACATACAAGTATCATAAGAATATTTCATCAAACCAATAAGAAAAGACGAAGAACAGAGAAGAAGAAAGCCTGAAAACTCCATTGCCATAGAATGAAGAATCAAAGAGATCTTACAAACTAGTACACAGAACAATGAATAATATATTTTTGAGTTATCACCTCTTGAATTCCATTAAAAACTCATATTCAAACTCCCTATTTGCAACATGAAATTATCATAGCAAAGAAAGTTCACTTCCGGTTCTATGAAGAAAAAAGCTCAAATTCCCGTCAAACCGACAATTGGAGCGAGGAGAAATTTCACTGGTGAGATAAGAAGATAAATCCATATCAAAAAATTAAATTTCATCACAAATGGACGATAAAACAAGACCTAAAATTTTTGAGGTCCATCAATGGCTGCCATGTCCAGAAGCATTGTGAGGTTAAAATTCTAAAAGTTAAAAATCTCCTAAAATATTGATCGGGTAAGCAAAAAATTTCGAAGGTGTGATATTGGGAAAAAACCCATATCGGAAAACTTTGTTTCATGTTAATACGACCTCAATAATCCCACTTTCTAAAAATAGTAGTTCTTCTACATATAGAACTGCTATTTTGGGAAAGTCATCAACAAAAGAACTTACAAAGGAGACACTGAACAGAAAGGGTACACTACAGTTAAAAGCTCATAAAAATGGGCATCTTGGTCCAAATTTGAAACTTACTAAAAATAGTAAGTGGTCCGACGAGCACCTTCCAAAAATAGAAAGTTGATCCTGAAGGCGAGAGAAATGCATTGAGAAGAGGAAATCAGAGTTGCAACATCTAGTTGAGGTTCGAGGGATTTATTTTTCATACTTACTAAAAATATTAAGTTGATTTTTATGAGGAAATCATGAAGCATAAGTGGACGGGATAGAAGCTGACGCAGGCCTTCACCTACAAGTATGAGATAAAAGATAGTGATGTCTCATACATGGACCTCACTGATGTAAGGGATCATATGGAAGCCAAGGAACAGGGGAAGATCGAGGATGAGATATTCACAAGTGGATTGTTTACAGCCGCAGGACACCTCATATCTATGCAAAGCCTTAAGTTGGTCTTGGCTTGCTCTCACAACTATGATCCCCAAAAATAGACAATTCAAACTAAAAATGGTACAGTGATGGTGGTCATGAGTCCTAGAACCATCTCATTCTCTCTGAAAATCCCAACATCACCTAATATGGTCGTTATGTCAAAGGACATGGCCTTACATGATTGAGAAATGATGGATGCATATATGTAAGGGGTAGCACTTGGTTCGTTGTTGAAGACATGAAGAAATCTCTCAAGGATGACCAATAACCTTCTAAGGTCTGAGTTTCGACAAGGATATTGAGATTCCATCACTCTCCTCAGTAGAGTTATGGGCGAAGCAAGCATAAGAAAATTCCAAGACTGGATGGACATTTTCATCTTGAGAGTGACACAAGGAAAGCTGGGAATTGACTGGGGGTAGATCATCAATAACAATCTCCATCTATAACTGTTCTAGGTACTCATGATGAAGAAGTTTCACATGACTTATTACTTAGTTTATCTCCTCGCAAGCTCAAGATATTTCAAAGGATTGAACCTCACACAAAATATTACTGCCAAGGTACCTACTTTTGAGAAGATTCCGCAACCGGTAATGGAGGAAAGTGATAGGAATTTCCCTTGCGTGAATGATGCATTCGCAAATGTATGTTGTGCAATGAAAATTTTGTTAAAGCTATGAACATGGGGTAAGAATCTCTAAAGAAACCCCAAAATATTTGGAACAAACAACTCAAATCACCATCAGATTAGAGATAAACAAGAGCTACCTATTTGCATGCATATATAAAGCTTGAAACAAACAATCAACCTCTAAACATGACTATATTAGTTCTCTACTCCATGAAAGCTATCTATAAGTGAACCTATTAAAGCTCTAGCAATCAATTATATGTTTATTGATGTCTCAAAAGCTTAATAATGGAAGCTCACTATTAATGGCTTCTCCCATTTACCTAAAGCTTTGAAAGGATTAGCAAATAACAAGTAAATAGCTCAAATAACTATGAAATGAATCTAAAATGACTTAAGCATGACCTAAATCAAAAATGATATGAGAGAGAGAGAGTTCTTAGTAACATGTGGGAGGGGTATCCCTCTACTTATAGTTTTTGGTTTGGAGAAAAAGGTGTTTTGGATGCATGTGGGACTAAAAAGGAGTCAAAAAGGTGATTTTTAGAAAAGCACATTGGGAGGTGTGAACTGGATTTGGAAGGCTAAGTGGCTATTTGAAAAGGTGAGATATTTGTTTAGAAAGTCAAATTCTCCTTAGAAAGTCAATAAGAGGGTTAATTAACCTAAACAAGGTTAATTAAAGGGAAAACAAGCTTATAGAAGCTGGTTAGAGAGGGATTAGCATATTTAGGGGGTTTAGAAGAGGTTAGAAAGGGTGATTTACTAGCGTAGTGTAGTAAATTGAACACGAGACTAGGATAGTTAGTATGATCTTAGTAATAAGATCATGTAGACCAAATTATAGGTGTCTACATTTGCCCCTCTTTGAGGTGACGTGCACGACGTCACTTCAAAGAAAGTAGACAAGCATAAACAAGTAGAAAATTTTGAAGGGGTAGAAGAAAAATTAGTAGGATGAAGGATGCCCCCTCGAGTGTTCGATGGGGTGATGGAGGAATGCGATCGACGATCGAGAAAGAGGAGAAGAAAGAAAATGTGAAGAAAAGGGGAGATAGAAGAGAAAAATAACAAGAAAAAGGGACTTTGAGCTATCCACAAGGCATTGCTATATAAACAATTCTTATTCATCATATTGCTAGTAATCTTCATCATCGGTCCTTATTAAAGTATAAGCATACGACAGAAGCGTAAAATGACATGAAAAGCCAAGATACAAACAACTTTCCATTGCTAAAAATGGCCAACTCCATGCAACATACATGAATGCAATGCAATACGAGAAGCAAACAAACTCACTTAATAGGGAAATAAGTACAATCACACACACTCAAACCAACAACGTTTAAGGCAGTTGCACAAATATTTTGTTATCGAGTTGCAATCCCAAATGTTTTGATAAATGAAAAGGGTTTAAAATGATGCCCCAAGCAATTTGTATATGCAAGGGAAAGGATGGAGGACACTTAGGTATGATGAAAAAGTAGTGTGCACAATGAAACAATACCAGGAAACTCATGCCCCAGAGTATCGACGAAGTAAGCAGCGTAGCTTTTGTCAATAATTGTAGAGATTCAGATAATCTGTGAGTCGTTGTTTCAATACATGTGGAAATGCCAACAAGATATGAGATGAACGCCATGTGAAAGACACAAATTTCAGCTGCAAATGAGTTGATTACCAATTTTAGTCCATTTTCAAAGTTTTCATGATTTTTTTGGATTTTTGGATGATTTTTAATTTTTAATTTTTGATCGGTCAGAAGAATTTAAGAGATGGAAGATCTCCTAGAAGCATGCAAAAATTCCCCAGGGTGAAGAAAAGGGCGTCAAATAGCAATAAAAATACCCCAGCGAGAAGAAGAATGAGCCAAAAATAATTATTTAATAAAAATAATTATCACGATGGGTAAAATAGAAGAAAAATAGAAGAAAATGATGGAAAATAGCACCTGGAATATTTGTAAACTACCCCAGGGTGAAGAAATGACCGCTAGGTAGCACTTAGTGCTCCAGCGTAGCAAAAATTAGTAAAAATAATTATTTAAATATAAAAATAATCATTTTGGTGAGCAGAAGAAGTGTTAGAGTGATCACGATGGAGAAAACATGCCCCAGGGGCATCACGATAGCCTAATATACCCACCTGAGGGGTGAATCAATCACGACCAGTTCATTTGTAGCAGAGCTCTTGCAAATTTTCACCGTGAGTGAGTGTGAGAGCATTGGAGTGAGATGGCGAGGCTACCAAGTAGGAGGAGATGAGAAGATCACATCTAGAGTACCTTCGGGATGCAGTGGATGGACCCTACGTGAGTGCCCTATCCCTACTTTGTCCTTTAGCATTTAATGTCAATTTTTAGCATTTTTAGGCTAGTTTTGGTCAAATTTTGACATATGTGCATGCGTTAAAACTACGGGTACGTGTAGGTGTACCTATCAAAATATAGGTACGCACATGTGTACCCATCGAAGGGGACATGTGTATGCGTCAGGAGGGGGAAAAAATGGGGATGCACACACGTGCGTGCACGTCGAAGGGTAGGCACATGCGTCAAACTGGATGCGTATGTGTCCTGGGTAGGTAGGGATAATTAGGTTAGAAAAGGGGGTGGGTGTATACGTCGAGATGGAGGCATAGGCATCAAAATGGAGGCACACATGTGTTGGGTGCATACATGTCAAAATAGTGTGCATGTGTCGAAGTAGATGCATGCATGTGCCAAGGGAAAGTGCATAACTTACCCTTGCAAACAATTAGCCAAGTATAGATGAAAATAGACTAGGTTGTTGTAGAAGAAAGTTAAATATAGTATGTTAGATGAAATGACATAAGAATTTACTATAAAACTAGATAGAAGTAGATATAAATGTAAACTTAATGCGTGTATCATTTATTTGTGCACAGCGGATACTACCCATCCTTCACACCCGAGAGAGATATGGTCGTCTTGTTGTGATAGAGGCACAATTTGGTGAGGAGGATAGGAAGATACTAGATATCCTTTTATACATTACAGGGCTAGCTTACGTGGCTGACATGCCACATATTACTCTAGATCATGGCCTTCTGACAGACATAGCTGAGAGATGGCACAACGAGAGTCAGTGTTTCCAGCTCCCTACTGGTGAGATCATTATTACATTGGAGGACATGTGGCACATTATGTGGGTCCCTATCTAGGGTGAGCTGATTTAGTATACGAGTCACCAGCCTGATATCGATCAGTGTATTCTTGAGCTATTCGGCATTCCAACGATACTACACCTCGGGATGACAGTCAAACTATCGCGGTGCATAGAGGATCCCGAGCTTGATCGGGTTGTAGTTTATCTGATGGATTTTGTCAGTGGAGTTTTACTCCCTGAAAAAACTAGAGCTTCATTTCTGCTTGGCCTCATTGGAGTGATACGTGGATTGATCGATGGTGAGACATATTGCTGGGGCCAGTGCATACTAGTGTACTTATATTGGGATTTACATTTGATCACATACTACCATTAAAAGATGGTAGGACCTTCCAGGCTACTGCAGATTTGGGCATGGGACCATATTGCTATTGGTCATCCTATAGGTGTACTGAGAGTTTGAGCTCTAGAGGAGCCTTCTACTATGGGTTGGGTTCCGATTGGAGATGATGTGTGGCCACACATGGGAGATTCATACCATTACCACCATGAGCTAGATGACCTACAATAGGCCATAGTAGTATGGAGGCCATACAGACATTTTCAGTGGCCTCAGGATGGCCTAGAGCTCAGCACAATGACAGTTGAGCACTTCATGCTAGGAAAGCCACAGCTATATGTGGGAGATTTACAGGGTGGATTGGTGCCAAAGATAGTTTGGCATCACACAGGATGTACCTAGGCCAGACATGTGGTATGCTCGTAGGGCCAGAGAGTACTTTGATATGGGGCCACAGATTACCAGGGACAAAGCATTGACAAACTTTTTATAGGTGGTGCCAGCTATGTGGGTACCCTTGAGACAGGTCTGAGATCCAGGGTGTACTCCAGAGTATGCTCCATGGTACCATGTAGTGATACCTCATCGATTGATGATTCCTAGAGCTTCCTATGATGCAGGAGTGAGGGCACCCCCTAGTGGGGCCTCCTAGCAGTGATGAGGGTGGAGGTGATGGTGGTGATGATGACGAAGACGATGGTGATGATGCTTTTGAAGGCCAGTGTCATGATGGGGGTGGGGGACAGGGTCCTCCACTACAACAGCCATAGAGACAGGGGCCTAGGCTCAGACAGAGATAGGCACCTCAAGCTCCAGATATAGAGTTCCTCTAGTAGGCATTCTAGCGAGGGTATATACACCATTACACCATTTGTTTCCATAACAGGGTATGCCACCTCATTCTCTAGGTAGTGGTGATGATGGTCAGCTAGATGCGCTTTCGCAATAACTATAGGTGGTGATATCCGTTCAGTTATAGGTGTAGGTGAGAGAGACCAGGCCAGGCACAGTTACAGGCCATGACAAGCAGAGAGAGATCAGGTGAGAGCCCAGGCCACTCAGGGTGTGATGGTGGAGCATGAAAACACAGATTAGGCAGCTAGCAGCGCAGGGTGCTCAGATATTGAGCCTCTTACATCAGGCACAGACACATGCACAGAGTGTCACTTTACAGTGGGACCAGGCTCAGGCACAGGTGCAGGGTTTTATCATTCAGAGAGATCAGGAATGAGCCTAGGTCTAGACCATTATTGCAGATAGAGATTGGGCAGGCCCACTATGAGACAGGCCCATGCTGATATGGGTAGACTGATAAGAGAGAGATATGTTTATGTACAAGAATCCACTACTTTTGGAGACACAGAGATGATTCAAGATATCATGAGAGCCAGTGGCGAGGCCTCATATTACAAGGTTTCCTATTATCGAGTAGTTCCAATAGGGTAGTGGGTTGTACCATTTGATCAACTAGACATGAGCAGGACGGGATCTAGATCACAGAGGTCAGGGTGGTCAGTTAGATCATTCAGTATCCAGCTGGATAGTAGGGTGGTACACCTAGAGCCGACCCATCACATAGCACCTGCCATTGTTTCATCCTCCAAGTCATAGACCAGGTAGCCCTAGAGAGGGAAAGAGTCATGGTTGACTCTTTCTTTGTATAGACATATGTATATATACATGCCTCTTATGAAGGCTGATTTTGATTGATGTATGTATTGATGTATCATGTTTTGATTATGCCTCTTGATGAAGGCTCAGTTTTGATTCATGCCCTTTAGATGATAGATTTGTATCGATGATGTATATCTTATTTTGAGACAGACATTTATACATGTATATATGGACATTTGATGGTTTATATTTGTCATGTTTTTATAAGCTCTTATGATGATGATTCATGTTTATATATGTATGAGTGTATCATGATGATGTATGATTCTCATTTCCTATGTATACTCATGCTAGATAGTGATGTTGTACCACATGTTTTTATATTGATGATATATCTTTAGATGATATCATATGTTTTGGACATGAGATATTCTGGTTTTATGCTAGCATTTGGGATGATACTAGATGATATTGGTGCGGGGGGTAGATTTGTGATCATGCACAACCCCTCTTGCCCCCATTGATGATATGATATGTGATGATTAGCTTAGTATACATGCATGATGTAAAACTTAGCATTTTTGTATATATGATGTATTAGATGATGTTATATGTGATGAATGATAGATGATAGATGTGATAACAAACAGATGTGCAGTAAACAAACACACAAACAAAAGTTAACAAAACTAAACAAATATACACTTCTACAAAAACACACAACAAAATGCAACTAGACATGAATTCATGCAAATCCTAACAACAAATTAAATTGGCATTCAATCTAAGTAAGTAAAATGAATCCTAATAGATGCATACAACAGATGATGAAAACATAACAATATCTTACAAGTATGAAAGCTAAAAATGAACTCAATGCAACACACAATTAAATCAAACAAGATTCAATCTAAGGTAAGAAAATGAACCATTCTTTAAATCATACAACACAAAAAGATACTCACAATCAAAACTATACAAACCGACAACTAAAAGCAATTAAATCACTACCTTGTTTTTGCGGGACAACATTGATATATTTTCTAATGTTTTTGGGTTATCCTGAAAGATAAGTTTTCAAGGCTACTATTCACATTATTTTTGAGGTTTCCCTAACACAATGTTATGAAGTTGGTGTAGCTTCGTTCCAAGGGGAATTTTCTGAATGTTTAGATTTTTGTGTATCTTTTTCTGAATGTTTTTTGTATTTTCTAAGGTCATGTTCCGAAAGCAATGTACAAGAACAAAGAAGTGTGGATGCCCCCAATGTGATGTGGGAATATACAAAGGTAGAATGCCACATGCACATATGTATGAGAAAGTGGAATGTGAAGGTGCCCCCAATGTTAGATGGGAATATACAAAGGCACATCCTTCACACAGATACAAGAACAAATAAGCCAGATCACGACTTTGCAAGATAGATTTGGTAGGGTTCCTAGACCTAGCAAAGGAAACTAATCCTAGATAGTGGTGAGAGTTACCCATTTGGATGCAAGAGTAGCTTGTGACTGAAAAATCCTCCTTGAGCATTGGAAACTAGTTTTCACCCAAAGACATACCCACTACGCCACATTTGCGTGGTTTTCACATGTGGATGACCTATTTTTTCTTTACTGTTTTCTTGATTTTTTTTGTTTTGCTTGTTTTTTCTTTGTTTTTCTACTTTTTAGTTCTTATCTGATATCTACACCATGCTTAAGCATAGAATCACTTGAGATGCATGGAATTCATATGTTCTGGAAGCTCTTCACCATATGAGTATGCCAGCTTGTAAGCTCCTTATCCATATTTAGCAACCACCACATAAGACCATAACCAGTTAGCCTCAAATTTACCTTTCTTTTTCTCTGTCCTTGACAATGTTCTTCTGATTTTATTTTAGAACAATATCTCCTACATCGAATTCGTGATGAATGATCCATTTGTTATATCCTATTCACACTCTATTCTAGTAAACCTTTAGGTGGTGATTAATTGATCTCATATGCTTTTCATCCAACAGCTCTAACTCTTCTAGCCAAGAAACTCTATAGTCTTCCTCCTTATCAAGATAGAACCAAAGAGATATTCTCAGGGAGGGAAGCTCTACTTCCAAGGGTATGATGGCTTCAATGTCATACAATAGGGAATATGGGTCACACCAATAGGAGTGTGGATGGAAGTTCGATAGGCCTAGAGGATAGGATGTATTTGTAAGTGCCAATTACAGCCAGTCTTACTTACCATTTTCTCCATGATCCATACAAGAGTTTTATTAGTAGCCTCGGCTTTCCCATTACCTTGGGGGTAATAGGGGGTAGACCACTTGAGCTTAATATGGAAGCGTTGGCACAATGTTTTAACTATTTTATTCTTTAATGATTTACCATTATCTGTGACAATGGTGGAGGGGATACCATAATGGCAAATGAGGTGATTCATGATGAATTTGGAAATTTGCGCACCAGTGACATAAGTGAGAGGCACAACCTCTACCCATTTAGTAAAATAATTGGTGGCAGTAATAATGTGGGTATGGCCATCTGAAGAAGAAGGATGGAGCTTCCCTATGAGATCTAGGCCCCATTTAGAAAATGCGTCCAAGGTGTCAACAATAGGCTGCAAAGCCTGTGCTGGTGCATGTATCAAGTTTCCATATTTTTGGCATAATTCACATTTCTTGACATGAAAGTTACAATAGTCTGCTTCCATGGTGGGCCAATAACAGGTAACCCACTCTCAAGAGTTTATTTATCCAAGACCATGCCACTTGTATGCTAAGCTCCACAAATACCTCTGTACTAGCCATCTTAATAGCATTTCCTGAATCAGCAAGATCCACTTGCAGTCAATTTTACAGATTCGCCCATGCTATCTCTCAAAACATTATGATAAATACCCCTGACTCTCTAGGAGGTGTCATAGGCTATATCAAGATAAGATCTTCTCTTACTCATAGGCATGTAATGTTATAATTTTCCTATGCTGCTAACTCACCTTCCAAGGTACATAAATATGGCGGTCATACCAAAGGTTGAATGAGGGACCGACATTTCTCCATGCTTGAGGACACGACATCTGGCATATGATCATGTGGAAGATTCCACGCAGACATGCTCCTCCCTAGGCCAAACTGTCACCAGGCTGGCATCTTATCCTTGTGCGAATGTGATCAGTGATTTTCACGTGTAACTGCCTTCAGCCCAAATTAGATTGTCTAACGACTTGAGCCTTTTCGCATTAAAGATATATCTATGTGCTTATAATTGCTCTGGCTAACTTTGCCCTAAGTCTATTCAAATGACTATATAAGTTCCTTCATAAAATGATAGGGTTTAGGCCAGTAAGGAAATTAACAAGACTTCTAGAAATGAACTTGTAAAATTTGGTGAGAGAGAGAATTCTTGGTGATCTGAAGCAAAAGCTTGAGTGATCTAAGAAAGTACTGTACATGGCCTGAGAGGTGTGGAAGATTGTACAAATATTCAATTGGTATATCTTGTCAAAGCTTTAGATAGCTCATAGATTGGCTTAAAAAATCTTGGTGGACAGATCCACTTCCTGGGTGAAAGGATGTTAACTAATCACTCTGGTAGCTTGATTTATAATGATCTTCGCTGGTTTTGTATATTTCTTCTGGTAGAATATCCGCTTAACATTTGCATGTCAATGCTTAGATATTGTCAAAGCCATGGACATGGGGTAGAATCTAGTAAAGCTAACCCCAGGAGGATTTGTAATGAGCTCTACGATGGATAAGTGCAACTTTCTCAGATATGGGTAATGTTGAACGAAATTCATCACTTGTAGGTACATAATTATATTGAAAGATAACAAGAAAATCTATCATATTTATGAACCAAGACTGATCTTAATAGCTTGTAAACTTGATGATCACAACTAGGCTTGTCGATTGGTGACGAGTACTCTAGTGTATGTGATTATAGAAAAAGGGATTCACCAGCTTAATTGCTTGACAAGTTCTGTCAACAAGGACCCAATTGTACAACATAACATCAATACTTGTGTGTGTACTTCAATGGCAACCGAAATAGGTTTTTGTTCAAAGATCTATAGAAATAACTATAAACCTTCAATGTTTGACAGCCATCACTTATATGTTATGGAATAAGGCTTCCTCATCTTGGAAATCCTTAGACTCAGTCCATTAGCATGATTTATATATGCATGATGGGAATCCCCAATGGAGGAATTCTAGCCCATGCACGTGTGACTAAAATGGAGTCAACAAGTCATAGTGAGTAGCCAAGTTTTGAGGTTTAGCAATGAGGTCCAATCATGGTTTAGGGTATGTTAACTTATGTCCCCAGGCATAGTTAATCACCATGTTTGTGAATGCAATTAGGAATAACCTCACCTATGGGAGTTTGAGAGGTACCAATCCTCAATCTAGATTCATGAACCTTGGTGATTGATAGTCATACAAAGCTGGTAGAAGTAGTCTAGAAGGAATGAGAAGATCTTCAGTCAATAATAATGGCTATATTCCCCCTGCTTCAATTAATCCAGACAAGAGGAATTCCATTCCATGGTAGAGGAGCTTTTTCTCAGGGGACCTAGACAGGTCTAACCTTGTGGTATTTCTGAATGAATTTATAAGAAGGTTAAAAGCTAGTGTAATATTAAATTAGTTCGATTGGAAGAGATGAAGCAACATTTAGTCATGACACATTCATCCTGTAAGAGGTGAGGTTTGGATAAAAGGTATTTGAGACTGGTCAAATTTGGATATTAGCTTGGTTTTATTGTTAAGGAGATAGTGGAGATATATTTCTGAAAGTTGAATGTACAAATGCTAGGAACATCCTTTTCAATCTGTGGGTAATTTAATTCATAGGTCAATCAAAGTGTGGCGAATAATGTAATAAAATGACCTTTCTTTATGGTCTAGGTCATATTAGGAAAGTAGTGCACCAATAGTAAACTAGGTGGCTAAAATGTATAATAGGAGAGGTTCTGTCTTGGGTAGGCGGCATGAGTACTGGCAGGTTGACAAGGTACTATTTAAGTAGTGTGAATGCCTTAATTGATGATTTGGTCCCAGATTGAATGCAACATTCCTTCTTAGTAGATGTATAAATGGGTGGCACTTATCTGCATTAAGTTGTGAAATAAATCTCACGTTAATTGCATATATCTTTCCTTGTAAACTTCTTAGTTGCCCTTTAGACCTTGTAGGTGGAGGCATTTCTATAATAGTTGTAACTCCTTTGTAGGATCTACCAATCTATCCTCTTTGTGAAACAATGAAACCTAGGAGTTTCCCTTAACAAATGCACTGAAGACACATTTTTTGGGGTTAAACATACTTTTTAATCTTAGAGACACTAAAAAATACATCTCATCACTTCAAGGTGCTCTCATATAATTTTCCCTATTTTGCTAAGATATCATCAACGTTTAATCCTCTATGATGTCATTGATCATGTCATGGATTTTATGAATGATCATTATGAGTTCCATAAGTGGCCATGACATTCTTGAGTAATGAAAGGCATGATTCTTGTAAAAAAATGGTTATCCCAAGGGATGATTAAATTTGTTGGTTATACATGATCTTAATCTATAATTTGAGATCTATGTTATAACATAAAAACCATCCATTAAGGACAACATTTCATAAAGATTGGTAGAATGGAATCATATCAAGGTTTAGGAAAGGGGAATGGTTTCATCCTTGGGACATGATTTATTGATGTTAAAAAGTCAGTGTAAATCCTTATGCCAATAAGATTCTTCTGAAACTGGGACTATGTTGGATATCCAATCTGAATAGTCAATGGGTTTAATGAAATCAATAACTAATAAATTTTTCATTTCTTCTTTGACAAGTAGTGCAATTTTAGGGTTCATCTTTCTTAATTTATAGGTCTTGAAATGGGTTTGGCATCTGGGTGCACAACAAGGTTGTGCACAACCAATTCTGGGTCAAAACCAGACATATCTGCATATGACCAGTGACAAATATACCTATGTATTCTCTTAATAATTCTACAAAAACCTTCCATGTTCTTGAGCTGAGAGTGAAGCTTCCAACTTTATCATTCTAGGTTCCTCTTATATGAGCTAATTGGTGCATTGATCGTAAGTATGAACCAACATTTTAGGAAGTGATAATCTGTTATCCAAAATGTACCCCTTGCTCATTTTTTGGCTAACTCCTTTCATTCTTCCCTCTCTTGTGCCTCAGTCATAATTTTTTTCTTTTCAGGCACTCAAAACTTTCTGGAAATGGCACCATTGGATAGATCTCTTTCTCAACTTTCTAGAAAGGTAAAGTTTTCCTCCTAACTCCATGTATTTTTGAAGTTATGGCCCGGTGGAGTTTTTGTGGGAAATTTTTCCCTGGAAGGCCCGCAGCCAAAAATGATGCCACGTGTCCAAGGAAGTGGCGGGGTTGGAGGAAAACTTGGTTTTTTACCAAGTGTTTGGAAAAATTTCAAAAGGGATATTTTTCCCCGCAGGCCCGCTTGCGAAGATTATGCCACATGTCCAGGGGAAATGGACTAAGTATTGGCATAGGGAAATTTTTGAAGAAGGCCTCCCAATGTGGAAAAAGGGTGGAGGAGTTAGAATTTTGGGAAGTGTTTTTGGTAAAAGGTAAATGGAGAAAATTTCAAACTGTGGACCAATCATATTATTCCACGTGTCCATGGGCACGCAGTGAAAAATTGGGATTTTTTCCCAAAAGCTTATGCACAAAGGTAAAAATGTTTCCCCCTCCTGATGATGCCACCACATGTCTTAGACTGGTTGGAATCACATCTTGCCAAACGTGTAAATTTCAAAATGAAAAAGCATCACCCTCGTAACGTGAGCCAAAATGGTTTACCACCTGTGTCTGGTGGTGGCAAGGACAAGCCCGCATGGAAAATTCAAAGGGAAAAGCCCACAAATGTTGGGCCATGTGTCCCAATGGTCAAAAGCATGAAAAATTTAGGAGGATTTGCGCCCAATCAGCATGTGCCATGTGTGGCAGCGGGGGAGTTTTTAGAAAATTTTCCATGAAGCGCATTGGTCAAAACATGGCACGTGGCACCTGAAGTGGTGAAGGGAAATTTTGGAAAATTTTCCAAATGACCAAAAAGTGGAAAATTTAAAAAAATTTGCCCACCAATCCGATTTGGCCCTGTTTTGCCCTAAAATTTCAAACGGCCATATCTTTCGATCTAGAGCTCAGTTTTTCACGTTATTTATATCAATGGAAAGCTGGTGAAATTATCTACAAGATTCTGGGGTAATTTTTGCATTTTAATGGAGTTTGGAGAGAGAAAATTGAAAAATGCCTCTAGCATGTGGTCATGGATAGAAATGACGTTTCAACCACCATTTTTAATGAAGAATGGCTCGCATTCTCTCCCAGCATGGCAAAAAATGTCAAGGGATGGGCCTGTAAGGATTCCCATGCTTTTTTTATGTGTTTTGGGTTAGTTGTTAAAGCTCTCCCATGTTTTCCCATGTTTCTCTCTCCTGGGGTCGTGGTTTTCACTGTAAAAGCCAGAATGGGTTCTTTTTTGAAAGAGGAGACACTTTTTCAGCTCGGCAACTTCCCCTTTTCTTCCTTTTGGGTAGAATTTGTGGAAATTTTTACCTTTCAAAAAAATAAGCACCCCTTTTGCCTCTTGATCATTGTAATGCATTGTATTGGATCTGGAATGTTAATATATGCTCTGTGATTAAAATCCTTCAATCCTTTCATATATCTACCATTGTTTTCCTGATATTTCATTACATTTTGAGCAATTTGTGCATGCTTTGTGTTGTTTTCTTGTGGATTGTGTATGTATTGTAGTATTAGGTGTCTACAACTCCTTTGGTGCATCACCTCATTAGCATTAGCTTCATTTTCTTGCATTCCCTATCCTTGTCCCCTTGGAATTTAGGGTAGGAACTAGGAATTCAAACCTTTGCAACTTGTAAGTGATATATCTGATCAGAGGAGTTGAGGAACTAGCCTCTAATCTGGAGATTCCTCTCCCATTTTACAATTCCCACACTTGGGGAGAGGATTCAATGTTGTGCAATCACACTGGATGTCCAAGATGTCAAACTAGAAGTCTGATCAACATCCAGGGGTGCTGCTGATTTGCAACAATAGTTTTGGCATGCCCGGTGGGACCTTAGAGGTCTTCATCTTCATTGCAACAAATTGATGTGAATTTGTTGCAAGTTTCTTTCTTAAAAGAGCCCTAAATTACACATCTGGTGACTCCAAGGAAGAAGAATCAGCTGGTTTTAGCAGTGCAGACCTGAAAAATCATGAGAAGAATCACCACAAGGTCAAGAGTTGGAGAAGAAGAGGTGTTGTTTGAGTATCTGCAGTTATCTCCAAGAAGAAGGCAAAGAGGGAGGAGAATTCAAAGGTCTCCATCTCCACCAAACAAAACTCTATCAACTCCTCCACCTGGTAGGCCTTTCATTCAATCAACAAGGGTTCTAAGGCCAATCAGAATGGCACAAAACAACCCCTATGTCAATTTCACTGGTAGCAGCCCACTTGCTCTCAATGCACAAAATCCAATCCCAGTTGCAGCATTGAAGAACATTCCATACTTTACTAGAGAAAATCAGACCACTCCTGGTGATCATGTTAAGGATATTGCTAATATTTGTGCAATCCATGAGATCAATGAGATGTAAGTTGCTGTCAAACTACTAGCATCTTCATTCAAAGGGAAAGCTTTGTAATGGTTCAGGAGTCTTGCCTCAGGTTCTATTCAAAATTGGAACCAGCTATGTATAGCCCTCCATGAGCAGTTTGGAGAAAAGGGAGATAACTTGTCCCTTTTGGAACAGCTGACAACCATCAAGAGAGCTCCCAATGAGTAGCTGACTGATTTAAATTTCAGATTTCAAATGACTTGGGAGAGGATTCCAGTGGTAGTAAGGCCAGTAGCAGAAGGTGCTTTTCTATATTACCTTAAAGCTTTAAATTCTGATATTTCTATGTTGATTCAATCCATGGGAGGCACAACTATTCCTGTTGCTTATAGCATTGCCATTAGAGATGAAAATTGTTTGATTCAAGCTGGAAAGCTAGCTCCTAGGCCTCCAATGCCATTTATTTCCAAGTTTAGAGAGCCCAAGTACTAGTCAAGTGCCTGTTTTAGCTCCTATTCCCACTCCTAGAAATTAGAATTCAAGTGAAGCTTCTACTTCATCTTCTAGTGCCTCAAATGAACTTCAAGAAGTCATGAAGCAATTACAAAATCTAGGCAATGAGTTGGTTACACTCAAAAGGCAGCAAGCCCAAAGTTTTAGACCTTCTTTCCAGCCTCAAGCCTCAGCCTAACAGGAAGCCATACCAACCTCAAAGACCACCCAATCTAGCTGCAAATTTAAACCAAGCAAGACCTCCTGCCAATAGACCATTTCAGCCCTATAATCCCAATGCTATATCTGCCTCTAAGGCATTAGTGCCAGTGCAAAACAACATAGCTCAAGAGTATGATTGGTGTTTCCCATATAATGAACCTCACAACCAGTCTATGTGTTTCAACGGTGCCTTAAATCAAGCATTAATGGTGAAAACAACTGGTGTGGAGGGTGAAGGTAGTCAAGGAAATAACCAACAACAAGACACATTCCAACAGCAATCAGCTCCAAATGATACCACACTTGTAAACTGGCAGGAAGAAGATTTTTGTGGCATGAATCAAACAATTTCCCAAAGTGTTGCAGCCAACACAAGGTCAAAAAGGAGAAATTTGGGTGAAGAACAGCCATTGGCTCCAAGTAATCCACAACCTCCTACTACTCCACAAATTATTGGCAAACAAAATGCAGTCCCAAACACGCAAGGACTGCCTAAGACACCTCCTAGGCCAACTCAAATGCCATTTGTTGCTACCCATGTGCAAGGAATGAATGTGCAGGCCAAGGGACAGCAAAGAGATGCTTCATCTCCATTCAACATCATTGATCAGATGAAGAAGACAAATGTAAACATATCAATGTGGGAATCACTATCTATCCAGGCCAAAGAGATTTGCTACAAGCTGCCATGAAGGACTGGTCAACTTCAAATCAGCAAGTCCAAATGCAAGAAAAGGTGCTCACAAATGCTGCCCAGCCTGAGGGGAATCATGGAGGACAGCAAGGTAAAATGTTGAAGCCCCCTCCATTCTATGTTTCATTGATCATTGGAAACCAATTAGTACACAATTGCATGATTGATTCTGGGGCAAGTAGTTCAGTAATGCCCAAGCAAATAGCTGATCAGTTGGGAATTCAATATGAAGTCATATCCAAAGGGGTAGTGCAATTGGATGGGACAGTAGTAACAACAGTTGGAGTGATAAAAAACTTGAGTCTTACTTTGCATGCATGCCCCAACATTGTTGTTTTGCAAGATGTCTCAGTAATAGATCTTCCACCACTCTTTGCCCTATGTTTGTCAAGGGATTTCACAGCCAAGATTGGAGGTTACTTATCTGCTGATTGGTCACACATGTTGTTCAGAACAAGATATGGAACCAAGGCCACAATCAGATCTGAACCTATTGCAAACTTTCACATTGAGCCTTACACTCCAAGCCAAATCAATACCAATTGTTCAGCGTTTGATCAAGAGGATTATCCAAGCACTGATGAAGCTAACACCAAGGTTGGAAGCATCCCAGATCTAACTCTTGATGAATGGGAAAACAAGGTGCATGCTTTTGATCCTTATCAATAAATAGAAGAATCTGAGCTAAGAGTCTATTGCATGCATGAAGAAAATCAGCCTATTCCTAGCATCACCAAAGCCAGACCACAAGGATGACAATGAGGTATGGCAGTTGTTTTTTGATGGATCAAGGAGTAGACAAGGTGCAGGAGGGGGAGCTATGCTTGTTTCACCTCAAGGAGTTAAGTATTATTCAACTTTTAGATTTCAGTTTGCATGCTCTAATAACACTGTTGAATATGAAGCTTTGATACAAGGATTGCATTGGTCAATCAAGAGAGGGATAAAGAACTTGCAAGTCTTTGGTGACAGTGAGTTGATTGTCAACCAAGTTAAGGGGCAGCATGCTGTCAAGAATGATCTACTCAAGTGCTACAAAAATAGGGTGTGGGACCTCATTGAAGATTTTGAGGGCTTTGGCATAAAATCCATTCCTAGAAAAGAGAACCAAGCTGCTGATAGGCTTGCAGTAGTTGGGGCAGCCTTTGACGTTGTTGAAAGCATTCAAAAAGACAAGGTACAGCCAAACATCCATGTGATTATGAGGCCTTCAGTACCAGACAACAATGTAAGTTGGAAAGTGTTTGAAAATGATCAGTAAATCATCCATTTCTTGCAAGAAGAGGCTGAGTTCTCAGCTAAAAATCAGGAAAAGTTGGAGCAGCAGTATGGTGACCAAGTGGTACAGCTGAGAACCAACAAACTACCAAAGGGACTTATTACTTTAGAGTCCATTTTCAATCCTAATGATCAGTTTAGGAAGGAGAAAGTAAACATCCAAGTCAAGGGAGAAGATTCAGTGTCCATCTTGGTGGAAGAAGGAAAATCACTCCAAATTGGTAAAGTGACAACTGAGCAAGAAAGGTATGAGTTCATACAACTTTGTCAAGAATTCCTTGATGTGTTTTCTTGGAGCTATGAATATTTGAAAGGTTTCAATCCCAAGTTAGCTCAACACACCATTGAATTGGATCCAAGTACTAAACCCATCAGACAAAAACAAAGGCCAGTCAATCCACACATGGAGCCTCTCATGAGAAAGGAATTGAATAAGTTGATAGAATCAAGAATCATATTCCCTATCAAGCATTCTAGTTGGGTGGCCAACTTGGTTCCGGTTAGAAAGAAGAGTGAGGAAATCAGATTGTGTGTTGACTTCAGAGATTTGAATAGAGCATCTCTCAAGGATCATTATCCACTTCCTTCTATGGAGTAGATTTTGCAAGTTGTTGCTGGCTCTAAGAGGTTTTCACTACTTGATGGCTATTCAGGGTATAATCAGATTATGGTGAAAGAAGATGATCAGTTCAAGATAGCCTTTACCACCAAATGGGGAACTTATGCATATAGGAAAATGCCATTTGGGACTGTCCAACACTGGAGCTACTTTCTAAAGAGCAATGGACATGGCATTCAAGGGTTTGATTAACAACATTGTGTTGATATATCTTGATGATATCACTATTTTTTCAAAAAATGCAGCTAGACCACCTCTTTCATTTGAGACAAGTGTTCCAAAGGTGTAGAATATTTGGAGTATCATTGAATCCTAAAAAGTGTATTTTTCTAGCCCATGAAGGAAAACTCCTTGGCCACATTGTCTCCAAAGAAGGATTAGCAATTGATCCAGAAATAGTTTCCATAAGAGCACTACCATTGCCAAGCCACAGAGAAGGCCCTTCAAAGTTTCTTGGGGAGAATAAATTATTGTTCTGAGGTTTGTCCCAAATTTTGTAGCCCTTGTCAAGCCTATCACCAATAATGTTAAAGAAAAGCATGGCTTGACAAATGGACAACAGAAGGCAAGGAAAGTTTTGATAGCAATCAAAGAAGCCATCTCTCAAGCCCCAACTCTCATCAACCCGGATTTCTCCAAGGATTTCATCCTCTATGCATTTGGAAATGACAATACTATATTCTAGTAATTTTAATAGAATCAGCTGAACAAAGACAATGATGAGCAGCCAGATTTCCCTTTCTTCAGCCAAAGCCTTAAGGATTATGAGGTGAGATATTCTTTCATTGAGAATCATGTTCTTGTAGTAATCAGGTGCTTGAAGAAATTCAAGCATCTAGTTTCAAACAACAAGGTTCAGTTGTTGGTTTCTCATGTGGGAGTTAAAGACTTCTCTCCTCAATAAAGACTTGAATGAAAAGAGAGCAGGTTGGATTACTCGTGTCATGGAGTATGACATTGAGATAAAAGTCACCAAGTTGGTCAGAGGAAAAGGATTGTGTGAGCAGCCATTTTGAGCAAACAAAAGGAATCATGCAATGAGAAGGAGGTTGTTTTGGCGTTGCAAGATCAGACAATGAGAAAGGAAGCACTCAAGAGGAAAATAATCAGTGTATCTCACTCCTTGCTAGACCTAAGACATAATGCACTTCCTATTCACAGGCAACTATGAACAGAGATGAACAAGACCAAAATAAGACACTTCAGATAACAGGCTGTCCCATATGCCCTTGTTAGATGGTGTTTTGTTCAAAAGGACATGTGAATGGAGTGCTGCTGAGATGCCTTGAAGCACAAATCAGATTCAGAGGGTGTTGGAAGATTTCCACGATGGACCAACAAGAAGGCATTTTTCTACCAAGAGCCACCACTCTCAAAGATCATGAGGGCTGGCTATTATTGGCCCAATATTTTCAGTAATTATTATGCATGGATCAAAAGGTGCAAGAATTGTGCCTTCTTCATGGGTAAAGTTTTTTGAGAGGCTAGCTGTGACCTTCCATTGCATCCAATTTCAGTTGACCAACCATTCATGCAATGGGGTTTGGACTTCATAGGAGTCATTAATCCCAATTCAAGCCAAGGGCACAAATGGATTTTAACTAGCCACTGATTACTTCACCAAGTGGACTGAAGCCAGTAACACTCAAGGAAGCAAATGAATCAGCATTCCTAGATTTCTATGAGGGAATATCAACCAGATTTGGCATCCCTTTTACAATAATATCAGATAATGCATTGGCATTCATTGGGTCTAAGGTGACTGAATGGGATGTCAAAAATGGGATCTATCTAAGCACTTCATCAAACTATTACCCTCAGGGTAATGGCCATTTTGAATCTACAAATAAGAACTTGTTAAGGATCATTAGGAGGACCCTTGATGAAAATCAGAGATCTTGGCATACTAAGTTGAAATCAGCCTTATGGGCTGATAGGATAACTCCTAAAAGATCTACAGGTAACTCTCCATTTAATTTCTCCTTGTTTCATGGAAGAGAAGCAATTTTTCCCATGTCACTTGAGTTGCCAACATTGGAACTCATGAAACAATTGGAGTTGTTGGAGTTTGAGCCCATGGAGGTTAGATATGCAGAATTGATGGAGCTCCAAGAAGTCAGAAATGAGGTAATCCCAAGCAATGGAGAAGGATCAGGATTTGATCAAGAAGACCTTTGACATAGTGAAGGCCAAGAATAGATCTTTCCAAGTTGGAGATCTAGTGTTAAAATGGGATGCAGATAGAGCAAAGCCATAGGGTAAGGCATTCAAAATTTGATGCCATTTGGAGTGGCCCTTACATGGTCACAAAGTGCAAGGACAACAATGATTTCACAATTGTCTTGCATTGATGGCGAAGAACTACAGGGGATTCCAGTCAATGGAATCCATCTAAAGCATTATCTACTGAAGGGAATTCTCCACCTTGTACATATTAGCTTAGGTTTTCATTCCTCCAAGTGCTTGTGCACATTGTTTTGTTGTAGATTAGTTTTCATGTTTTCATGTGGCCTAAGTTCATTTGGCACATGCTTGATGTCCCTGGAAGTTGTGTCTTACAGGCCTTGCTCAAATCAGATGAGGTTTATACCCTCCATCTTCCTCTTTGAAGGGCGTATAGTCAGTTGGGGTACCAAAGTCACCATGAGAATTTGATGACTCAACCATGCCCTAATGGAAATCAATTGCTTCAGGGACAACTGTTAACTTCATCCAGCAGGTAGATGACCCCTCTGCAGTCACCAAAATTGTTATCCAAAATGTACTCCCTTGCTCATTTTGTGGCTGAACTCCTTTCAATTCTCCCCTGAGCTCTAGAGTGCTTCAAGTCATAATTTTTTGATTTTGAGGCACTCAATTTTTTTTAGAAAGGGCATTAAATTGGATAGAGCTCCTTTCTCATGCTTTGGGGCAGAAAGGTAAATTTTTCCTCCTAACTCCACCTGCAAAACTTTTTGAAGATTCTTGAGCTCCCGATGGAGTTTTTGTGTGGAAATGTATATTATCTTGAATAAAAATGGAATTTTTACATTTAGAGAACCGCTGGAACAGGGGGTACATTAAGAAGAGTTAAAACTTGGTTCCTACCAAATTTTATCCTACCAAAAAGAGGGGATTTTGATTTGGTACCCACATGGTGAATGAGAAGCCGCCACGTGTCAGAGGGGAAAAATTTGAAAAAATCAACTAAGTGCAACCTAGAATTATTGGGAAAAGGGCCCGGCCCAATCATGTTGTGCCACGTTTTAGGGATTGCCGAATAAGGGCCACTTAGAATTTTGATGATGTTTATTTCTCTAACTCCAGTCCGGAGGCAGAATCACCTTCCGAAGCTCAATAGCAAGTTTTGACTTGTGCACTGGTCCAGGCCTACGAACACTTAAAGAGGGAGCACATGACCCCAACTTCTCGAATTTCCCAAAAGGTGGACATAAATTCCAAAATGTTCCTACACCTTCCTAATTCATCTTGGGTTCCAGTTTCGGTTCCCTGGAACTGCATGGGGGATTTGAAAGTTTCGGGCCTAGCAACAAGGAAGGAAATGCTAGTGAAAAATTCCCATCGAACGTCAGCACCAAGTCAAGGTTTACATGTGTCAATGAAGTGGCTTAAAAATACCTAAGACAAGCCTGCATGGAAAATTTGAAGGGAAAATACATTGAACGACTGGGAACTGATCCAAGGAAAAATATAGAATAAGGTGGAAGGGGTAAAACTTGAAAACGTGGTCCTCAACACAGAGGTATAGTTGTCATGCTTGGAAATTGTGGAAAATTTTCCTTGTTGCACATTTGCACTTAGAGGGCCCGCATTCCCCATACAAACATGCCATGTGGCACCCGGAATGGCGGATGGTTGAATTTTTAGAATGATTTTCCAAGTCCAAAAAGTGAAAATTTAAAAATTTTGCCTGCCAATCATGATTTGGCCCTGTTTTTCCCTAAAATTTCAAATGGCCATATCTTTCGATCCAGAGCTCTGTTTTTCACATTCTTTATATCAAAGGAAATATGGTGAAATTATCTACAATATTATGGGGTCATTTTTGAATTTTGATGGAGTTTAGAGAGATAAAATTGAAAAATACCTCTGGCACGTGGTCATGGACAAAAATGACGTTTCAACCACCATTTTAAATGAAGAATGGCTCGCATTCTTTCCCAGCATGGTGAAAAATGTCAGAGTATGGGCCTGTAAGGATTCCCATGATGTTTTACTATGTTTTTGGTCAGTGGTTGAAGCTATCCCACGTTTTCCCGTGTTTCTCTCTCCTGGGGTCATGGCTTGCACTGTAGAAATCAGAATGGGTTCATTTTTGAAAGAGGAGACACTTTTTCATGCTATGCAAATTCCCTTTTTCTTCCTATTTTGGCAAAATTTGTGGAAATTTTTACCTTTCAAAAATATACATGCACCCATTTTGCCTCTTGATCACTGTAATGCAGGGGTATTGGATCTACAAATGTTAATATATGCTCTGTGATTAAAATTCCTCAATCCTTTCATATATCTACCATTGATTTTCCTGATCTTTCATTACATTTTGAGCAGTTTGTGCATGTTTTGTGCTATGTTTTCTTGTGGATTGTGTATGTATTGCAGTATCAGGTGTCAATAACTCCTTTGGTGCATCACCTTCATTTGAATTAGATTTCATTTTCTTGCATTCCCTATCCTTGTCCCCTTAGAATTTAGAGTAGGAACTAGGAATACAAACCTCTACAACTTGTAAGTGAATATCTGATCATAGGAGTTGAGGAACCAGCCTCTAATCTCAAGATTTCTTCCCATTTTACAATTCCCACACTTAGGGGAGAGAATTCAATGTTGTGCAATCACACTAGATGTCAGAAAAATGTTAAAGTTGAAGTGATTCATCATCCAGGGATCCAACCCTTTTTGGAGTTTTTCCTCATTATGAGACGCCCAAAACTTAGAGGGAATCCCAATATACCAATCCAAGTCAAAAGTTATATTGCCATAACAAAGGAATACATCGGAATGATAACACAAACCATTTTTTATAAATCTAGTAATCATGGCACTCCATGAGACGATTTTTCGCCAAGACATAACTGAGATTGAGAAAACAAAGAGTTTCATGTAGAAGAGGAGAGAAATAGATAGATTTAGAGATACATATGTGGGATAACAGGAAATTGCACTCTCAACACCTTAATCCATACGCTAACTAATCAAAATAAAAGATAAAGAGTATGAAAATGAATTGGTAGTTAGCACTTACCTTGAGAATGGTGCTGTAAGGGTTAAAGTACAAAAAACATAGGTGTTTAGACACTGAAGAAGATAAATTAATATAGGTTGGACATTACACCCCATGAAGCGCCTCCTCAGCTTCAATCTTATTCTTCCTCTGCATACCAAAAATAATCTAGTGGTAGGCATCAAATCCTCTTAGAGGCTACATTGGGAATCTGCGTTGCTATCTAAATGAGATGAGTCATCCTCACATGTGGAAGAGGTGGCATCAATCTCAAAGGGTGGATCGTCATGAGGTTTAATTCCAAGACTGTGTTTATTATATTTGAAATGAGGGATAAGAATGGGTTCTAACTATCCTTGTGCATTGATACCACATCCAAACCCATTGTAACCCATGAAGTACATCATACGGCGGCCTTTGATATACTGCGGAGCTTGATGACATGATGTCATGGTACCTTCATGTACCCTCCTACTAGGATCTTCTAACACCTTTTCCTTGGATAAGAGACCACTAGGGATGAACTTCTCTAGTGGTTTAGGGAACTTATCCTGAGTGGTATTGAACTGAAAGTAAGGTTTACCATGTGTCCTGGGTAACACTGATAGATTTGATATTAATAAGGTCTATTGAATATTGAATTGTTCACCTGGGACATACTTTGCATGTGTTTCCTCCCATGATGTAAAAGGGTTGACTAACGAAGGAATTTTTTGATTACAAGGAGTAAATCTAGATCCATCCATTCCTTGATAGCTTATGTTTGTAAGGAGATAAAAATATCTGCAGAAGGGCATTCATAAGCTACATGAGAAAAATTATGTAAAGCTCTACAATGCGTGAATGGGTTTGGATCACCTTGAATGGTAACTATCTGTCCTTCATGGCACATCTTGATACACTAATGGAAAGTTGAAGGAATAGCCTGCATGACATGGATCCATGGATTCCCTAAGAGCATGTTGTATGACAGATCCAAGTCAAGGACAAAGAGCATTATATCATGACATGTTGGCCCTACTTCCATCGAAACTACTATAGTACCTGCTGGCTCAAGCTCTTCATTATAATAAGATTTGATTATAATAGTTTTGGCCCTTAGATCCATTTCTGAATGGCCTAGCTGCTTAACCATCTTCAAAGTAAAAATATTTAAACTGGATCCAACGTCCACAAGTACTCTCTTGGTCTTATGAAGGATAATAAACACTTGTAAGTATAGGGGTAAGTTGTGCTCTGGGTCATTACGTGGGATTATAATGCGATCAAAATTGATACGATCATTAGAATCAAGGTGTACAATCATCACTTGAAGGTACACGATATCTACATCTATGGAGACTCCCGAACTCTACAATGTTTTATACCATATGTTTTTATGAGTAGTAGAGATTTTGAGGAGATCTAAGATCTATATCCTAGAGGGTGTCTTCTCTAATTGTTCTATTAAGTTGTAATGACCTTCTTGAGGGAAAGGAAGGGGCTCTGGTATGATCAAACGAGTGCATCGCATGCCTACTGCACAACTTTTTTCTAAGATCCTAATAGTATTGACCTGTTAATCAGATGAATGGATACATCCTATGAAGGAGTTAAAGGGACTATAATTAGTTACATAAACATAAGCAACACTCCTATAGTCATTGGAAGTTTTTTCATAATCTGGCATCCTATTCTTCTTATCTGCATGGTTAGGAAAGGGATCTTTGAAGATACCCATTTTCTCATTTGGAAGTTGTCCTGAGTCAGGGGGAGAATCTATAGAGATTTTTCCCTCTTCGATGAGGTCTTGTATATAATGACACACTCTAAAGAACCTATCTATTTTGTGTCCCTTAACACGATGGAAATCACAATAGTCATGCTCTTTGAACCAACTGGGTTTTGGAGCATCCTCTGGATATGGTACTAATGCGGTTGGGTACTGCACCATGTTTATGTCATCTAACTACTTAAGTATAGATGACAGTGATTTGGTTAGAGGCGTAAACATGTGTTTGGTGGGTGCCTTTCAGTGAGGTCCTTGTGAGAGATTTAAATGTGGACAATTCTATACAACTTGGAATCTCTTGGAGTCTGTGATGCCATCACCAACGACATGTTTGTTTTTGTTGAATTTTTGTTTATTTAAGGGTTTTGTTTCATGTTTGTCTTTGACGACCGATTTAAGTGTACCCTTTACAATGAGATCCTTTTTTATTTTACTACCACTCTCTATAACTTCTTTGAAGTTAGAGCTGCAATGCATTTACAAATGAAAGACTATCTTGGGGTTTAGTTTAAGAACGAATATGCTAACTAGCTATTTTTCTTGCAAGACACATGGGGAATGGCTTAGAAATGCATGCCACCACTGTAAGAGACTCAAAAATGTCTTGTTGGGCTTCTTTTTTACGTTGCAAAGGTTGTTCATTGTGATATCATTATCCATGTTGAAGGAATAATGTCGCATGATTTTTTCTGCTAGTTCCAGCCATGTAGTAATGGAGCCCTTGGGTATACTAAATAACCTTTCCAATGCTAGTGTACCTAAGTTGCAAGGGAAGAGTCATATTAAGAAATTATCACTATAAATGACCTCTTAACAAGCCATATAAAAGTCCTTTATTGATCACGAGGATCACCTTTGCTTTTATATTTATCAAAATTAGGAATGGAAAAATTCTTTGGGAAGGATTGTCATGACATGTCTTTATCGAAGGGGTAAGGGCATAGTTATTCATATAGGTACTTCCTACTGTGTCCTATGTTTCCTTCTTGTAGCATAGTAAGTGTGTCCTTCATTGAGTGTAATTCCCATTGAATGAGTTGTTCTTTGGTAGGTGATATTGGTCTATTTACCTTAGCCACTTTAAAAGTTGTTTTATTGTATGGATCAGAGTGGAACGCACTAGATTTGGTTTTGAGTTTTTCTTTATGCACATTCCTACTTGAAGAGCCTAAGTTTTCTAATTTTTGACTTGGTTTCAATATTGTTTTTGAAGGACCTCTTCTTCAACTAAAGGGTCTTCTTCTTCATCAAACTTAGGAGGTGGCAAGGCTTTGTAATCATGATCAATTTTTACTTTACATGAATCCTTATAATAAGGTCTTTGCGAATCACCAATTTTTTTTGATGGGTCTTCTTTAATGTTTTTGTGATGTTTTCTGGAAGTAGAAGCATACACTACATCAAAGGGGTTATCCATGTCTAATAGGGATAGTCACTCTTCCATTTTACGATTAATGATATTAGTCTCCACTTCACATTCTTGTAAAATCTTAGCCCCTAACTTTAGGAATATTGCAAGAACTTGATTTATGTTATAATAAAGGATGTCGTCAAATTGACCTAGGTCTATCTTATGTTGTTCCTCAAAAGAATCAGATTATTCTCTACTATGATCAACTAACGGTTATGCATATTTGACCTATTAAAAGAGAGGTGTTAAGTTATTACCACTAAATGGGAAGGATGCGAAAGGATTTTCTTCTAAGTCACGCTCATTTGGTTTAGATGCCATTTTTGTGATTCTTGGCATTAATAGTAAAAGTTATACTAGATTTTATCTAAATGCCTTCAAAGTTGTATGAAACCTAGGTGTATGCTATGTAAGTCATTTGACAGCTAAAAACTATCCCAGTGTGTTCTAGATGTAATGTTATGCAGTCATTTATTGTTTAAAGAACAATCCTATGAACATTTTAACAAATCAAACAATCACTCACACTATCATTTAGCAAGACTATACCCTAAACTATGATTCCAAGGAAGGGCTCAAAACGGATAGTGATAATACCCTATTAATACATAGGTCGAGTTAGAGTACCAAGAAGGCCTAAATATCAAAGTGAGATTGACACGATCTCTCCACTAGGTATACTAATACCAGTTTAAATTCTGGTGAAACCTAAGTTTATTTGAAACATGGAAGTTGCAAATGTGGATAGCGTAACAAAACTATCTTGACACGTTAACCTAAGCAAGCAAAGGTGTTAGTATCAAGGTGATGTTATTCATGGTACACACAAGGTAATATTGACACTCTTAAAATACTCAGATGGCATGTTGAAACTGAAACTAAGTATAAGTATAGAAAGAAATTTTTTAGTTGTGTAAGCAGTGAAACTGTACAATAAAAGGTAATTATACCAAGTTCTCACAACATTGAAAACATGATGTAAGTACCGAAATTATATGGCTAGAATGTGAGAAAAAATAACAACTTAAGGAGAAAATAATGATGAACCAAGAAATCATGGCAATGAAGATGATCTTGAAATCAAGATCAAAGGGGTATAAAAAGACACGAAAAATGTACTTGCACACTTTATACGTTTGAACAACCAAGCGCACAAACATGGATGGGCAGTAAATGGACAAAAAAGTGGTGAATATTATCCTTGATAAGAATCACAGGAGTACGCTTCCTTCTGCACCCATAAATGGGAAACGTTAGACTGAAAGGGTATAGATCAAAAGATGAAAATAAACTAAGCACCACTTGGGCATATCTTCACCTCATCTGAAGGCGAGAAAGAAACTATGCTAAGTGACATGTTGTTTAATTTCATGATAAAAGACACTTAGATATAACTTACGTGGACACTTTTACCTGTTCGAAAAAAAGGTTCAGAATCCAAGTAAGTCGTCACTTCATGATGGTTTGACACGATATGGAATAGCAAAGTGGGCTCTAAGACAGAATGGCTTTCCTAATAAGATCACTCAACTAGGTGTCAAAAGTTGTCTAAATGCAAGATAGATTTACCCAAAGAGTCACACTAACTAATTTAGGAGTATATCAAATTTACTTTACCTCCTTTTGATACAATGAGTAACTAGTGCGTTCATTCGTATCTTCATTGGGGTCACGATATAGATAACTTTGACTCTAACTTGATGTGTAAAATCTAGTCAAGTGGGTAAATGGAGTGCTTCCTATTTCATCCATGAGGCTAATCAAGGGTGGATTTGTTGATCAAAGAATACTTGTCTAAGATCACATAAGGAGTCCACGTGGGATAGAAGGCCCAGAACCAAGGGCGCGGAAGGATAGGAAGGACCCGTGCATGGAAGGCAAGTTCAGATTTCAGGACTTAGCCAATTTTGAGCATGAAGATCTATTTTTGGAAGATGGCGTGCAAACCACATCAATGATGCAGAGATGTGTGTGCCATGCATTATCTATATTTGGAGAAGTAGTTCAAAGAATTTATGCATGGAGACAAGCTAAGAATAGAATTGAAACTTCAGTTAACTACAAGAGAACTATAGATAACGCACTTGTATGTGTGGCTATGATTGTAAATGGTGTATGGCTATTAATAACATGTGACCTATTTTTGGAATAGATAAGCGGTGAAGGGAAAGTCCCCACCCTATATATATGATATGATTAGGTGCATAATAGAGTAATCTGGATGTATGTATTACAGAGAGCTGGATGTATGTATGTGTAATAGAGAATATACGCATTTGACTAAACCACTATATCAGTTCCATACGCACATTGATATAGATTGACAATACTGTAAGGAGCTTCTATATTTATTAATAGATGGAAGATATTGGTTGAATCTAAGTGTCATTCAGTGTAATTGAGTAGTGCATGTTATTAATTTAATCATGATTACTGTTTAAAGCTTGTTCTTTCATAGATCTATGGGTAGCATGCATTATAGAATGATGGATTAGTTATGAATCTATATGTTTCTTCCTTCATCATGTTAACATCCTGTTACAACAACCCTAAAGAGGGACCTGGTACCTTTGTGTGCTTCGGGTGAGCACTCAGTCTAGGCTGAGTGATGTGCCAGCATGTGACTAGGGTGTTATCTTGGTAAATTCTAGGCTACATCATTGGTTCCATTACTCAGGACCTATTTTTCAGTTATTTTCAGGATGGTTCATGATGAAGATGTACCAGTTAACTCTAGCAAGTATTGAGGAATGGATACATGATCTAGAGGAAGAATATGCATGATGGTTCAACAGTGGATCTGAGTTTAACGCACACACTTGGGTAGAACAAAACCTGTATGACAACTTATATGAGAGATTTTTCACTATCTTTCCAGTAGAACTATACGAGTGGCTTACTGCTTATGCATCTCAGTGGAATTAGAGGTATCACACACTTGTCTAGACACAAGAAGAATTTCAGGCCCTTTATGATGATGATCTGATCTGGACTTGTGCTTTGGATACGTGGTTTCATGGTGTTCTAAACATTTATATTATGGAATATTCAATTTTGACGTACTCTTTCCTAGAGGTAGCTGAATTCCAATTTTTGCGGTATCCAAGAGGAACATATTTGCATGGTATTCCACTGGCGATCAAGATCTTAATGGTAACTTTGAACCTGGAGAGTAAAATGATGGCTAACTAAACTTCACCACGCACAAGGGTAGAAACATGTTTGGTTTAAGATCACAGACCTAGCGACAGAGAAAAAAAGAGAGGAAAGATGGCTTAAGTATAATGAGGTGCATGAGAGGGAGATAGAGAAGAAACATTCCATTGTAGAGAGTATGGCATGGAGGAGAGAGATGGCTCATGAAGGATTTACAGCTCACGTAGAAGACGTGGAGCTAGAGCATCAGGAACTCCCCCATCTTGGAAAGCATGATAGAGATCCCTTCTCAGCCTCACATGGAAGTGCACCAGCAGAGACTACTTGGGCCGCATGCACACATCTTAATCTACTTGGTGACCTAGCCTTTGCATTTGGTTTTTCAGTATCTAGTACAACAACTAACTAACAAGCTAACTTGGGAAGTAGGAAAGTAGGAGTAAGTCAAGGATCAAGTACATAAATGGTAAGTCAGACAAATTCAATGTCATTTGGAGGAGAATTCTTAGGCACATCATCCACATAGAATGCGAGCACGTAGAATGTTGGATTCACCTGTGGAAGTGGAACTACCTCACAGACTATAGGGGTTATGTATAGTACTACTATCAAAGCATAGGGGAGTACATCTACAGGCCCTATTCTAACTACAGGTGGCGGATCAGGAGGTATAGGTGGTTCTAGTTTCTGGTGGGTCTAGTGGTTCTGGAGGTAAAGGGAACATAGGAGGTTCTGAATAAGGTGGTTAAGGTCCACAACAACCACAAAATATCTATATGGAGATGTCCCTTCGTCTTCTGAAATATAGAGGTATAGAGGATGCTTCCAAACATGTGCATATGTGTGAAATCTTGTGGTACGCTAAAGGGATCATAGCTGTTGAGTGAAAGGCAAGTAAATTTGCTACTACATTACAAGGGAACACAAACAGCTGGTATAGGAAGTTTGAACCTGATCAAACTTGCGTGGATTATGTAGCATTGAGAGATGCTTTCTTGAAAGAGTTCCATATCCCTGAGTTTGAGCAGAAGAGTATAAGTGTACTCAAAGATATCAAGAAAGCCACTACTGAGAGTGTATGTGAGTATGATTCTCATTTTAAGACACTTATATCTAAGTTATCTTATGATATTCATGTTAGACAACATGCATAATGGTTTGTTAGAGGATTGATTACACCTTTTAGAAAGGCGTTGTCACATAAGACATACACTGATCTGCACAAAGCACTAGAAGAAGCTTTACATGCTGAGGAAGTTGGGAGCATTTACATTGGAGTTAGTCCATTTATTGAGGCACAAATTGTAGCTATGGCAAAGTAGTTAAAGAAGCTATTGGTAAATTCAGCCCATGAAATGTGCTTAGGAATTTGGTGTACAGATTGTGAAGTGGAAAGTCACACGGAGGATAATTGCCCTCACAGATCTATACGCTCATTACTATTAGACTATGAAATTTTTCATTTGAATCATAATGCTAGTCACTGTCCTTTGTTACAACATGCGATAAGGAAGAATGTATCTTTATTTTTTAAGATTTATAGGTCCACGACCCATGATACCGAGGATTTTCGGTTGATTGGTCAAATACATGATGCTATAGACATTGGAATATGACATACAAGTATAACAGATAGTTCTAAGGGTAAGAATGAGCACCAGGATCGGGATCATAATCAAACGCACTATGACAGGAATGAGGGGCATTTTGAAGGAGGTCATGGAAGGGGACGTGGATATCGTGGTGGATATGGAGGAGGAGACCATGGTGGAGGAAGAGGAGAGTTCCCTCATAGAACATGTTATACGTGTGAATCTCATGACCACTATAGGTGTGGATGTCCTCAGAATATTTCATGTTCTTTTTGCAGGAAGAACCATAGCTATGAAGAGTGCCCAAACTTATATGAGCATCTGAGTAAGCAGCATAAGCAAGAAAACAAAGGTGTTGGGATGGTTAGAATCCAGTGCATGGTAGAAGATCAATGGATGCCCAAGATAATATAAGGACTTGAGGCATTAACAGTGAAGATTATTACATGTGCTAAAGCAACACGCATGAGAGAGGCATTACACCAGAAGCCTATGATCACCAAGGAGGAGATTTTACATGTGAGGTACCCAAATCTTACTCATCAGAAGGTAGTTTACTAGGATACCATGGAAGTGATAAGGAATCTTTAGAGTGAGATACAATACCAAAAGGAGAAAAAGAAAGCATCAGAGATAGTCCAAACTGATATCAATGATCTGCGAGAGGTGTGTAAGATGTTGCGCCAGGAGAACATTATTCCACTATTAGGAAGTTGGTTAAAAGGGAACACTTTGCATGTAAGTATTGAAATCGGACAGTAGATTCTACATGCAAATATTCCCTTTGATAACATTGAATATGAAAAAGAAATTACTTTTGAATGCTATTATGGATGGGTGGTTGTTAAGCAATATATTGATCAATACAGGTGCGGAAGTAAATGTGCTTACATTAGATGCATGGGTACAAATGGGGAGGCCTCCATTGCATCCATCATCTAATGTGTTATTCATGGCCAACTGAACTAAGGCCACTCCCATACGAGTGTTGAAAGATGCATCTATAACTATATAAGGTGCTAAGTTCACTGGGGATTTTGAGGTATTAGCACTTGCAGAAGAAGATAATTTTACAGCCTTGCTTAAATGCCCTTGGTGTTATGTGAATAATGTTAACTTAAGATTCAATAAGGGGTATATCAGATTTGAAAACAAGGAGGAAAGGGTTGTGATACCTATGACAGATGGGAAGTCTACACCATATGTTGAGACTCTAAGTGAAAAAGACTTGAACAAAGTCTATGTATGTGCTATTCAGGACCCAGAGGTCAATGAGCCATGCAAAAAAGGCATCTTACAGTGGGAGGATTCTCATTCTATTGGTGATACTATGAGTCTTGGTTGTGACAATCAGGCTCATGGTACATATGAATTATTAGGACGTGAGGTGAAAAGTGCGGTTACATGCAAGAATGGATTTCATTCAATTCGATGGATAGGTAGCACAGTACCTTGGTGTACAGGGACAAAAGATCTTCCTACCTTTCTGAAGGTCATGGAAACATAGTGGGTAGATCAAGTTAAAAGGAGAGGTATATTAGTATATACACTATGTGGGAAAACAATGCACTGGTGAGTAGTCCATAGAGATAATCTTATAAACTGGGAAGATATTGGAATAACTTTGTCTTCTAGGTTTATGAGGAATAATGCACCTACGCAAATCTACACTTATCATGGTGATCAACCTTTTCAGCATCATATTCACCAGTGTGAGAGACTCTGGACATCAGGACAGGAAGTATTACCACCTTCACTCTAGGTGCATATATTGTATTCTATGCTACAAGGATGTGCATGTGCCTAGTATGTGTATGTAGAATTACATAGAGAGACTAGAAACTAACAAGATTTGACTACAGGTATGATCCAAAATTTTGACTACTTCTCGACTAAACCTCCTATACCAGAGGCATTAAAATTTGTCAAGCGCTTAACTATGGGAGATAATGCAAAAGTAGAAGAGCATATTCAAGAATTGTTCGGTGAGGTCGAGTTTAGAGCATGTTTGGAAAAGGAAGAAGAAATGGAATTCATACTACTTGAACACGTTTTCCTTGAGAAAGAGAAAGGAAAGATGGTTTATGTCATGGATGACGAGGAAGTTGAGAACCTAGATATTGAACATTCACACGGGGTGCGCAAGGTCTTGGATAGTACAGACAAGGATATGTGCGCCTAAAATGAACCCATGAAGACAAAGAAGGTGAATATAGGTTTAGAGGTTGAGCCTAAGGAGGCCATAATTGGAGATTATTGGTCAGACTCGGAGGTAGCAAAGATCATTGAGTTACTTAGGGATTATCAAGACTTATTCCCTCAAGGATATCAAGAACTTAAATGTGTGCCTAAATCACTTGGGGAAATGAAGATCAAACTTAAGGATGGTGCATGACCAGTTAGAAAGAGACCTTACAAAATGAATCCTAATTTACATAAAAAGGTAAAAGAAGAAATTGATAAAATGTTGAAATATAGAATTATCGAACCACTTGATGAGTCAGAATGGGTTAGCCTAATGGTTATTAGTATCAAGAAGGAAAGGCACATTAGGATATGTGTAGACTACAGGGAGTTGAATGTTGCATGCATCATAGATCCATTCCCTATGCTATTTACTGAGGAAATACTAGAAGGAGTTGTAAGGCATGAAATATACTCCTTCACAGATGGATTTTCTGGGTATCATTAGGTTAGGATTTCTCAGAAGGATCAAGAAAAGACAACATTCACTACTGAATGGGGTAGTTTTGCTTACACTGTGATGCCCTTTGGATTGAAAAATGTGCCTACTGTATTCTCGCGCATAGTTGTTCAAGCATTCAAGGATTTTATTCATAACTTCTTACATGTCTACCTAGATGATTGGACAGTATATGGGCTTGTGAAATATCATTGTGACAATCTGCGCTTAATGTTTGAATGATGCAGACAATTGAGAATCTCTTTGAATATCAAGAAGTACATATTTGCTACACGATTTGGGATACTATTAGGACATATAATTTGCAAGGAAGGTTTGCTAGTTGATCCAACCAAGGTTGCAATCATTTTAGGCTTGGAAGCACCTACCATTCAAAGTGAGGTGCGCAAATTTTTAGGTCATACAGGATATTATAGAAAATTCATAAAATGGTATGCAAAAATTTCCACACCCTTGGAAGAATTTCTTAAGGGGAAAGGTACATTTTATTGGGGAGAACCACAACAACACACGTTTGAGATATTAAAAGAGAAACTTACTACCACGTTCATTCTAAACTTTCCCTCATGGGATAGATCATTTCATGTACACGTGGATTCTTCTGGCATGGCCATTGGCACTGTGTTAGCTCAACCTGGTGAAGGTATTATAGATCATCCAATATATTTTGCTAGTAGGAAGTTGACTCATGCTGAACAAAATTATACAACTATAGAGCGTGAAGCTTTTCCAGTGATCTATGCATTGTACACATTTTGACAGTACTTGTTAGCAACACCATTTATGTTTTATACAGATCATATGGCATTGAAGTACTTGGTAAAAAATCCCATCTTACAAGGGCGCACATGCAGATGGGTGCTCCTATTTCAAGAGTTTGACTTCATAGTTGTGGTGAAGCTAGGGAAAATCAATTCTAGACCAGACCATTTATTTAGAATCAATTTAGGAGAGGATGCACAGATAATTAAAGAGACAATGCCGGATGCACAGTTATATAAGTTACAATGCATGCCCATGGAATTAGAATACATTGCTATCTTTTTACGAACAAGTATGTCACCAGAAGGAATGAAAGCATTAGAAAAGAAGTAGCTTGCTGTACAACGACACCATTTATGCTAATCAGTGGTGACCTCTACAAGCTAGGTAGAGATGAAGTACTATGCCGTTGTGTATTAGAGCATGAGCGTAATGATATTATGGAAGAAGATCATGGTGGTATTGCAGGAGGCCATTATGTAGGTGATGCGACTACATAAAAGATCTTACTTGTTGGATTATGGTGAGAGACATTGTATAAGGACTGTAAATAATATTGTACAGCGTGTGATCATTTTCAGCACTTAGGAAAACTAGGGAAAAGAGATGAGATGCCTTTGAGACCAATTATTGGTGCCAAACCGTTTGAGAAACGGGCCATTGATTTTGTAGGACCTATTTTTCCAGCCGCGTGTAAGACTGGATCATGCTATATCATTACTTGCATAGATTATCTCACACGGTGGGCAGAAGCAACACCTACCAAGGACTATACGACAACTACAACAGCTAGGTTTATGTGGGAGAATATTCTTACAAGATATGGATGTCCCTTAAGCTTGACAAGTGATCGAGGTACACACTTTTTGAATGAGAAAATTAGGATCCTATTAGATGAGTTTAATGTTACACACCATAAAACTACACCTTACCATCCTCAGGTAAATGGAATTTTTGAGGCCTTCAACAAGATTCTGAGCCAGACTTTGACAAAAATTTGTGATGTTGGAAGAAAGGATTAGGATGACAAAGTATCAGCTATGCTTTGGGCATATAGAACAACTTACAAGAGATTGAACAAAATCCAAAGGAATAGCATGCAAAAATGATCCTATAGGCTCCCTTAGAAACTCGAACTCAACAACTTCTAGGTAAAAATACGTACAAATGGCATATTCAAGAGTATAACTGGCTAGCACTCTCTTCCACCAGTGATAAAAAATACGCGTCCAAGTCATATCTGTATCCTGCAGCCTTTGATAGTCATCTTGGGTCTACATGGGTGATCTATAGTACCAAATCGATCTGGATGCATATGCTGAAAGCCATTCATAAAGTTCTACTGGGAAGAAACAAAATAATGTCTCATATAACTCATGGTATAGGTTCTCTTCTACCCATCTACGTGTATCAAACTCAGGTCTAGTGCTGAATCTTTCAGTAAACTCATCCTCTGTGCTCTTGAACCATGTTTCAACACTTTCTAAGGTCAAACACTCTGTCATCATGCATTACAGGGACAAATATGCATGCCATTTCTCACAACTTCAAAAAGGGGTCCCGACAACAGAACCAAGATGTAGTCATATTTTATACCCTTAGACCAATAGTCTAATCCCATGCATGCTAGCCTATCACTGAGTGGACATTGAGTGCTCACCCGAGGCATGTACAGGTACCGAGTCTCTCCTTTATGTGAGTCTTGTGAGAATGCATCATCTTATAACAAATATTCAAATGGAAATGAGAAGAAAAAAATCATGTAACATTCTAAGAACCTAAAACGAGTTGTTCTCTCATCGTATCCAGAAAAGAGAAATAACAAGCAACATATGAAAATGGTTCATATAGAAAGGAAATCCATAAGTATTATACTTCTGAACACATATATGGGTCATAAAAGAACCTTATATTCATATTGTAGACACCAAAATTGGGTCACACTCCCCTTGGTCCCTCGTCGAATAATCACCTCGAACACACTCAACTAACCTTAGCCCCTTCCACCCCACTCTAATATTAATTTAATTAAATTAATCCATGTCATCAAAATATTTATTATTTAATTATCCTAATTAAGATAATTCCCACACCACCACCTCACCTATACACCTAGCCAGCTCACCCCAAATCTATTCTTAGTATGTTGCCATAACTAACTAATACCTATCTAAACCCTAGAAATCAAAGCCTACATTCCCTCTAACCACATTCCTGCTCGTTAAAAAAGAAGCTTCCATTATAATCTGTGAAGGAAAATGAACAAGATCCAAGAAATCAAGCAGATTTTCCCATTTTAGTAAAACCTAGGAAATCCCACCCTAACCGACACCGGTCACCCTAAACTGTTGCCGGTTAACTTGGAACATTTTTTTCTTAGCTTTTATTCCCTTTGGTAACCTTATTTCGAGGTTGGCACATTCAGAGAGAAAGAGATGAAACCAAAGCTACATGCAAGCATAACCAATATTCACACATGCATCTGAACATCTACAGTCAGTATCTAAAGCGACCACAGAGCCATTTTTACATTCATGGGAGCATCCTGGGACGTTCCATCACCACACAAAACTGCATCCATTTGATCAACTTCCATTTCCATACAACCATCAAGCTCATATAACAGTAAGTATATCTCCACCAACTTGGTCTAATACACTATAATAGCTTTTATTATCTTTGTTATCAGATCAAATTTTTGCATCTTCATTTCTTTATTTCTTATCAGTTTGTAACTGGTCCTTTTCCATTATTTACATCATTAGATTACCCATCCTCGCTTACTGTTCATCCCTGACCACATTTGAGACCTCAGAAACCCTCAGACCTACTCCACCACCTACATCAAATCCCAGATCAAGCCCTCTAATCATGTTCTTTTGAGTTTCCTTTACCTTGACCATATCAACGCTGGTTACCCATAACCATCACTGATTTCACTTAAATCGATTTCGGTCATACCAGACCGATGTTGGTATCTGTGTTTTACCCTTAGACTAAGAACAGAGCCTAAATTCCCCAAAAAATACCCAAAACAACCCAAAACTAGACCCTAACCATTACCAATACTCTGACAGAGACCTCACCCTTCAGATTCAATCATAGCTTAGCTTGTTATGAACGAATTTTCTTATTGTAATCGAATGAGATACCTAAATCATTTTAACTATAGTAATATTTCATTTATTGTTAATATTGAATTATTTTAAATAGTGGATTGACAACCTTCTAGGGAGTATCACACTTGCCAGAACTAGCATACTCTAGGTAGTCCATTGTTATATGTTATTTAATCTCTTTTGGTGGTATTTTTGTTCATTACAGGTAGTTCCTCTTAGCCAAAAGGAAGCTCTAATGATCAGCTATGGATCAAGAAGTCATACGCGCCCAACAACCTTCAACCAAAATTTTAACAGGTATTCCTCTTAGCCCTTTTACCTTTATCTGTTTCATCACATTCTAAGAAATGTTCTACGAATCAGGTGAAACATTTTAGAACACCCGGTGGGACATATTTGGGGTTCCTTACATTTCTTCATTTCTAGGTGAAAAGTTGTATGTTTATTTCCTTTTTGAAAGGTTCTCACATTAAATTTCTCCCCTAGAATCTTCTTTTCTTTCTATTTTCTCAAAGCAGTCATGTTTTGGTACTATAAAAAGAACTCTTCTTCTCTTTCATTAGTAATGTATTAATGAAAGATCATACTTTCTCCTGTTCATCTTTTTGTGTCATCAAATTCAATATTTCAATTTGGACTTAAAATCAACTGCATTTCATTCTACTTTACTGCATTAGCTCACATTAAATGAGGGAAACCTATACATTGGAAGTCATGCCCAACTGATGGTTGACAAATGAATCATAGAAAATCACTTTCTTTCTCTTTCTCTCTCTCTGAGTTTTACCAAACCTCAAAAAAATGAAAAATACACACATTCTTAAACAAAATCTCACCCGAAAGAAGCTTTAGGTGATCACATGATCACAGTATAGTAGGCACCCTACTCGTTACTTCTGTCAAGTTATTATCTCAGATGACGGCCCGCCCTCGCCATAACATAACCTAAAACCTCTCCTTGTAGATCTTCTTCTTCATAGGAAGCCTTCCTCACCAAAAACTCTATTTTAAAGTTCATGAGTCAATCTTCTAAATAGCATAAGATGAACAAACATAAAGGAAAGAGCACTCTTAGGATCGTATTTTTCTTAGTGTTTCTGCTTGGCTTGTGTTTTGAGGTGAGAGGAAATGTTATTCATCTTTTTATTTCTCCTTACACGCTCCTCATCATATTTTTTGTATTCCAACTTCGTCTAAGTGTTCCTGGACCCCATTTTTATCATTCTCATAATTATGGGTTTGATTCCACACTTATTTTAAATCACAACATTCTTTTTCTTCATCTCTATTTCAATTTCACAGTAATCGGTGTCGGTCTAGCAAATGTCGTCGGTTACCCTCTGACTGTCACCAATTTTACCCAACCGGCATTGGTTTACTGTTATTTGGGTTAACCTACCCAAAATGACACATGTTCCATATTCTTTGTTGTTTAGAGTCTCTGTAACTCTCATCATATTCTCTGTCATGATAAAACCCATCTACAACTTATCTACTTGGTAGATTATCAGTATTTTTCCTTGTTTGGAAAAATATCATTTTTCCACAGTGACTGACCATGGTTACCTATGACCAACATCGGTTTACCCTAACTAGCATTGGTTAGCCTGTGTAATTTTCTAGCTGAAATTTTTACCAAATCCACCTACCACCGCCTATTTTTCCTATTTATGTTGTAGTTCTGTGTCATTTATAGAAAGCATTCCTACCAAATTAGTTATCACAAACTAGGGTTAGCTAGGAAAATTATGGAATAATATATATATTTTTTAAGAGTGTTAGCAAGGAGGGTTACAAGTTCACAGTTATCACAAACCAGATAAGGGTTAACAAGCAAGGCTAACTTGCAGCAATGATTCTACAACATCTAACAACAAGGACAATGTCAAACAAAGGGATAAAATTCATCACTTAGGTTAGGAGAGTGAAATCCCTCTCATCTCTATCCTAACAAGCTTACAGGGTTCAACTCAATTTTTTACCCACTTAAAGTCATCAAAAATTTCCTAAATCATGCTCATTAGATAGGAAATTTCTTTGCCTTTCTGCTTCTAAGGGTTGAACGCCGTTGCGTTTCCGTTGAAACATTAGTGTCTTCACCCTGTCAAGCTTTCCTGTTGGTCGCTGGTAATATGATTACTAATTTTATTTTTTTCCATAAAAATCATAAAAATAATGATTAAAAATAAAATTTTAATTTATTTTTTCAATTGACGATTATTTGGGTTAGTGTCATTTATTTTATTAATATTGTTAGTAATTACCGCAAACTATTATACTTTATTTTTTTTTAATGATCATTCTTGCGCTCGAGCTCTCGGGTAAGTGATTTCTTTTGTTTTGGCGCTATTGATTAGTTCGTAAAGACCTTTTTTTCAAACCTTGTTGTGGTGATAGAACATTTTAAAGCATAATAAAAATAGTTAATAAATGAATCCGTATCAATGATATTTTTATTGTGCAAATAAATTATAAAATTTTATGTTGAATTAATAAAGCCTTGCCAGGCCGCGTTCCTCATCCAGACTTGTGAATTTGTTTGGTCATTTTTTTTCTCTCCTGCTTGGCGTGGAGATATGAGTATCGATTATATTTTTTTTATAGACTTTTGGACTTACATAATAAATTTATTTATTTGAATTTGCTAAGCCTTTTCTGGCATCCACGCAGGCTTTAATTCATGTTGATGGAAGCGTGAATTCACCCAACCACCGACCTGCAAACCGTAATGGCCATTAATGTTTTCTGCCTTGCGTGAGGGAGTTTGGGGGTGGGTGGAAATCCTACTTTTCCTTCACCGTGGTTTCCATTTATTCCTCTTTTTGCTAGGCGTATGGGTAATTCTTTTTGCTGGCACGTTTTCTCTGCCTCTTTCTTGACTGCGTGAATGTTGGGTTAGGCGAACTGATCAGCTTCGACACCTATTGGTTCCTTGTTGGATATCCTTCCCTTCTTTGTTGCTACGTGGAAATGCATTGAGACCACATCTCTTTGAGGAAGTTTTTTGGAGTTTTCTTTCCTCGTGGGTGCTTCCACACTAGACAAAACAAAAATTTGATTTTTCATTGTGCTGGATGGATGTCCATGTTTAGCTCTAACTTTCCCTTTTGGACATGCGTTGGGAGGATGTTGGCAAGTATTTTAGACCACCTACCCTGGTCGTGAACTCCTGTGCCAACATGGAGATGATCGATGTTTGGGCACCCAACAAGCTTGAAGAAAATGGAATTAGGCTTGGGTTGTTGTTGCAGGCCCTGTTTCAGTATGTCCTTGTCTTGGGAAGCGCATTAAAGGCATGATAAGCCCTAACCCTCTCTCTTAATGGTTTATCCCCTTTAGCATTTGGGTAAATCAATCTCTGCAATTTTTGTTTGAATTCTGTAGATGTGGGTTTCGAATGACTTATAATCATATTTTCTTGAACTATCATAACTCATTCATGTTAAATCTTTATGATTTTTAGAATATAAATTGCTTCTTCTATTTTATGAAGTCTGGGCATGCGTGTGCACTGTTTGTGGTAGTTTTGTTTGTTTTTGTGTATATATATTTATACAGTGCATTCCCATTTTTTTTTGGGTAATCTTGAGTACGATATATATATATCCTTCTAAATCAAATTGGGCAAGCGAACTATAAGATTTATTTTGGTGATTTTATTGTGCCTGCAAGTTGGAATATCACGGACTTTTGTATTTAAATATGTGCTTGGGATTTTATAATCTATTGGTGGCCCTATTTTTATTCAAATATTTAATACAATTAGAATAAAATAATACTGCCTTATGGGTTTTTGGGTATGGTTAGGTCTGGGATGATTCAGTCGAGTTTATACAGTTTGGGATTTAATCGTATAGCTCTCAGTGAAATATTGAGGGCGCGGGTCAGCGTGTCAATGTTTGCTGCATCATTGGTTTTTGCTTTATGACAGTCATCAAAAAACAAGGGTTCCCATGGAGGTTCCTTGGTTAGCGGAGTTGAACTTGTACATACCCATTTGGGGGTCGACTTGGTATTCTAAGCCATACCTACAACACATGTATGGGAAGTCTTGTATTTGTGTGGCCATGTAAGAGTTTATAGAAATTGGCATACTAATCTTGTGTAAGGCAGCAAACTAGTAGCTCTCTCTCTAGGCCCTCTATTATTTTTATTACTATGAGCTTATTTTAGATGAGAACACTCATGAAGCATGTTTTAATGGGGTTTTTGTGACCTTTTCGAATACGGTAAGCACTCAAGACGTTAGCTTGTGTGGATAATTATATGGCTTAAGTTTGAGGCACTACTTGGATCTTCGAATCAGTTAAAGTAATATTAGATACACTCAAATCTCATGAATGTGTACATTCATCGAGTTTGATTGACATGTGATAGCCCTCAGGCATATGAATTCAGGCAAAGCTTGAAATAGGAAATTATAAATTTATCCTATACTTTGACTTCAAAGCTTGTTGAAATACTTTTTGGCAGGTAAACAGATGAATAATGAAGTTAAGGGAACTACCCTAAAATGGATTCATACACAACCTTAAGTAAAGGTGACAACTACCATAATGGGACTGTACATACCATGTATGATAGTAAGGATGTAAGTCGGCCTGAAAATTATTTAACTTCATTATATAGAATAATAATTAATACCCATAAATTGAGATATGCAAGTGGAGGTTGAATTATATAACATGATATATTATGTTATCAGGTAACCTGTAAGGATAAATATGTTATTTAAATACTTGGTTAACGAGTGGCATATTTTCTGGCATTTACGATGATTATTATGTTAGCTAAAAATTGATACTTGCATCTCATTAGGAGTTGAGATAATGTTGATACTTGTATTTATAGTGGCTTGGACCACGCTTACATATCTTAGCTAGTCAAATGTATCTTTGGCATATTAGCAAAAGATGACAGTATTGTCGATCGTAACTCATTCTTATGAGTTGGACTCTTTTACTAAAAGAAATATATAAGACATGGTAATAAGCAACCAAAAGGATATCTAAATAATATATGAACTTGCTGATTGGTGAAATCTTTGTAAACGTAATTATATTCTTAAAATTGTGAGATAAATATCAGAATTATACTTACATATCATTGATTATCTATAAAGGTTTGATACTTGGTATTATCGATGAGTAATATAAGACCGATACTTGTATATTTTTTAGAAGTTTAATGTTGTTGGTGCTTCTATTTAATGGAAAGATAATATTATTGGATACTTATATATGAGAAGAAGATTGAAGATATTAAGTGATTGTTATTATTATTACTGTAATGTAATTATGATTAAATGCAAGGTTAAGGTTGTATATCTAGCCACTTGGAATTTTGTTCATATGAAGCTGATTTTAGGGAAGTGAACAATAATGGGTATGAAATGTATTATCATGAGATGTGCAGTTAAGATTTGAATACATGTTAGAAATTATTTGATAGGGATTATTGCAACCTTTCATTTATGTAAATGCTAGATGGCATAAATTATTAGGTGAGGATTATATCTTATCATGCTCAGTTCTAGCGAACTGACTCTAGTTAAAATTTGTGCAGATGGATTATGCGAGTAGATTAAAGAAAGGAGTGTAAAAGTTTCATCAGTTCAATTTATGAAGTTCCTTGTAAAAATGTTCAATGTGTTGTAAATTTTGTAACATTGCTTGCAAAAGAGTTTAAAAGATCTCTTGCCTTGGAATGTTCGGAAAACTACGTGATGAAGTTGTCTTGTCCTTTTTGTTGTTAGACTGGTAACTTATCCTTGTGAGAAGTAATATTCAATCTTTACATTGACATGAGTATTGTAAAACCTTGATCTTGAGAATAAAGTGCTGAGTTAAAACTTTCTAAGACTTTGTAATGGTGTGTTATAAGTAAAATAAAATGGGTTGGTTAATCCTTATAGAAGTTTAACAAAAAGTTATATTCAAATAAATTAATGTAGAGATGACTTACTTGAGAACAAGAAATTCCATAAGTGATCAAAGATGAAACTATCCTTGGTTAAGTAAAATTATATAGCATGTTATCCCTAACTACACTAGCGAACATTATACTTTTTATGGTGAAATTCATAACAGGATTCTAAGGTGAAATAAATTGATAGTTGTTAGAAGATAATAAGATTTATTAAGTAGGAGGAAACAATTTAGAAACCACAAAATTTATCTCTCAGCCTTTTGGAAAGTAAATAGTTCCTTTTGTAAAGCTCTTTCAATGAAGCCTAAGTAAAATCTTTAATATTTCTGGATAAAACCTCAAGATCCAATTAAACCTTGGTAAAAACTAATGACGTCTTAAGGATGAATTCAATTGACCTTCTTCCTTTAATTTTATCCAGGGTGCCTTGTAATTCTCTCTTAAGTTTGTTGAACGCGAACCAATGTGGTCATAAGGGCATGAACGAGTTTTAGTAGCGTAAGTGTGAATAGATGGCCTTGTGGAATTAAATTACCACCTTTATCAAATAAATAAATAAAACAAATAATTGTCATAATGAGAAGACTTTAAGTGAACTACTCTACAGTGCATAAGAAAATAATTCAGTTTGGTAAGATGAATTGTGCGAATCATATCTTGAATCTCTCTGAAAACATAAGTGTAAGAGTTAAAGGGTGTTTTATCAAAATAAATAACCTTCAATCATTTCTTACTGTGGCTTGCCCTAGCTGTAAGAGTGTCATGTGGTTGGAATTCTATGTAGTTCTGTCAAAAAGAAAGTGTATTATCCTTGTTGGGTGTGACCGTTTCCGTGCTGCTCTTATGGTCATCCTTGTATCAAGTGGTTCACAGAGTTAGTTGTAACCTTGGTGACGACATGTTGTGTCGTGTTATGTGTCAAGCAAGTCAAAAATAAAAATTATCCTGTGTTTTTCTATGTAGTCTTGTGTGTCTCTTTTAGTGGGCACCATGTACCCTTTTCATTGCCATATTTCAACATGCGAAAAGTTTTTTTCTAGTAAGAAACGCGGGGAATCATTACATGGGAAAATTTTCCCAAGGTCAAATTTTCGGGAAAATGTTAAGTTTGTGCACAATAAGGATTCACCCCTCCAAAGTGCCATGTGGTGACACACGATTGGATGAGAGTGTTCCATGGGGCCGCGGACTTTTTGGGGAAAATTTTTCAAAGGTTCAAATTTTGATTCAAAATATAGTTAGATTTATTTTTGGATGGCCATTTTGAAGTAAAACTTCAAATGGCCATAACTGTTTGATACAAAGTAGACTTTTGGACAAACAAGGACTTTCCATAGAAATCATCGACTGGAGTCCTATTTGTCAAAAATCATAAATTTTGGATTTTGAATGATGGTTTTGTAAGAAGGGTCCAATTTTTAGAAATCAGACCTTGCAGTGTTTAAAATTCAAAACTGGCAATTTTCCAACTTGTGAGATTTTGATCAAATTTTAGTTTTCTCCTTCTCAACATGTCAATCGAACATGGAGGATTGATCTTGGGTAAGTTTCAGAGTATTTTTAACCATTGAAATTTGTTAGAATTGAAGTCTGCAATTCATATTTTTTAACAACTTTTGACAGGAAAGTTGGATTATAAAGTTAAAATTTCCACAATTTATATCTAAGTTCTTAAATGACTACCCTTCTTAGCGCATGTTGAGGTCTGTTGACATTGAAGCCACAAATCATATAAATTGAAATTTTGTCATTTCTTTGGTTCTGGTATTGTGCAAATCTGTACACAATATTTATTCGAACTAGCTTATTTTCCATCTCCAATATCGTTTAAAAGGAACAAAGTTTTTCATCTAACAACTAAATAATCCATGCCAATAATAAAACATGGAAAGCTTATTAAATAAACGTAATAATAAACAATAAATAAATAAATCTTCTCATTGTAGGAGACAATAAGGTACATTGCCAACTAAGACCTAAAATCATATATATATAGAACATATATATCAGATTTTTCTCCCACAGGTTTAAATTTCCTTTTTTTCACTAGAGATTTTTAAAACACAACAGCAATTAAATTTCAATGTTCCAATACTATCGCCCCACAATTTGAGAAAGATATCCATATACTCAAACTTCACATTTCAAACTACAATTGAGAAACTTATCCTTATCCATTGAATTTCAACTCAAAGTACATAATTATCATGTCAACTCATATATATGTCAGCTGTGAGCGTTTCCATATGAATTGTAACTATCATGGCAACCAGAATAAAACACTAAAGAATCTTGATCTAAGATCTATTTTTTCAACTCAATCATTTTCTTGTTATGATTCCCTAATCACAAAAGGTGTACATTGCTTTCAACTAGGAAGATAACAATGAAGTTTACTCATGGGACTACCAACTTCAATTGTTTTCGACTCCAAGCTCCAACATGATGGAACATGCATTTATTTCTGGTTTCTTCCACTTGATCACAACAAGGAAGTGGGAATGGCACTTATTTCCACCAAACCAAGACATCCTGGGAAAGGAGATTTTGATGTTTCCCCATGGACTGGCCCCTGAGCCCCAACCATAATTGATCAATAGAGAATGAATCATCAACTTGACTGTTGGCAACAAGGCTTCTCATCACAGTGCAAAAAACATTATTTTCACATGCACGGACACAGTGAAAGAAATTGGTCAGTAAACAAACGACAACAGTTTAGAAAACTAACAATTGAAAATTTTCAACAATGACATAGGCTTGAGTCAACAAATTTCTGAAGATCAAGAACTATGGGGAATATCTTATGCCTCCCAATTTGGAATTGGGCATCCACCAAAACATAACCGCCAAAAAATGTTATCAAAGTTAATAAACATTGGATATATCTTCCTTATGCCCCCCCAAGTTTGGAGGTCACTTATCCCTAAAATAAAGTAAGAAATGCAAGTCATTTTCTTTTCCAAGGTGGATCACAAAACCAAAAATCCCTCCATACAAAATAATGCCATTGGAAAATCCCTTATGCCCCCCCAAATAAGACCCCAATTGATCCTACACCTTGCCCTAAGCAATATACCCAACATATATATGAATAAGGTAAAGAATCACCATTTCATTCATGTAAGTAAAGGGAAAAAACATATAAAAAGGACAGAATCAAAATTACCTCTCCATAGTGGACTTTTTTCCCAAAATAACAAGTTCCTTCATAATGCTCAAAATGCAGTCCAAAACAATTAATTTATACAGAATGCAAAAGAATTTCAAACTCCATTCCTAAAAGTAAGTTCTAACACAAAAAAATTCACCCAAGGAAGTCAATTGAAAAACTTTCAACAACCTTAAACAAGGGATGGAGTTTAGAGGCTATTTTCTAGGAATTTCCTTCAGGAAGAGGATGATGTGGATTCCAAGTAGGATGCCACATCATTTGTCAATCCCAAAAGAGAAACTCAATCTCACAAGAAACTAATAAATGTTATGACAATATACTTACACACGAAAAAAGATAACCCATACTTCAAGGGATGAATCTCTAATATTTGTAAAAAGTGCAATAAAACATTAACATAGTCATTTCAAAATACAAGGTAAAAAAGAAATTCTTTGTACTCCGAATAACCATAAGTATGGTTGGTGGATTACTTTTAAGAGATTGTGGGACAAGTTTAACTTGTCCCACCTGCCTCCAAAATGGCAGCCCTCAGTGGAAAAATTCAAGTTCCATTGAGGATTTGTTCTACACTCCAAAATTCTAACAAAAAAAAAACATTTTACACAGTCACTTACACATTCTTACGTAATGCATCTAATGCCAACCCGGTGGAATTTAGGCTACTTTTTTCCCCTCATAATTTTATTTATTTGAGTCTTATGCACTGGTGTAGCTAGACATATTCAATTTCATTAATAACTAAACGAAAAATTTACATAAACATTATAGTCCCAAAGTTATTAATCAATTTAACTATATGACTTTCAATTAGGATTAATTTTTAAATTAAATTAGATCAAGAACACTTTACTCAAGTAAAATACATACAACATATGAATTGTTAAAGGTAAACACAGAAATAAAACACATAAAGCCCATGGTCACATATCAATGGATAACATGGTGAGAATGTTAACATAACACAACTACCATTTACAGTTGCCATGGTGACCTCGTTGAGTTCATCCAGAATTTCAATATGGTTAGTCTCTATCTTTTGTAAATTGTTGTGACTTTCTTTAACCTGTGAACTAAATGCAACACTTTCCTTCATCACTTTCATGCATCTGCCAAGTCCAAAATATATATGCTTACTGTAGCAAGCCACAACTAATGAACCAACTCACAACATTATCACCGATTTAACGATTATCAGCTTTAATTCAGTGTTTGCGCACTATATCTTTTTTCCCTGTGAACTCTATACTCCAGATTACTCATAATATCTCACTCATCATGTCTAAGTTCAAAGCTAACTAGCATAACCTGTGTATGTCAATGAGTGTTATCATCATCCCCTATACTAATCTGTCTTCTCCAATAATCATTTCATGCATGTTGTAACCCACAATCAAGATCGAAAAATAATCCATTGTTCTAATTGAGTTGCATAACATCATACTAAGTCAAAAGTGCACTAATGCTATTAGATGTCTTCTAACATCTAGCACATCAACCATCTTGAATCTGTGTCAACTCCATAGGTCCACTACATGCATATGAATCACTACTTTAAAACCATGTTAGCATGTTCACCACTTAGATATGAATGAGGAGTGGCACAAAGCCTTGATCAGAACCTATGTCACCTTACAGTTTGTTGGGCTTGCTAGAGGAAGGGTTCACAGATGACTCGGGTCAAATGATTTGAATGGAATGGGCTTAGTTATCATGACCACGAAATCGTTTCAATTTTGCATGCTATACATTTAGCATGAAGTGCTAGTTGGATCTTACTAAGGGACATTAGAGAGTAGGGCTAGGAACCTCATACATCTATGGAGAAGCATAATAGTGTCTTATCCTATTGGACCCATAACAGTCCACTATACCTGAACAATTAGTAAAGCCACCATAGCATAACCTCAAGGGAAACCTACATGAACACACATATAAAGCAAAGGAAACACACAATGGGAAGGGAAACATGCTACCAAAAAGGGAAAACATGATACAACCTTTCTATTCACCTAGGGAACATGTGGGGGACTTAACCCGCCATCACTACTAGTGTTGATTCTTCTCGACCCTGTTTACCTTCATATACAGGTACACCAAATGCCTCCCATTTCATCTATCCATTGACTTCCATGAAATATGTGCCCCCTATTTCAATTCCTTGGGATTCTCACTTTACATGATTTGGCATACAAGTGAGGTTCCACCTAGATAGCTCGTTACCCTCTTTGTTCCTCTAACATTTTGTTTCCATTTGCTTACAATTTGCAAACAGTATCCAACCTACCAATGACCTTCAAGTTATTACTGACTACAAGAATGTAGTCTTGATCACATCAAGCTTACCATTTTCACACTAAGGCTTGGGGTCTTCTATGGGCATTTGACTTTTTTTAATATTCTACATGACCATCCATTCCTATATGAGTTCCATTCTCGGTAAATTGGGAGATGCCTATATTTAACCTCATCAAAGCAAAGAGGTGTTCCATGTTTCTCAATTGCTCAAACTGTACAATTGATCGCTTCACATGACATATTGGCTTTCTTCTTAGGGACCTTTCTCATGTCTTATTGAGCTATGGTTGATGTGCACAAGTGGCTTCACTTTCTAAAGGAGAATGAGCACAATCTACTCATTTAATCATAGCCCTTCCCCTTCTTGATCACTTCTTCAAGCTTGGAGATTCATCTCCATGATGGAGGCATCCTCTCCTTGAGTAGAGTCAACTTGAAAAGACTTAAACATCTTCTTATTCATACATTCCTCTTTAAGAGGATCTTCATTAGGGATTTTTTTAGTGGCGAATATTCGTAATATGGCGAATATTCCATTTTGTAAAAAAATGAAAAGGTGATTTTTTGGCTAGAGCGGGTCCTTGTGTTCCTGTACGCTCTAAAATTTGTAGCCTCAGTCTCATATTTTTGGGGGTGGGATTTGCCTACATTAGAAACTCAAATCCTATAAAAACCTAGGAAATGGCACCAATGGATAGTATACTACGGTACTACTCACCAGTCCTTTCCAGAATACCAATAAAAGTTTTCACATACTCTAAGCTCCTCATATTGATGATATCAAGTTGATGGCATGACAAAGGCGGTCAGTTGCTGATGTGGGACAATTTTCCCCTAGAAGGCCCACAGCCAATCAGGACATGCCACAGATGTGTGACCCAAGTGGCGGTAAGTTGTTGACGCGTGATTTTTTTTTGAAAAATTTTCCAGACACGTGCAAAAAGAGGTAAAATTGTTAAAAAATTTCACTAACGCCGATAGTTAACGCATAATAAGGAGATACTGCAAATATTGATGCATAGCAGACGCATGACAAAGAGTTTGTTGATGCGTGACACAAAGATTTTTTCGATGCACAAGAAGAGGGTGGAGGCTGTAGATGAGCGATAGGAGATTTGTTGTCGCGCATCAATGGAAAGACTCATTGAAATGCATATACAATGAGGTCTCTTGACGTGCATCAATTTTGCAGTTTTTTTTTCAGTTTGCGCAGGGAGAAAAATAAAAAATTGCACTTCTGCAGCCTTCTGTGCGCACCACTGGACAGAATCAGGTGAAATTGTTTCATACAACCCAATTTTAATGCAAAATGGGTCGCATTCTTCTCCATGAAACTGGTTTCAAAAATGTTGGGGTATGGGTATGTAAGGACACCCATGCTGATTTCCAATGCAGGTCTTTTAATCAATGAGGAATGGCTCCCATGTTTTTTCATGTTTTCTATCTCCTGGGCAATCAAATCCCATTGCACTGTACCATAAGCCAAATCATTGATCTCATTCACTTGAGATTGTGCTGAACACTATCTCATCGACCCTGCAGGTGTAGACTTTCCAAACCTTCAATGAAGCATTCACCATGGCATGAAAGCTAGAGATTTTGGCCATCGAAGTATCAGAAAATCCTTCTACGGGATAAGTAACAGTGTCATTTAAGTCAAATGATACCTCTTCTGGTGTTGGAATACCATAGGATAGTTGATGTTGAAAATCACAATACAGGAACTCTGCTGAATGCTTTCAGTCCTTTGTATGTGTTGTTTGCTTCATTTCATCAACCTTTGATTATCAGGCTTATCAACCTCATGCATGATGTTTTACCCTATGCAATTTCTGATTTGTGTCTATTTGCATACGAGCAAAAATGTTCAACCACTCCTTTGGTGCATCACCTATTAGCATTAGTTTTAGCTTTTTTGCATTCTCTATCTCTGTCTCCTTTGGAATTTAGGGTAGGGTTAGGAATATAGACCTCTGCAACTTGTAAGTGATAAATCTGACCAGAGGAATTGAGGAACCAGCCTCTAAACTGGAGATTCCTTTCTCATTTTGCAAGTCCCACACTTGGGGAAAGGATTCAATGTTGTGCAATCACACTGGATGCTTAGTATGATCAAACTAGAAATCTGATCAACATCCAGGGGTGCTGCTGATTTGCAACAACAGTTTTGGCACACCCGGTGGGACCTTAGAAGTCTTCATCTTCATTGCAACAAAATTGATGTGCATTTGTTGCAAGTTTCTTGCTTTAAAAGAGCTATAAATTGCACATCTGGCGACTCCAAGGAAGAAGAATCAGCTGGTTTTAGCAGTGCAGACCTGAAAACTCATGAGAAGAATCACTACAAGGTCAAGAGCTGGAGAAGAAGAGGTGTTGTTTGAATATCTGCAGTTATCTCCAAGAATAAGGCAAAGTGGGAGGAGAATCCAAAGGTCTCCATCTCCACCAAACAGAACTCTCTCAACTCCTCCACCTGGTAGGCCTTTCATTCAATCAACAAGGGTTCTAAGGCCAATCAGAATGGCACAAAACAACCCCTATGTCAATTTCACTGGCAGCAGCCCACTTGCTCTCAATGCACAAAATCCAATCCCAGTTGCAGCATTGAAGAACATTCCATACTTCACTGGAGAAAATCAGACCTCACCTGGTGATCATGTTAAGGATATTGCTAACATTTGTGCAATCCATGAGATCAATGAGATGCAAGTTGCTGTCAAACTGTTGGCATCTTCATTCAAAGGGAAAGCTTTACAATGGTTCAGGAGCCTTGCCTCAGGTTCTATTCAAAATTGGAATCAGCTATGTATAGCCCTCCATGAGCAGTTTGGGGAAAAGGGAGACAACTTGTCCCTTTTGGAGCAGCTGACAACTATCAAAAGAGCTCCCAATGAGTAGCTGACTGATTTTAATTTCAGATTTCAAAGGACTTGGGAGAGAATTCCAGTGGCAGTCAGGCCAACAGCAGAAGGTGCTTTTCTTTATTACCTTAAAGCTTTAAATTCTGATATTTCTATGTTAATTCAGTCCATGGGAGGCACAACTATCCCCATTTCTTATAGCATTGCCATTAGAGCTGAAAATTGTTTGATTCAAGCTGGCAAGCTAGCTCCTAGGCCTCCAATGCCATTATTTCCAAGTTTAGAGAGCCCAAGTACTAGCCAAGTGCCTAATTTAGCTTCTATTCCCACTCCTAGAAATCAGAATTCAAGTGAAGCTTCCACTTCATCTTCTAGTGCCTCAAATGAACTTCAAGAATTCATGAAGCAATTGCAAAATCTAGGTAATGAGCTGGTTACACTCAAAAGGCAGCAAGCTCAAGGTTTTAGACCTTCCTTCCAGCCCCAAGCTCAGCCTAACAGGCAGCCATATCAACCTCAAAGACCACCCAATCCAGCTGCAAATCTAAATCAAGCAAGGCCTCCTACCAACAAACCATTTCAGCCCTATAATCCCAATGCTACATCTGCATCTAAAGCATTAGTGCCAGTACAAAACAATATAGCTCAAGAGTATGATTGGTGTTTCCCATGCAATGAACCTCATAACTAGTCCATGTGCTTCAACGGTGCCTTGAATCAAGCATTAATGGTGACAACAACTGGTGTGGAGGGTGAAGGTAGTCAAGGAAATAACCAGCAACAAGAAACATTCCAGCAGCAATCAGCTCCAAATGATGCCACACTTGTAAACTGGCAGGCAGAAGATTTTTGTGGCATGAATCAAACAGTTTCCCAAAGTGTTGCAGCCAACACAAGATCAAAGAGGAAAAATTTGGGTGAAGAACAGCCAGTGGCCCAAAGTAATTCACGACCTTCTGTCACTCCACAAACTATTGGCAAACAAAATGCAATCCCAAGCACACAAGGATTGCCTAAAACAGTCCCCTAGGCCAACTTAAATGCCAGTTGTTACTGCCCATATGCAAGGAATGAATGTGCAGGCCAAGGGATGAGCATAGAAGGGATACTTCATCTCCATTCAGTATCATTGATCAGATGAAGAATACAAATGTAAACATATCAATGTGGGAATCACTATCTATCATCAGGCCAGATTTGTATAAGCTGCCATATCTTACTAGCAAGTTGCTCATAAGGATCAAATGGTCAACTTTATCATCAACATCCAATGTCCATGCAAGAGAAGGTGCTCAAAAATGTTCCTAATCATCAGCCATGAGGGGAATCATGGAGGTCAGCAAGGTAAAATGATTGAAGCCCCCTCCATTCTATGTTTCATTGATCATTGGGAACCAATTAGTACACAATTGCATGATTGATTCAACGGGGTAAGTAGTTCAGTAATGCCAAAGCAAATAGCAAAGGATCAGTTGGGAATTCAGTATGAATCCATATCCAAAGGGGTCAGTACCACATTGGATGGGATAGTAAGTACACAACAGTTGGAGTGATTAAAAACTTGAGTCTTACTTTGCATACCTGTCCCAATGGTTGTTTTGCAAGATGTCTCAGTAATAGATTCCTGTACTCTTCGCCCTATTGTGTTTGTCAAGGGATTTTCACAGAAAGATTAGAGGTTACTTTCTGCATCACACAGTTCCTTCAGAAAGGGATTGGAACTACCTGCATTAATCAGCTTTCCTATTCAAACTTTCCATTGAGTACACTCCAGTCAGATTAATGCCATCACATTTGTCGTAGCTGAAATAGGCCATTGATGGGACCTGTTTTATCACCAATGTTTTCAGAACATCATATTGATACCAAAGCTAAATCCAGGTCTGAACCTTATTTGACCACCCACAAGTTGTACATGCTTCACATCTGATCCTTATCTCACAATCAGAAAATCACTAAGTTAGAGTCATTGCCTACCCCATTGCATCAAAAATTATCAGCCTATTCCTAGATGAACCTTAGCCAGACCAGGATGACTATGAGTATACCTCAGATTTAACTCTTGATGATCATGGGCTAGACAAGGTGCATGAGGGGGATTTCATGCTATGTTTCATTGGGTAAGTAAATATCTCACTTCCCTGATTTCAACCTAATATGTTGGCATGCATATAATAGAAAATGCCATGGTCAATCAAGATAGGAATCCAAGAACTTAACCCTCTTTGATGACAATGAGGTACCAAGTCAATTCATCATGCTATCAAGGATGATCTACTCAAGGTGCATGATTGTGGGAGCTCATGAAGACACTCGAAGTCAATTCAGTTTCTCAATCATGCTTCAACTCTCTCACCTACGTTGTTGAAATTTGCAATGAGCCCAGGTACACCCATCCATTCCATTGTTGAATATCCCAGTACTTGGGAGATGCCTAAGGATTTAACCATTGGGCAATCAAAGAGGACCCGCAACAACATTTTCGATCTTTCTTAAACAGTGAGTTAATCTGATCAAAAAGTCAAGATGAGCATTTGCTTCAAGAATGATCTTACCCATGTGAAGAACTGACTAGGGTGTGGGAACTTCCATTGGTATTTAGAGGGTTACCTTGACATTCTAAATACCATTTAGGAAAGAGTAACCAAGCTTTTGGATCAGGCTTCTCATGTCATGTTGTTAAGAAGGTTAGAAAATGACGTTCCTGGACTCTATGCATCAAGCTTGATGCCATCTTGGAAAGGTAGTCACATGCAGCCTTGTCAATCAAGATTGGTTTTCAAACTCATTGAAAAGGGATTCAGATTTCAGTGGATCAAAATATTGTAATAATGGGAAAATTTAAATTTTAGGGAAAGATTTGCATTGCAAAAGGTGATTTCAACCCCCATTGGAGAGGTTTGGGTGCTTGTGTCTGTTCGCCTAAAATTTATAGTGCATGATATATATTCCTACTTCAAGCCTAGGATGGGTACATGGTGAAAACAGAAAGATACCTGGTGAACCAATTGGTGATTCACTTTAGGTAGTATACTCGGTCCACCATCATGGTATCCACTCTCCCTTATGGAGAAAATGAGCATAAAATCACATACTCTTAAGCACTCAGAGATTCATGATCCATATCAGGTTGATGCATAGACAAAGGGTCAGTTGCCAAATTGCGAACAAGGACATTAGTTGACACTGTGAGGAAAGAAAGGTACACAGATTGGACAAGCTCTTGTCAAAAGTTCCCTGAAAGGTAAAGTTTTGGCTTTTAACTCCATGACAATTTTTTGTTAACTCATGACAGTTAATTGGGATAGTTGATGCATCAGGAAAAAAGATACTGGCAAATGAGATCCTTGCATGGAAGACTCATGACAAAGCATTTGTTGATGTGTGACATCAAAGATTTTTTCGATGCCAAGAAGCTTATCCTGGAGGCTGTAGTTGACTAGGATTCAAAATTTGTTGTCCTGAAATCAAAAAAACTCATTGCACCTACGAGTGGTGGAGCAATTTTCTAAGACTTTGTAATGGTGTGTTAACATCAATCCAGAGCTCAGGTCAATTTTTGCATTTCAATGGAGTTTGGAGAGAGAAAATTGAAAAACACCTCTGGCACGTGGTCATGGCAGAAATGACGTTTCAACCACCGTTTTTAATGAAGAATGGCTCGCATTCTCTCCCATACATGGCAAAAAAATGTCCCAGGAAACTGGTCTTCAAGGATATGCGCATGCTATTTTGAATGCGATTTGGTCAATGGTCTTTTGAATGAACTTCCATGTTTTCCCTCATTTCTCTATCCTGGGCTCAAATCCCTTGCAATGTAAAAGCCAGATCATAGATCTCATTTTCAACTTGTGGTAGAACATATCTTTTACCCTGTATTAGACTTTCCCCTTCAATGAAGCATTCACCTTGGAAGTGATTTTGGTGGAATATCGGACCTTTTCTAAGAGCTGAAACTCCATTTTACCTCTCAGGTGTCATGTAATGTCAAGTGATACCTCTTGATTCTTCGAAAATACAATACAGTTATGTCAAAATCCAAGGGAACCGCTAAGGCAGTGTTGTTTACTCAAGGCTGATCCAGATCATTACAATTATCAATTTGTGCATGAGGTCATTTGTTGCATTTTTATGGACTTTTCAATCTGCATAAGTAAAAAATGCTCACCACTCCTTTGTGCATCACCTATTAGCATTAGTTTTAGCTTTTTTGCATTCTCTATCTCTGTCTCCTTTGGAATTTAGGGTAGGGTTAGGAATATAGACCTCTGCAACTTGTAAGTGATAAATCTGACCAGAGGAACTGAGGAACCAGCCTCTAAACTAGAGATTCCTTTCTCATTTTGCAAGTCCCACACTTGGGGAAAGGATTCAATGTTGTGCAATCACACTGGATGCTAGTATGATCAAACTAGAAATCTGATCAACATCCAGGGGGTGCTGCTGATTTGCAACAATAGTTTTGGCACACCCGGTGGGACCTTAGAGGTCTTCATCTTCATTGCAACAAAATTGATGTGCATTTGTTGTAAGTTTCTTGCTTAAAAGAGCTATAAATTGCACATCTGGTGACTCCAAGGAAGAAGAATCAGCTGGTTTTAGCAGTGCAGACCTGAAAACTCATGAGAAGAATCACTACAAGGTCAAGAGCTGGAGAAGAAGAGGTGTTGTTTGAATATCTACAATTATCTCCAAGAATAAGGCAAAGTGGGAGGAGAATCCAAAGGTCTCCATTTCCACCAAACATAACTCTCTCAACTCCTCCACCTGGTAGGCCTTTCATTCAATCAACAAGGGTTCTAAGGCCAATCAGAATGGCACAAAACAACCCCTATGTCAATTTCACTGGTAGCAGCCCACTTGCTCTCAATGCACAAAATCCAATCCCAGTTGCAGCATTGAAGAACATTCCATACTTCACTGGAGAAAATCAGACTCACCTGGTGATCATGTTAAGGATATTGCTAACATTTGTGCAATCCATGAGATCAATGAGATGCAAGTTGCTGTCAAACTGTTGGCATCTTCATTCAAAGGGAAAGCTTTGCAATGGTTCAGGAGTCTTGCCTCAGGTTCTATTCAAAATTGGAATCAGCTATGTATAGCCCTCCATGAGCAGTTTGGGGAAAAGGGAGACAACTTGTCCCTTTTGGAGCAGCTGACAACTATCAAAAGAGCTCCCAATGAGCAGCTGACTGATTTTAATTTCAGATTTCAAAGGACTTGGGAGAGAATTCCAGTGGCAGTCAGGCCAACAGCAGAAGGTGCTTTTCTTTATTACCTTAAAGCTTTAAATTCTGATATTTCTATGTTAATTCAGTCCATGGGAGGCACAACTATCCCCATTGCTTATAGCATTGCCATTAGAGCTGAAAATTGTTTGATTCAAGCTGGCAAGCTGGCTCCTAGGCCTCCAATGCCATTATTTCCAAGTTTAGAGAGCCCAAGTACTAGCCAAGTGCCTAATTTAGCTTCTATTCCCACTCCTAGAAATCAGAATTCAAGTGAAGCTTCCACTTCATCTTCTAGTGCCTCAAATGAACTTCAAGAAGTCATGAAGCAATTGCAAAATCTAGGTAATGAGCTGGTTACACTCAAAAGGCAGCAAGCTCAAGGTTTTAGACCTTCCTTCCAACCTCAAGCTCAGCCTAACAGGCAGCCATATCAACCTCATAGACCACCCAATCTAGCTGCAAATCTAAATCAAGCAAGGCCTCCTGCCAACAGACCATTTCAGCCCTATAATCCCAATGCTACATCTGCATCTAAAGCATTAGTGCCAGTACAAAACAATATAGCTCAAGAGTATGATTGGTGTTTCCCATGCAATGAACCTCATAACCAGTCCATGTGCTTCAATGGTGCCTTGAATCAAGCATTAATGGTGACAAAACTAGTGTGGAGGGTGAAGGTAGTCAAAGAAATAACCAGCAACAAGAAACATTCCAGCAGCAATCAGCTCCAAATGATACCACACTTGTAAACTGGCAGGCAGAAGATTTTTGTGGCATGAATCAAACAGTTTCCCAAAGTGTTGCAGCCAACACAAGGTCAAAGAGGAGAAATTTGGGTGAAGAACAGCCATTGGCCCCAAGTAATTCATGACCTTCTGTCACTCCACAAACTATTGGCAAACAAAATGCAATCCCAAGCACACAAGGACTGCCTAAAACAGTTCCTAGGCCAACTCAAATGCCAGTTGTTGCTACCCATGTGCAAGGAATGAATGTGCAAGCCAAGGGACAGCAAAGGGATACTTCATCTCCATTCAATATCATTGATCAGATGAAGAAGACAAATGTAAACATATCAATGTGGGAATCACTATCTATCCCAGGCCAAAGAGATTTGCTACAAGCTGCCATGAAGGACTGGTCAACTTCAAATCAGCAAGTCCAAATGCAAGAGAAGGTGCTCACAAATGCTGCCCAGCCTGAGGGGAATCATGGAGGACAGTAAGGTAAGATGTTGAAGCCCCCTCCATTCTATGTTTCATTGATCATTGGGAACCAATTAGTACACAATTGCATGATTGATTCCGGGGCAAGTAGTTCAGTAATGCCCAAGCAAATAGCTGATCAGTTGGGAATTCAGTATGAAACCATATCCAAAGGGGTGGTACAATTGGATGGGACAGCAGTAACAACAGTTGGAGTGATTAAAAACTTGAGTCTTACTTTACATGCCTGTCCCAACGTGGTTGTTTTGCAAGATGTCTCAGTAATAGACCTTCCACCACTCTTTGCCCTATGTTTGTCAAGGGATTTCACAGCTAAGATTGGAGGTTACTTGTCTGCTGATTGGTCACACATGTTGTTCAGAACAAGATATGGAACCAAAGCCACAATCAGGTCTGAACCTATTGCAAACTTTCACATTGAGCCTTACACTCCAAGTCAGATCAATGCCAATTGTTCAGCATTTGATCAAGAAGATTATCCAAGCACTGATGAAGCTGACACCAAGGTAGGAAGTATCCCAGATCTAACTCTTGATGAATGGGCAACAAGGTGCATGCTTTTGATCCTTATCAAGAAATAGAAGAATCTGAGTTAGGAGTCTATTGCATGCATGAAGAAAATCAGCCTATTCCTAGCATCACCAAGCCAGACCACAAGGATGACAATGAGGTATGGCAGTTGTTTTTTGATGGATCAAGGAGTAGACAAGGTGCAGGAGGGGGAGCCATGTTGGTTTCACCTCAAGGAGTTAAGTATTATTCAACTTTTAGATTTCAGTTTGCATGCTCTAATAACACTGCTGAATATGAAGCCTTGGTGCAAGGACTGCATTGGGCAATCAAGAGAGGAATAAAGAACTTGCAAGTCTTTGGTGACAGTGAGTTGATTGTCAACCAAGTCAAGGGGCAGCATGCTGTCAAGAATGATCTACTCAAGTGCTACAAGAACAGGGTGTGGGACCTCATTGAAGATTTTGAGGGTTTTGGCATAAAATCCATTCCTAGGAAAGAGAACCAAGCTGTTGACAGGCTTGCAGCAGTTGGGGCAGCCTTTGACATTGTTGAAAGCATTCAAAAGGACAAGGTACAACCAAACATCCATGTGATTGTGAGGCCTTCGGTGCTGGAAAACAATGTAATTTGGCAAGTATTTGAAAATGATCAGCAAATCATCCATTTCTTGCAAGAAGAGGCTGAGTTCTCAGCCAAAAATCAGGAAAAGTTGGAGCAGCAGTATGGTGACCAGGTGGTGCAGCTGAGAACCAACAAACTACCAAAGGGGCTTATTACTTTGGAGTCCATTTTCAATCCTAATGATCAGTTTAGGAAGGAGAAAGCAAACATCCAAGTGAAGGGAGAAGATTCAGTGTCCATCTCAGTAGAAATGGAAAATCACTCCAAATTGGTAAGATGACAACTGAGCAAGAAAGGTATGAGTTCATACAACTTTGTCAAGAATTCCCTGATGTGTTTGCTTGGAGCTATGAAGATTTGAAAGGTTTCAATCCCGAGTTAGCTCAACACACCATTGAATTGGATCCAAATACTAAGCCCATCAGGAAAAAACAAAGGTCAGTCAACCCCCACATGGAGCCTCTCATGAGAAAAGAATTGAATAAGTTGATAGAATCAAGAATCATATTCCCTATCAAGCATTCTAGTTGGGTTGCCAACTTGGTTCCAGTCAGAAAGAAGAGTGGGGAAATCAGATTGTGTGTTGACTTCAGAGATTTGAATAGAGCATCTCTTAAGGATCATTACCCACTTCCTTCCATGGAGAAAATTTTACAAGTTGTTGCTGGCTCCAAGAGGTTTTCACTACTTGATGGCTATTCAGGGTACAATCAGATTATGGTGAAGGAAGAAGATCAGTTCAAGACAGCCTTTACAACCAAATGGGGAACTTATGCATACAGGAAAATGACATTTGGGTTGTCCAACGCCGAAGCTACCTTCCAAAGAGCAATGGACATGGCGTTCAAAAGTTTGATTAACAACATAGTGCTGATATATCTTGATGATATCACTATTTTTTCAAAAAATACAGCAGACCACCTCTCTCATTTGAGACAAGTGTTCCAAAGGTGCAGAAGATTTGGAGTCTCCTTGAATCCTAAAAAATGTATTTTTCTAGCCCATGAAGGAAAACTCCTTGGCCACATTGTCTCCAAAGAAGGATTAGCAATTGATCCAGAAAGAGTTGAAGCCATAAGAGCACTACCATTGCCAAGCCACAAGAAGGCCCTCCAAAGTTTCTTGGGGAGAATAAATTTTGTTCGGAGGTTTGTCCCAAATTTTGCAGCCCTTGTCAGGCCTATCACCAAGATGTTAAAGAAAAGCATGGCTTTCAAATGGACAGCAGAAGGCAAGGAAAGTTTTGAAGCAATCAAAGAAGCCATCTCTCAAGCCCCAACTCTCATCAACCCGGATTTCTCCAAGGATTTCATCCTCTATGCATTTGGGGGGGATGACACTATTTCTGCAATTTTGGTAAAGCAGAACAAAGACAATGATGAGTAGCTAATTACTTTCTTCAGCCAAATCCTGGAGGACTATGAGGTGAGATATTCTTTCATTAAGAAGCATGTTCTTGCAGTAATCAGAAGCTTGAAGAAGTTCAAGTATTTACTCTCAAACAACAAGGTTCAATTGTTGGTTTCTCATGCGGGAGTTAAGGACTTCCTCCTAAATAAAGACTTGAATGAAAAGAGGGCAGGTTGGATTACTCGTGTCATGGAGTATGACATAGAGATCAAGGTCACCAAGTTGGTAAGAGGAAAAGGATTGTGTGAGCAGCTGATCTTGAGCAAACAAGAGGAAGCATGCAATGAGAAGGAGGTTGTTTTGGCGTTGCAAGACAGCCATGAGTAAGGAAGCACTCAAGAGGAAAATAATGGTGTCCCCACTCCTTGCTGGACCCAAAGTATAATGCACTTCCTAAGCACAGGCCTATGCCCTCCAGAGATGAACAAGACCCAAAGAAGACACTTCAGATTGCAGGCTGTCCCATATGCCCTTGTTGATGGTGTTTTATTCAAAAGAGATGTGAATGGAGTACTGCTGAGATGCATTGGTACAAATCAGATTCATAAGGTGTTGGAAGAGTTCCATGGTGGACCAGCTGGTGGTCATTTTGCACCAAGAGTGACAGCTCTAAAGATCATGAGGGTTGGTTATTATTGGCCCAAGATTTTCAATGATTGTTATGCATGGATCAAGAGGTGCAAGAATTGTGCATTTTTCACAGGTAAAGAGAGGCTAGTTGCCCTTCCATTGCATCTAATTTCAGTTGACCAGCCATTCATGCAATGGGGTTTAGACTTCATTGGAGTTATTAATCCCAATTCGAGCCAAGGGCACAAGTGGATTTTAACAGCCACAGATTACTTCACCAAATGGACTGAAGCAGTAGCACTCAAGGAAGCAAATGAATCTAGCATCCTAGACTTCTATGAGGGAATAGTAACCAGATTTGGCATACCTGCTACAATAATATCAGATAATGCATTGGCATTCATTGGGTCCAAGGTGACTGAATGGGTTGTCAAGAACGGGATCTACCTAAGTACTTCATCAAACTATTACCCCCAGGGTAATGGCCAGGCTGAATCTACAAACAAGAACTTGTTGAGGATCATTAAGAGGACTCTTGATGAAAATCAGAGGTCTTGGCATACTAAATTGAAATCAGCCTTATGGGCTGATAGGATAACTCCCAAAAGATCTACAGGTAACTCTCCATTCAAGGCTTGTTTATGGAAGAGAGGCAATTTTGCCCATGTCACTTGAGTTGCCAACATTGGAACTCATGAAACAGTTGGAGTTGTTGGATTTTGAGCCCATGGAAGTTAGATATGCAGAATTGATGGAGCTCCAAGAAATCAGAAATCAGGCATCCCAAGCAATGGAGAAGGATCAGGCTTTGATAAAGAAGACCTTTGATAGAAAGGCCAAGAATAGATCCTTCCAAGTTGGAGATCTAGTGTTAAAATGGGATGCAGATAGAGAAAAACCAGGAAGGCATTCAAAATTTGATGCCATTTGGAGTGGCCCATACATGGTCACAAAGTGTAAGGATAGCAATGCCTTCCAATTGTCTTCATTGGATGGCGAAGAACTGTAGATTCCAGTCAATGGGATCCATCTAAAGCATTGCTACTAAAGGGAAATTCTCCACCTTGTAAATATTAGCTTAGGTTTTCATTCCTCCAAGTGCTTGTGCACATTGTTTTGCTGTAGGTTAGTTTTACTTTCCCTAAGTGCTTTGGCACAGGCTTGCTGTTCCTGGGAATGTGTTTGCAGGCCTTGCTCCATCAGGTGATATTTCATGTTCCTCCTTGCAAGTGTTCTAATCAGTTGGGGTATCAGATAGAAAATCAGGTAACTCCATGCCCAATGGATTGCTTCAGGCAACTGGTAACTTCATCCAGCAGGCAGATGACCCCTCTGAGTCGCCAAAATTGTTATCCAAAATGTGCCCCCTGCTCATTTTGTGGCTAACTCCCTTTCATCTTTCCTTCTCTTGTGCCTTAGACATAATATTTTGCTTTTTAGGCACTCAAAACCTTTTGGAAATGACACCATTGGATAGAGCTCTTTCTCATCTTTCCAGAAAGGTAAAGGTTTCCTCCTAACTCCATGTATTTTTAAAGTTATGGCTCGGCGGAGTTTTTTGGGAAAAGTTTCCTGAGAAAGGCCTGCAGCCAATGAGATGCCGCCATGTGGCACCCAGAGTGGCAAAGCGTGGGGAAATTTTGGAAAATTTTCCAAATGACCAAAAAGGTGAAAAAATTTAAATTTTTTGCTCGCCAACCCGATTTGGCCCTGTTTTGCCCTAAAACTTCAAATGGCCATATCTTTTGATCCAAAGCTCGGTTTTCACGTTTTTTATATCAATGGAAAGCTGGTGAAATTTTCTACAAGATTCCAGGGTCATTTTTGACTTTTGATGGAGTTTGGAGAGATAAAATCAAAAAATGTCTCTTGCACGTGGTGATGAACAGAAATGATGTTTCAACCACCGTTTTTAATGAAGAATGGCTCGCATTCTCCCCAGCATGGTTAAAAATGTCAGGGAATGGGTCTGTAAGGATGCCCATGCTATTTTGAATGCATTTTGGTCAATGATTGAATCTCTTCCACATTTTCCCGCGTTTCTCTCTCCTGGGCTCGTCCCTTGCACTATAAAAGCCAGATTTGGCTCATTTTCAAAGTGTTGAACATTTTTTGTGTATTGCAAGTCCCCTTTCTCACCTTGGAAGTGATTTTGGTGGAATATCAGACCTTTTCTAAGAGCTGCAACTTTATTTTGCCTCTCAGGTGTTGTATTGCAAGTGATTTTGATTATTAAAATAACAATACAGCCTCTGTGATTAGTTTTCATCCTTTGCCTGTGTTGTTTGGTTAATTTATGATCCTTCATTACAATTATCAGTTTGTGCATGAGGTTCTTTGTTGCATTTTTATGGACTGTGTCAATCTGTAAAAGTAAAAAATTCTCACCACTCCTTTGGTGCATCACCTATTAGCATTAGTTTTAGCTTTTTTGCATTCTCTATCTCTGTCTCCTTTGGAATTTAGGGTAGTGTTAGGAATATAGACCTTTGTAACTTGTAAGTGATAAATCTGACCAGAGGAACTGAGGAACCAACCTCTAAACTGGAGATTCCTTTCTCATTTTGCAAGTCCCACACTTGGGGAAAGGATTCAATGTTGTGCAATCACATTGGATGCTAGTATGATCAAACTAGAAATCTGATCAACATCCAGGGGGTGCTGCTAATTTGCAACAACACTCACCACATGTGTTGAAGTAAGCCTCCAAAGGTTGGAAATCACTAAGTCACGCACCAGAACTTAGCAATGATGAAATTTGATATTTCAATACTGTCCCACTAAGCATGCAAAAATTGTTGGAGCTCAAAATTGCACCCGTCTTGAATTGGGATGATCCAAGGATTTGAGAAAACATGGGATTGTCTCCAAGTTGTGGTATTTGCACTTTAGACATAACTCTGGAGAAGGCCAGATTCGTCTACTTAATCCTACTACTAAAACTACTCCTAAGAAAGGAAATGTAGCTATCTAACTCTACTTTATCATTCTAAGGGACCATAGAGAGAGGGAAATACATAAAACTGAAATCCTAAGCTAAGGGGACGTGATAACACCAGAAAGAATGGGAAGAACACTCTTAGGTAAGTGAAAATGAGGTAAAATGAGCATAGGAAGGGAAAAATTATGTGTCAGGGTCCAAAATAGCAGTCAAGCTCTCATTTCGATGGAGCACAACAAAAATGAAATTCTGCAAGAGGTATAAAAACATGCGCAACATACCAATATTGTAAAAGAAAGGTAAGTAGATGCAATAACCATATGTTAGGGAAGAGGATAGCCACAAAACAAAAATCTTATTGTTTTATATGAATGCACAATCGATTACAATGGGAGGAGGAGGAAAAAATCCACATGTAGTGGCCCAAATCTAAGGCTTGCAACTCAAAATGTGAAATACACTACTCTAAATAATGCTCTTGCATTTCAAGAGGGTCCAACCTTTATAAATGGGAATTATTCTACAATATATAGGAGAATGGGAGAAAAGAGGGGGGGAAATGTTGGGACCCTAATGTAGCTACCAAATCTTAAAGGCGCACACGGCCGGAGGAAGCGTGCAAGTTAAGGTGCAAAAGGTAGGATTCAAAAAGGGTTCTTGGAGAACCAAGGATGTGCGCCCACAAAGCACAATTTGGGACTTAGCCATTTTCGGCCTTTTGGACAGAACACATGAAGAACGTGTTCCATTTGGATAAGGTTCCAGCCTGGCAATAGGGTGTCCTGGAAGGAATATACCTTGTGATAAGAAGATCCAAAAAGCTAATCATGACATGGAGAGGCATGCACCTGAGGTGATCCACACCTTGACACTTGGGGCCAGATCTGAGGTTGCAGAGGAGTTTGTTGGAGATCAGATGCCTATATATATGTGTGCCCTTAGCAAAGAAAAAAGAGAACACAAGGAAGCAAGCGGAGCTCTGTAGAATTACTGCGATAACTATGGGATAAAAGGGGTAGATGATTATAGGAAGAATGTAATAAGGAAATGGGGAATGTAAATTTTGTTTTGAAAGTCATTCATGTATGGATCCAGATATGGTGCATGACTATGGTCTCCCCTTCTGTGATATTCTATAGTAATGCTATGAATGAATATGATAAGGTTACCATGATAATTATATTAAGATCTTCTCTCTGTATTATCTGCATATTTCTATTATGCTTTTGTTCTTGTATAATCATGAACCTTATTTGAATGTTAAGTCTATTTGTGGATTTACAACTTCCTAGTTCTATTAATTCTGTTAAGCGCTTTTACTTTTGATATGACTGAAAGGGTATAGAAGCCGTTCTGAGCTCTATAGCTTTTTCATGTCCTTTAAATCACTAATTCAAGATCATGAATGATGCCTTCCACTAAACTCACATAAAAGAGAGACTCGGCTCCCTCTCGCGTGCCTCGGGTGAGTGCCCAGTGCCCGCTGGGTGATAGGCCGGTGCGCATGAGGTTCCCTTGTTCTTGGTGGGTGCAAAAATGACTACATCTTGGTTCCATTGCTGGGACCTCTTTTTGAAGTTGTAGTGGAACATGGCATACATCATGGTCTGTGCAAAAAGTGATGATGGAGTGCTTAACACTTGAAGGTGTTGAAAATTGGTTTAAAAGCATGGAGGATGAGTTTGCTCAGAGATTCAGTACTGGACCTGAGTTTGATATGTGAAGATGGGTGGAAGACACTCTCTATCATGAGTTGTACGAAACCTTCTTCTGTTGTTTCCCAGTAGAGTTATTTGAGTGGCTCTCGGCATATGCATCTAGGTCGGGGTGGTATTATAAATCACACCCTTGGACCCAAGAAACATACCAGAACTTACAAGATGCTGATCTAATGTGGACCCGTGCTATAGATCATTGGTGGAAGGGAGTATTGGCTAGCTACACTCTGGAATATGCAATTTCCACGTATTCTTGTCTGGAAGTTGCTGAGTTTGAATTTTTGCGGGAGCCCAAAGGATCATTTTTGCGAGCTATCCCCCTGGCAATCAAAATCTTGATGGTAACCATGAGTTTAGAGGCATTCCCAATGGCCGGCTAAACCACTCTGAGTGCTTGGCGAGGAAGCCAGGTTGGGGAAAGATGGCTGATATAATGACTGAAAAGGAAAGGGAGGAGAGACGGCTCAAGTATGGTGAAGCACGTGAGAGGGAGATTGCGAGATGGACATGAGGTTGCATTTATGATGGATCCATGGAGGCAGACATTTTTGGGAGAAGAGGTTCACATGGAGGATGTGGAGCCTGAACAGTCTATGCTACCCCATCTTGGCAAGCGCGGAAGAGAGAACCCCTCGGCTTCTGATGAGAGCCCATCACATGGAGAAAGAAGAGTCATTGGCATGCATCTGACCCCACCTAGCGACCGAACCTTGGCGCTTGGTTTGTTTGAATGAGGGAAAAGTATAGTTGATCCATTTGATATCAGTGGAAGCAACCGATCGGCACCCAGAAGATACAACTTCTCGTTTGGGACTTCTATGGCTTCACACACTATTCCAGTATTTGGTGGAATGTTTGGACAAGGCACATATACAGCTGGTTTTGGGTGCACGTCAGGAAGTGGTGGAGGAAATATGACTGGGAGTGGCACTAGTTCACAAACTATCAGTGCACAATTCAGTGGGATGATGGGAGTGTTTGGCATGACAAACACAGGCCCTGTACCTAACACAGGAGGATCTGGAGGTGGAAGTGGTGGAGCTGGTGGCTCAGGATCTAGTGGGTCTGGTGGAGGAGGAAACACCAGAGGAAACCAAGGGACTGGGTCAGGAGGACAAGGGCCTTAGCCACCTCCTCAAGTCTTTTTTGAGATGTCTCTACACTTACCAGATTACAGTGGGATAGAAGATGCCGCAGAGCATGTGCATAAGTGTGAGCTGCTATGGCACACGAAGGGGATCATGACCCAGGATCGAAAGGCCAGTCAATTTGTGACAACCTTGCAAGGATGTGCACATAGTTGGTATAGAAAGTATGACCCTCATCAGACTATTGTGGATTATACCGTGCTGAAAAATGTGTTCTTGGTGGAATTCCACATACCTGAGTTTGAACAGAAGAGCATCAGCTCTCTCAAGGAAATCCAGCAGGGAATGGCAGAGAGCATGCGGGAATATGATGCATGCTTTAAAACTCTATTGTCTAAACTGTCTTATGATATCCACCCTTCACAACATGCTCAGTGGTTTTTCAGAGGGTTGATCACACCCTTTAGGAGGGCTTTGTCTCATAAAACATTCACAGACCCGCGCGAAGCGTTGGAAGCTGCTTTGCATGCTGAGGTAGTTGGTAGTGTTGACACTGGTGTTAGCCCATTTCTGGAGGCTCAGATCACTGCCATGGCTAAGCAGTTGGAGAAATTATCTGCCAACACAGTTCCAGAGACTCATGGTGGGATGTGGTGCACAGATTGTAACGTAGAAGGGCACACAAAGGATAATGGTGGGATATGTACTCGGAAGGTGGTACGTGCCGTAGTGGTAAATTGTGAAATATGTCATGGGGACCATGATGCAAGTAGGTGCCCCCTTTTACAGCGCGTGATCCACAAAAATGTATCTTGTTATTGCAAGATATGTACCTCAACCACACATGACACCAAGGATTGTAGATTGATTGACCAGATTCATGAGGCAATTGATCTTGGTGTGTGCCAGACTGGCATTGCCAGCAGTTCCAAAGGAGATGAGCATCGGTATGAAGAATGTAGAGATGGAGGTGCGCGTGGAAGGGGATTTCATGGAGGATTTCATGGCCATGGTAACCATGGGGGAAGAAGTGAGTTCCCACGTGGAACATGCTTTAATTGTGGAGCCACAGACCATTATAAGCGTGAATGTCTAGATCTTCTACAATGCTCCTGGTGTGGAAAAAAACATAAGTATGAAGAGTGCCCAGAGTTATACGAACATATGAGTCAGCAACACCTGGAAGGATAAGGGCACTGCGATGATGAGTATTAAGAAGGCTGATGTGCAATGGCTCCCGCGAGTAATATGTGAATCAGAACTAGAGCCTGTTATGGTAACAACAAGGGTGGAGTCCACATGCGCAAAGAAAGCACCTCAGCAGAGACCTCTGGTTTCAACGGAAGAAGTAGTACATGGGAAGTATCCAAACCCGGCTCACCAGAAAGAAGTCTACCAGGAAACCATGGATGTAATTTGAAGCTTACAAGGGGAGATCCAATGCTTAAAAGAGAAAACTAGAAAAGATGAGCAAAGAAGACCAGTAGAAGCACCAAAGGATGACTTGGATGAGGTTAAGGAGGTGTGTAAACTGCTGAGGCAAGAGAATGTTATTCCCCTGCTAGGAGCATGGTTGAGAGAAAAGGTACCACGTGCCGGGGAAGAACATGAAAGGTAGATCCTGCATGCAAACCTCCCACCTCACAGCCTTGATTATGACAAAGAGATCACCTTGAACGCAGTAGTGGATGGATGGCTACTTAGCAACATCCTCATTGACACAGGCGTGGAGGTTAATGTTCTCACTCTGGATGCCTGGCATCAAATGGGAAGACCTGCATTACAGCCATCTTCAAATGTGTTGTATATGGAAAATAAGACAAAGGCAATGCCCATAGGTGTCTTGAAGGATGCGACCATTACCATTCAGGGGACTAAGTTCACTGGGGATTTTGAAGTCTTGGTGCTTGCTGAGGTAGATAATTTCCCAGCGTTACTTGGGTGCCCGTGGTGCTATAAGAATAATGCAGATCTCTGGTTTAACAAGGGGTACATAAGCTTTGAAAACAAGGAAGAGAGGGTGATTATACCACTTGCTGATGGAAATTCCACACCCTATACTGAACCCCTTGGAGAGGAAGTCCTAGACAGAATATATGTGTGCTCCATAAGAGATCCAGAGACCATCCACCCTACAGAAGGAGTCATCCAGTTTGATGATGCTCAATCTGTCAGTGATACTACCAGTATAGCATGTGATAATTGGGTGCATGGGACTTATGAATTGATTGGGTGACATCTGAAAGGATCGGTGACCAGGGTAACCATGACGCGTATAGTTCGGTGCCTGGGAGGAAAGGCAATAACCAAGTATTCTGGGGATGCATACCCTGAGGTCTTTTTGAGAGAAATGGAAGCTCAATGGAGGGAGGATGAGTGACGAGGTATGTTGGGTTATGTTTTGATAGGCACAACAGTGAGGTGGTGGGCCGCGCATAGTGAAAACTTGTTGGAATGGCGTGAAGTTAGAATTGTGCTCACTGTCTGATTCTCAAAGAGTAATATACCCACCGCTATCAAGGATTACAATGGCAATGAACCCACCTCTTCCCACATCCAGGCATGTGAGAGGGTCTGGGGAGAAGGCACGGAAGCTTTACCACCCTCCCTTTGGGTGCACAAGCTGTATTCGACACTACAAGGTTGTGCGCATGCTTGGTACATCCATTCTGAAACTCACCGCCAGACGGGAAATTGGCAGGAATTAGTGGCTGACCTGGTTCACACATTCGAGTACCGAAGTACCAAGCAACCGGTTGATGAGGCATTGCAGGCTATCAAGTGCCTCACTCTGGGGGATTGTGCCATGGTGGAAGATAGATTAGTAGACTTACTTGGTGGACCTAGCTTGGAAGTGTGGTTCGAAGAGGAGGAACCAGAAGACATATAATTCGAAGTGCATGTGTGCTGAAAAGGAGAAAGGAAAGATGGTATATGTTATTGATGGGGAGGAGATGGAGAGCCTGAATGTCGACCATTCGGTTGGGATGTGCAAGGTAGTTGACAGTGCGGATGCATGTGCGCATGTGTATCATGAACCACTCAAAACCAAGAAAGTTAACATCGGCTCGGAGAAGGAGCCCAAGGAAGCTATCATTGGGGACTACTGGTTGGACAAGGAAGTATCAAAGATCATCGATCTCTTGCGTGAATTTGAGGATTTATTCCCACGTGGATACCATGAGTTGAAAGGCATCCACCATTCATTGGGGGAAATGAGGATAAAGTTGAAAGATGGTGCGCGCCCGGTCAGGAAGAGGCCTTACAGGATGAATCCCAACATGCGCGTAAGGGTTAAAGAAGAGCTAGACAAAATGATAGCATCTGGTATCATTGAGGCTGTGGAGGAATCAGAATGGATAAGTCCAATGGTGATCAACATAAAGAAGGATGGGTGGATTAGGATATGTGTGGATTACAGGGAGTTGAATGTTGTTTGTATCATAGATCCTTTTCCCACCCCCTTCACTGAAGAGATTTTGGAAGGAGTTGCTGGGCGCGAGGTCTATTCCTTCACGGATGGATTCTCGGGATATCACCAAGTAAGGATTGCCAAGGAAGACCAAGAAAAGACAACTTTCACCACCGAGTGGGGAAGCTTTGCATACATGGTCATGCCCTTTGGATTGAGGAATGCACCCACTGTATTTTCGTGCATAGTGGTACAAGCATTTAAGGACTTCATCCACAAGTTCCTTCAAGTATATTTGGATGATTGGACAGTGTATGGATTGGTCAGGGACCATTGTGATAACTTGAGATTGATGTTTGAAAGATGTCGGCAGTTGAGGATTTCCCTCAACATCAAGAAATGTGTCTTTGCAACTCCTTTTGGAACGTTGTTGGGGCATATCATATGCAAAGAGGGCTTACTGGTGGATCCCGTGAAAGTTGCAGTTATTGTGGGATTAGGGGAGCCCACCAGCCAAAGCACCATGTGTGGATTTCTTGGACACACTGGGTACTACAGAAAGTTCATTAAGGGATATGCCAAGATCGCCGCACCTTTGGAAATATTGCTCAGACATAAGAGTGCCTTTCAGTGGGGAGAGGCGCAGCAGAGGGCATTTGACACTCTAAAAGAAAGGCTTATCACCGCACCTATTCTATGATTCCCATCATGGGATAAACCTTTCCATGTCCACGTGGATGCCTCTGGTACAACAATGGGAGCCATTCTTGCTCAACCAGGAGAGGGGATTGTTGATCATCCCTTGTGTTTTGCAAGTAGAAAGTTGACACCAGCAGAACAGAATTATACAATGACCGAGCGTGAGGCATTGTCAATGATCTACGTGCTCCACAAATTTAGACAATATCTGCTGGTGACTCCCTTCATATTCTACACTGACCATATGGCCTTGAAGTATCTAGTAAACAAAGCAGTGTTGCAAGGGTGCATATGTCGTTGGGTACTTTTATTTCAGGAATTTGAATTCAAAGTGGTGGTAAAACCTGGAAAGAACAATTGTGGGCCGGATCATTTATCAAGGATTGATTCGGGAGAGGACGTGCAAAGTATCGAGGAAACCATGCCAGACGCGTAACTATTCAGGTTGCGGCGCGTGCCCTCGGAGTTAGAAGACATTGTTGTTTTTCTCAAGGAAGGTGTGGCGCCCGAAGGGATGAATGCACTGGAAAGGAAAAGGTTAGCCATACGCGCCATGCCCTTCATGTTGATCAATGGGGATTTGTATAAAATGGGCCGCGATGAGGTTTTGCACCGGTGTGTATTAGAACATGAATGCATGGCCATAATAGAAGAAGCCCATGGTGGGATTGCTGGAGGACACTATGCGGGGAATGCAACCGCGTGTAAGATCCTAGTCACCAGACTATGGTGGGAGATGATTCACCAGGATTGCATTGAGTTTTGCAAGGCCTGTGACCACTGCCAGTGCCTTGGAAAACCTGGAAGAAGGGATGAGATGCCCTTGCGCCCCATCACCAGTGTGGAACCTTTTGAGAAATGGGCAATAGATTTTGTCAGACCAATCTCACCAGCTGCGTGAAGGACTAACTCATGGTATATCATTACCTGTACTGATTATCTGACAAGGTGGGCAGAGGCCGTGCCCACTAAGGATTGCACCGCAGCCATGGCTGCTAGATTTTTGTGGGAGAACATTATCAGCAGGTATGGGTGCCCATTAAGTTTAACAAGTGATAGGGGCACTCACTTTTTAAATGAAACCATCAGGATTCTATTGGCAGAATTCATGGTAGCCCATCACAAGACTACCCCTTATCACCCTCAGGAAAATGGGACTGCAGAGGCATTCAACAAAATCCTTAGTCACACATTGACTAAGATATGTGATGTGGGTAGGCAGGATTGGGATGACAAGGTGTCAGTAAGTTCTTTGGGCATACAGAACAACGTATAAAATATTGAACAAGGCCACACCATTTTAATTGGTGTTTGGGTGGAAGTAGTTTTTCCGGTCGAATTCATGCTACCATCTCTATGTATAGCGTGTGCAGGAGGGTTGGATGATGAGAAAGCACTGGAAGAAAGAATAGATGAATTGATAAAGTTGGATGAAAGGTGCTCACTAGCAAGATGGAGCCAAACAACTGAGAAGGCAAAGCAAAAGGCATGGCATGACCACCATATTAAGAACAAACAGTTTGAGGTTGGCCAGATGGTATTGCTATATGATTCAAAATTTCTACGCCATCCTGGAAAGTTGAAGGTGCATTGGTTGGGTCCTTATGTAATTTCATACATCCTTGATTCGGGTGCGTGCCAGTTACAAGTGCTGGATGGAACAAAATTACCTGGACACTTCAATGGGAGTAGGCTGAAGCCCTACTATAAATAATGCTTCTTGGTGTTTGTAAATAAGGTAGTTTTGCCAGTTAGTTTAGAATTTCCTTTTATGCTTTTCCTTTCTTGTATTTCCCTTTCGCGTTGTTGTTTTGTTTTGCACCTTGGGCACCGGTAACCTTATTACTTTTTGACTTATGAATGTGCAGAGGACCACGCATCATTTTAGTGTGGGGTGAGATGATGAAGAGAAACTTGGAGTTATTCTGCTAGGAGGATTTGGGTCAGTGGAAAAATAAGGTTACATTGGAAATCCACGTACAAAGGAGAAAAAGTGCAAAAACATGAGGTAGGTGAAAGCAAGAATCATGAGGATGGAAGAAGTGCCTTTGGCATTGGTAACACACGTGCAAGAGTCTTCTGTCAAGATGGATTGGTTGCACGCCAGAAGGTTGGAAAAGTTTTCGCACAAGGATTGGGTGCGTAAGGAGAAGCGTTGAAGTCAGGTTTTGTTTGAAAACACCACATTAAATATTGTCATATGGTGGTAGGTAGCCTAGCCTTAAATGCGTAAAAGTGGGAAAAGCTATAAATACAAGAGTGGGCATTTCATTATTTTACTTTGCGAACACAAGAAGAGTGATTTTCTTTCAAGAGCTAGGGTTTCGAGAACTGACTCGTGTGAAGGAAAATCCCAAGAACTTAAGCGCAATCGGTCTGTTGGATCTACAAACTAGAGTAGAAGTGATTCACGGGTGTGAGGAACATTGTGAAGAAGCACCGTGATCAAAGGAGAAAAATCTGAGATTAGGGTTTGTGTTTTAGGGCACAGGGCACATGAGGAAAACATTCAAACAACTTGCAAGTTAACCTGGGAATGAAAGCAAAGGGTGCAATGATGGCCACGAAACCAGTTGGTAAACCTACAGAACAATCCAAGAAGGGAAAGGGTAAAGGAAAAGGAAAGAAGAAACAAGAAGAAATACCCTTGGATACAAATGAGGAATGGTACTCAGAGATGCAATACCCAGATGGGGTTTTGCTAGGGCAAGAGTGGGAGTCCCACATAAGAAAGATGGTCGTGATCGACTATAATCACCAGTCAAGTACAATCATGAAGGAAATGGTGCTAGAGCTGGTGTGCCCCACAAATAAATGAACACCTGACGGGTTGTTGATCTACATCGACATGGTCAAGGTGAAAATGGAGAAGGCAGGGCTTCTCCAACTTTTTGAGTTACCATATTTTGGGAAGCCTGAGTGCTTGTACCAATGGTTGATGACGTGTACATGAAGACTTCTTCTGCTTCGCAGGGTGCAAAATGTGCATAACTCCCCAACTAATTTCACACTTCACAGGCCTAAACTATGAAGGGGATGCACTCAAAGATGACCTCCTAGAAAAGTAGGTAATCAAAGAAACCATAGCATCCCAGGAATTGAAGAAGGGATCAAGGTACTACGACATCTCAGATATTAGCGATCTAGTGATGAAGATGGCCGCACACCTAGTCTCCAAGCTGAATGGACAAGAAAGGTGGACCCAGGTGAGCAAGCCCTGGCTGAATGTCTGCAGGAAAGTCGCAGAAGGCACCATATACAACATCTCCCAATATATTGCAGATGGAATCATAAGCAGTGTGGAGAAGGGAGGAAAGATCTTATTTGGAAACATTCTGTTGACAATTGTGTTCTCAGAAATCGGGGTGCCGGATGCATCTGACAAGTTCGTGTGGGAGTACCCTGCTGAAGATCCTTCACCTGCGGAGAGGTTTCAGAAATACACATGTGAATCAATGACAGGGGTACACAAGGCGCACTTAGACAAATGGTATATGTGCCTTAGGAATGCATTCAGGGCTGAATGGCAGATCCCTGAACAACTCCCCGCGGCGACCAAAGGAGAAGCAGAGTTCCCAGTCTACCAGCACTTCTGTATTGGCAGGTTCATTTTGGTCAATGGAAGCTAGATACCATGGTGCAAACTCCCATTCTCGTTTACTACCCAATTTTTCCAAGCGGGAGTAAACAGATACAAGGAGTCGAAGAAATTAAACCTTGACTTGTCCACCCTTGACAGAGAGCACAGGGAAATGAGGAAGAAGTTGGTCTACCCAGAGAAGCGCGCGTACGTTGAAAGGTACATGTCACATGATGTGCATATTGTAAGGCCTTTGACCTTACCTATTACTGGGAGCAATGCTGCAAGGATTTACCTACACATAAGGCCAAAATTTAAAAAGGGTGCGTATGTGGAGAATGAGATATCCATCCCAGATGACCCTACTAGAAGGAAGAATCCCATGCCAAAGCGTAAGGAGAGGGAAGAGAAAGAGGAACAAAGGGTGGTGGAGAAGCAGATGTAGGTACCGTGGAGACAAGTACCTATGTCTAGAAGAAGAAGAGGATGGTGGTCAAGGAGAAGACCCCAGAACCTGCAAAGCCACCATCCCCTGAGGAACCCTCAGATGAAGAGAAGACCACATCCCCGACTCTGGAGTTTTCAGCAAAGGAAGAAGAAAAGGGGATGGAAGAACCAGAGTCTGAGGATACAGATGACATGAACGCCTATATAGGTGAAAAGGATGATGATGAAGAGGAAGAGTTGGAGGTAAATCAGGAGCTAATTGATGTCCACGATTAGGAGGAAGAGGAAGCAGAAGATGCAAACAATACTTTCATCTTTGCAAGGAGGAAGGGCACCTAAGGGGAGGAAGGGTGCGCAGAGTGAAGAAAGGAGTGAGGGGGCAAGTACTAAGGAGCCAGATATGCCCAAGCTCACTCAGGAGGAGGTGGATGAGAAAGCGACAGGGGAGGTGGAGAAGATGATTAATACCTTGGTCGATGAGGAATTGGAGTGCAGCGCGGAGCTCGTGCTCGGTGAATTCAAGGAAGAGCAAAGGGAGAAGAGTGTGAGTAGCACAAAGGCCCAACTCTTATAGTGACTATTCCAAAGGGCGTGCACACGGGAAGTAAATGTGTGGAGGAAGGAAAATCAATGATGGGGTATGTTAATGACCCTAGCAAAGTTTTGCGTGCACGCTTCTAGAGTACCGTGCCCACCAAGGAGCTCACCGCCATGGAGTCCTTTGATCCTGAGGGTGGATACCCATGCACAAGAAAGATGCTATCATGGGTGTTCGACTCCCACCTTGATGAGCCTGAGTTCGAGGTTAACCAAGGGGCGATACTAGAGCTATCCAAGACAAAGGGGGTCAACCCCATCATAAACGCACAACAACTGTCCGATGAGAAAGTATGTAATGTGCTCAATAAAGTCTCTGTGGAGGTAGAGGCAAGGCTCTTCTGCAGAAATGACAGGGTTAAAGTCTTGGAGGACCTGATGGAGAAGTGGAAGGAAGAAATAGTTAAGCTAACAAAGGAACTCAGCCTTGAGAAGCTGATCAAGTGCTCAACTACAATGAGAATTACAAGAGGAGAAAGCTAAAGTGCAGGAATTTTCCAAGAAGGTGGAGCTCATCTCCCAGGCTATTGTCATGAAGCACCCAGACCTTAACCCTCCCACGTAAAAATATGGTTCCCCCTGGAGTGTCTTGAGGACTTGACTCAGATCCTCACCATGGAAAGGCAGCCTTTGGCCTTGGAGTCGGCAGAGGATGTAGCTGCGCACTTGGAGCAGGAGGACAAGTTGAAAGTCATCGCACTCATAGCTGAATACAACAAGGTGCTTGCTGATGTAAAAGTAGTTGCACAAACCACTAGGGTCACATACGACCATTGCGTGGATCAGGACAAGGTGACAAGCATGCTACTTTCCAATGATAAGGCCAAGCTGAAGGACTTCAGGGAAAAGAATAAAGGCAAGAGAGTAGAGTGAGAAAAGATTCTAGCCGAAGTAGAAAGAAAATCTGAAGCTATTGAGATCCTTTGGGTCTCAATCAAAACCCGGCTTAAAGAGCTCTACACGGTCATTACGAGGAAGATGGATGCCTTGGAAGATCAAGCTAAGGAACTGGAAACGGCGGTAGATACCATAAACACAAAGGGGGAAGGATTAACCTTTGACGAGGTGAGTGCATTGGTTGGTGACCTTTGCAAGAGGATGCAGGATGAAGTCAGCACTTGGAATACACTGGAGGCTGACCTGTGGTAGAATTTTCCCCTTCTTCTTCTTTAGGTAGTTTTCCTTCTATTCTCTATCTTCCCCTTTTCTTTATTCTTTCCCTCCATTCTTTTCCAAGGCAAGGCCTTGCCTTTTTGTATTGCATTCTTTGAAAAGGTTCCCGAGGGCGGAGAACAGGTGAAGTGTGGGGTAATGTTGGGACCCTAATGTAGCTACCAAATCTTAAAGGCGCATAGGCGCGCATGGCCGGAGGAAGCGTGCAAGTTAAGGCACGCAAGGTAGGATTCAAAAAGGGTTCTTGGAGAACCAAGGACGCGCGCCCACAAAGCACAATTCGGGACTTAGCCATTTTCGGCCTTTTGGACAGAACACATGAAGAACGTGTTCCATTTGGATAAGGTTCCAGCCTGGCAACAGGGTGTCCTAGAAGGAATATACCTTGCGATAAGAAGATCCAAAAATCTAATCATGACATGGAGAGGCATGCGCCTGAGGTGATCCACACCTTGACACTTGGGGCCAGATCTGAGGTTGCAGAGGAGTTTGTTGGAGATCAGATGCCTATATATATGCGTGCCCTTAGCAAAGAAAAAAGAGAACACAAGGAAGGAAGCAGAGCTCTGCAAAATTACTGCAAGAACTATGGGATAAAAGGGGTAGATGATTATAGGAAGGATGTAATAAGGGAATGGGGAATGTAAATTTTGTTTCGAAAGTCTTCATGTATGGATCCAAATATGGCACATGACTACGGTCTCCCCTTCTGTGATATTCTATAGTAATGCTATGAATGAATATGATAAGGTTACCATGATAATTGTATTAAGATCTTCTCTCTGTATTATCTACATATTTCTATTATGTTTTTGTTCTTGTATAATCACGAACCTTATTTGAATGTTAAGTCTATTTGTGGATTTACAAAGGAGGGCCCTTGGTATTGAGGATTCTCAGTTTCAACTTTTGGAGCAGCAAGGTTTTCCTTTTCCTTCAACAGGAAGGAATAGAAGAGCTCGTTCAACAAGCACCCCTCCTGTTGAAAATAGAACCCCTATAGGAGCTATTCCTTCAGAGCAACATAGCCCTAATCTTCGTGCTCATATTCTCGCTGGTGTTTCGGTTCCCCTTCAAGCTATCTTTCCAAGGATGGCAGCACCATTGCCCTGGGGCCATTGTGTTGGGCCTCTCGCCCTTCCTCAGCCTTTGCATGAGTTACCTAGAGGTAACAAAAAGAACTTCCCCAAGTTCAGAGGTGATGGCAAGGTACATCCTGATGAACATATCACAGCCTTCATAGTTGCATGTGGAGTTCTCAGAGTTGAACATGAAGATGTCTCAGTGAGGCTTTTTGTAGAGACTTTACAAGATAATGCAGCAGATTGGTTCTATCACCTTCCAGTTAGGGCCATTACCAGTTGGAACACGATGAGAACAAGGTTTGAGAACCATTTCAAACCTGTAGAGGATGTACATGCTTTGTTGGCCCAGATTTCCCAAATAAAGGACTCACAAGAACCCATGAGGGAATTTGTGGCTAGATTTAACAAGTTGATTAACAAAATCCCACCAGACACTCAACCTGTGGATCAAATTCAAAAGTGTTTCTTCCTGAATGCTCAATTTCCTGAAGTTAGCTATGCATTAAGAAGAGCCAATCTTGCTACATTAGCCAAGGATCAAACTCTTGTTGTTAGTGTTGAAGATGATTTGATTATGTCTAGAAAGTTGAAAAGAGACCCTGCTAAGTCTAGATCTTCTTCTTCTTCCTCTTCCACTCCGGGCCTAATACTGATCCATTAGTGCAAAAGCTTGCCAATGATCTCATTGCCATCAAGAAACAATTGGCTCAGCACGCCCCCTATGCAGATGTTCCAAGGAGGAATTTTCAACCTAGGAATCATTTTCCTACTTCTCAGACAAGGCTAGCACTTGAGGGGCCACCTATCAAGGTTCCTGTTAATGCAACCTGTGAAGTGGAAGAGCCTGAAGATGAGGAGGTTAATGAAGATTGTGAAGAACTTGTCGAGGAAGCCGATGAGAAGATAGAGGAACTTTAGGGATCTTGAGTTAATTTCTTCACTACTGAAGGTGTTGATGAGGAAGATGATTATGATGAAGTCGTAGTAGATATGAATAGTGAATCATATGTTGTTATGACTCGAGAACAGATAAATAAAATGGATAAAGTGATGCAGCCCACTAAAATATCCAAGGAACATCCCACAACTATCCCTGTGATTGCAAAAAGAGGATCTCCTATCCCCACCACGTCCACACAGAAGGTGAGTTCTACCAATTCTACTTTTCCTAATTCTTCTACTAAAGTTTCTTCTTCTTCCACAACTCCTAAATCTGACAAACCTAAGGTTCCAAGTGATGATAGCCCATCCACCTCTGGATCTTTTGATATCATTGATCACCTAAAAAAGACAAAGGTTCAAATTTCAGAGGCTGAGTATTATCAAACCCATCCCAAAGCTTTTGCCAAAATGGTTCACTTTGTTAATTCTCAATCCAAAGCTTCCACCAAAGGCCTTTTACCTACTCCATCCTCCGCACCTCAACCCAATCTGGTAGCTGCCGTCACCTCACCTAATGATAAGATCAAACCATTCTATGTGACCCTCCTTATAGCAGGCCATAAACTCAGCAACTATGTCATAGATTCAGGAGCATCAGATAATGTAATGCCTGCCAAAGTAGCCCATGCTTTGGGCCTAACTCTCACACGCACTTATGGGTCTTGTTATTCCATGGAGAGTAAGGAAGTGCCCCTAGTTGGAAGAATTAAAGATGCACAAGTAGCTTTTGCTACTTTACCTGAGAAAAAGGTCTTGGCTACTATCCTCGTAGCAGATATTCCACCTTCATATGGTATGCTGTTAAGTAGGAACTTCTGCAAGGATGTGGGAGGAGAAATTCAAATGGATTGGTCACATGCCCTCATACCAGTCAATGGAAAAATGAAGAAGTTGTTGCCCGAGAAGCAATCTGAGTATATTGTACAAAAAATAGATGATCCCAAAGTGCAAATACTTTATGAAGATATGGGGCATGGTAACTATATGATTATGTCTCCAGAGGAAATCCAACTTCCCAAAGGAGTACTTCATGATCCTAATGAGGTTTAGATTTTAGAATTTGATGGAAGTTGTTCCTCGACTGGTTCTGGAGCTGGTGTAGTATTGGTGCCTCCTGAGGGAAAGGTTCATCCTTTCTCATTCAAACTACAATTTGAAAATACTAATAATACAACAGAGTATGAAGCTCTCATTCTTGGGCTTAATGTGGCAAAAGAAAAAGGTGTGAAGAATCTTCTAGCTCGTGGAGATGTAGAACTTGTCGTTAAACAAGTTAGAAACCTTTTTCATGTAAAGAATAGAAGGTTGAAGCATTACAGGAATCAGGTTTGGGATTCTATTGAATTTCTTGAGGCTTTCTCCATTAAAGCATTACCTAGGGAAAAGAACACCAGGGCCAATTCACTAGTTGTCTTAGGATCATTGCTAATACCTCATCCTGACTTTTCTCAAGATAGGTTTACCATTGAGATGATCCATAGGCCTAGTGTACCTGATAACGCAAGTAACTGGCAAGTTTTCAATGATGATCAACATTTTCTTTCTTTCTTAGAGCTCAGGGACAACTTTGAACAGTTGTACTTTGAAGGAAGTGACAATTTGCCTCGTGAGAGTGTGTCTTCCAATGAAGAGGATGTCAAAGAGGAAATAGATCAAGATGGGTGTATCAGGCTCAAAGGTAACAAGATTCCAAAAGGACTGGTGAGTTTAGAAGAATTGTTTGATAAACATGATAGGTATGTGAAGTCTAAAGCTTCTACTGGATCAAAACAATCTGCTGAGTATGAAAAAACTAATATTGGGAGTTCTGTTGACCCCAAGCTTGTGAACATTGGAAAATGTTGTACACCAAAAGAAAAGAAGAAAGTAATCAACCTTTTAAGGAAGTATAAAGATGTTCTTGCATATTCCTATGAGGATCTAAAAGCCTTCCAACCAAAGGAGATGCAGCATTTCATCCCTCTTAAATCTGGGATTAAACCCTTCAAGCAGAAACAAAGGAAATACAATCCTAAGATAGCTGACACTATTTTTCAGGAAATACAAAAGTTGTTGAAAGCCAAAATCATTTTTCCCATCCACCATTCAACATGGATTGCCAACATTGTGCCTGTCAGGAAGAAAAATGGTGAGATTCGTATCTGTGTTGACTTCAGAAATCTGAATCAAGCTTCTTTGAAGGACAACTATCCTTTGCCCATGATGGATCAAGTCTTGCAAGCTGTTACGGGATCTGAAATGTTGTCCATGCTTGATGGCTTCTCAGGGTATAATCAGGTAGAAGTCAATACCGCAGATCAACACAAGACGACTTTCACTACTCCTTGGGGTACTTTTTCCTACAAGAGGATGCCTTTTGGGCTCATTAATGCTGGTGCCACTTTCCAAAGAGCTATGGACTTGGCCTTTGGAAGTTTGAAAGGGAAATGTATTGTTGTATATCTAGATGACTTAACTGTGTTTTCCAAAACTAGAGCAGATCATTTTCAGCATCTGGAAACAGTTCTCTTGAAGTGCAGAGAACATGGGATCTCTTTGAATCCTAAGAAATCTGTCTTTTGTGTCACAGAGGGAAAATTGTTAGGGCATGTTGTCTCTAAAGATGGTATAAAAATTGATCCTGAACGAGTTCAAGCCATTCAGCAGATTCCTCTTCCAACCAGCAAGAAGGGAGTGCATTCTTTCTTCGGTAAGATCAACTTTCTGAGAAGATTTATCCCTGATTTTGCAGAACTAACTTTGAATATCTCTCAAATGATGAAGGGAAAACAAATGTTTGGCTGGTCTTCTGAAGGGAAAGAAGCCTTTGAAGGTATTAAAAAGGCTATTGCTAGAACTCCTATCCTAGCATGTCCAGATTTTAGCAAAGATTTTATTATCTATTGCTATGCCACAGATAACACCCTGGCTGTTGTTTTGACTCAGAAAGATTCTAATGATCATGAGCTCCCAATTGCATTTATGAGCTACATTCTTAAAAATCATGAGTTGAAATACACAATGATGGAGAAACATGCTTTTGCAGTGGTTAAAGTTGTCAAGCAGTTTCATTTTTATATTCTTAACTCTCACTCCACAGTACTTGTGCCTGACACAACTATCAAGTCTATTCTCACGCAACAAGAGTTTGGATCCAAGAGAGGGAACTGGGTGGCAAAGGTTCAAGAATATGATATTGACATCAGACCAACCAAACTAGTCTGTGGAAAAGGCTTGTGTGAACTCATCGCTGAGGGAGCTGGACATGAGTTACCTAAGGATGAAGTTGATATTCCTACTATTCTATTTCTCAGCTCAATTGATGAATGGTATGCTGATATCACACATTTTCTCACCTATGGGGAGTGTCCCTCTCATTTGACTGCCAAGGAGAAGAGAGCTATTAAGTTAAGATCAGCCCAATATGTATTGTGGGAGAATGCTTTGTTCAAGCGTGGGATGGATGGAAGATTTCTAAAATGCGTGGATAAAGAGCAACAGAGGAAGCTTCTTTCAGCTTTCCATGATCAAGCATGTGGAGGCCATTACTCATCTACTGTCACTGCTCATAAGATTCTTCATGCAGGATACTATTGGCCTACCTTGTTCAAAGATGCATCAAAGTGGATTGATAAATGTGAAGCTTGTCAGACCTTTGTGGGTAGACCCAAGTTGGCTGCCTTGCCTCTTAAGCCAGTCATGATTGAAGAGCCTTTTCAACAATGGGGTTTAGATTTCATTGGAACACTTAATCCCTCTTCAAGTGCCAGACATACCCACGTATTGACTGCCACAGATTATTTTACTAAGTGGGTAGAAGCCATTCCAGTAAAGAGTACTACTTCTGAAGTAGTATGCAATTTTATCAAAGAAAACATCTTGGTAAGGTTTGGTGTGCCAAACAAGATTGTGACGGATAATGCTTCAAATTTTTCTTCAACTGAGATGATGGATTTTTGTTATGGATATGGCATCTCCCTGGCTCACTCTTCAGATTATTATCCCCAGGGGAATGGGCAAGTAGAATCAACAAACAAAAATCTGGTGGCCATAATAAGGAAATTGGTTAATGAATCTCAGAGGAACTGGCACAAGAAACTCTATCATGCTCTTTGGGTAGACATGATTACACCTAAAAGGGCTATTGGTATGTCCCATTTTCAAGTGGTATATGGAGTGGAAGCTCAATTGCCAATAACAGTGGAGCTACCAGCCTTGCATTTAATGAAGGCCATTGAAGACACCAGTTTCAATGATTCTTTGGATAAGAGGATCATGTACCTTTATAAATTGAATGAAGACAGATTGAAGGTTGCTGATAGAATATCTGCTCACCAACAGAAGGTAAAAGCCTTGTTTGACAAGAAGGCCAGGTCCAGGGATTTCAAAGTTGGAGATATCATTTTACTGTGGGATAAAAGACATGAACCTCGTGGCAGCCATGGCAAGTTTGATTCTCTTTGGCTCGGACCTTTCAAGATCAGGCACTTTGCTGGTGAGAATTCTTTCTACCTTGATTACATGGATGGTTCTTCTCTCCCACTTCCTTATAGTGGGCAGTACCTGAAATTGTTTAAGTCCTAGGTGAATAGGAAGTCCTTTGTATATTATGTATAGGGTGTGTTTCCTTTCTTGCTTGTGTGTGTTTTCCTTCCCTTGCTTTTTGGTGTGTTTTCTTTCTTTGTTTGGGGTGTTGTTTTCTGTATTGGTTTGCTTTTGACTCTGTGGCCCAATGGATAAGGCACTGGTCTGCTTCCCCTAGTTTTCTGAGAGTTCTTGCCTTGTCTCATTCTTTGAATCTAGCCAAGTCATCCCCAGAAGGAGCCAGCTGTTGTCCTCTCAAAATTTCCCCTCTTTCGAAAGTCAAAAATTGAAAAATTTTGAGTTGACACCTTTTTCTGATGTTCTGGTAAAGAGAAAAGTCGAGAAGTTAGAAAAATTCTACATTTTTTGAGTCATTTGTGTGATTTGCGGGTCTGTCAGACATTTTTGTCCCATGTGTCCCAAGTTCACTAGGGCTCTCTGTTCGCCGATCGGCCACTTTCTCTGAAATCTGTTAACTTGCGGGCCCATCGGAACTTTTTGTTCCAACTGTCCCAAGTTCACTTGGGCTCTCTGTTCCCCGATCACCCATGTCGGCCGCATCGTGCACTTCGCGTACTTTTTTCCCTCATGTCCCTAAAGCATTTGTGCATTCTGTCCCCGCATCACCAGCATTGCCCGCATCGGCCGAATCACACTTTCGTGTCCCGCGTGTCCCAAATGTACTAAAGGCCATCCAGGATAATTTTTCCCACTCTTCCCGATGCTTGCTTTTTGAGTTGGTGGATATGAATTTAATGTGCATTTATAACCTTCTCTCTCCTAAATGGCTATTTAATAGACTGCCCCTCTACGCATTTTTGCACACTGCTTTCTCATTGCCATTTGCTCATACCCTTGCAATTGAAATCTCTACTCGCGTCCCCATTCCCCCTGCAATTTCATCGTGGATTCAAGCTGTGAGTTTGTTTTTCTAAGTACTGTCAACATGAAGATTAAATTTCAAGGCCAGGAGCAGGTTTCTCCACTCGAGTCCTCCATTCCTGATATCGGGGACAGTGAAGTTCGTCACCTGGACTTTGGTGATTTTTGGACCAGGTTGACAGACCCGAACCCCTCTCCTATGGCACAAATGATTAATGATAGTGGCCTGGCATTTGCTACTGGTTTCCCAATCTCGGTGCAATGTGCAGACACGGTACTCACCTGGGGCTCACTTCAACCCCGATACGAGTGAATTAACCAATGTGCATGGGGAGCTCATCACCAAGCTTGATGCCACCACCATTGCCACTACCCTAAGAATACCAGAGATGGAAAATTCTATGGTAATATCCCAGAATCAAGCACAAGCTCTTTTTGATCAAGACAGTGAGAAATACAAAGCCAGAGTAGCAAAGTCATGGCTGAAGAACCCTAAGAAAGGGGCATCCCGACTATCCAAAGCTCTGTTTAGGTCTGATTTCAATGAGGAGCTATCAGACTTCATAATCCTGTTAGCTCGGGTCATGGGCTTGCCCTCTACTAACGAGTTCCACTTCTGGATGTGCCCACTTATCAACATAGTGTGTGAAGGTACCCAGAACATCAACTGGGAAGAGATCATCTGCATGAATTTGACAGAGCAGCTGTCCAATGTACAACAAACTAAGAAGTTCTACATGACTTCTTATCTGATGTATACCCTAGCAGCATCCAGACAGTGGTTTGGCTTCACATACATTGATGCTCAGAAGGGTGATCCTATATATGCTTACTGCCCTCAGTTCACCCTGGACACTAGCAATCACAATTTCAGGAGGGTGAATGATGCTTTCACCATGTACATTGTAAGGCTTCTAGAGAGTGACACTACAAGGAGGTTTTTTGATGAAGCCATGAGCCTAATAGCGAAGTACGGAGCCTACTTCATTCAATTCAGAAGGTTCTCTTATATCAGGCTAGCAGGTTATGAGAGCACTCCTCTTAAGCTCCCCATATTTTGTAATGATAAGATGGCCCTGATTGAAGTATGCAGGCAATTGGACAAATTACACAGAACCTGCAGGGATAAGAAGATCACTGGGTTACACTTCCCCATATCTTTGGGGAACTATACATGCAAAACCACTCTGGATGCCCAGAACATAGAGAGAGCCCTAGCTCCCATCACTGTCCACTTCTTCAGGCCTAGAACCTGTTTCGACTTGAAGAAATTCATTGAGTTGAACATCAGAATCAACTACCATCATAGGGCAGACACTGAAGATTATTGGGCTGACTGCACAGATGATTTTGAGGCCAGAAGGAGGCATTATGGCAGGTTTCCCTTCAGTTAATACAAGAGCTTAACTTGTATCAAATTCCTGAAGGACTTCAGGATGACAACACAGACCTATTGTCATATGAGTATGAAACTGTGATCAAAGCACACTCCTTTAGAGGATCTGGACTGGTTTAAGAGGGAGAAAGATGATTTGGTTGAGATTCTAGCCCCTGTCCTGGTAAGAACCAAAGTCTGGGTTGATAGAAAGGTTCGTGAGCTGAGGAAGAATGCAGGAGAATCCTCTTCCAAAGACACCTCGACACCAAGGAAGGAGGCACAAACACCCAGTTCAGAGGTACCTGTACAGACTCCTCCTGCTTCATCAAGTAAAGGACCTGAATCCTCCACTCCTTCCTCCTCCACTCAGGTCTATCAGAAGAAGGTAAAGGAGGTCAAAAAGGAGCCCATTGAAGAAGATCCTCTGCCAAAGCATTCAGAACTACCTTCTGGGCCAGAGAACATCATTGTTCTCAGTGAGAGTGAAGATAGTGAAATGCCAATTCCTGCAGGTGCTTCTGAAACCACAATGGATAAGGAGCAGGAAATTCATAGCACCGAGCCTCCAAGCACGTGGATTCTTCTGTCCAAGAAGCCTCATCTGCTCCACTCACATCTCTATTGGAGGCAACAGTGGTAAACACTCTTTGTGCCATGAGTTCTCTCACTCTTGGTTCTCTTGCTCCTCCCTCTTCTTCTTCTTCCACTTTTGCATGGGTGCAACCTTTTGTTGATAGTAGGAAGAGGAAGTCGTCTTCTCGGATCTCAGGGCCTAATTTTGATGTTGTGGCAGCCTTGTTGGGTACTACTCCTTCTGCTCCTACCAAGAAAGCTAGAACCACTTCAAATAGTGACTGATGCCCAAGGTCAGCAATTCCTTGAGATAGCCAAGCCCAAAGTTGACAAGCCAGAGCAGGATTTGCAGGCCTCTGATTTGGAACTTTCAAGGATCTCAATGGGAGAGTCTACTCCTGAAGGTGAAATACACAACCTTCAAGAAATAGTCACCAGGGTCATTGGGAGGGTAGAAAAAGGGCAGCAGACTATAGAGCAGCTGGAGGAGCAGGCTCAAGTGCTTTCTAGTTTCATCAAGTCACTGCTATCTAAAGATAAAGTTTTAGACCCTACCCCACTGACTGCCCTTCCACCACCTGTGATCCTCAATCAAGATGAAGTCCAGAGCATCAAGGATATACACAGGTACTCCATCTATGGGAGGGCTATGGAGGCCATGGTGGATGACATGCTTGTTGCAGGGTTGAATTTCATTGGTGAAGCCTTCAAGCTCAATGAGAAGGTAAATAATCTGCAACAGAAGCTCTCCTCCACAATTGGAAATATGGATAAAGAGCTCAAACTTTGGAGCAGCTGCATAGTAGACCTTCACCTGATGGGGCAGACTGATGAAAATATTTTGATGGCAAGTAAGGTCTTTGATGATGTGAAAGATAATTTGTCAAAGTCATGGGTATTCAGCGTGGAGTGGAAAATCAAAGTGCTGGAGGAGGCTTTGGGAGAATTAAGGAATAGTTGGCAGAAGGGAGAGGCTTTCAAGACTTTGGTGATATCTACTTTTAAGGATATTCACTGCCACCTCCACGATGAGACCTCAGGTGTACCTTTCTCCCTATAGGAAATTAAAGCTCAATTCAGAGCTTTTGTCAAAGAAAATTTGTTCAAAGAGGACTCCATCACTAAAGATAAGATAAAGCAAATCTGTTCTCTCCAATCTGCCATTGAAGAAGAAAATAAGGAATACCATACGCACACCGAGTTCGACAAGGAGATGGAGAAATGTCTGGGATCTTGGACCCAGGCTACTGCCAACACATCGGTTCCACGTGGCAGAGACATAGCAGAGGCATTGAAAAGGTTTAGACAGCGGATCCTCAAGTCAGTGGGCCCTTCCCAATCATGAGCACTTGTCTTCCCCTCCTGGCTTCTCTCTCTCTTCTTTTCCTCATTTCGGACTTACTGTAATTAGTTGGGGTTTTGCGTTAAGCATCCCTTTAACTAAACATTTTAGTTAAAAGAAGTAGTTACCAAGTGTAACTGATTTGTAAAATTATATAATGGTCTCTCTCTGCCATTTTCAGGGGCTGGAACTTGGCTTATTTTTGAAAGTGTAAAGAGTAAAAAAGTAATCAATACAAGAGTTTTTCCCTCCTATGTCTATCTGGTCTTGTTCTTTTATCACTATCTGTTGAATACTTTTGAATCATTTGTCTATATTATGTCAAGAAGCTTTGTATTCTTGTGGAGTGTTATTTATGGAACTTTGTGTCTTTGCAATAGCATCTTATTGATTCAAATGCAAATGGTTTTATTCCAAATAATTTTATTCTGGCATGCATAAGGAATTATTTTGTTATCTATAGTTCTGGAGAATGCCTTTCTGCTCATTTCCACTACTTCATTCCTCTGTACTTTTGTATTGATGATCCATTCTATTTTAAAACACTTTCATGATATCCAAGTTCCACATTAAAACTATGCATTGTACATATGTAAATAAGTTTTTCTTTTGAATAAGGGAAACAAGTCTAATCCCATGTGTGTTGGCCTATCACCCAACGGGCACTGGGTGCTCACCCGAGGCACGCACGTGCACACCAAACCCCTCCTTTATGTGAGTCTTGTGAGAATACATTTATCTATTATATAAACCTAGATGCAAAAAGGTAAAGAGCTATGCATTCATTCTGAGAGCTTAAGATGAGGCATTATATTAAGATACCTATTAAGATAACCAGAGAAACATAAAACAGATAACAATCTGATTCATAATATAAAGAAGATGCACTAGGGTTTTCACCCATGAATAATGTATATTTAGAAAATAACCATATATTCCTTATTGATCTTAGTTCAGTAACCACATTACATTCCTTAAGGCCATAACAGACCAATGTATCAATGTAGATAAGACTCATGCATCAGAAATCCTAACTATGCTTCCCATATTACAAAAAATGATCACAGACCCATCCCCCTAGATATGTCATCTCTCCTATCGTCCTCCTAATGTGATTCCATAGAACCCATTACTATTTTTGTAGAGCTTCACCTCTTCAATCGCTATGTGTTTCGAATGACCACACACTCCTCTCAAAAATTTCATCCCTTCCTTCTACCCGAGCATCTCTATATATAGCTTTAGCATCCACACCATGCCTTCTAAAGTAATAGATTGGTTGCCAAGTGTCCATGTGGTCCTTCAATGGAGCATGCTTCTTCCCATCTGAGCTCTCCACTTTCTGCTACAATGATGTCTTTCTGGATCCTTCCATTGCATGGAATATTCCTTTCTTGACCACCAAGTTGTCCAGGATGGCACCTTATCCACTCCACATGCTTAGTCGGGTCATGCTTTTCTCATGTGTTTCCTAGGAAAACTGAATATGGCTAAGTCCTGAAACCCTTTTCTTTTCCTAGTGTGTGCGCCATGGATTTCACTAAACCCTCCTAAAACCCTTATCTTGTGTGCCTTTACCCCGTGTACCCTTCTTCATATAGGTCAGTGTGCCCACACGTGCCTTCTTGTACTTAACCAATATTCTGAGGCCCAACATCACCCCACACTAAGCTTGTTCTCCATCTATGGGAAAACCTTTCTTTAATGAATAAAGAATGGTAGACTCTAAATATTTGGAATAAAGAATGAAGGAATGAAGAATGAGGAAATAATGAATTAAAGAATGGGGGGAATGTAGAAGAATTTTTTTATTGCTGAAGGAGGAGTGGGAAATCCTTTCCAATATCTACCTCAAGCTTCTCCCAGGCATCTACCTCACTCTGCGTTTGTTGACAGAGGTCACCTACTAGGGCGCTCACCTCCTCAAAACTTAACTCCTCCCCCTCAGCACTCATTGTATCGACAATACCTTCCAGTTGTTTTCCAAGGTCATCGAGTGCATCCATTCTGCGGGTGATCTGGGGATATAACTCCTTCAGCCGGTTTTTTATCGAGCCCCGCAAGGTCTTGATAGCTTCTAATTTCTTTTCCACTTTGGCCAGGATCTTATCCCTCTCTACTCCATTTCCCTTATTATTCTCTTGAAATTCCTTGAGCTCTGCTTCATGTGTAGCAACTAAAATTCTTTCTACCCTATCCCTATCAACACAATTATCATAAGTGGCCTCAGAAACTTGTGCGGAGGCCTTTACATCGGCGAGGAGTTTGGTATACTGAGAAATGATCTCTACCACCTTCATCTTCTCCTCTCTTTCTTGGCATGTTAGCACCTCTTCTATAGATTCTAAGGTGAGTGGATGCCTCTCCATTGTGAGGATGCGAGTCAGATCCTCTAGGCATTGCAAGGTTGATTCATATTTTTTCTCAGGTGGTGCTAGGTCAGGATGCTTTAAAACAATAGCATCTGTAATCATTTCAATTTTCATATGTAACTCGTGCACCCTTTCCTTCTCCTCTTTCATTTGTGCCTTATCTATGTGTTGATTAGTTCTTCTTGTTTCAGATCCTTGATTTTCTCGAGAAGCTCCTTCTCCTTCTTCTCCAATTCCGCCTCTAGGAATCTCACTCTATCATTCCTTCCAAAAATTCTGGCCTCAACCTCAACTGAAACCTTGTTGAGTGCATTACAGACTTTCTCATCTGAAAACTATTGAGCATTAACCAAGGGGTTTATCCCTTTTTTCTCTAGCATCTTCATTAGTGCCCCTTGGCTTACCTTGAACTTAGGTTCATCGACATGTGATTCAAATGCCCAAGATAGCATTTTCTTGGTTCGTGGGTATGCGCCTTCTACATCAAATGAGGGCATGGCTAGGAGTTGTTCTATTGGCACGGTGCTCTGGAAGAGTGCGTGTAGCACCTTACTTGGATCATTGATGTAACCCATTCCTTGCCCTTGTGTTACCATTATGCTCTTCCCACCTATTTGTGCAACCTTTGAAAATCTTACTGCTATACTGGGGTCTCCGCCCATGCTTCCATACTCTTTTCCAATGCTCTCCTCTTCTATCTCCTTAAGGATTTCATCTGCACTATGCTCTACCTCTTTCTCTACTCATTATTTGATAATGTCTACCACTTATCTCTCCGCAGCCTCTTCTATTTGTTCCTTGGTGAGGCTTGGGGTCCTCTGATCTCTTGTGTTCACTTCTTCACTCACCCCTTTGTCTTGAGCATTTGTTTCTTCCTCACCATCCTTCTCTTCGCTTCCTTCTTCTTCTGAATCATGTATATCATACTAGATGATTATGAACTTCTTCATCCTCATATCATCCTTCTCACCCATGTAGGCCTCCAAGCCCTATGTTTCCTCTGATTCTACCCTCTCTACCACCTTCTGTTTCTTCCTAACTAGTGATTCCAGTATAGGAGACTCTAGCAGGTGACTCCTTCCATCTCTTCTTGTGTGGGAGGCTCCTCTTGCTCTGGGCCTCTTCTTCTAGGGTCTTCTCCTTAACTGGGGACTTCTTCTTCTACATGTAAGTGCTTGGCTTAGCGTTCTCACTTATAGCGCGCCCATAGATTGTGTTGTCTACACACTAGGTGTTTCTTCTCCTACACTTCTTCTCTCTCCCTTTTCTTGGCACAACCTTAACTGTGGGGTCCTCAGAATGGAGACATCATTTTCCAGGTAGGACTCTTTTCAAACTTTGGCCTGATTCACAAGTATACCCTTGTTGCAGTCCTCCCAGTGATTGGCAATGTCAAAGGCTTCATCATCTGCACTTCATGGGAGACATACTTCTCCACATATTGTGCTTCTTCAGATATATGAGCTTTCAATGCAAGCTCGTGGTGGTCCTGGTCTACTTCACTAAGGTTGAACCTTAGTCTTTTGGCCTCCTTAAAATAGTTGGCGCCCGCTTGGAAGTATTGCGTGGTGAAGGAAAATGGTAACTTGCACCATGGACTCTTAGTCCCATCAGTCAAAGTCCTTCCAATGCAGAAGTGTTGATATACAACAAACTCAGCCTCTTTATCTTGAGTCTGGGTAGTTGCTCAGGTATCCTCCACTCTACCCCTAAATGCATCGTGCATTTTCTTGTACCATTTCTCCAAGCACACCTTGTGAGTGGCCATCATGGTGTCACAGGTATATTTCTCAAATATCTTCATGGGTGAGGGATCCTCTTCTGGGTACTCCCATATGAACTTCTTTGCCCATCAGGCAGTCCAATCTCTGAGAAGATGGTGGTGAGGAGAATGTTTCCAAACATGATCTTTTATCCCTCTTGCATGTTGCTAATGATTTCATTTGCAATGAAGGTAGATAAGTTGTAGATGGTTCATGTTGAGATCTTCCGACATACATTCAACCATGCCTTGTTCACTTGGGTCCATATTTCTTGACCATTTAGCTTTGTAACTGGCCATCCTCATTACAGGGTCGGGGATATCTATGATATCAAAGTAGTGTGAACCCTTCTTGTAGTCATAGGCCCATATTGTCCTTTATGGCCTCCTTATCCTCCAAGTATCATCTATGGAGTCTCCTTTGCAAATCAGGCCAGTGAACTTTGATATGAGTTGAGGAGTTATGCACATTTTGTGGCCTACAAAATAGAAGTGGTCTTCATGCACACGTGACATCAACCACTGTATAACCGCTCAGGCTTTCCAATATAGGGCAACTCATATAGTTGCAGTAACCCGGCCTTACCCAACTTTACCTTTACCTCATCATTGTAGATCGGCATACCTTCTGGTGTCCTTGTATCAGTTGGAAAAACCAGTTCCAACACCATTTCCTTCTCTTGGTACTCGTGTGATGGTTGTAGTTGCTCATGGCCATCTTCCAACATGTGACACCCATAGTCTAATACTCCATCTGGGTACTGCATCTCTACATACCACTCCTCATTAAAACTTATTGTCAATAGTTTTCTTTCCCTTTCCCTTCTTCTTTGGTGAAATGGTCACCTTCTTTGGTGCCATTTTTACTTGTTGGCCAAACCCTAAACTCATCTTCCTTGCTCTGCTTCCTAACTCTACCCAATCTTGTGGCTCAACTCTATGAAAGAATCCTTTTATCTTCGTGCCCTAGCTACATAACCCTAACTTGGAAAAATTCTTCCACAAGAAAGCATACTCCACTGAAACTTCCTCCCTATGCCCATGTACTCCTTCCACTCTGGTTTGCAGATCAACCCTAGTCACACACTCAGATCTCTAAATTCCTTCTTCACACAAATATCTCTTTGTAGATGCCCTAGTTCGCAAGATCTCTTCAATTTCATAATCGCAAGGTAAATAATAACGTGCTTAACTTCATACTTATATATGAGTAATAAATGCTACACCACCTACCAATGTACTTAGCATTAAATGTGGATATTTCCACTAAATCTGACCTTAAGCACCCTTACCCATGCGCCAAAACCTGGGAAAAAATATTTTACAACCTTCTAGCATGAAAAAAATCCTATTCACTTGAAGACTCTTATTGCATGGCTAGCAACGTCGAAGGCACTTATTTTTTCCTTGACCTGATTTTTGTGCTTTGCCTACCTCATGTTGTTCTTGCACTTTTCCTTCTTTGTACATGGTTTTTGTAAAGCCTTATCTAACACCAAAATTCTTATCCACCATTTCCACGCGCGTTCTTCTATTTTTCATGCATTTAATCCTTTCATTTGGGCCTTACAACTTTCACTACCAGCTTGTATCTTCAACACTACTCGCATTAATCCACCCAACACTAAATCAGATGTGTGGTCCTCTGTGTATACATAATATTTTGGAAGTAATAAGTGGTTACAGCGTACAAGGTACAAAACAAAACAAAAAGAAAGGAACAATTTTTCAAGAAAATAAAATGCATAAAGGGAAATCCTAAGCTAACTAGAAATACTTCCTTATTTACAAACACAAGGAAGGCTTATTTATAGTAGGGCTTCAGCCTACTCCCATTGAAATGGCCAGGTAACTTGCAACTTGACATGGTAGAATCAAGGATGTACGAGATGATGTAAGGGCCCAACCAATGGACCTTCAACTTCCCAAGATGGCACAGAAACTTGGAATCATACAACAGAACCATCTACCCAACCTCAAACTACTTGTTCAATCCATGCCTTATTCACTTAGCAAGTGGTCCATATTTCTTAACCTTGGATTGTTTCTTTGAATTGTTGACGAAACAAATAGGGTAATGGTGTAACATGTTCAAATGTTGGTTCTGGGTTGTGTGGCCATCCTCATTACAGGTTTGCAGATATCTATGATATCAAAGTGGTGCAAACCCTTCTTGTATTCATAGGCCTCTATTATCTCCTTTATAGGTCCTCCTTATCCTCTAAGTCATCATCTATGGATTCTCCTTCGCAGATCAGGAAAGTGAAATTTGATATGAGTTTTGGGAGTCGGTCAGGGGTGACCGACAATTTAGGTGTGTGCCTACAAATTAGTAAAGTGGTCTTCATGTACGTGTGACATCAACTACCAGTATAATTTATCTATGGGATTTCCAAGGTCAATAGGGAAACTCATATAAGATGAAATTACAACCAATCCTGCCTTACTTACCAACTTTACCTTTGTGAAGGATCATCTGATGTTGTGCAAGTGATCACCAACTGAGGAACAATCTTCTACATGGGTTGCATGCACACTCCTCTTTTACTTGGATGGATAGAATGTGGATAGGATGGCTTGTAGGAGAAGATGCTCAATCTCCTTCCTTGGATAGCTCTCTGAAGATGTGTTCTCTCTCTGAGATGTGTTCTTTCTCATCAACCTTCTAGTTCAACTTCCAAGTTCCAACCCCTTGAGAATAACCAGTTAACCGACGGCAATTCCATTTCCAACGTCGGTCCCAAAATTTACCTTTATCCTCCTGCATTGGATCTCATATCATTATAGATCAGCATACCTTTAGGCATTGATTTTTAGGGTGTCCTCGTACCAGTCTTGCTAAGAATGAAAATATTGTCCAAGTGAACAACCTTGTGACATGCATAAATTAATTAAAAAAAATCCTAATATTAGTGACTGAAGAATGGCTTACGCGCACTTATAGCTCAGGGACAAAAGGGGAGTTGAAGGCACTTCTTCTGTCCTTGACCTAGATTTTTCCATTGTCTACCTCAAATGGTGTTCTTGTGATTTTCCTTCTATGTACTTGGTTTTTGTAAAGTCCTTATCTGACACCAAAATTACCTTATACATAATTTCCAAGTGCGTTCTTCTATTTTTTGTGCCTTTAATCCTAGATAGGTAATGGGCGTCAGGAGGAATACCTGTTCCATATGGGCTTTGCGCGTGCCTTCTGAATCCATAGCTGAATGAGAGCTTCCTTTTGGCTAGGAGGAACTACCTAATGAAATCAGACCACCAGAAAGAATTAAACAATATGGGCAGTGAACTGCCTACTAAGCTGATCTGGAATTACTTCCACCCCAGTCCACTGTTTTAAATTTGCTGTAAGTAAATCCTATTGTTATTTTAAAATGATCCTAGGTATCTCACTTAAAAACACAATAACATCTAATCTTTTAGGAAGGTCAAATATTGGTTTTGGGTGGCAGGTCTGATAAAGGTCTCAGGTGCATGAAGGGTGACAAAAGGTGGGTAGGTCTCTGTTTAACAAAACACAGAGAAGGAACAAGGGTGATACGACGTTAGGTATAAAGGCCGGTTACACAAGATCTGGGAAATGTCATAAAATGTATAAAGGGTCTCCTTTGTGATTACACAAATATTTCCTTATTTGGTCGGGACAAGGTAAGGAGGCTTTTATTTATGGGTAGTGAAAAGGGTCAATAGGGAGCATAAACCTTCTGATAAAATAATGATGAAATGAAATCTAGAAAGTAACTGTTTCATCCCATTCCATTGTCTGTTGTGAAGGAAGGTGTTGATGATGGGTTTGAACAATGCACCTGAATCTGCATGGGCTGGACTCCTCTTTTGCTTACGTGATGGATGTAAGGATGCCCAACCAATGGAATTGGCCTTCAATGTGTTATTCTCTGAGATCTCTTTCTTGCTCATCAAAAGGCATCTAATCTACGAAAGTTCCAACCTTGAGAATAAGGTTGTTTTGGGTTAAAAGGGGTAACCGATGGCTTAACAGTGACGGTTAAAACGTCATCAAGGGAATCTAGGTTTACTAAACTTATAATCCTCCTGATCTATCCCAACCTCAAACATGCGGGAATTAGAGGAATGTAGGCATTGATTTAGGGTTTGGGTAAGTCTTAGTTTTATGGTAACTTGCTAAGAATAGGTCTGAGTTAGCCTTTTCAGTCTTCTGAGATCCATCTAGAAAATGATAATCATATCTCGTTTAACTTCGAGGGACATCAACTTGTCGATCCTTTGGATTGAAATGGTGTGGCCTTATTCAACCTCTTGTAGGTTGTCATGTATGCCCATAGAATGGATGATACTTTTTCATCCCAGTCTTGTCTTCCAACATCACAAATCTTGGTCAATGTGTGACTCAATATCTTGTTAAATGCTTCAGCAGTTCCATTCACTTGAGGGTGATAAGGGGTAGTCTTGTGATGGGCCACCATAAATTCTGCTAACATAATCCTAACCATTTCATTCAGGAAATGTGTACCCCTATCACTTGTCAAGCTCAAAGGACATCCATACCTGTTGATTATGTTTTCCCATAAGAATCTAGTAGATGTCATTGTAGTGAAATCCTTTGTAGGTGTTGCCTCTGCCCATCTTGTCAAGTAATCAGTGCAAGTAATGATATACCGTGAACCAGTCCTTCACATGGCTGGTGAAATTGGTCCTACAAAGTTGATTTCCCACTTTTCAAATGGCTCTGCACTAGCTATCGGCCTTAATGGCATCTCATCCCTCTTTCCAGGTTATTCTAGGCACTGACAATGGTTGCAGGCCTTGCAAAATTCAATACAATCCTGGTAGATGGTTTCCCACCAGAGCCCTACGAGTAGAATCTTTCACATGGTTGCATTTCCTACATAGTTTCCTGCAATCCCACCATGCACTTCCTCCATAAATCCTCATGTTCTAATATGCATCTCACATAGAACCTCATCACAACCTAACTTGTACAGATCTCCACTAATCAACATGTTCTAACGCGTATTGCTAACTGTTTTTCTCCTAAATCCTTCATCGTCTAGTGCCCAACCTATTTTAAGGAATACAATATCTCTAAGTGAGGGTAATCAACCTAAATAGTTGCAGTCTGAGCATGGTATCCTCAATACTCTCTCTACATGTATAGGCATCCTCTCAAAGCCTTCATCTAGCACCACACCTATTTTAAGGAATACCGCAATATCTTCTAAGTCTGAGGGTGTGTGCCGTAACCTAAATAGTTGTGCGTCTCATGGTATCCTCAATACTCTGTGCATCCTCTCCTAAATCAATCCTTGATAAGTGGTTAGGTCCTAAATTACTTTTTCCTGGTTTTAAAACCACCGTGAACTCAAACTCTTGAAATAATAGGACCCAATGACATATGCGCCCTTGCAAAATGGCTTATTTACCAAGTACTTCAGTGCCATGTGATCTGTGTAGAATATAAATGGTGTTGCTAGTAGATACTACCTGAACTTATGCAGTGTGTAGATCATTGACAGTGCCTCATGCTCAGTAGTGGTGTAATTTTGTTCTGCTGGTGTCAACTTCCTACTTGCAAAACACAAGGGGTGATCAACAATCCCCTCACCAGGTTGTGCTAGTACTTCTCCAATGGTTGTTCCTGAGGCATCAACATGCACATGGAAAGGCTTATCCCAAGAAGGAAAGTGTAGTATGGGCACAGTGACAAGTCTATCCTTCAAAGTGTCAAATGCCTTCTGTTGTGCCTCTCCCCAATGAAAGGCACTCTTGTGCTTTAGAAATTCTTCCAAGGGCATGGTGATCTTGGCATATCCTTTGATGAACTTCCTGTAGTACCCCATATGCCCAAGAAATCCATGCACTGTGCTCTGACTAGTAGGCTCTCCCAATCCCACAATAACAACAACTTTTGTGGGATCCACTAACAAGCCCTCCTTACATATAATATGTCCCAACAGGGTTCCAAATGGAGTAGCAAAGACACATTTCTTAATGTTGAGGGATATCCTCAACTACCGACATCTCTCAAACATCAGCCTCAAATTGTCACAATGGTCTTTCACTAGCCCATACACTTTCCAGTCATCTAGGTAGACTTGAAGAAACTTATGGATGAAGTCCTGAAATGCTTGTACCATGATGCATGAGAACACAACAGGTGCATTCTTCAATCCAAAAGGCATGACAGTGTAGGAAAATCTTCCCCACTCAGTGGAAAAAGTTGTCTTTCTCTGGTCTTCCTTTGCAATCCTGACCTGGTGATACCCTGAGAACCCATCCGTGAAAGAATAGACCTTGCACCCGGCTACTCCTTCCAGAATTTCTTCAGTGAATGGGGTTGGAAAAGGGTCAATGACACACACTACATTCAAGTCCCTGTAGTCAACACAGATCCTTATCCTTCCATCCTTCTTAATGCTTATCACCATTGGGCTTACCCATTCTGATTCTTCCACAACCTCAATGATACCAGATGCTATCATCTTGTCTATCTCCTCCTTGACTCTTACGTGCAAGTTTGGATTCATCTGATAGGGTCTCTTCTGAATCAGGTGCACACCTTCCTTCAACTTGATCCTCATCTCCCCCAAGGAATGGTGAATGCCTTTGAGCTCATGGTACCCACGTGGGAATAGATCCTGAAACTCATGCAATAGATCAATGATTTTTGAAACCTCTTTCTCTGACCAATAATCCCCAATGATAGCTTCCTTAGGTTCTGTCTCTGTCCCAATGTTAACCTTATTTATTTTCAAGGGCTCATGGTAGGCATGTGCTCACTCATCAGTGTTATCTATGACTTTGTGTACCTTCAGAATGGTTAACATCCAGACTTTCCATTTCTTCACCATCTACTACATAGACCATCTTTCCTTTTTCCTTTTCAATGCATGCATGCTCAAGTTATATCTCTTTTTATTCTTCTTCATTGAAATGCATCTCCAAACTAGGTTCACCCAGCAACTCTAGTAACCTATCTTCTTCCATAGCACTATCTCCCATTGTAAGGCACTTGACAACTTGCAATGCCTTATCCACTGATGGCTTGGTACTTCGATACTCAAAACTTGAATGAGATCAGCCATTAATTCCTGCCAATTCCCTATCTGACGGTGTGTCTCAGAGTGAATATACCATGCATGTGCACAACCCTGTAAGGTGGAATATAACTTATGCACCCATAATGAAGGTGGTAAAGCTTTTGTGCCTTCCATCCAGGCCTTCTCACATGCTTGGATATGGGAAGAGGTGGGTTCTTTGCCATGGTAGTCTTGGATAACAGTGGGCACATTGCTTCTGCAGAACCTTACAGAAAATGTGACTCTTACCTCATGCCATTCTAGGAGACTCTCGTGATGTGTTTCCCACCAATGTGTTGCAGTCCCAAGCAAGTTATAACTGAGCATACTTCTTCTTTCATCCTCATTTTTCCACTGAGCCTCCATTTCTCATAAGAAATCATCATGGATTTGCTCCTCCAGAGTAACTTGGTAGCTTCTTCCTTCCCAGGCACTTGACTGAGCATGCCTTCATCACCCTTATTATAGATCCTCTCAATTGTCACCCAATTAACTCATAAGTCCTGTGCACCCAATTGTCACATGTTATGCTAGTTGTATCACTCATCGACTGAGCATCTTCAAATTGGATAACTCCTTCTGTAGGATGAATTACCTCAGGGTCTCTGATGGAGTGCACATAGATTCTTGTCAAGGACTTCCTCTCCTAAGGGCTCAGTATAGGGTGTTGACTTCCCATCTGTTAAAGGGATGATCACGCTTTCTTCCTTGTTCTTGAAACTGATATACCCCTTGTTAAACCATAGGTCAGAATTGTTCTTATAACACCAAGGTCACCTAAGTAATGCTGGAAAATTATCCACCTCGGTGAGTGCCAAGACTTCAAAGTCCCCAGTGAACTTGGCCCCTTGAATAGTGATAACCACATCTTTCAAGACTCCAATGGGAATTTCCTTTGTCTTGTTTTCCATATACAACACATTCAAAGATGGCTGTAATGTGGGCCTTCCCATTTGATGCCATGCATCCAAGGTGAGAACATTGACCTCCACTCCTGTGTCAATGAGGATATTTCTCAAAAGCCACCCATCAACAACTACATTCAATGTGATCTCTTTATCATAGTCAAGGCTGTGAGGAGGAAGGTTGGCATGTAGAACCTACCTTTTGTGCTCTCTCCCAGCGCATGGTACCTTCTCCCGTAACCATTCTCCTAGCAAGGGAATGATATTCTCCTGCCTTAACATTTTACACACTTCCCTGACCTCATCCAGATCCTTCTGTGGAGCCTCAACATTCTTCCTTTGCTCCAACTACCTTGACTGCTCCTTTAGACACTGGATCTCTCCTTGTAATCCCCGAATCACATCCATAGTCTCTTGATACACTTCTTTCTGATGAGTAGGGTCTGGATACTTCCCATGTACCACTTCTTCCCTAACAACCAGTTTTTGTCTTGGCATCTCCCTTGCCTCTGCTTGCGTCATCACTAGCCAGGTTCATCCTAACTCATGCACTCACGTTGCAGCCTCTACACATGTTGTCACTAGTACAAGGTTCTAATCCTGACTCACACACCACTCTTGGCATCCACTGTGGGTCGGCCTTCTTTATACTTACCATCCCAGTGCCTTTATCCTTTTGGTGTTGTTGGCTCATGTGTTTAAATAGCTCAGGACACTCCTTGTACTTATTTTTCTTTCCGCACCATGATCATTATAACAGGTCAGGACACTCACATTTATAATGCTCTGTCGATCCATAATTATAACAGGTTCCACATGGGAACTCACTACTTCCTCTACTGTGGTTAATGCGACCATGAAATCCTCCATGAAAATATCTTCCACGCCACCCTCCATCTGCATGCCCTTCATAGTGGTGATCATCATCCTTGGAACTACTTGCAAGGTTAGTCTGGCACACACCAAGATCAATAGCATCATGAATCTGGTCAATCAGCCTACAATCCTTGGTATCATGGGTTGTAGAGGTATAAATCTTACAATAGCAAGAAACATTCTTGTGGATTGCACACGTTGTAGTAGAGGACATCTATTTGCATCATGATCCCCATGGAAAATCTCACAGTCTACCACCATGGGTGCGTACAAATTTCTGAGGGAAACTATCCTTTGTATGCCCCTCCACTTCACAATCTGTGCACCAAAGACCACTATGAACCTCATGTGTTGAATTTGCAGATAGCTTCTCCAACTGCTTGGCCATTTGAGAAATTTGAGCCTCCAGAAAAGGGCTCACACCAATATCAATGCTCCCAATAGCCTCAGCATGCAGGGAAGCTTCCAAGGCCTCACGTGGGTCTGTGAAAGTCTTGTGTGATAGTGCCCTTCTAAATGGTGTTATCAATCCCCCAAAAAACCATTGAGCATGCTGAGAGGGGTGTATGTCATAGGATAGTTTTGATAAGAGAGTTTTGAACCATGTGTCATACTCTCACACACTCTCTTCCATTCCTTGTTGGATCTCCTTCAGGGCACTGATGCTTTTTTTCTCAAACTCAGGGATATGGAACTCTGCTAGGAAGGTGTTCTTCAATGCAGTGTAATCCATGACCATCTGGTGGGGGTCATACTTGTGGTACCAGCTATGCGCATACCCCTACAACGTTGTTGCAAACTAACTTTCCTTCCGCTCCTGGGGTAGTGATCCCCTTTGTGTGCCATAATAATTCACACTTGTGCACATGCTCTGCAACATCCTCAATACCTTTGTAGTCTGGTAGGTGTAAAGACATCTCAAAAAATACTTGCGGGGGTGGCTGAGGCCCTTGTCCACCTGACCCAGAACCTTGGTTTTGTCATGTGTTTCCTCCACCACCAGATCCACTAGACCCACCAGGTCTTGTCCCTCCTGACCCACTAGATCCTCCAGATCTGCTAGGTCCACTAGGCCCTCCAGCTCCTATACCACCTAATCTACCTCATGTATCCAAAAAATGGCCTGAAGTGATCATGCCTAGTGTCCCCAATGTCCCACTGAACTGTGTGCTGATGGTTTGTGATATTTTCCCTGCTTCAGTTGTGTGTCCCATGCCACTTCCAGATGTGATACCCAAACCTTGTGTATTTGCACCTTGTCCAAAAATTCCTCCAAATATGGGAATGGTTTGTGTAGCCATAGATGTCCCAAATGAGAAATTATATCTCCTAGGCGTAGATCGGTTACTTCCACTGATACCAACAGATTAACAATACTTCTCCCTTGATCTGGAAAACCAAGTGCCAGGGGTTGGTCACCAGGTGGGTTCAGATGCATGATGGCTCTCCTTTCTCCATGTGATGAACTCTCATCAGAAGCTGAAGGGGCTTCTCTCCCATGCTTGCCAAGATGGGGTAGCACAGACTGCTCAGGTTCCACGTCCTCTGCGTGAACCTCAACTCCTTCCCACAATGTCTACCTCCATAGATCCATCACACCTACAACCTTGCATTGTCTAGCCATCTCCCTTTCATGAGCTTCACTATACTTGAGTCATCTCTCTTCCCTTTCCTTTTCAGCCACAATGTCTGCCATCTTCCTCCACCCTAGCTTCCTCACCCAATGCTCAGAGAAGCTTAGCTGGCCATAGGAAATGCCTCTAAACTTAGGGTAATGATCAAGATCTTCATAGCCAAAGGGATAACATGTAAAAATGATCCTCTGGGTTCCCTTAGGAATTGAATTCAACAACCTCTGGACAAGAATACGTAGAAATGGCATATTCTAGAGTATAACTTGGTCAGCACTCCTTTCCACCAGTGATCAACAACATGCGTCCAAGTCAGATCCACATCCTGTAGCTTCTGGTAATCATCTTGGGTCCATACATGTGATCTATAGTACCAGCTTGATCTGGATGCATATTCTGAAATCCATTCATACAATTCTACTGGAAAGCAACAGAAGAAAGTTTCATACAACTCATGGTACATGTTCTCTTCTACCCATCTACGTGCATCAAACTCAGGTCCACACTGAATCTTTGAGAAAACTCATCCTCCATGCTCCTAAACCATGCTTCAACACTCTCCAAGGTCAGGCACTCAGTCATCACACATCAATGGAACCAAGATGTGGATGTATCCATTTCTCACAACAACTTCAAAAAGAGGTCCCGACAATGGAACCAAGATGTAGTCATTTTTATGCCCTTAGAACAAGTCTAATCTCATGTGCACGTCGGCCTATCACCCAGTGGGTGCTGGGCACTCACCCGAGGCATGCGCGGGGTGTCGAGCCCCTCCTTTATGTGAGTCTTGTGAGAATACATTGATTATGACAGAAACTTAGATGCAAAAAGGGAAAGAACCATGCATTCATTCTGAGAGCTTAAGATGAGGCATTATATTAATGCATCCATTTAAGATAACAAGAGAAATATCAAAATAGATAACAGATCTGATTCATAATATAAAGAAGATGCACTAGGGTTTACACCCATGAACAATGTATATTTAGAAAAAACCATATATTCCATATTGATCTTAGTTCAGTAACCACATTACATTCCTTAAGGCCATAACAGACCAATGTATCAATGCAGATAAGACTCATGCATCAAAAATCCTAACTATGCTTCCCATATTACAAAAAATGATCACAGACCCATCCCTCTAGATATGCCATCTCTCCTATAGTCCTCCTAATGAGAATCCATAGAACCCATTACTATTTCTGCAGAGCTTCACCTCTTCAATCACTATGTGATGCCAGTGACCACACACTTTTCTCAAAAAAGTCATCCCTTCCTTCTACCTGAGCATCTCTATATATAGCTTTAGCATCCACCGCCATGCCTTCCTGAAGTAATAGATCGGTTGCCAAGTGTCCATGTGGTCCTTCAATGGAGCATGCTTCTTCCCATCCGAGCTCTCCACTTTCTGCAATGATGTCTTTCTAGATCCTTCCATCACATGGAATATTCCTTCCTTGACCACCAAGTTGCGAGGCTGGCACCTTATCCACTCCACATGCTCAGTCGGGTCACACTTTTCTCGTGTGCTGCTAGGAATGCCAAATATGGCTAAGTCCCAAAACCCTTTTCTTTTCCTAGCGTGCGCACCATGGGTTTTACTAAACCCTCCTAAAACCCTTGTCCTTGTGCACCTTCACCCCACGCACCCTTCTTCATATATGTCTCGCACGCCCATGTGCCTTCTTGTACTTAGCCAATATTCTGAGGCCCAAATTTCATGGTATTTGTAATAACTCATATATACAAGTCTAATGTAGGCATGTATTAGCTAGTAAGCACTTATCTATCACTCCAAATTCATGGCATACTGACTAAAGGAGCAAGTATTTTCTGCAAACCTGTAGACACAAAATCACACAATTTGGTTATTATTTAGTCTTGATCTCATACTATTATTCATATGGTTTTTGAGTGAAGAAAGTACTAATTAACCCATGTCATTTTGGCCATTTTACTTTGTTTTCTGTTGTCATTGTCAACCTCCCACATGTACTCGCCGAGTCAATTTTATTTTTTTGCGTCATTCTACCCTTAACTAGGGTGCCCAGGCCACTATTGGGGCGACCCAAGCGCTTTGATCCCATTCATGGTTCCCTTATCCTTTTCCTACTTTATCTCCATCTTTTGGGCACTTTCTAGCCATTTGAATTTCTAATTTTTAGGTTGGCCTTTTCAGGAGTTAATTACGAAATTAGAACAAGAGAGCCGTATAAATATAAAGTTATGAGACCATAATGAGGGACCAAGCACTAGGCACTACTATCATCACCTAAGGTTGCATCCATCAAAGTCTCATTTGCATCCATCTAGCTCTATCACAAAGGACAATCTTTGGTTCTATTTGCATCACACTGCATAGGAGGGAAGTTTATTCTATTCCATCCACCATTTATTACAATTTCTACACGTAGTTATAGCTCGCTACTTCACAAAGTGCGACTGACACAAGAGCACCCAGGGCACAACTTTCACACTATCCTCACCTAATTACTACATTTGGGTCTGAAGATGTAGTACAATGCTTGGTTAGTAAGTCCACCATTGTGGCCGCTAAGGAAAGTCTCACCCCTTCCTATGCATCTTTCTTTTTTAGGGTTTTGATGTTTGGCTTGGGGTTTTGTAGGTCTTCCCATTCATATTTGATTACTGCCCAAACTGACATTTGGCGCAGTACAATGAAACACATGCGAGAACTTGAAGACTTCATCATCTATTGATCCTGCAAGTTTGGTTTATGGATGTACCTCCCACATAAGACCAAGGCACCCAACTTAGACTAGGGTGCCCCAGGTGCCATCATCCTCTTATGTCCATCCATACAGTTTAGATTTATAACTTTCTGGAGCTCTTTCCAAACTTGGTAGCAGTTCTTGCATCTAGTGTTCACCAATTTATTCTGTGACACAGTCTAAAGCAACTATCAAATCAACTAAGCCTTTTCCAACCCTCTTTGCTTATTAGGGTTTCTACATTTTTATTTACTTAGTTGTTTGGTCACTTTCCTTATTTATTTAGTTGTCATTTACTGCTTTGCATAACATCGTATTAAACTAAATTAGGCATCCATATTCCATTTATCTTAATCACATATGCATATTGCATACACAATATAAGAGGGCATAAATATGATTTTTTCAGTATCACACAAGGGTTTCCATTGGGATAAGTGGCATAGCTTGTTATTGGTATTGAGGTCAAGGGATAATTGCATTTCCCACATCTTACAAAACACTATAAAATGGTCTACATTGAGTATGAAATTTAATGTAACGCTTGATACACTCACAAAAAGTTTGGAATTGACTATCCTGTTGAGTTCACTCTTTTCTGGCCTCAATAATACATTATTCGATTCACTTATATTCAATATTTTTCGAGTGTGTTGCAAGATAGCCAGGGTTTAGGATTTGCACTTAGGTGTGAATCTAAGGTTTCATGCAGTGCTGAAGATGATCAAAAAATGACAAATAGTGACACACAATGACACCACGAGTTACAGATTTCCACTATTTATATGTCCAATGACCATACAACTAGCTCGAGAATTGATATACAATTCTTGCAATATCGTACGGTGGAATTTGCCCAAGAAGGATGCCTATTCAATGGTTAGAATATCACATTGTGATCATCCTTTTCCATATCAAGATGTTCTATGGATTTCCAAATCTCTATGTCAGCACACTTCGACAGTTGTAATGAAACTATGTTTAGTGACTCATGTATCTTCATTGATTACTGCCAATGACTTGTAGTTTGAACATAATTTTGTAAAATTGTTATGAAAGTACATCTATTGATACCTAATACAAGACAAATCCTAAATGATGTTTATAGATATTGTTACTATAATACACAATTTAGACTCCGATTACTAGATCTAAATTCAAGTTGTTGATACATATTGTTTGTTGGTCTAACCATTGTAAAACTTTCTTGCTTCGAAATACTCCATAATGGCTTACCTGTTATCACTGAATCACAGCACCCCTCTATTTATACAAGTGCATATACTTGAACTCATGGTGTGATTGGATAACATGGGTACTATCTCCAAGTTGTGGGACTTGCTACTTGAGATAGACCTCCAGAGAAATTTGGTTCTTGCTCCTAAACTACCTGCCACAATCTACTCTAATGCAGGGGAAACTAACTATTCTAATCTAAATTTCCAAGGGACCAGGGAGAGAGAATGAATAAAATGAAAGCCTACACTAAAGCGGTGATACACCAGAAAAGGAGGGTGTGAGAGTAGTCTTCCAATGAGTGAGATACAGAAGCAAAGTGCACACTAGAAGGGGTGATGATAGTTCTCCATAATCTAGCAAAATGCATTCATAAAAATATTTCAAACATACACAATGATAATGGATCCCTGCAAGAACATAATAATAGACACAATATCCTTGTAATCAATTTTGAAGGGGCAAGAAGAATGCAAGAAAACACAGCATGGGAAGAATGCATCCACAAACTTATATCTTATTGCTTCCTGATATGCACAGTTCAATCTATTACAAGATAAGGGCCTGGATCACCATGCAAGGAGTCCACTATAAGGGCCTGCAACACATTGGCTTCACAAAGTGATTTTGGCAGAGATTTTCTACAAAAACTACTGCTTTTACAATGAGCCCATCACTCCAATTTATAGAAAAATGGGAAGAGAGAGAGAAGGAAAAATGGAAATCCTGAAATCTATCCTTCAACCACTTGTAAGAGGCATTAAATGGAGTAAAATGATTTTATATTACTTGCAAAAGGCTCCCCATACTATCCCAGGTGCTGCAGCAGAGAAATAATGATGACCATGCCTCTTAATTGCACTCCCAACTACCAAATAAAACACTGTTATGAACCCAGACACGTTTTATAAAAAATCAACACTAATTTCTCATCAAATCCATGGAATTTCTTGATTTTTGTGTGTCGGGCTCAGAGCCATGATTCCAACGGTACCAATTTTGTGTGATTTCGTTGAGAAATGCAAAAGTTATGGCCTTCTGAGTGCGGGTAGCTATTTTGGGTCTGGCAGGCGTTTTCTGTCATTTGACGGGAATGAGCATTAACTGACTGGAGCCGAATATTTTTATTTTATTTAGATATACCTACACTCATTAAAAATAAAAATAGTTTTTGTGGCATAGAGGACATCGTGCTCATTCCAAAAAGTCCAATTTTGTGAAAATCGGAGCTCGGAGTCAAAAGTTATGGCTGTTTGAAGTTTCACGGGTCAAACGTTGACTTTTCTTCTTTACTGCAGCTATTTCGGCAAAATCAGGTCCGCATGTCCCAGATAAATTGGCCCTCTTGCATCGAAATGATTCAAGCTTCCTTGTCCCCTTTTTTGGCTTTTTCACCTTTGTGTGTCCTCGGCACATACTTTTGTCCCAGCTATCTCGGACTTTGGAAAATCTCCGAACTACCCGAAATGGACCGTCTTGCGGAAAATCGGCTGATTCACGTCCCGCGCATAATTTTTTCCTGGCTGTCCTAAACTGCACGAAACAAAAAACTTGACAAGTTTTATTGTCTGTGGTCATTTCACCTTTTCGCGTCCCGACGTCTCAACTGTCCCAAATATCCCGCAGACTGCCTGGGAAAAAAATGTCTGACTTAGCCGATTTTCTTCCCCTTTTGGTTCCAAACTTGGTACCCAAACCTCAGTATGACCCACACTAGTACGATCCGCACCCTTCAGACCCGAAATGCTTTAAAACAATCCTGTAACCTGGCTTTTGCATTTTTTCCATTTTTCTAACTTGTTGGGATTTTTTCTTGGATGGGAGAGTTCGAGAAGCCGAGGGGGCCCCCGAAAACACGATCTTGGGCCTTGAATCAATGTACTTGCTCAGGAATGAAGAATTTGATGCATGTTATCAAAATTACCTTGAGGGGTGAATTTTGGATAACATAACCATTCTTTTAATGGAGTTTATTATACTTAGAACAGACATGCTACCTTTAGATTATGATCTAGGTGCAGCTAAAATGAAAGTAAAATTCGAAGTTATAGACCGATTTGTCAAATCAACCATGAGATCAAGATGTTGAATATGAATTAGTTTTGGTACAAATATTTGACCAGAGCTGAGGATATGTTCATATCAACTTCACGAATGTCCTAAATAGATTATAAAGAATAACTCATTTCTCAATAATGTTTTGATAAAGAAGAAGATGATGATCCTGAAGTGCTAGACTACACCATTTATCTGGATAGAGCCTACAAAGAAGAAGACAATATCTAAAGTTTCAGAGCTTACGTGGTGAGGATAATAATAAACGTTGTCTCAAGAATTTGACATGGTACTGCTAGAGAAAGTCACTCAGTAATAGTCATAAAACAACTTTTGCACTCGGGCATGTAGATAATGCCTTGAAGACTACACATGTCTGCCCAAATGTTGTATGTACCTAACTGTTGCAAGATAGCTTCACAATGATCTTATGGTTGCAAAATATGATGTTCATGATTCAAATCAAATCAAAAAAGTCATCGTATTCACTGCTAGGATGGCCTTGTCGGTAGGCAAGGTATTTTTCTGATTCTCACCCTATTACAACATTGCCAGATTTCATGCTTTTCTTAGAACACAAAAGTGAGTTTCATGTTCGTCAATGTTGGGGAGTGACAAGCCTCAAAGTCATTCAAGACATTGAGATTATAAATTAGATAGAGGTGTTTCCCAGGTCTTGGAATAATCTAATGAATGAAGGTAAAGATAGTGGTGATCGTTGATTGGTTCAACTTTGTTACATTTGCTAGTTTCTACGCAGATGACATTCAGGTGGCCTTGATTACCTACATAGTGAAAGGGAAGCTAATTGCATCGCCTACCAACTGAATAGGTCCATCAGTTTACCTTCATATTGCACAGCTAGTTAGAGTGAGGCTAGATTAGAATTTCCCTCTGCATAGTGAAACCGAAACTTTCATTCACATAACCAATTGTTTTTCAATTCAATAAGACGACTACATCTGTGCACATGATCTAGTTTCCAGTATCCTTTCCCAGCATTAGATATGTTTTTTGTCAAAGTAAACGACCGATTGTATAACACAACATATTCACCACGTTTTCCCATCATTTTGTGATTCAAAGATGAAATTTGCCTACATAATTATACAACTTTTAGTCATAATCGCCATGATTTCTTGCGAATCAGCATAAATGTTATACATTTGTTAAAAAAACCTAAGTGGGATTTTGTAAGGGTCAGCTTGAAAGTTCACCCTAAGTTTCTTAGATTGTTTGTGAAATTACATGTTATTGTGAGTACTCACATTGATCTAACAAATCCTGGAAAGGGATACACATATAATTTATTGCTTGGTTTTGATGACAAGATTAGAATTCCATGAAGGCTATTAATCTAGCACGACTAAAAGTGTTTCCCATAGATAGGACAACTCCTTTCGAGTTGTACACATTTTCTCTGAATGTATCGTCCTTATGTAAGATGACTAGCAATAACCTAGGAAGAGTGTCTGCAATTTTCTTGGGTCAATAAAATAATAATAATTTTCTTTCGAATGGAGATTTTTGAATTACACTTTTACTAAGGCTATGGTCCTACGGAGGGGGCTTGCTGCTCCCAAGAATTTGTAATTTTATTATACTGCCGAAGGCAAGTATATTGTCTTCACCTTAGCTATTAATTTTTTTGCAGAAACCAATAATACTATGTCATGTGTCAGATTTTTTTACTTGTCTAAAGTTTTAGATAAAATATTTACAAGAATATTATGTTTCCCTTTATTGAAGAATATGTCATTTATTTATTTTTGGTGAAGTGCCTAGGTAGGGGTGCATAAAAGTTCGAATCAAATCAATAAAGGGAAGAATTAAAGTCATAAAAGCATTAAAGGCATGGAGCCATTGTAGTACGTCCCTTGCAATTTTCAAAGATCACTCATCCCAATATAATATTAAATTCATTCTAACAAGTTTTTTAAGCATTAAATTAATTCTATACCCTTCCCTTCTATATACATTTATAATCATAAAGATTATTCAGAGTTGATTTTGTATTAATTATTTAAATACGGTATATGAAGGTTAAGTGCTCAATATATTTCAAGAAGAGATCCACATTAAATGGAAGGTTAAACTTAAATATAATAATTAAAAATGTGTATTTTAGCATGATTGAATATTACAATTTAAGCTTCTTTCTCACGCATAAAATCGTTCTCGTGAATACGGATATACTATTTCAATCATTTAATAAATGTGTATTGTCACATGGCATTATGTGAATCTGTTATTTTAATCCAAAATTGGAAGATATTTACTTAGAAGAGGCGATATCAAATTAATCAATTTCATACACCCAGTTTCATGTTCTCACTTGTGTACCCCATGTTGAAGAAATGAGCAATATATTTGAGCAAAGCATCTTTGAAAAAATTACATAAAATCTAACACATACCACAGTTTTATTCACAATAGGCGTTTATCTTTTCATTCTTCAAACAATGTTTTTTTGTTTTTGTTTCTTTTCATAAACTATGGTAAAGCATCTTCTCTTTCAAAGACTTCTTACACAAACAATGCTCACATAGACAAGTTACTATACATTTTACATGTAATTTTATTCAATCACACACAACGACGTAAGTGGAAGCTCTTGTCTTGTTTCGTTTATGTTTTACTGTATGTAAAATATTTTCTTTGCAACTCAAAACTTTAGCACTGTCATTTGTTTTTACATTTGTTCAAAAACTTTACATTTACAATTGTTCTCCCTACATCTCACAAAGTCATTCGCCTTCGGCACTATTATGCCATAAGAGAGCATTGTTAAGTATTAAAAAATGCCAAATGCAGTTTTATTCAATCAAACTTTAAAGTCTCAGAAAGAGTATTCAGTTATGTAAAAGGTATCAAATTTGTTTTAGGAAAATTCTGAACCCCCTCGTATAAAGACAGTGTAGATTGCATTATTACATAGAAACATAATCGCATTCAATTCTGATCGCTGAATTATATGGTTTACCAGAACAAGGTGCTCGGATCTTTGTATTACCCACCCATAAAATCTTCGACCTTTTATCGGGAAGTCGAAGATATTTACTCTTCAATCTAGATATTTTTGAAATAATGTTGTCAATCATTAGAACATGGTACAAGCTTAATTTAATCACATAGAAGAAAATGTAAAGATCATGTGGGATTACACCAGTTTCGGGACGGACAGACTAGATAATACGGCAACATTATTAAATAGTCGAGTTTTTAAGTTTTCTGATTGATCATTAAAAACGACAGAGCCAGGTTTACATTCACCAGATATACATCCGGTGCAGAGAAGGAAAAGGCCTAGGTAGTGGTAGCACCAGCGCCAAATCTCATTGCAAATAGGATAATAACATATTCTAGAATGATCATGTTTTACAACACAAGGTTCACATTGACTCAATAATCAAATACAGTCAGATGCCATATTTTTAACATATAGGACTAAATATGGTAAGGGTCTGAAACATGGCTATTACATAGGAAATGTATTGATTGCAATTTTCAGAAAGCATCATGTAAAAGTTCAATTTCATTTTCAATCACTTAGAAAAACTTCCATTAGTATGCAGTTTTCAAACCCTGATCTCCAAGGTTTGGCTTTAGGAAATACAATATGTATGAAGAGAGTACTATGGACTAGATCTTTCTAGCCAGACTCTGACATAGCTTATTTAAAAAGAGATCTAAATACTGAAAAACTGCCTTGTTCATTGCAATCTACTTTGACTTGTCAATAATCGAAATAGGATTGTTCTAGATTTGATAAGTACACGGGATAGAGAAGGTGGTTTTAGAATAATTTTACACCTTAAAAGCCCTAGCAGTAGTTATAAACAAATATCATACTTGAATGGTTGGTGTGTTAAATTTCAGCAAACAACAAACGCAAAACTTATGCTCGGCACGGAGCAGGAATTATTGGTTGGTTGATTTTATTTTTCAACAGAGCAAACATATATGCATATGCATGCAGAAAAATGGAAATAAACCTTCCTAAAATTTCTGCTGTCTAATTTATTGTTTCCCAAGAGTAACTGAAGATCCGATTGGCAGATCCTAAACGCTCATATCTGTAAGATTTTTATCTTCCGACTAGTTGTAAACATCCGGCCATTTAAAGGCCCTGCTTGTTTCCCAGGCTACCCCGGTTCGAATCCCTCAATGTCATATGCCAAGCCTGCCATTATCATTTCACTGTAATTGGCGATCCCTGTTGGCTTTCTGGGGGGGGCATAGAGATTCTGGTAAATTGTGTATTTAAAAATAAGATTAATTGTATCTTCAACTAATTGGAAACATTGAAGAGCAGAGGTATCTCAGACGATTGAAAGGCTACCGTGTCCTAGGCGACCCGATGTATACATCCCTCAACGTTATTGTGAAGATACAAATTTCCAAATACAGAATATAATATAAATCATATGCAAAAGAAATGTTGGTGTGCTGAAATGCCTTAGTATTCAATATACTCTGAATAATAGAAATACTTTTGAGGTATTCAAACACTATAAAATATTCCTTAAAGAAGTAATCTCTACAAAATCTCCATTACAAAAACCAAACCTGCTATGCTGCTACTCTCTATCACAATACATAATTGATCCTTACTGGCTTAATTCCAAATGAATAGTATGACTCCATATATATAACACCTCTTCTAATTATACTAGGTTAGGGTAAATCCTTAACACACATTATTCATTAAAAGTTACCTGTATCTCGCAACAAAATGAATAGTTAGTTATGTGTGTCACATGTCAGCATTTCCATAATCTACAGACATATCACAATACCATAGGCCTAGGTAGATAATATTCCACCCCCCTTGTTACATAACATTATGGATAACATTTCACTTGTTTTAATTACGCTGATAAGAATTCTACAATGGTAGTCGCGAGAGGGAGCATGGATAGTTGGGGACTGTAATATCCTTGGATAAACAATTGATTGGCGACCTTAAATGTGACGTCCATTTGACTGTCTTAAGACAGTTTTTCTTTTTGCATCGAGAAGGCAATCAAAAAATTGCAATATCTTGGGCAAACGGTAGAGTTTGCAGCCCGTTTGTTTTTTCTGGAAATATATTTTGAGTTAAACAATGGTGTGGTTAGATTGAGGCTATCTATCACCTGTCAATAAAAAATTTGCAAAAAAAATGATAGATTTAGATATTGGAGTTTTCAAATAGATTTACTTAAGATATTTATACTAGTGTTATCCATAATGGTATGTAATAAAGGGGTGGAATTAGACCATGGTATTGTGATATGTATAGAGGTTATGGAAATTCTTACCTGTGGCACACATAACTAATGATTTCTTATATTGGGACATCAGCCTTTTAACTTATTCTTGATTATTAATTTCTGGTCAATATCTTTCCTTATTGGACGGAAATCGGTGGTTTTCCAAGTTTGGTTTTTCATCAACGAGTCATATTCTGAACGCATAGCCTTGTTACTTTTCACTGCATGCATGGATTGGAGAGCCTCTTCCACGCTTTTAGGCTTAAATAATATGTCAGAATATAAAACTGATGTGAAGAAACCTTGAGCATTTTCTATTACCTTCTATGAGGGTTTCCTTATACGGAAGGAAGCCTTTTTAGTTGGTTATCCTCCTAAACTTGAATTTCCTCAATTTGTATCTAGTGCTCCAATATGCAGTGGATTCTTTTTTCATTTGGCAGGGACTGCTTTTTTTCATTTTCTGCATTTTCAATATCATTGGGAAGCTCCACTTCATATTGATCCCTGTGATGTGTCAACTAGTTTTGGGCATTTTGAGATCCCTATTTCAGATATTTGCAGCAGCAGCAAATGCTTCAGCCCAGTACTGTCTTGCATGTTTGCTGTCCTCCAACATTGTTCTAAGACTGTCAGTTAGTATTCTATAACTATTCGTTCGTTCGGCTACACCGTTTTGCCGAAGGTTGTATGGAATCATTAGCTGCCTCAAGATCCCACTATCTTTACAGTATTGGTCAAACTATCTTTTACCGATCAAATGAGAATTAAAACTATCTTTTACTAATCAAATGAGAACTAAAAAGTTGATAAAGAAATTACTATGTAAATTTATGGGGGACTTAAAAAGTTACGCGGTGGTTTCAGAAGCATGCAATACAAAATGTAAACACCGGGAAGCTACAACATTTAATAATAAAAAATAGTGTAGAATCCAGCCATAGCCAATGAACCCGGTTACAGGTGCTAAAGCTACCAAAATAATGTTCTCATCATCATCACCAAATCTAGGGCTTTTGGCCTATAAACAAAAAGCTTTTACAGTACTGCTTCATTAGATAAACTGACTGTTAAATAGACACTGCAGTTAAAAAAACCAAAATCCCATCCAAGAGGTGCCAAAATGTTATAAAAAAATGTGGATGCTTTGGCCATTACTATTGAAGCTTCCAGTTCAGATGGTAAGAGTATCCAAGAACGATTCACAGTAATGCATATTGAAGCTGGATGCAAAACAAATAAAGAATTGAGATCTGCTGTGGATGCTTTGGCCATTACTATTGAAGCTTCCAGTTCAGATGGTAAGATTATCCAAGAACGATCCACAGTAATGCATATTGAAGCTGGATGCAAAACAAATAAAGAATTGAGATCTGCACTGTTCTAGTCATCAGTGATCCTATGTCAAGATACATGTTGAAGCAAAACAGATCTTATTTGATGAACTTTAGGTGGTGTAGTCATAACGATGAGCCAATGGAGAAAATGTGCCATTTTCAATCTATTTCCATGGAGTGATGCCATGTGAGAATTAAAATAGTTAGCCAAAACAGAGTAAGAAACGTAAATTTGATCCAATGATAAACAATTTAATGAGAAACTCTCTTCCAAAGTCAGAGCCGAATTAAAGGCTATGAGCGCCCTAGGCAATAATTGAAGTGGATGCTCTTCTTATAATTTTAATTAATATTTTTTTCCCACCAAACAAATAAATAAAATTTATGTACGTTGTTGTATTTTAAAATTTGCATAAGAATCATAATAAAACACTACTTTAGATAAATTGGTATGCAAAAGGAATAAAAATACCCTATAAAATTATCAAATAAGGACAAATAATATGTCATGGATGGAGAGAATTAAATGTAGGAGGTGTTCAGAATGCAACAAATATAATTTTTTATACGAGGTTGGTTACTCGTCTTATTCACCAATATCAAGTAGGTGATGGACTCAAAACTGAACAAAACATCATGTTTTTGTAAAGCAGTAAAAAATTTTAGATAGCTCTCATAGTTTTGTGAAGAGTGGTATTTGGACCAAGCCTACTAATTCCCCCAATCTATTAAGAATAGAGAAATAAATAATTCTTTCTTTCAATTATACTTGCCTCTACTAGCTACACTAGTGACATTATGAAAAATACATGAACCTTTCCTAAGAAAAAAATACACCTAAATTATCTAGAGTTATATAAGAGAATTTGTAACAATAACAACAATATTTTTTATGTATGCGTGAAATTTATATTACTTTATAATAATATCATCAATAAAAAGTTCAATTACTATTGATTTTAGATAAAAATATTAATATTAAATTTTAATAATGACTAAAAATAATAAAAATATTTAGGTTTAGAAGCTCCCTAACTGCTAATGTCCTAAACAGTTGTCTAGTCTGTCGAGGACTTAATCCCCCCTTATCCAAAGATTAGATTGAAATAGTCTACAACCATTATAACATATTCATAAGACTTCCATAGCCACAATTTAAATTCAAGCTTAGTTTTAAAGTCTTTTCTTGGATTGGTGTGGGAACTTGATCTTAAATATCAAAATATAGTCGACTCATTAAAATAATTATCACCATTAAGGGGAAAGAGTAAAACCGTTAAAATCCTCAAATGAATAACAATGTATGGAAAATAAAAAAATAAAAAATTTAATACTTGCGGGGGAATAAACAAAAATAAATAAATAAACGAGAACAATCTTATAGTAGGATGTACAAATAAAACATTGTTACTATGCGATATTCGAGATGCTGCTTCACACGTTTAACATCATTTTTAATGTTAATACATGTACAATATCTATATACTTTGGGTGCATGTAGATTGGTGAGTTAATTTACTATATGTAGTCACAAATTAATAGAAAGCAATATGTTTGTGAGTTTTTAACGAAGAATCTTTGAGGATTGTTTTGTGTATGACAAAGGGGTTACACAAAGCTTAGTCGTGAATATAGAAAAGCATGGTAAACAAAAAATAATAGGCCTATGGGGTTTCGAGAAGGAATTTTTATGGGCTTTTGTACAAAGTATTTTTGGTGGGGTTTTACTCTTTAAAATATTTGTGTGTTTTATTTGTGTCCCTTGTCTTGTAACTATCATTAATTAGATTTCAATTGTCTTTAAATTCCACACATTGAACATTAGGTGGTCATGTGGGGTCATATGGACTCGTGTCTTCTTCTAATATATGTAGTGTTCCATGGAGACGTGTCCCCCTTAATATTCAAACATTTCTGGGGACTGGGATGTCTTAAGGAATTGAGGACTTATGGGAAATGTCCCCCGCCGTACAACCCCCACCACATGGAGTCGGGGGACATCCCTAGGACATCCCCCTAAAGTGGGGATGCTTCCTTCTCAGAGAGGACGTTTGGGACATTTTAGAATGTCTGTGAGGCTTTAGGGAAACATGCCCAAGTCCCTCAAACATCCTGGAGACTTGCAATTGTCCCCTGTTCCAAAAATGCCAAAACAATGTTCTGTAAAATGTAAAAAACATTTTTTAATGTTTTTGTCACCAACCTTAACCAAATAGTTTATGGGGTCTCACCTACACTTCAAGCACAAAAAAACTATAAATTATCATTTTTAATGTTAATACATGTACAATATCTATATACTTTGGGTGCATGTAGATTGGTGAGTTAATTTACTATATGTAGTCACAAATTAATAGAAAGTAGTATGTTTGTGAGTTTTTAATGAAGAATCTTTGAGGATTGTTTTGTGTATGACAAAGGTTAAACAAAACTCGGTCATGAATATAGAAAAGCATGGTAAACAAAAAACGATAGGCCTACGGGGTTTCGAGAAGGAATTTTTTATGGGCTTTTGTACAGAGTATTTTTGGTGGGGTTTTACTCTTTAAAATATTTGTGTGTTTTATTTGGGTCCCTTGTTTTGTAACTATCATTAATTAGATTTCAATTGTCTTTAAATTCCACACATTGAACATTAGGTGGTCATGTGGGGTCATATGGACTCATGTCTTCTTCTAATATATGTAATGTTACATGGAGACGCGTCCCCTCTTAACATCTAGACATTTCTAGGGACGAGGACGGGGACGTCTCAAGGAATTGAGGACTTATGGGAAATGTTCCCCGCCGTCCCACCCTCACCACATGGAGTCAAGGGATGTCCCTAGGACATCCCCCTAAAGTGGGGATGCTTCCTTCTCAAAGAGGATGTTTGGGACACTTTAGAATGTCCATGAGGCTTTAGGGAAACATGCCCAAGTCCCTCGAACATTCTAGAGACTTGCAGTCGTCCCTTGTTCCAAAAATGCCAAAAAGGTGTTCTATAAACCGTGAAAACATTTTTTTTATGTTTTTGTCACCAACCCTAACCTAATAGTTTATGGGGCCCCACCTACACTTCAAGCACACAAAAAAACTATAAATGAACCTCACTCCAAATCACTATCAAAGCTTGAAAACAACGAGCAAGGTTGCAAGTGCAAGAGTGAAAGCAAGTGCAAAACGAGCAATAATAAGAGAACAAACAAGTGCCAAGTCTTCATTGATCAACCGTTCAACTTCGGAGATGATTTTTAATTAGAGGCATTGGGCCATTGGCCAATTGTATTTGAAGTTTGGATGTAATCATCTTTTTAAATATAAATTATGATATACATATTAACATATTGATATTCAACATTTTTCATTGTTCAATGCAATGTGCTCAGTATTTCAAAGTTTCATTTGTTATTCCTTATACATTTTTTATAACTATTTTTTTCGAGTATTATATCTATTTGCACCACCATCCTCCTATCATTCCCGAACCTAGGCCCTTGGTCCCCCCGCCACCCGCCCACACTTACCCCCTTGCATTTGGAGACTCTGTGGAACTATTAATATATGTTATATTTGTTGAATGAATTAGATGGTATCAATTAGAATAGATGAGCTTTTGTTATCATGTGATCTTGTGAGAGTGCAACAAACAATTGCTATTGATGAAGATGATTTATAACTTGAAAAGTGAAGCTCAACTATGTGTTGGCCATCATGTTACACAAACATCATACTGGTGTTATTGTTGGTTTTTACAAATGTCATGTATAGGCCAAACTCTAAACCAATAGATTTTCATATGTATGTGGTCATATAATTGAAGTGTTATAGCCATCTAGTCTGAATACAAACAACCATTAGATATATTATTTGATGCCCGTTCACATGGGCTTGATATTATTTACATGAGTCACAAGGACTTATATTAGATAGAGCCCTAATGGACAATGACAATACCTCTTCAAAGCAATATTTTCCAAATACCTTCATATAACAAATCGTTCAATTACCTTTGTATAACACCCACAATCCCTTTTGTTACTACCCAAGGACCAAAATTATGAAGGAGGAACTTTGCTTGCGATCTCTCTCTTTATAACATTAATGAAAATAATCAATTCCATATTTATTTTGTTATATTATAAAATATAACAATGTATGACATGGCTAATAGTTTTGCAATACACACAACTCTAACTATGACCCTACTCAATGTATCAACACACCTTTAACACATTCAAAAGTGATGATGCTAGAATTTACTCAGATGAACAACAAATGTCATTTGAAAAATTTGAATGTGTGAAAAATAGAAGTCAAGATTTCTAATAATTTAAGGATATGAAATTAACAAATTACAAAAGAATGTTGGTCTGCCAAGTGAATGTGTTTATCGACACTCCAGGGTTTGGTAACAATATAAATGAGTAAGAATATGTGGAATGTTCTTGAAGGTAATTCAAGACATTTGAAAAACAAAGATGTAGCATACAAAAAAAAAGTAACAATATAAAGGTACTGTAAATCAATCTTATGTTTTTATCTCATTATTATTTATATTCTTCATAGATCATTATTTGAAAACAATTATACATAATATTGAAAAATAAAGAATGTTCTAATAAAAACGTATAAATAATCCTTTGCAAAGTAGAAACAAATATCACTCTAAAATGTTAGCTCTTTTGTTTTAAAATGGCCAAGTTGACCTTTGCCTAAGGTAATGCATCAAGTGTGTTACATTATGGACAAAATTGTTACATTAGAACAATTTTAGGAAATCGGAAATTGGGAAATGTTGAAAATAGGTTTGCTTGTTCTATTAGTGGTTGTGCTTTGGAACATAACATGAATTATTATAGATAGTTTTAGCTATGTAATTAATTATTTTGTAATAAAGTGAGTCAAGTTTGGGAAAAAGAGATTACAGGTTCACAAAAGGGAAGTGGGGAAATTAGTAGATAAGAAAGAATATTAAAGGTGGAAGTATAAGAACATAATATGTAAACCACACATAATAATAACGAAATTAGAAGGGGGGAAGTGGGGAAATTAGTAGATAAGAAAGAATATTAAAGGTGGAAGTATAAGAACATAATATGTAAACCACACATAATAATAACGAAATTAGAACGGAAAGCCCTGAAGATTCTAGCATAATGGAAAACAAGCATATTGAAAGGGGATTTTTAAGCAATTTTAAAAAAACAATTGTATATATTCTATAAATAAAGAGAGACCGAGAAAATTTAATGAGACCTTATATTAATGAAATAGTCTCAACAAGTTGCTATAAGACAACACATATGTGCATGAGTGTTCTTTAATACACATGGCATAATTCTAAATGAGATTTATAGTGATCTCCAGGGTAAGGATAAGGAAGTATTTATAGAAAAGCCTTACAAAGTATAGAAAAATAACATCATTGAGTGGATGATGGGTGACTTACTTGAATCTTAGTGGTTTGTTTACACAATGTGACCTTTTTCTTATTTTCTAATTAACAAAACAAGAATAATAAAAGGTTTCTCGCCTAGGATAAAATCCTAACCCTAAATAAACTTAAATCCAAGATGCAAATAACAATTTGCACCAACACCCCTGCCTCCTATCCCTTAAGTGCAACTTAGGAGGTGCATACAAAAATGAGTTCGACGTCTCTGAAGAAGGATCTCGACATTATGCCTGATCAGATACCGATGTTCAATACCCAAATGCCAAGAACTATTTGAAGGGGAGTGTCCTTTTGGGCGTCATTTCATCTTTATGGATTACATGGTCATCCAATTAACCACAAAGTCTGAAAGAAGAGATCGTATTGGATACAACGATTGCTCCAAATGTGCATATTCTCAAACAAGTGCTAGGGCTACCAATATTGATGCTAACAACCTATATAGAAGAAGACCTCCTTAAAAAGGAATAGATCTGCACAAGTGGTCCGAATCCACTACTTGAACAAAAAGAAACTAACAAATGTTGGGGGAATAAAAAGTTGTTGTCCAAGAGGAGATTTTTATACTGCCTCTAGCGTCAAAAATGTAGAACCAACGACAACAAACTAAGGTATCTCTATGAAACACTATAAAAAGAGGCACGTGTGGGTTGATCCATCACTCAAAGTGCCAAGAATGGGTATACCCGTCATTAACAACTTGTTTCATTGTGTTGATCCGTTACTCAAAAAGTGCACATGGGCGGGGCTAATATGTCATTTAAAATGCCAAGGTTGTTTAATCTGTCACATAAGGTTGCCAATCAAGGCAATGATGGCTTGACCCATCATTCAAGATTGTCAAGAAATGGTGAATTACACTAATGAAGTAGTAAACAATACTTAACCATTCCCTGCAATGATGAACCAAGACAATGCTTGAAAGAAATGTGTGGATGATGCTAAAAAAATTAGGCTATCATGCAAACTAAAATTTCAACAAAGGTTTTGTTTCTATGCTAGAAGTTACTCTGCACTCAAAGGGAGTCACCAACAAAAGCAACACACATTTATATAAACTATGAATGGATGGACTGATTGAAACCCCTTGAACAAGTGCATAAATGGTTATAGGATCTTGTTTGTGGTGGTTTATTTGCGAAATCTCAATGTGGTAGATTAGGTTTCCACATGCATCTTCATGTAAAGTGAATGAACTAAAAGAGAGCAATGTTAAAGTAAAATCATAGAAGTACTTGCAATTACACAAGAAAGAGCTAAAAGCCATGCCAAGCTTGACATGAACCTCGAATTTGTAGAACTATCCCTAGTTACCAAAAAGACATGGCTCTAATAGAAAAGTTTCAAAATAGTCCCCAAGGCAACATAGTACACTAGGTTTCCGCATGCATCCTTGAGTAAAGAGAAAGAAGTAAAGGAGAGCAATGCAGAAGAGAAACCACGCGAGTAAACGAAGTTACACAAGGAGGCATTAAAGACCTTTCCACAATGCCTTAAGAAGGAGCTTGACACACAAACCTCAAGGGGTTCACAGAATTGCCCGTAGTTTCCTAACAAATGTGACATAAGCAACAAGAATGCCAAATAGTCCCCAAGGCACGAAACAAGTGTGCCAAATAAAAACATGCTAGGCACACATACCAATGGGCCAAATGAAGTCTACACCTAGAAATATAACACTATATAATTGAATGTGTTTACAACAAAATTTTCCTCAAAATTTGCTTATAACAATACATTGAACAATCAAATTCCTTGTTTACAAATTTTGTGTGAAAATAACAAAACATAAACAATGTTTCTATATAAAATATTTTGGAATTTGTCTATAGAACCTAGATTCTCCTTGAAAAAATATCTAAGTTAAAGAAAAGAATTGAAATCCAAGCTACTGATAAAAAGTTATGGTCCGTCAAAGTTGAATCGCATATAGAGGAAATTTACACCAGTATGAAAAAAGTAATCTTCATAAGAGGGTGCTATTTCTTGCCATGTCAAAGGCACGCTTTGGTCTTCTCACAAGTGAAAATATAATTTGGAAACAACTTTTATGGACCCCCAAGTAATGTCAACGGGTCAAAAAAGTCCAAGGTCTTTAAAAAACATAAGTCTAGGATAGGAGATCTCTAGGTCGAGACAATGTAACCCAAGGCAAGTAGCTCGGGCTTGAGTAGGGTTTGGTGTGGTGGGGAGTTAGGACGGAAACGATGTTTGGGCAACATCGTGGGTGGCATTCCATGTGCATGGTGCAAATAAGGGAGCAACACACTGACGATGGTGGGGAAGTCATTGGTGGGGGCACAACTTAGAGGGAAGGATTTCGAGGATGGATGATGACAAAGAAAGGTGTCATCAAGTAGAGGGGGCGATGTGCTCGAAGAAGCTTGGGAGCTTGGTGGGTGGGGAAGGGAAGGGTTGGGACTCTACAATGCACACTTGACCCTAATTATTTTAATTTTATTAAGAGTTTATAAAAGCTTGTAACTTCAAAAACCTTGATTTTTTTGTTTGAAAATCAAACTTACAATATAATATTTTCATATTACCCCAAAATGATTTTTAGACCCCCTTCGAAAAATTTGGAAACCCCTAAAATGCTCACAAAAGCTTGGACGTCTCCGAAGGATACTCAAAAACTTAAAACCCACAAAAAAAAATTCAACATATTCATATGAAATTTTCCCAAAATGATTGGAAAAAAAAAACACCCGTTAGCTAAAATGACCCTAGTAACTCTGAAAATCTTCAAAATTTTAATAGAAATATGAGATATTTGTAGTGAAAGACATAAGAGGCATGGTTTCACCCAAAAATGAGACTTTGTTCTCTAATTTTTTTGAAAAATGCAAGAAACCTACTCTAATACCATGAAAGAGCATTGAAAACATGTAGAAAACATGTGGAAATGATCTACATCTCTAAATTGCATAAATATGCATAAGATCAACATAAAACAACTAGAAACAACAAAGATTTATTTCTTGCATAGTCTACAAAGGAAGAGAGATAGAGAAAATTAAATTAAATCCTTCATTAATGAAATGCACTCGATAAGCTACTCCAAGGCAACCTAAAGTGCTTTTCCTTAAGGTGTCATACCTATCATGAAATAGACTATTTGGAAAGAATTTGTAAAACAACTAAGCTACTGTACCAATTAGTAATAATAAACAAAGCAAGTTTTTATGCCTAGATCGTGAGCTCTTAGTGGTGGAAGCCTCAACAAGGGATACTTAACAAAAATATTAAATGAAAATGGGTTCCAAAGCAACAAAAAAGTAATTGATTTTAGAGTAGAAAATGTATATATGGAACATATCATATGAGTTTTTTAAAAGGAAGAGTTGGATAAACGCCTCAACAAGTGTTTTGGAAAGTAGAAAAGCAAGTCCTCCACACTAGAGAAACTGATCGCCATAGAGTATTATGAAGTAACTTGGAGCAAATTACGGACCAAAATGAAGAAGTTAATAAGATCTATGATGTGGGAAAACTTGAAAAAACCTAAGATCATTGTTTGGAAGAGCAAAATATGCCAGTAATAGGTCTTATAATAGAAAAAAATGGAGATGATATGGAGAAAGATTAGATGTTGATGCCCTAGTCACAAAGGGTAAACCAAAAACAAAATGAAGAAAAAAATGAGAAGTGGTTTTGGAAACCTAATTTTGATGGACAAAAAGAAGAGAAAAATAGTGATAAGAAACTATATGCCCTAAAAATAGAGAAGAAACACTTAAAACAAGGGAAGATAGAGAAAGAAATGGACATAGAAGAGAGAAATTAGTGAAATATTGGGCACATAAATTGTTATGTAAAGCATATTTGTTACCAAAATTAAACAAGAAATTTTACTTAAAATATTTGAGAAAAATTAGACCTAGAAGAGACAAACTAGCAAAATCTTCGGCACATAAATTGTTATGTAAAACACATTTATTACCAAAATTTAATAAGAATTTTTATTAAAAATAGTTAAGAAAAAAAGTAATTAAGATAAAGTGACTATTCATGGATGTTAAGATAACTTGAACACACTGATAAAATTTAAAAATTAACCAAAATAATAATATTATATTTTTAATATCTTGGATATTTCATATGATTTCTACTTGAAACACATTTTTAAGGTGATTTTTTTGGTTCACTTTCCTCAATTGAAAATTTTGCAATTTCAATAGTAAAATTTACTCAAACAATTTAAATATATGGTTTTTTTTTCTGTAAATGTGTCCATCATAAATGTATTGATGAAATAAAAATAAGATTAGATATTCTTTATATATCATTTAACTATATTTGGATACGTTTGACATAAACATATATACGACATTTAAATTCTTGTAAGCTAAAAAGTTGTTCCTAAAGATTAGTTGAATTATGAAACATTTCAACAATATTTATTTTGTTTGTCAATTTTAATAATGTTAGATTTTTTTAATCAATCAAATTGGATGAATATAATCTTTGTTATATTTCAACTCTCTTTTATAAAACAAATTCATCGTCACTCCATATTTTTTCTTTAAACTTTGTAGTTATGTAAGATTTGGAATTATTAAAATATTTATGATTAGATTGTTATCTTTTATATTTTAGCAATTAAAAAGGCTTAAAAGTGTCTCTAGCGCAAAATTTCTTTAGTTTGTGATGGTTTCTCGTCTTAGAAATGATAACATGGAACCTATTGTTAGAAGTGAACATCTTGTGTTTATATTCTAGGCATTTAATCATCACTAAAATCTCTATTGAAATACAACCAAATTCAATTAAAGAATGTGGTACATCTAACATTACATTATATTTAGAAGTTGTAGGTTATAAATAAATTTTGGATATGTACAAATTCAATTCCAAGTCTCACGAGAGATATTGCAAGCCTAGACTCCATAATTCTGTAGGATAGTTAAAGTGTTGAAAATATTTGTGTTGAATATTTTTTTCTTCTTATCAAACTTTTCCATGATTCAACACGTTTACACATGTTTTTAAGATCATAACAATATTTCCAACCACTAATGATTCTCTTCTCTATATTATAGTTCTAATTTAAATAGTATCTAAATTCAACATTAATGGTAAGTTCCTAATTCTTAAAACATGTTGGAGAAATTTGAATGAATTTTAAAATCATCACAATTTTTTTAAGAAGAATAAGAATGATAATTACGATGTGTTGGTATAAATGCAGTTCTCTACACATTTTTCAATTATGTCAATATAAATGTCAAAAAGGGTAGGAGAGAGGATATCAATTAATCATTCACCATTGCATTTCCCCTCTACACATTTTTTCAATTTTGTCAATATAAATTTCAGAAAAGGGTAGGAGAGAAAATATCCCTTACCATTCATTATTGCATTTCATTATAGTGGGAAAAGGGATATATGTTACATTTTATCTTGAGAATACCCTCTTCACAAAGCCTAATCACCAAACTAGGTAGGTCAAGGACAGCGATTTGTTTTGATTTTTTCCTAAATTTAACTTTTGAAATGATATCAAAGGTCTTTTATCCCTCAACAAAGATTTCAAGGTGATTCAAATTACTTCCTAGTTAAAAAATATTACATGAAATGAAACGAAGCTTCCTATTTAAAAAAAAAAAAAGAATTCAAATGTAAAGGATTGTTTGATGGAGTAGAAAGTCTTACGCACTCTAAAGAAGTTGATTCAATTCATGTCAAGTTTGAAAATACTATCATTCCTACAAAGTACTTTAGGTAGTGCTCCAACATGTGTAAGGTTAAACACATTTGGGCTACCCTCTAGAGTGCTAACAATATAAATAAAAGTTTTTACAATTTAAGGAAGGGACTCCTAATGCAATATGAGGTATGCATTGAAATATATATAGTAAATGGGTCAGTAATACACAAACTTTATGCTTAACATTTGAAAGAAATAAAATAAATAATAATATGGAGGTAAAGATGTACGCTCTTCTAAAATTAAGAGACCTTTGTAAAACTTTAGGCCTTTTAACTATGCACATGTTTACAACTCTAGTTTAAAGAGGTCTTTTTTGTTTGCTGTAAAAAAATTCACGAGATATGGGGAAACTACAATTATAATTAACAAATGTTTTAACAAGAAAATGTTATTAGGATTGAATAAAAGATGCAAGCTTCTATGGAGGATTTTAACTTCCTAGAACAACACATTAGTACCAAGCAAAATATTAGGTCATGACAAACCTATTTTGGTTGGGGTGCAAGGATAAGGTCTAAAAGCTCATATAGATCTAAGTGCATAAGTGAGTGATATATGTTTTTATAAATTTAAAAGCAAAACATGTTCTTACATTTGTGCAACTACTATGTATATATATTATGGATTTACCATATGTTAAGAAGTTTGTGAGAACTTTGAAGAGAAGTAAATTGATAAATTATATCAAAGAAACAATATTAACATAATGTTTAATCTATAATAGAAGAAAATGATATACATACAAAACACAAGATTTCACTTGGGAAAAAACTTAGCATAGTAATATTTTTCCTTTGTGCATTAACTCAAGTGATTATACTATGATAATGCACTTCAAACTTTTGTTTTACTCTAATGCATGCATGAATATATGTAAGCAGGTCAAGAGGTAACCGCCTAAGTGGTGTTACAATAAAATAATGCCTCCTCTAAAACCACCAATACAATACTATTGTTGTAAAAACCATTGAAAATTTGAAATGAGCAAGGATCCTCGATTAAAGGGTTATGGGTCCTCTAAAACCCACATTTAGGGTGATACCCTTCACCACACTAAACAAGCCAGATTGTACAACACGCATGTATGTACAATCTATAAAGGGTGTATATCATGTTGAATGCACCACATTTCCAATGTTCTCCCACTTGTTGAGTACTTTGCATAAGAGGCCATAAATTCTTAGTTTCAAATGCAAAGAGTAGCCATGCCAATGATTTTCTACACTTAGAAAATTTCTTAGTACTCACAACTTTCATCAATGAATCAACAATAATCTCCTATTTATCAACTTTTTCCATAACAAAATAGTAAAGTACATCAATATACTTCGATGGAGAATGATAAGTGGGGGTTCTTTGCCAAACAAATTGTTCTTCAACTATCACAATCTTTCCTTGCTATTTTCTATAAGAAACCAATAGTCAAACACAACCTTTGTAGACATATTGTCTTGTATGAGTAGTTGCCATTTGTTATCTGTATGGTAGGTATTGCAATAGTATATCTTTTCCTTATCTCCTGGTTGCTCCACTAAACACATTAAATACATAAGAACTTGTAGATCTTCAGCAGTCGAGATCTCCAACTTCGAATCCACAAAGCTTTGTAAATTCACAATTGTATTCTCCTTGGGTCTTCTTAGGTAGTAGATTGCACAAACTGAATTACCACACAAATAATTGAATATCCTTTTCACAACAATCCAATGTTCCTTGCCTAGGTTTGACATAAATCTCTAACTTCCCACACTGTATGGGCAATGTCAAGTATAGTACAAATCATTGCATACATCATGTTTCCAACACCATTTGCATTAGAAACCAAAGACATTATCTTGATTTCCTTGTGTCTTGGGAGACAAATGAACAAATAATTTTTGACTAACAAGGTAAAGAGTATTTATAGGTTTACATTTATACAACTTAAATATTTGCAACATCATCCCAAGATATTTTCTCTAATATAACCACAATTTCATGTTTAAAAGATCCCTTTTTATTTCTTTGCGCAAGATAAATTTTGCAACACCTAATTCCTTTGTATCAAACTTTAACGATAATTGAGTTTTAATTTGCTTATCACTTTTTGTTACCAATTAACATGTCATACACATACAATGCTACAATAATAAAGTTATCACCTTCATATTTGTATTATATTTCACTAGAGGGGGCACCATTAGGTGACTAACCATTTTCAACCTTTTTAATTCTGCAATCCTTCTTACGATGCCAAGTTTTACAATAACCCCAACATTTCCTGAAAGTTCTTCCTGGAGTCTTAGATTTGCCTCTAAACATTGAGTGTTTGTCCTTTCACTTCCTTTTATATCTCTCTTGGTAACAACCTTCCATAAACATGTCATCTTTTGTTTGATAATTCTCATTGAATTTAGGCCTCATTTCTTTTGATAATAAGGTTATAACTAAATACTCAACTTTTAAAGTCGATGTAGTGCTAGTAATTGCCATAAGTAGATTATCCCAAAAATATGGCTAAAACAAAGCAAAGTGATACACTTTTCATTGTCATTCATTTTAATTACAACGCAATGTAACCAACTTGCCATAGTGTTAAAAGTCATTTAGACGTTCAATCACATAATCAAATACAACTTTAGAGAAATAGTTTGTTCTCTAGAGGCTTTATTTGATAGAAATTTTGCAACTTATCCTATAGTTTCTTAGCATTATCTTTTCTCGATACAATTGATAAAATTGAATCTAACATACACAATCTGATTGAACTCTACACCTTCCAATTAAGCTTCTCCCAATTTTTTGACTTCAAAGCCTAGGGCATGTTTCTTGACATAACCCACCAATCTTAATTTACAAACAAATCTTCTATCTTGAGCTTCCATTGCTCAAAATGTTGGCCATTAAAATTTTCAATCGATATCCTTGTGCTTCCCATTATTTTTCTTTACAAAAGATTCTCACATTCAAAGTTCCCACTCAAGAAATAGTTTATCACATGGAAAAGAAATCCTAGCTCTTCAAACAAAGCTAAAACTTAGCTATGATACCAAACGAAATTGCATAAGCCAATAAACTTATACCATATAAGCAATATTAACAAAATCTTTAAGACAATAGAAGAGAAAAATGACATACATAATACATAATATTTCATTGAGGAAAACAATTTCAAGAAAAATAATCAACATAGTAATTTCTTCTTTATTGTACTAACTCAAACATTTACATTACAATAACACAGGTCAATGTTATGTTTTACCCTAATGAATGTGCAAGTAAATGTAGGCAGATCAATAGGTAATAGCCTAAGTGGTATTATAACACAATGGATACCAAATCCATAGGCTAAAAAGACACCACGTAATAGTGCCCATTAAACCACCCATATAATACTATAGATTGGACCCCACTAAATGTGTTAGATTATATGCCATGCATGACAATATGATTTATAAATAAGATAAATTTTCCAAAATATACAACACACATTTCCAACAAAATTAAGGAAAAACCAAAGTTGTGTTAAAAAAATGTTATAACATGAAAATATAATTAACATTGAAGAAAAAATACGCACTCAAATGAAAGGGTTTTAATTTCTTAGGACACTTTATTAGAATGAGGCAAAATAAATATACCTCTTCTTCAAGGTGCAAAGATGAGGTCCAAGCTCACATACATCAAAGAAGGTAATAAGGGAAAGAGATTTTTAAAAAATAAAATTTAAAAGAAAAACATACGAATGTTGGTTTAGTTCGACACCTTTGGTTAATCTTACTTAAGATAGTATAATTTCAATTTTTTGAATTAGAAATTATGTAGTGTATTTGTGCACCTACCACATTGGTGTCTTTTATATACATGTTATCCTTTTACAAAAGAGAGAGTGTGGAGTCATCTCTTTACTTTGTCATGATTCATTTTCAAGGAGATGGTAGTATCATAGGTTTTAGCTTTAAGTATTAATATAGTGTTTTCACCAATATTTTCATTTGATGTATTTAAGTGAGGTTATTTGTATCCAAGTGATCCAGACTTGTTGTAGTTTCAAAATTCAACATGGGATCAAACCTTTGTTGTTAGGACCCACTTCAAAAAAAAAAATCTCGTAATGTTAATTTTAAGCAAGTGTTAGTATAAATATATCTGTAAGCTTAAATTGGGCAAGCTTAATTATTCTAAGCTTAGCTCAAATAAGTCTAAGCTAGGTCAATTTGACCGAAATGTGGTATGTACACTGATGATTTAGAGTTAGAACATACTTGTCCAAATTTGATAAGTCAATTTAATTTGGCTAAATCTTTAAGTGGTCGTTCATTTGGAAACTCATGTCTCTATAAAAAAAACTATAGTAAGCATTTTTATTTTCCCAAATAACATTTTTGCCACATCAAGAACAAATAGCTTGTAGGGCCCACACAATGACACATTCAACATTCTATCAGACCTCTCTCTTATGTACACCATTTTTAGACATTAGTTTTTCATCGCTAATATCTTGGTCATATGAGCACATTTTTAGTGCCATCCTTTTTACCACGCATAAATTTTGAGAGCTTTGTAGCATGCGTTTTGAATATTACACTCTTTGATGTTAGTTTTTGCCATATTGGTGTTATGGCATATTGTTTTTAACATACGTTAGACATAGATAAGCCTTTCAAGCATTACTTTTTTGAAACTGTATTTTTTAGAGTTGTGGCATGTCATACTCTCATTGAAGCTATGTAATTTTGTGGGGTTTGTGTCACATTGATTTAACAAAATTAAATCTTAATCAAAGGACTGAGATCAATTAGACAATATCATAAACATGCAAGATATAACATCCAAATGGCAAGAAAGTGTAAACAATAAGAAGATACGACTGACTTAGCTAATAACTCGTTGCCTATGTTAGACATGGGTTAAAATGCTGATGGAATAGGTTGGATATGTGTAGTATATGCTTCATCTGGAAAACAAAGATCTACAAATCTTCCGGACAGTAGCGCCTATAAGGGGATAGGACCACCCTAGGCACTAGTGTCCTGGCAATGAGTCAGTATCTGGTCTTTTCAATGTCTAATTATGTTGTCATCACTTCGTTCTTTGTCGCTCTGACTTCGTTGTAGGGTTTTACTGTCACACATATATCTGCAAAACAAACCCTAGCTACATACACAAGGCTCAAGCATGCTTAGATGGAATAAAATATGCATATACTTGAGTTGGATTAATCTTGGTGGTCACCCCAATGTGATTGTCACCGAACATTGCGCTATATTTCAGACTTAATGTAGTTCTGGTGTGTGTGATAGAATTGTGTCCCTTGAACCTAGGTTGCCCTTGTGTCAGTCACACCAAGATAGCGGGCTACAACTACTTTTCCCCCAAGATCAATGTGTGTGATGGAATTCAAAATTTTCCTTTCCTATGCAATGAATAATGCAGGCCAAATGCAATCCTTAAGTGTTGTTCTTTGCCCAAGTAGTAGATACGAAGTAATAGTCCAATTTGTCCAGCCCTTTAAATATAGTAAGTAATGTATATATATATGATTCCTTTACTTGAATTTTGTCATTAACAAAGCTAAGAGCCAACCCAAAATGATAATATAAGTTTGAGAAAAGATAATGGTCAATGTGCTATTTTAAAACATAAGAGTAGAGGGAAAAAGGACAGAAGCGCCCAAAGGGGACAATAGCGCTTCGGCGCTCTTTTCCCTACTGGGTGCTAGTGTCCTGAAGAGATTTGAAGATAAAATAAGAAGTACTAAGCTAGGTAACACATTGTGTGATGTCCAAAAGGAAAGGGATCATTCCAGAAAAATAGAGGACAAAATATTAGGAAGATAAAACAATGTCAAAGTAAAGCAAAACAAGTGTTGTCAATATCTAGTTTTCTTACTTGGGAATCATGCATATAATGACATACTAGAGGCGTGATATAATAGTACTAAGTGCATAATTTCGTGTCTATACACATCATCCTCCTGTTGAAGTTGTAAATCCATCTATAACACCTTTCTATCATGTACATTGTCGCCTTCGTTTCGACCCCTAGTTTGAGTTTAGTTGTATATTTTAATAATATTTCTTACTTCTACTCCTAATCTAATTTAATCTAGATTAACATGATAAGTTCATGCTAATTGGTGGGAAAGTGAGGATTCAATTTGCCTTTCACTTTCACTCTAGATTAGGATTCAATTTACCGTTATACCCCTAGTTTTAGTTTAGTTGCATTTTTTAATTCTATTTCTTACTTCTACTCCTAAGTTATTTCACTCTAGATTAGCATGATAAGTTCATACTAATTGGTGGAAAAGTGGGGCTTCAATTTACCTTTTAAGAGGTGGGCCACCACAACCTCATGTAGATACAATGGTGTTTGAACCTTGGGTAGAAAGCTTGGAATACTCTACTTCTAGTTGGATAACCAACTCACATAGACCCCTCCCACTTTAGTTGCAACCAAACCATTGTTAGCAACCGTCCTTGGAATCACTCACGAGGACATGCTACAATTGTACTCTAAGAGATTTCACATATTTGATAGGTACTCAACTCCTAAAACAAGGTGCAACAAAACCATGTAATCACCTTCAAATTGTGTGATAGTTACATAACCGAAAATAACAAAAGGGAATACATGCAAGCTATAGACATGAAGAGATACTTCACATAACTATAATCAAAACTCTAGTAGCCAAAACTATTGATAATATATTAATATTCAAAATTTAGTCTCAACAATCCAACCTTTTGTGCAATGTACTTACATAGTTTTATAACAACTAAGGTAATTGTCAGCCTTCCAATCCCTTTATTCTCTTTCATGGCTAGAGGAGCTCTTCACATTCCCTTCCCAAGTTAGAGGAGCATTACGTATCTACTTTTTTGTCTTATATAGCCTTTGCATATATATTAGATATTGTGCAATATACAAAATGCATCAAGTCGGCTTCCAAGCCTCAATACCCCTCCAAGAATGCATATTTCATTTTACTAAATTTTATATTTTAAGCTTAGTTGCACATCTCATTAAACTAGATTTTTTTTCTCATCTAATTTCCCAATTATAAGGGAGATGGATTTTGAGTCACAAGATGTCAATGCATACTTCATTAGGCAGGTTGTTTGGTAGGACCCATATAGAGGATATATACATTTCCACCCTATATGCAGTCAAGCAACTTGTTGAGTGTTGGTGTGTGTAGAAAATTTGTCCTACATATAACATTTAAAGACCTTGTTGAGTGACAATATGTGTAGGGTATTTTTTCCTTCGCATAATTAGACCAATCATGCATTTCTGGGAGAGTGTTTGTTTAATGGACACTTGTCAGTGATTTCTCTCTTCTTCTTTTCCAAAAGTGGCATTTTCATCCAAGCAGTGGACTAACCCACCCATGTAAGGAGTCTTTTTCTAGAGTGAAACCGACACCATCCTTGTTAGGGTTATATTCTACAAGTTGTGTTAGATTACTTCAACATTATCCTTAATTTCCTTCAGACATACACTAGTTCAACATTATGGGAGGATATTGTGTACCACTTCCTTAATGTGATATGTTCATGACCCTATATATTTAGAGTGATTTTCTTATTCAATGTACCATGTCCTTTTTGAATTAGCAGTTACACTCGTTGCTTACCCATGTATTATGGCAAGATGTCATGACATCCATAAGGACATTTTGGCATTTTTCGACATGATTATCTCAAAGATGAGTAGCTAATTAGACTTGTTTATCTGGACCCATATAGGAGGTTTTTATCCCTCTTTTTTCAAAAACTCCTTAAGTTGCATTTAAAGGGGGTGTTAGTGTAGGTTAAGATTACTTAGGGTAGCATGATTTCCTTTTCTAAAATAGAAAATTATATATCATATTTGTTCACCTACCATTATGGAGCCTTATATATACAAGACGTATTTTTTTCATTTAGAAACAAGAATGCTTGGAATCATCTTTCAACTTTGTCTAGATGTAGTCTTCAGGGAGATCGTAAGCATTGTAAATTTTAACTTGTCTAAAAATGTTTTTTTCTTAATTGCATTATCGATTGGTATGTTAAAGTGTGAGGTTATATGTATCCAAGTGATTCAGGTTTGTTATAGTTATTAAATTCAACAATTAGGGTCACAAGTGGTTAACAATGAGGACACTATTATGTGTGACCCTAGGGATATGTCAAAGGCATTCTCTTTCTATAAGGCTAATTCACCTTGGAGATATTTGATAGTGTTCTACAAAGAGCTATATGTGCTAAATATGTATCTAGGAAGTTGGATTATACAAAGACTTCTCCTATTGAGAAAGATGTTATCCTCCATGAAATAAACCATGTTATATTCTCACTCGAAATGATGAAAATCCTCCCTACTATTGATGAGTTTTCAACAAAGCTATATATTTGCAATAAAGAATATATTGCAATTAAACTTATTAAAGTTTGCAAAAAACTATTCAGTTAAGTACACATACTTAGGATATATACACAAGTGTTATCAAGTTGATCATCAAGGTATGACACTCATTAGTGTGGCATACAAAACCTTATCCAACCTCCTTTTAAATAGATTATGAGGGCCTTTAATGGGGAGGAGCCTTGGAAAGTTCTTTTGAGATATAATAGTTTTCAATTTAACACACAAAGGAAAGAGCATGTGGAAAAGTGTTCATCCCATAAATCTTATATTTAGGCCCCACTCTCTTAAGTATGTTGGGTATCCAATTTTTGGCTATCTTTATAGGGCTTCGTATTTTGTCAAAGCATCTTGTAGTTGGGTAACTCATTTTTCTTGCTTTGATGTAGTGTATGCCAAGGGAATATATCTTTATGGTAAAATATTGTTGTCAATGATAAATCTCTTACTTTGATAAGAGGTTGTTAACTAAGGGATGAATTATTAAAGGGATCAAAACATCACATATATATTTTGGATGGTAAAAAACTGATGTTGTGGGTTCACACTGCCCAAGAAGGCACTAAAACCTGATGATGGATTCATTTATTGAAAATTGGGACAACATCAATTGGCTTAAATGTACCCATATCATTGAAAGATCCTCTAACAAACCGAGATGATAATCATGTCTTTATATAATTTGTCTTATACAACCCTTTATAATATTAATTGGTTTGTTAATTTCTCTTTCAAAATGTGGGCAGACATTTTTTTTTTTATCATAGACAAGCATCATATTTGGAACTCAAGAAGGCCTATTTTAGATGGTTGTGTGTGAATAAAAGATTAACAAAAAAAACTCTTATCATGAATTTTGGTAATTTCTATCTATGGTGAATCTCAAACAATTAAGCACCTCTTCTTTGATCACTTGTATTTGTTAGGGTTGTTCAAAGTTTTTTTGTGGCTAGCTGATTTAATTTAAGAAGTATTTTTTAAGGTAGAAGTGTGGATTAACATTTTTGGCTATTTAAAAACTCTAATCTTTTTTGAGTTTTTTTAGAAAGTTTTGGTCGATTTATTTACTCAAGTTTGGTGGTTCATAAGGAAAAGAGGAGTGTTAATACGTTTCAATAAGAAAATAAAGTACTTATTGGGTTAACTAGTGAAGTCATAGTGCTATTTGTTGCCTTGTATGTGCACTTCCAACTTAAGTTTTAAAGCCATGTTTAAGATTCTTTTTCAACAAGTGCGTTAAATCTAATCTTGACTATCTAATTGATACATGAGTTCTTAACATTGATCTTCCATTTGATTCGAGTTAGACAAAACCCACACTCATGATTCCTATTTATGAATATGGTTAGAATGTCATTCTAAATGACTTTGATATACAAGAGGTCCAAAACAATCTTGTAAATGAATAACACATTAATCTTGAGCTCAACAACATGATATACATATAGATGAATCAACAAGTGATCCACCTATACAAAATGATCCATCTAGCAACAAAAGAGTTTTAGAGGCTTGAAGTCTTATAAAAGATTGTAAATAAATTGGAATGCAGATCGAGCAAGCGATAATCCTTAGATAGAATACTAAGAAAATCCTTAGATAGTAAACGATAATGATTTTAAAAACACCTTGATTAAACTTTTTCATGACACTATCATCAAAATTATCCCATCCTTTTAAAAATGAAAATTATAAGAGAATACTTCCCAACATTTGTGAAAAGGATGGTTGAAAAAAAGTGTAGTATTTGGTGGAATAAGTTGAAGGCATGGGTTAAATTTGACGGCCGTTTAGACGTTTTTCGTGATTTTAGACATAAAATACTTGTAAATATTTTATCTAACCGTCACACGCGACTTGTATATAAATTATAAAAATATATATAAATAGATATAAAAAAGATATAATAAATATAGAATAATTAGTAAAAAATAACATTATTTTGTGTTTTTGAAGGGTAGTATTGAAAAATTACCGTCACCCGAAAATTGTTTGACAGGCATAGGTGGCCGTCAAATTTAAACCCTGGTTGAAGACATCATCAAACACTTGGACCAAAAAGGAACATGGTCTCTTGAGTGTGACTTAATTTTAATTTTTGTTCTAATTGAAATGTGGGCATAAATCATATTGTATGGACATACTTCTCTTGGGAAAATTTTCACATCAATATTAAAATATATATAAATAAAGAAGAGTGTGAAATTGGAGTGATAGAAGAGCATTATGGGACCGCACGCTTATTGGAGGAATGGCATCTTAATATTCAAAGAAATCTATTGAAGGAATCTTAATCCAAATATTCAATGTTGGATCTATAGTACGATGTCGGTCTCCTTTTTCTAATTGGTCGGTGAGATTGAATTGGTCCCATACACGGAATTGTTCCCTAAAGTAATGAAAGAACCCGCCGTTTCTTGCTCATAACTAAAATAAATTAATAATAATAAGAAAGTGACACATTAAATCTTTCAAGGCCCGTGCAACTAAACGATATAGATACCAACTTTTATGTAATTAGCATATATTTTTTTGGTAAAATAAAGTTTATGTAATTGTTATTAGGAGGGTATATGTTGTTGTGATGATTACTTATTCTATGATTGAAAACTTTAAATATATTTTTAAGAAGGGTTAAAATTTTGCAATTCTTACAATATTTTAGAAATCTTTATTATTAAATAGCAACTAAATTTATAATGTGTCTCTTCGAGAATATTCCTTTTAAACTAGAATTGTATAAAAATAGGCCTAAAGGGGGTAAAAACTTGATTTTACATGGGAGTATTTGGATCTAAAAATCTCTTTAAATTTCTCAATAACACTCTATGTGGTCGTTGTCTTGGACCACCTCCTAGTTTTGGCTTTTAATGTATTCATATGATTTATATTAAATAAAACATCGACAAATTGGCTAAATGCGTAAATTTGTTAGTTGTAAAAGTACATGTTGTTTTGTCTTAAAATCTTATAGATATTGTTTCAACCTATTAAAATACATAATTCTAGCTATCACATTAGTGATCTAAGTATAGCCTCAATGACACACACTCGTCTTGATCAATTAGATGTACCTATGCAAACCAATACTATGGAGAATAACACCATCCATCCAATAGATTAGTGCTCATCTTACTAATTCACACCTCTGCCTTGTGCTCCATTCGATCAACATCCCACAAGTTGGTGCATAGTCCACGAGGCTCTAACACAAAGTAGGCTCAACGCTAACATTCTACGCTCCTTGATGCCACCTTTTTAAGCACTCTCGGATTGGTGTTGACTCGTGGACTATCTCGCAGAAGATAGGACAAGAAGAAGATAAATAATTAATCATTACATAATTGAACCATTATGTAGCCTCTTCTTGTAATTGTATATAAAAAATTATATTTGGCCTTTAGGTCAATTTACATAATAATGAAAATAGAGTTCTCTTCTAGCCAAAAAAATTGAGCTATAACACTTTCCCCTAGACTCTTATGACAAGAATCTCATTCTAAATTTTATGGATTCTTTGTACTCATATATATCTTCCCCGCTCATATTGAATATAAGAGCATTACTTTGTTATCAAATTGTTTCCATGACAATGTAATAATTTTTGGTTATCTTTTGTTACATGTTCATTATAACACACTAGTTTACAACTAGCTAGGTTTATTGTGTTGTCCTCCAACCCACCATCCTAAGCCTTGTGGTCTTGATCATTGGTATCATAACAAGGTTTTTTCTTTCGACATTTACATTCTTGTTAATAGGTATGCACGTCAAAAAAGAAAGAAATACTGCCTTTTTTTAATTCAAACTCTCCAAAGAAATACAACCAAAAGATAAGAAGTTTGACTACTAAAACAAGACTTATGTTGCTCTTATAAATATTCAACAACACATTAAGAAGGCTCTAGAGGAACAACCCATTGTTTTTGGCAAGGATCATGTGCTCATGTTGGAATTGGGTCCTTTAAATTCAACACTTGTTTCTATTATGCATACAATCACATCATTTCAAAATTAAGGCCCTTTCAAGTTACAAGTCAATTTCGCATCCTAGTTTTCCTAGGAAATTTCGATGTCAATGGACTGGGTAACTAATTAATTAACATTGATAGGATAATCTTTGTCATGTTGAATACATCCATATTAGTTGCACATTTGTGGGAGTCTTACAATGTTCAACGTGAGAAACCTTTTGAACCTATCCACACATTGAAGAAGTTTCATAGTGTTGTTCATGAAAATAACTTCACTTTAAATCAATATGAAGATAAGTACATAAAAATTCTAGTAATTGCACCAAAGGAAGGATCTATAATGTCCCTTTCCAAATGCTCAGAGGCCTAGTTGGCCTATTTCGCCCTTTTCCTTGTTTATTCCCCTGTGAACTGGAGTGTGGGAGATGTAGAGGGAATATTTGGACCCTTATGTGCATTAACGTTATAATTTTACATTTAGATGTTTTTTTAATGCACTTTATATTATAATTTCACTTTAAGGTGCTTCAAGTCATGACTTATGACTAAAGTGAAATATTATTTTTTATTGTATAAACTGGCATTGAAAAATGTGGAGGATTAGGGTTTCAAAGGAGTTATAAGGATGACTTGAGGATTAAAATGAAATTTATGGTCATTTGTTATTTTCTCTCGAAAAAATTTTGTGAGCATTCGTATTCATTTCTCTTGCTCAAGGAGTGAAATCCCTTGGGATCCTTGGTTTCGATGCAGAGGAGATTTTGGACTATAGCTGGAAGGGTTATTTTGGTGAGAGGATTTATCCTCAATCCTTAGTAGTTGCATTTACAGGTACCAAGGATTATTTTCATCATACTGGTGATTATTCTGGTACTGGCCATACAAATTGGGAAAATATCACAGGTTTATTTTGTCATAGATTTGGCCCTGAAGGTTGATGTTATAGTTGGTTGCCACATCACAAGTTGTTGCTCATGATTATTGAGTGCACACCGATATTTGCAAGGAGTTCAAGGGTTATACAGGGTTGCATAATAGTCTACCATCGTTGCTAATATAAGTCTAATATAACTTCAGTTGTTAATACATTAAGTTTGATATACATCTACAACCAGGTGATGTTGCTTTAGAGGTATTAATGCAGTTTCAAACAAAAAATAAAATTTTTATTTCGACATTGTATAATTTAACTATACTCAGTTGTTTAATGGAATAATAATTTCTGAGTTTAACATGGAATGCATATCAACTGTTTGATCCATTTCCTTGCCCCGTGGATCACTACACTCATAAATATATTACCAACATCAACTATATATGTTGAGAATTAAAAGTCAAGAATTTTTGCAAGTTTGGAACAATATCTCTTGGTTAGGGATATTTCACGATCAATCGGTACAAGACTACAAAAATGAACTCCATGACTTCTTTATCGAGTAGAATATGGTGCCAAATTACATCGTGGATCTACCCTTGTATCTGCGCCAAGATAGGTTCTCTAATCTTTGATGCATTGGGGCAAGCCTACTACAATGTCACTAAGATTGATGAAAATCCAAGATAAAACCAAAGAGCTCCTCCTCTTTTGTTGCCATGTGTAAGAATGAGCCTAGTTTCATTGTACTAAACCCTTTAGTGTAGAAGTAAACACCTTATACAAAGAAACGACTGTAACTTCATCAATAACATGTAAAGGCAAAAGAATACAAGGGGTGTTATGTTGCAAATGCCATATGATCAACACTCACAAGTAATTTGAATGTTGCACGCACTAGTATTTCATTGTGTAGTCCACATTAAGACATGTTGGATGAAAGAATAATTAGTGTACAATATGTTTGCATGTTGGGGTCACACAATAAAGTGTTCCATATAACACAAATTAATTTTAGAAGTCGAAAAATCAATAAAACCTACATGTTTCATCTTTTAGATATTCATTTTTTGAGATGCTTTTTATAATTTAATTTTAAAGTATTTTTTGGCCCTAAAGTGGGATACACTATTCTACTTTGATCAACCTATGAAAGATGGCGAGTTCCATCCATATGCCACTTGTCTGAGCACCAACACCTCCATCATTGACCAACTAAGGAACAAGGGCGCTTGTAAAAACAATAAGTGTTGGATAAAAGGGAAATATATCCATATCATTGATAATGGGAGCCAAAAGAACATCATTATGCAAGATGTAATTGAGTCTTCTAATAAAAGCACACCCTTGTATGTATTTGCTTGGATGACTCCAATAGGGTAATGATATTTAAGTTCAATGCCAAAACCATGTGCAATACAATTACTTAAGATGTAATGTCAATTGAAGTTTGTGGCATTCTACGCAACAACCCATATGTTTGACCGAGAGGTAACCTACAAATATAAGTCATATTGCCAGTATGTCAAAGTTAACAACTATATCTACCATATCCCAAAATCCCTTTTGAAGGTCGAAGTTATTATGGTAACTATCAAATAGTGCAAGAATATTGTGTCTCATGCACAAAATTGTGTTGCTCATAGTTTGTCCACACACTTGGGTGCTAGAAAGAGCATGTTTTGGTTGTGCGCTCAATTGTGTGTACAACCCAATAACAAAAACTTGATAATCTATATTAGTGGCATAAAGATGTCTTTGAAGAACCCAGAAGTGTCCTAACATATTGTATGATAAAACATTAGATTGACGTGGTTGAAGGATCTCCACTTCCAAATAGCCCGCTTTACTACCAAATTTAAGAGCTTTATGATAAAGGAAAGATCATGGCAATCTATCCTCGTCATGGCAACTTGATAGTCCTTGTGCCAAAGAAATATGGTTCATGGTGCATGTGCATTGACTATTGTGTGGTCAACAAGATTGCAATGAAGAATCAATACTCATTAGCATGCACAAACAACCTTTTAGACTATCTCTATTGTGCACAATACTTCACCAAGATCAACTCAAAGTTTGTTTACCATAAAGTTCCTATCAATTCAAAGCCAAGCCAAAAAGGGATTATACAAGTGTTTGCTTGTGTCTTGTGCGCTAACAAAAATCATGCCCCTAATGAATGACATTTTAACCAAATCCTTCATCATTGTGTACTTAGATGATATCTTCAACTTTGACAATACTTGAGAGGAGCACGATAGGCATATTGCATGCATCCTAGACACATTGTGCCAAAATAAATGCAAGCCGAATAAGAAAAGTGTATATTTGACGTTGCATAGATTCAATACTTGGACCTCACATCATTGACAGTGTAAGTATACATGTAAATCCAAATAAAATCAAAGTAATTCAAACTTAGCCAACTCCACACAATCTCACAAAGCTTAGGAGTTTTTTTTGGAGTTTACGTATTCCTACTATAGGGTTGTCTTTAGTTTCTCTATCTCTTGGCCACTTAACCATATAATGTGCACCAATGACGAATTCTATTAGACGCCTACATAGTAGCACACGTTTAAAGAAGTCTAACAACACCTTTGTGTAACACTAGTCCTTGTCATGCCACAAATCACTTAGCCCTTCAACATTGAGATAGGTACATTTAAAGTATGCACTCAATACAATACTTACTCAACATGAACATCCAATCATAAATCATTCAAAAAAATTCAATGACGTGGTGCAATGATACTTTACCTATGAGAAAGTAATATATGCCATCATTCAAGTTGTCAAACAATGGTGACATTACACCCCTAGGGAAGAAGACCATCATTCACTCTAATCATAAGTTGCTTCATTTTCTAGTTACAAAGAGCAAGCTAGAGAGCATGTGTCAAATGAAGTGGGTGACATACTTGTAACGACTCCATTTGAAGGCCAAACACAAGAAGGAAAAGGACAACAAGGCAACAAATTGTTATCACCTTCTTGTTCAAGTGCTCACTAGATTGTTTAATAGACACAACCATTACCTCTCTAACTATGTTTCTCTCTACTCAATAGCACCTCGGGTTATAGATGAGGGGAGGGATCAATGCCCCGTTTATATGGAGCCCCCCTGATCCGTGAACTAGAGTTAGCCCCTATATATGGTTGGGGTCATCATCTCTATTTTTCGAGTGTCCCCACTCGCTCACCCCACCCCATATCTAATTAATAGATATAGAAGGGACTGGGGGGGGGGGCTAAAGAAAGAAAGGTGGTTGGCTACGGCTACGAGTCTTCTACTCCCCCAGAGAACAACTATACTATATAAATGGAGGTTGTCAACTCCCTATCCATCTATACAATACAAACTATGTACAAGCCTACACAACTTTCACACAAAGTTAGTAGGTTGTCTATTTTTATTTATTTATCCAACTTCTCTACAAGCTCATACATTTTTGTGTTTCTAGTTGCATATCTCGCCAAATGCTCATTTTAAAGGGGTACTTCTCCAAAATTGCCAAACACTTGGGAGTCCACAAAACACTAGAAGCGCCACGTCAAAGCATGCATTTGTTGTTGCATCACTAAACCAATGAACATGAAACTTGAGTTATACACGCCTTTTTTGGTTTCATCCAAGCCATGCTAAATACTCATTTCAGGGGGGCACTTCTCCAAAATTGCCAAACACTTGGGAGTCAACAAAACACTAGAAGCGCTACGTCAAAGCATGCATTTTTTGTTGCATCATTAAACCAATGAACATGAAACTTGAGCTATACGCGCCTTTTTTGGTTTCATCCAAGCCATCCTATAATTGATGACCATGGATTTTTTGTCTAGAATACCTATAATGAAGCACTGTGATGACTATGCTCGGTGTAGTGGATAAATTTTCAAAATGACTATCATGCTTGTGTGCAACAAAAACATTAGCTTTCCAAACACATGTTTCTTCCTCAATCGCACTTTGGTCGAATTTTGTCTACAAGAAGCTTGGGCTCTATTCACCATTATTGGTTCCATGAAGGCCTTGGGAGTATATCAACATGGATTTCATGTATGGAATGCCTATGAAAAACCACCGACATGACTTCATTTTTGTTTTAGAGGATGGGTTTTTCATTATGGCAACATGATTTCTTGTAAGAAAAATGTTGTTGGGCAAGACAAAACATGCCCATTCTTCAATCATGTTTTGGTTAGTTTCTTACTTCTTCAATCAAGTCTGACCGCAATCCACGGTCTGGCACGTCCTGTGGGAGATGTTGGATACTCTTTTGGAAAATTCTATTGCATTATGCCCTCGAACCAATGGGCAAGCCAAGGTGTTCAATAACACTTTTCCATTTGTTGCTCATGTAGAACAGTGCACATCCACGCATGTGAGATGAGAACAAAACATTCATCTCACATGTCCATAATAGAGTTTTGCACATTTTTATGGAACCCATTTCAAACATTCATTGGGTTCTATCAAATCATGTGGCTTGACATGGCTTATAACATGCCCACAAACATTTCGATGTACACACACGAGAAAGAAGTGGACAAAGCAAATAAGACCTTATATAATATATTTAGCACGTGTAGATCAACAGGTTTGGGATATTCTAGCACAACATCCTTTGGAGTACAAAGAGCGACACATCACACTTTAAACACCATATGACTATAAGGTCTAGTTGCATCTTCAAAAAAATGCTTTTGTAGGTCCACACTTGAAGACCAACTTGCATGTAGCTGGGGAGAATTCCTTCTCCATGATCTATCATCATGTGTGGGTCTTCATCCAATAGTTAATGTGAAACTCCTTAAACCACACTTTCCGTCTTTACTTGAAACACCAACTTAGCATCTTCTAGACTTTGAGCTCAAACATCTACAAACAACACCCAATTATCTATAAGATTTTTGAGACCATATAACTTCGTGCGCTTGATAAGACACCCATCATTTGTTTGGAATAGTCAATATAAAACAATATGTCGACCATGGTAAATATTACAATCTTCAGTGACTTTGGGTTTATTTTCTACATCTAGGCAAATAATTGATGGAAGCCACCACTTGTAAAGATATGGTGAATGATCCTACCACAATATTGACAATGTGCACCGACCTTAGTAATGTATATATACCTACAAAAAACAAAGCTATGTAGAATAGTGCTAAACATCAACACCATGCACCTAACCTATTGACGCATCCCTTATAGAACAATACATCTAAGTAGTGCTCCATTAAATTTGCATCCGCTAGGTCGGTGCATGGTCCACAATGCCCCTATACAAGGACACTAGTTGGCACCATCCTTATAAGTTTTCATATGATTGTTTCTATGAATATGTAGTAATTTATTTTGTTATACTATGTTACATGTTAACTATGACATTGTAGTTTACTAATCAAGTTATTATGATGTCCTTCAAACCACGGGTTTCAATAGTGTCCAATAGTATATAATATTTGATTTTAATACAGTTAAAATGTGGATACCTTTCGTAACTATAGATCCTTATAAAAATAAGGATTGTGTGGTAACTATTTTCAAGAATAAAAACCTACTTAAACATTGTTATCTATGAGGGAAAATATGTTGCCATGGACTATCGCCACCATTCAAACGATTTTGATGGCGTCATCAACACACAATATAATTGTAAAAGAATACAGGGTCGGTTTCATGGACATGGGAGAAGAAGTATTGTTAAGTTTTAAAATCATAACCTTTAAAGTTATGAGGCAATGACAAGGAAGAATCGACAGTTTTGAAACCATATCGTTCAAGGTCATAAGAACATATCAAAGTAAGACTTAATATTATATACATATCCATAAATGTTTATGGTTCAATGTTATACCTTAGTGATACCTTAAGTAATAATAACTAATATATTGTTTTAAGAAAAAGTAGTTTGTAAAGTTTTTATCATTATTCTATACATCTCACTTAAAAAAATCTCAAAGATAGATCCATTTGTGTGGTCTTCTATTGGTTCTTTAAAAGTGATTTTGACAAGATGGGAATAGGCAAGAGAATAACATGCAAAATATATTCCGATACTCACATCCTCGTGTACGTTTAGTTTTTGTTCAAAATATCTTGTACTTTTATGAAAGTTTGTGAAAACTTGATTTTTTTAAAATTAAGAATTGAGACTTAATTAACTTCCATACAAACTATTTATTTTCAATTCTATATAGTTAAATTAAATACGGAAAATAAAGGGAAAATATCTTGAAAAGAGAGAGGAAGAATAATGTTGGCGGGCATGGGAGGCAGTGAAATTTAAGTCCCTTGTATAAGGTGGTGTACAGATGATCCCCTCCACGATATTGAGAAAAAAATCCAATACGTCCGAAGTGTGTTAATAAAGGGTAAGTTTGACGAAACCAAACCGACATTTTAATGGTGTCAGGGTGTGCGCGTACTAAACCAAATCCTAAATTTTAAGGTAAAGATACCCACTGTGGATGATAAAAAGAAAGCTCAGCCATAGATAATTAGCACGAGAATCATACAGGCCCCGCAGATATACAGACAGTGATTGCCACACCATTTACACCTGTTGAACAGAAAGCGCGAGGAAGATGAGCGGCAGCGGCAGCGGCAGCGGCAGTAGATATCCGAAACTCAAGCGCAGAACACCGAGCCCTCCTTCACATCGTCGTGACAAATTTCACAAGAGACACGTTGATGATGATCACGATGATGAGGCCGCCACCGTCACTCGTTACGACGCCTACCCTACAACTCTGCTAGTTAGAAACCTCTCTCATCACACAAGGTTCTACTTCTACCCTCGCTCACTTCCAATTTTGTCTGTATATTTCTTGTTGCAGGTAAAACGCCGCTCAAATGTCTGTGGTTTTTTATTTTTCTTTCCCTACTTTCTCTGTTAATGCATTCAGTAGCTATCAAATAACAAAACTTGAGGCCCAAATGCGATGCTTTCAACGTGATAGTGGCAGCCTCGGCACAGAGCCAAAAATAGAAAAAAGGGTTAGTCTAACTGAACACTGTGATTTGATTTTTTATTTTTTTCCTTCCAAGATTTTTTTTTTTTGATGTTTATGGTAGCTTTCCACGACCACATTTGGCCAAGTTTCCGACCCAGTTTGTGCGGCATGCAAACTGCACCACATTACTTTGGTATCGGACGGCCCAATTTACGCTTGCAACGGCTGGTGCAGTTTTGATGCGTTCTATTTTAACGAATGTGCTGGTGAAATTGTAAGTCCTACGCAGATTTGCGCCCCTAAATGCTCGGTGCATTTGCTTGCCGCTTATCTTAATGTATTGGGTTTGCCAACTGCGCGGTGCAGTTTGGTTCTCACCTTTTTTTTCCCCAACGGATCTGTATTACCTACTAACGGCGCGGTTCAAATTGTTTTTTCGCGTACGTTGGAGCCTTTGTTTGTTTGTCTAGGGACAATATTCGCTGCCGTACTTTGACCAAGCTTATACTAGGTGTAAACTGAGTTTAGGTCCTTTGTAGAATGGGTTTTTTCGTTAGAAAATATTAGTTTCTATACATAGGGATCAACAATTCCTGTGTGAAAAGAATAACGGATAAAATAGTTGAAGCAACCTCTTTTCTTTGTGAGAATCCATTGATGAGAACGCAATACTATGATGAAGAGGGTGGGCACCACACCATCTTGTGAGTTTGTTTAAAGGGAGTTAATATTAAGACTTGTTCGAAGGTGATTTGATAAGGAGCATGGAACAAACACGAGAGTTTCAAGAAAACTTTAAATTCTTTTTTAAAGAAGACGAGCGAAACTCTTTTTTAATTCTTCTTAAAACAAGACAAGCACTCAATAATGGAGACGACCTTATGAAGAGTTTCATAAGGAACAAGTACTCTATACTATATTGTAGGGATCCCAAAAATGTAGATATCCTTATTTGAGTTACATCAACTTCATTAGGAACTAATATTCTATTATAGGAACGAATATTTTATTATAGGCTTAGCACGAAAACTAAACTTGATGTTGCCAAATATTATCATGTGATGTTCTATAATGGAATTGGAATTCCTAGAAAACGTCTTTTCTTTATTTCATTTTGGGTATGAAAGATAGTTGATGTGGTAGCAAAGGTTCATTATTTATTGGTTGTAGTTAAAATATGGAGAAGAGGCCATGCAATGTCAACTAAGTGGGCACTTCATCATACAATGAGTATCAAGTGGCTAGTTTAGGTTCATGACATGTAGGGTCTTGTTCTTTTTTTTTAATTGTTTGTTTTTTCATTATTTGGATATGAAAGATATTTGATATGGTAGTATATGTTTCATTATTTGTTGGTTGTACTTAAAATAGAACAAGATCTTTCGACTTTTGATCTTGAAGTTCAATATAATGTCTATCAAGTGAGCACTCAATGATGTAATGTATGTCAAGTGGATCACTTAAGTTCATGACATGTAGGGTCTTGCCAACCATTATTCATAAAATCTTTTTCATATTAAAGCAAGATGCATAATGAATGTGAAGTGGACCATTCATGCTCATGAGAGATGGAGTTTTGTCAATCAAATTGATTTGATACTAATACAACTGATTCTTGAAACATGGAACTGGTATTACCTAATGATATACAAGAAACACCAAATGCTAAAAATGAAATTTATAGAGCTTCATTTTCAATGAGTCATAAAAGTACAACACTCATTGAAGGTTTTATACATGGGGCAAGAAGTTAAGTGGGTTTGAATGTGTGGAAACTCCATAATTAAACATACATAAGCTAGAGAAATATTATAATGGATGACATCTAAGAAATCTCAATGAGAGTAATATTAGGATGGGTGACATCTCACGAATCAATGTGAACTACACTTGAGTAGCACATAGATGCATAGGTAGCTATGAATTCGAGGGCAGGTTGTTTAATATGGAACTATGAAGCAGTTCATGTTCTTATGTAATATTAGAGGGAAATTATTCTTTTGACCAACAGATAAATTTGTTACAGCAAGTTTAGATTTGTAAAGGATTTTAACAATTGCTGCTTCTGTTTTCTTATTTGCAATGTATTTTTTAAGACATTCATGCTATGGAGAAGCTAATGACAATTTATATGGGTACAATTTTTGATCTAATATCAAGTACAGACTAAATTTAGAGCATTAGGACATCCGCAATTCTAAAAAGTTGCTTGGATGGAAAGTAATATCGTGTGTGGACATGAGAGATGGGTGAAAGGCCTCTGGGTAAAGTCCGGAAGTCAGGTACATTTGGGATTCAGAAGTACGCGGGCGCGAAAAGCCATGATTACATAGTGATGAACTATGGAAGACACTTAATGATAAAAACTGCTGAGATTGGGACAGCTCTCAGGACAAGAGTGCATTGCAAAAGGTGTTGTATATATTTCCCCCCCCCCCTTTTTGCGACACCGGGAGGAAGAACAGGACGGCGCGAGAGGAAGCGATACAGGAACCGGGAGGAAGAACACGGACGCGAGAGACAGCAGGAAGCCAGGCATGGCGGAAGGGTTGAGAAGCCCGACACCAGGGCAAAATCGCGGAAACCATGCGGAAGGAGGAGTCGGATAAACAAGGAACGAATACATGTCGAAGGTTTTTTAAAACCCGACAGCAAAGGATTCGGGTTTCCGGGTCGGGCAAGCATTTCGGGTTTCCATGGCGCGAATGCATGTCGGGGGGTCTAAAAAAACCCGACGGGAAGAAAACATGTCGGGGCTAAAAGGCCCGGGAAAAGAAACATGTCGGAGTCTCCAAAACCCGACAACAAAAAATATGTATGCGGGCTTTCAAAATCCGACGCCCAGGAAATATGTCGCGAAGGCCGAAAAACCCGACGCGAATGCAAATCGGGTTAAAAGGTCGGGCGAACAGCAAAGGGAAACATGTCGGGGTTTCTTCCAAACCCGACAAAGGAAAATACATGTCGGGGGGTCTTCAAAACCCGACGCAAGGAATTCGGGTTTCCGGATCGGGAAAACACGTCGGAAACGCATGAAAAGGAAGCATGTCGAGCCAGTTTCCAAGCCCGATGCAAATGCACAAGGGAGTTCCGAACCCGACAGGCGTTGGGGATCTCACCTACCACCATGGTTGTTGAAGAATTGAATGCAGTTTTGGAGGTGGTTGGGGCAGTTCGAATTCCTCTCTTCTCCCTCTCTTTTCCTCCATATAAAATGTAAGGAGGGGGCTGTTTTTAAAAGGTCGAACATTTTTGTTTTGTGCCTCCTCCCTTCTTCTCTTTGGCAGGTGGAGTTGTGGAGCTCAAACCTCCCATTTGAAACTGTAATGCACCTTTGCCTCTGGGCATTTTTTGCAGTGTATTGTATCAACCTTCGGAGCAAATAAATGCATGACTGTGGATGTTTCTCAACCCTCTATGTGTTTCATTTTGCATCCTCCTGATCTTTCACTGTGAATATGTTTATCTGTGCATGATATTGCATTGCATTTCTGTGGTCTGTGTTTAATTGGCAAAACATATGTTCTTCATTCCTCGGTGCATCACCTCCTTAGCTTAGGTTTATTTTTATGCATTTCTCTCTCCCTGTCTCCTTGGTAGTTAGATTAGGTTTTTTGGGGTAAACCTCTGCGTTTTATTGGTGCATCTGAACAGAGGAATAGGAGCCGGCCTTCATCCGGAGAGCTTTTCCGATTTCGCAAGGTCCCACACTTGGGAAAAGCTCCATGTTGTGCAATCGCACTGGGAGTCTCAAACGATCGCGTTGCGGAGTCCCAGGGGTGCTGTGATTCGACACCAACAGTTTTGGCACGCCCGGTGGGACCAAGAGGTCATTCCATCAAAAAATTTGAAGGAGTTTTCATGAAATTTGCACTAAAAATTGCAGTTTTTTACAAATTTCGAATTTTGCATCTCCCAGCCTGAACCCCGAAATAAATTTTCAAGGGCTTAACTTGCTCAAAACGAGTCAAAATTTCAGCAGTTGGTAGATCTGAGGGTAATCTTCAAAAGGGTATCTTTAGATTTTTGAGATTTTGATTTTCAAAATTTCATGGTTTTTAGTGATTTCGGGTTTTCGGGATCCGAGAGCATCAAAGCAGGCACAGTAGTCATTTCGGGTTTTGGGAGATGCATTGCATGGTCCTAATCCCGACAGCAAAGAAAATCGGGATTTGAGGGATGTCGGACATGTTCCAAGTTCCGACACATAGCAATTCGGGTTTTGTGAGTTGCATCGCATGACCTGAGTTCCGACTGTGCTTTTCGGGAATCCGCAGCTGCACAACAAGGCCTGAGTTCCAAACTGAAGATTGCATCCTCCGGGTCCTTCAAATTTTAAATCTCGATTTCGATATTGTCAAGTTTGGTGTGTAACTTGGCAACATCCAGCCTTTTAGAGGCATTTTCAAAAAACACATCTGGCGACTCCACCTGATCAGCAACCCATTTCTCTGAGTTACAGACCCGTTCCCATCCATTTCCACCCATCTTTCTTTCCATCTCTTTCATTCTTTTCCATTCCATGAAGTTGTGCAACCATGACTTCATTTCCATCATGGAATCCACATCAACAGCAGCAATATATCACACCTCCAACATGTTTTACAAATCCTCCAAATCAGCATTTTGGTCAAGTTCAGGATCAACATGCATACCCATATGAGCAGCAATGCCAAAATCAGTTTGGCTATGGAGCTTTCCAAGAGCAAGGGTACGCATGCAATGAAGACAATGAAGAAGAAAATGCAGATCTGCTGGAGAAAATCCAAAAGATGGAGGTGAACATGGTGCAATCTAGGGCTCAGGCACAAATGAAAGCATTTGGAATTGGTTGCAGAGCACCTTGTCCATGGGTGGGACCTTTTCCAAGGCATTACAGCTCTCAAGAGAAGTTAGACTTCATGATTGCAACACTGCCATTACTTACAAGGTGGATTGAAGGAATAGAGGTATATGAGAGGAGTATTCAGCAACCTTGTCAACGGGTAAGCACACCATCTCATACTCTTTCTTTTCCCCCCTCTCAATCTATATCATTTCAGCAGTATCAAGTTTTACATTCACCATCTGCTGTCCTAAATGTTGAATCCATCCCTCCACCCCCTAGTCTTCCATCCCATCTCAGTTTTTCTGCCCTCTTCTCTTCCAAATCCAAACCCCCTCCACAAGAGCTAAATGAAGTACCTTCCACTCCAAAGAAACAAGAGGTTTCACCGCCTCCACCACCACACAAAATTGTCAAATCAGTTGAGTTTCAACCTATCCCTCCTCTTGCATTCCCAAATCCATGTTGGGAGGATGAAAATCAGAAAACCAGCCAAGGAAAACCACAGCAAAAAGAGAGTGCCAACAAAGAGGAAGAAATTCAAAGTCTGAAGTGTTGGGCTCTTAGATTTGGGATGACAAAGATCCCCTTGATGGTTAAGCCTACAGAAGAGGTTGGGGTTGGAGAACAAATGGTGGTCAGGACTGATTCTGTTGCAGCAGAAGAAGGAGATCTTGCAGTCCCAACTTGTCCTCTAGAGCAGCAGATCGAAGAGTTTGACTTGACAAACTTCATGCTGGAGGAGGAGCTCATTCAAGAGCAAGATTGTCTTCGAAAATTGGAGGAAGAAGAAGCTGCTCCAAAGGCAAAAGAAGAGGAGCACATCCTAGTTGTGGAGGAGAAAATTGCGGATCCAAGGGCTTTGAGCGCAAATCAGGCTATGGGAGAACCTTCAGTTCTTCTTTCTATTTCATCTCTCTCGAGTTCTAGTGCTGAAGAAGAGTTTTATCTCTCGAACTCAATGTCGGAGAGTGAAGGAAACCATGGTGGTCAGGTTACAGAACAAGAAGACACCATGGAGGAAGTTGAGCATTCGCAGCAGGACAGCAATGAGGCAGTTTATCTGTCAGATTTGGAGGACTGTTTTGATGGAGAGGAGCCGGTTGAGTTTTCACCATTCTCTCTTTCATCATCCACATTCCAAACACTCAGAGTCTGCTGTCATGAAGGAGAGTGTTCATTTACAGCAGCCTGCATCTTATAGCAGCTCTTTGGAATCAAGATTGGAAGATTTTAATCTTTCACAATCAGCCATGGAGGAAGAGAAAGGACAGAGGAATTTCACCATTTCTTCCACGCCATCCATTCGGAGAGGTCTACAAGAGAACTCCATTTTTGGAGTTGAAAATCAGAGCAATGGGCATACTCAAAGGATCATGCCGTGCCCAATCAGATACTTGGCTTCATTGGAGCCAAGGGAGAAGCCAAAACCAGTCATGCTCGCTTCTGAGCATGAGGATGAGCTACAAAGTACCAAGGATCAGCTGCCATACCTCTCCAATCCAAATGCAGAGCAACTAAAAGAGGTATTGGATTTTTCAGTTGATACCTTGATGATTTGGATAGAAGACCAGCTTCTTGTTGATTTTCCATCCATCCAAACAGCCATGATCAGTGCCAAATCAATTGCATGGCTGCCAATTTTGAAGAAAGGAAGCTATTTCTCACAACCAGTTGCAGGGTTTGTTTAGCTTGCCTTTGCTTCCAGCTAGAGTAGAGTAGGTAGATTTGCTTTCAGTAGAAGAAGTGCTTGTGCACACTCTGCATGTCCCATTTTGGGGCATGTATGATTTCCAGTTTTGTACATAGTTTTTGTGGTGTTGGTTTTGCTCTGGCATGGTTCATTGCAGCGGTTTTTGGTGAGAACAACTCTTAAGTTCAGTGTGCTCTCAGAGAAGGAGTTGCGGTATCAGGTTCAGGATCGGATATCGGGTTGGTTCAGGATATCGCTTATGACTCCATGCCCAATGGATTGCTAAAAGGCCACTGATCTTCTACCTAGCAGGCAGGTAACCCCGTGAGTCGCCAAATTGTTGTATATATTTCCCCCCCCCCGCGACAGACACCGGGAGGAAGAACAGGACGGCGCGAGAGGAGCGGGAGGACCGGGGGAAGAACACGGCGCGAGAGACACCAGGAAGCCAGGCATGGCGGAAGGGTTGAGAAGCCCGACACCAGGGCAAAATCGCGGAAACCATGCGGAAGGAGGAGTCGGATAAACAAGGAACGAATACATGTCGAAGGTTTTTTAAAACCCGACAGCAAAGGATTCGGGTTTCCGGGTCGGGCAAGCATTTCGGGTTTCCATGGCGCGAATGCATGTCGGGGGGTCTAAAAAAAACCCGACGGGAAGAAGTGTCAGGGCACGGGAAAAGAAAACATGTCGGGGGGGCTCCAAAACCCGACAACAAAGAAATATGTATGCGGGCTTTCAAAATCCGACGCCCAGGAAACATGTCGGAAGGCCTTCAAAACCCGACGCGAAAGCAAATCGGGTTTCGGGGTTAAAAAACAGCAAAGGGAACATTCGGGGGTTTCTTCCAAACCCGGCAAAGGAAACAAAGGAATACATGTCGGGGGGTCTTCAAAACCCGACAGCAAGGGAATTCGGGTTTCCGGATCGGGAAAACACGTCGGAAACGCATGGAAAAGGAAGCATGTCGAGCCAGTTTCCAAGCCCGATGCAAATGCACAAGGGAGTTCTGAACCCGACAGGCTTTGGGGATCTCACCTACCACCATGGTTGTTGAAGAATTGAATGCAGTTTTGGAGGTGGTTGGGGCAGTTCGAATTTCTCTTCTCCCTCTCTTTTCCTCCATATAAAATGTAAGGAGGGGGCTGTTTTTAAAAGGTCGAACATTTTTGTTTTGTGCCTCCTCCCTTCTTCTCTTTGGCAGGTGGAGTTGTGGAGCTCAAACCTCCCATTTGAAACTGTAATGCACCTTTGCCTCTGGGCATTTTTTGCAGTGTATTGTATCAACCTTCGGAGCAAATAAATGCATGACTGTGGATGTTTCTCAACCCTCTATGTGTTTCATTTTGCATCCTCCTGATCTTTCACTGTGAATATGTTTATCTGTGCATGATATTGCATTGCATTTCTGTGGTCTGTGTTTAATTGGCAAAACATATGTTCTTCATTCCTCGGTGCATCACCTCCTTAGCTTAGGTTTATTTTTATGCATTTCTCTCTCCCTGTCTCCTTGGTAGTTAGATTAGGTTTTTTGGGGTAAACCTCTGCGTTTTATTGGTGCATCTGAACAGAGGAATAGGAGCCGGCCTTCATCCGGAGAGCTTTTCCGATTTCGCAAGGTCCCACACTTGGGAAAAGCTCCATGTTGTGCAATCGCACTGGGAGTCTCAAACGATCGCGTTGCGGAGTCCCAGGGGTGCTGTGATTCGGTTTCACCCTCTAAAGCAACTTCATAATGAAAGCCTCATAAGGCACAATACTTGTTGAAAATTTGTAAATGGAGCAACAAGCTAAGTCGGATGGATTGTGGGGTAAATTCCATGGCTAAGTGTGCTTGAGCAAAAGTAGCACTAGAATGGGTGACCTCCTTGGGTATAAAATTGAATGAGTGAGGGAACTTCATAATGAAAGCCTCATAAGGCACAATCAAAAAATGGAGGTTATAAAAACTGACTCAATTTTCTCGTTCTTTTCGACACCTTAAATTTTCTCGATTAAGTGATTAATGGTTAAAATTATTTGCAAAACACAACAAAAAGCAAAACCACAAAATCACAACAATAAACATTGGGATGATGACAAAGTTCGTCCCAAAATAGACTACGTCTCTGGGTATGTTCAAAGACTGGCCGATATATAAATGACTCAAAAAAATACAATTGTTACATCACATATCTGCTCTCAATCTGTAGTGTCTGATGGCTTATGGCTCGGCCTCAAGCTCAAGCTCGAGCTCGGGCTTGGGCTACTTGCTCGCGACTCACAACACTAACTACTGACAACTGGCACTGGCTACGATATAAATTAACCAGGAAGCAATTGATTTGATAAAATCATATAACATATGGATGCATTATGAAAACACTACTTATATGGAAGTGAAAGAGTTGGAGTATCCATAGTGAATGACTCACAAGGAATAATACTTTTGATAGTTTTGCAAATGAGAGAACAATCTATGTGGGCTTGATTTAGGGAGAAAAATTATGGTTAAGTGTGATCGATTCAAAGTAGTATTGGATAGGTGACCTCTCGAGATGTCTTATTGCTTCAATTTTGAAAGCATCACCTAAATGACATGCGTGTCAAGTGGACCTATTATTCATGAAATATGGGTAAATGTAGATTGACTCAAAACTACATAATTAAATCTTTAAAAAAACATATTACATAATGTTGCAATGTGTAAACACCAATTGTATAAAAGTGAACGAGTTAGGGAGCTCCATAATGAATAGTTCGAGATTGATTGTGGGGATAAGACCATCGTAGTTGAACTAGAGTAGTGCTTGAATGTGTGACCTCCTATGAAGATGTGGTTCACCCATGTGATTATCACCTAGATAAAATGAAATCCAAGTGGACCTTTCATGTTTGCGAGATATGTGTTCTTATTAACCATTGTTCATGAAATATGTATCGATGTAGGTTTAACTCAACCACAAATATGAATGTTCAAAAATCATATTTCATTATGATCCATGATGAAAACAATTGTATAAAAATCAAAAGAGATAGGGAGTTCCGTAAGAAATGGTTCATAAGGTATGACGCTTAATGAAGTTTTTATAAATGGGGCAACCAACTAAGTGGGCTTGATTGTGGTGGTAACTTAATGATTTGGCATTCCTATGCTATAGTAGTTGCATGACGTGATCTCCTATGACATTTCGTAGTGCTTCACTCTTGAGCATGACCTAAATGCATTAAGTGCCTAATGAAACATTGATAGATGGGTTCTTGTGAACTGCTTCACAAGAAATATGGGGCACTGTAGATTGACTCGTCTCAAAACATCATATTACAAGAGGGAAAACATACATAAGAGAGATGCAAGTTAGTTAAATAAGCGATCAAGAAATTTAATCATACAAGTATGACCAAAATTAGCTTTCGAATAAACTACGCAAAGGTATAGAAAGTTTGGAAAATAAATATATTGCGAGTTCAAGTTATTCCCCTTAGTTGTGTTGCCAAGAATGTGAAATTGAAGTGACTACACATCCATGGAGTGAGTATGACTAGTAGCAATGAGGAATAACCACATGATAAGACACCATCAACTTACATATTGTTGAAAAACTATTCAAATATAAGAGAGAAGATTGCATGGAAGAAGAATAAAGAAATCAAGTCCAGTTCCTCATAAGTTACAACATCGTATGAAATCTTTATATATTATTCAAAGTTACAACATGTGACAAGGGTGAAGAGCTTGATAATTCAAGATATTATGGACAACTTTCCAACCAACGCTCTTTGTTCAAATACTTGAAAGCTGATTTCATAAAGCAAACATTGCAAGCTCAAGGAAAGGAACCAACCTTAAAAGAGGGTTGGAAGACCAAGCACAAAGAAATTCTTTAACATGAAAGCAAGTGTTGCTAGTACAAGGTGGGAAGGTGCCAACAACAAAAAAATAAAAATGTCAAAGAGTTGAGGAGAGGAGCTAATGATTCATAAACAATACACTTTTGTTGACATTAATTTTGTACAAAATTATATCGCCAACCATAATTGAAAAGAACAAAAAACTAGTTAGAAGTTTAGGGAAATGAAAATGGGAAAATTGTAAGATTGAATCTTGACTATTAGTTTTTTTATGAACTAAGCAAATGGGAATGTGTTGCCTGATAACTCCTGATCGAGGATTTTAAAGTGGTAGAAGAGTATCCTCATTTAAAGTCCCAACTAGAGTTGATGAGGAAACTTATAACTCTTTGTGCTCTGTTATGTGTCAAGGTGGACCTAATCAAGCCTCCCAGACAAAAAAAAATTTGAATGGTAAGAACCAAAAAGATTGGCTACAAGACTATAATATTTTGGTGCGTGTAGTAATTTGAATAAGACAATATAACTACAGGTGGACTACAAGAATATAATGTTTCATTATGGGTTGCGATTTAAGGTAGTATGACTACAACTTACCCATATAGATTGCACCAACCAAGCATTCAGGTCACCAAGGATCCATTTACTGATGATGAATTTCAAGCAATAAGAAGAATACGCACACAAGACGCTGCATTATTTAATAGTGTTGTGAAAAAACATAACTAGGTTGACACATCGACAACTAACTTGGGACTAGGAGAAAACTCTTAAGTTTTAAAAAAGTTCTCTTCTAAAGAACCTAGATAACCATAATAAGAGTGAATGATGTGTATCCCAACTTCTTCATTGGAAGAATAAGAATATAGTTCTAATGGCCATGGAAAAACATTGTCTCACAATAAGGATCATTCAAAAAATGGAAGAAGAGAAAACATACAACTTAATATTAAAAATATCTCTTGTTTTGCAGATCACGTCTCCAAAATAAATCCGTAGTTGATATTTCATAGCATTTTTGTTTGAAAAACAAGGGTGAAGTTTTTTCCTTTACTTTTTCAAGGTTTTATTCTATTGGTAAATATTAGTTTCTTAATGTAAGCATGGTATTTATCTTGTGTGTCTCGAGACATCAAAATGTGTGTTACATATGACGTGTGTGGAACATTTGTCCACATAAATTTTTGCAACATAAATAAATATGATAGATGTCACCCATGCATGTGAGGCACGCTTCAAACACATAAGGGCGGGATTTGGTATTTTGTTATCAATATACAATATAGACAATAACTTTTGAAAAAAAAAATTATAAATAAAATTTTTATTTATAAAAAAGAGCATGAACCTTTGGTTGTTAAGAGGAGAATTCACTAACATTTATTTGTTCAATGTAAAAATTATTTCATCTTGAATAAATTATAAACAAGTTTTGAAACATTAATATTTGTACATGCAATTCATTAAAAAAAAGTATACATATGCACATGGCCATCTAATAATGCTATAATAATAAAACAAAACCAATTTTATAGTGAATTTGTTGAATATTGATGATTCCCTGAGAGCAACAATGACTTTTTAAGTTTTAGTTGTGCTTTGGTACTACCGTCAAATTTTGGATTAACATTTGATTTTCTATTTACAGGCCAGAAGATCTTCGCATTCCATTTGAGAGCTTTGGCCCTGTGAACGATGTGTACCTCCCAAGGAATTATCATACAGGGTATATTTGCTTATTCTCAGTGTCCCTCTGTTCTTCAAATCTATTTATTGTTTATAAAAATATTCATTTTGTTATCTTGCATATTCTTTCAATTATTTAAATATATTTCCTTTTACTCCACAATTATTTTCTTTATAAGATTAAGCTTCGTAGATGAATCCATATTGGGGTGTTTTCACTCATGTTTTATGTGAACATATTAAATAACATAATTACTTCCCAATTATCATAAACGCAATGGTTCCATGAAGTAGTCACCCTTGAAACTTGGCGTTATTAGGAAATTTATGGAGTTATTTGTAGTTAAGTGGTTCAATAAAAAACAATTAAAATTTAATATTCTAAAAAATGCATGCCACGTATTAATTGTCATTCAAGTTGTGAAAAAAAAAAATTGCGCGTGTAATAAACCTAAAAAGTCTCATATTAAACATATAGCTGCTCCACTAAAAAATTACATATACTAAATAGGAATATAGCCCCCACTATAGAAGTAAATTCTAAAACTAAATAAGAAAAATGCTTGAATTGTTTGGAAAAACTACTAAGGATATAGAAAACTCGAGTTAAATATTTGTAAAAAATTAATATGTTAAATTTAATTTCAAACGTGGTATATTACTCCTTACCCCAACAAATATTATTGGAATTTTAATGTAATTTGCTGTCCATTTAGTGTATGAATCATTATAAAAGAAAATCTTTTCTTCATTATTTTAAATACTTGCCTCCCCACACCAAAATAAAAATAAACTTAAATTGATGGCTAATACACTTGACATCTTTATGTAAGCTACTTTCCGTTTAGTGTGAATCATTTATATATATATATATGAAAGAATACATAGTCAATACACTAAAATGTGGAAAGTGTAAGATCTACAAACTTTAATTAAGAACAAGGTCAACAAATTTATTACTAATGTAATCTAGTGAATCTTTGTTGATTTCATTGTAGAAGACAAAGTGGTATATAAAAGAATACATAGTCAATACACTAAAAATATTGAAAGTGTATGTCCTACAAATTTTAATTAAGAACAAGGTCACCATATTTATTACTAATCTAATCTAGAAGTGCATCATTTTGTTGATTTCATGGTAGAAGACAAAGTGGTAGGATTAGAATAATAAATGGGATGAAACAAATAAATGTTATTGTTCTAACTCCAAGTTCTTGCCAGAAAAGTAAGGTTGATACAAAAATCTATTAGTGAGGGGATGTAAATAGTATTGTGGTGTTTGAGCCATTAAATTATTCTAAAATTGTCATGCAATTATTATTAGAATAAGTATATTTTAGTAAAAATCTACCATAGTTCCCACTATTAGGAGTTCATATTTTTAAAGAGTTGTATAAGCAATTCCAAAATGCGCTGAAGTGGCATATTTGATTAGAGGCCTATGAAATGGGTTTCAAATTTCAACGAGGCTACAACATTAGAGTGATACTATAGCCATGTTTAACATTAGAGTGATAGTATAGCCACGTTTAATGTAATATTAATACTCTTGCATATGTTTCAATTTTCATAGTAGTTACACTTGCGATTCTATGATTGTGAAGTGTTGTAAGAATTGTTTTGTACCAAAAGGAGGAAAAGGTGAAAAACATTTGGACTGTGATTCGTACTTGAGAGTCAGCAAATGCAGCAAATGGTGAAAAACAACACTTAAAGTGGACCAATCTTTTATGAAACAATATTGTAACCTATCCAAAATTCTTACAATTAAGAATTTAAACATATCCACTTAAATCATGTTTCCATTGAGACTATAAACAACATTTAAAGTGGACCAATCTTTACTAAGACAACTTTGTTATCTCTCCAAAATGTTCATAGTTAAGACTATAAACATGCCTACATAATCATGTTTTCATTGACTATAAACATAAAAAAATGCAAGTGTTAAGTTGCAAATTTCAACTAATTTTTATGTTTTTCAACATTATGGAAGTCTTATAGCACTCGAAAATGCTTCTCTCTGTGTTAGAATAAGTTGTTATTTTTAGAAGATTATTGTATTATCATGGATTGCGTAAGCTCAAATTCTATAAGAACATTATTTTTAAATAATCCACACATTGATGTCTTCAAGAAGTTTGACTTACAAATGAATACAACTCCATGGAGAACCACTTAGATAAGACAACTGAAGTTAAAGTCAACAAAGCCAAACTATATACATGTGTATCTTTATAGGGCATCCTACAAGAGGACCTTCAACTTCCCATAACAATGACACAAATTGAGATTTAAGTCAAACGAGCACTCATGCAGGGTAATAGAGCTACTATATGCCTTTGTGTCAAGTGGTGGGTTTATCTTACACGGAGGCCTTTGATTTTGCAGAATGTGGCATACTCTTTCTCTATGCCTAAATAGACAACTAGATATGACACATTTTGAAGGCTATAAAAACTCTTCCATGTTTGATTGTTTATATCACAATTTTATGATTTGGTGATATTTCAAAAGTCTACAATTCTTCCATGATTAATTCGAAGGTTTATGAGTTGGGCATACCATCTACCTATAATGAAGAGTAGAGAGTAGTCTTGAGAGGGGTGCAAGTTTAATAATAGAGTTATTCCTCATCCAATGCATGCACTATAGTCTACCTTTTTAATGACCACTCAAATTCCAACTCTATTTCTTTGTGCACAATTGAGCATGACACAAAATATTAGTGAGTGCGTGTGTACTAGCATCAACACACTTCAAGGTGGCATATGTGTATTGATAAACTAAGTGGTGGGGATGGTCATAGTCAGAGTTGTGTGTTGCAAAAATATCATGTTACCTAAATATACTTTATGTTTTAACATGGTGAGAATCAAAGGCAATTTTCATCATTCTAAGGTAAGACATATTTAGTATTCAATTTTGTAACAAAGATCAATTGCAAGTAAAGTCCTTCCATTTTCGCAATAGTGGTGTAACATTGTCTTTCATTATTGAATAGTGGATGAAAGAGAATATGTGGTGTAACCGTGCATTTGAAGGATTTGACTTTACATATAGTTGTGAAGGCCAACCCAAACCTTTCGGTATTATTAATGTCTATTGTAACATTGTCTAATGTAAACTCTAGTGATTTGTTTGTGTAAGTGTTAAATTTAAACTTATTTGGTAGAAAACTTCTGCAAAAGACCATATCAAACCATATGGGTAAAATATGTGCATGTCCCTGAAAATATAAAATCACCATATTTACTTATAGCGAATATGTTAAGACTATGGAAAGTTATTTAAGCTTTCAAACATGAATTGAATGACTTCCTTAATTATCATACATTTTACTTTAAATGGATTTTCAATTAAACTAATTGTATCGTTATTTCGTTCATTACTTCAATCTTCTAGTGTGCGACTTAAGTGATGAATTTTTTGTTTTATTATCTAAAATTAGTGTCTTCTTATGAACCTGCAGTTTTACTCCAATTAATAATGATTCTTGAACAATAAAGTAATAAATTGAAAATTTATGTCACTGAAAACACACATGAAAAATGTGAAAGTTTCTGCTATAATTTACTAATCCATATATTAGTTCACTACACAACCCTACATCAACCCATGCAACTAAATCCCCCCAGAGGTATAAAATATAGTAGATAGTCGATTTCTATGGCTTCAAGTAAGGCTTTGCAATGAAGCACATAAGTCTTTTAGGTAAATCTAAAACATGTTCAAGGTAGTAGTGAAAGATTGCCAAGCAATAAATTATATGCCCCTATTCGACCATGTGTTTGTTAAATAGTTAGAAATAATGCTTTGGTTTTAAGTATGATTTTGCTATTAATTTAGTTTGATTATTTAAGGTTATATTAGAGTTAAAGGTGGATATTAAGGAATCGGGTGGCTAAGAAAATTATATGTTTGGACCCATTTTTTAATAGTGGTTAACATCAATGTCTAAACTAAAATAGGTCTCCGTATAACTTAAGACCTTGAGTTTGTCACCAAACATAATAAAATTATAAATAGTAGTCAACATCATTGTCTAAACCAAAATAGGTCTCCATAAATCATATGAGCTTAAAGTTTTCAACAAACATAATTAAATTATATAAAGAGTCATTTATATCATATGATTAAGTAGAAAGCATATATACAATTTTGATGCATAACATCATCTTTTATACATTAGAACTATAAGGTACATTTTGAGATAGATGTTATACGTTTCAATTTTTCTACCTTCCTTGCCACATGGTTGGTTTGAAATAAAGTGTTGAAGGCATTTACGATTTCGATGCATAAAATTATCTTTTATACATGTAAATGACTATTTAAAGAGAAATTAAACTACAACAACGTAAACTTACTTCAAAGTTTAAAAAATGGAAATAAACAAATGAAGGTCTAGGCTCAATCACTCAACTTCAGATGCATGATCTCTTAACTCGAGAAATACATGAAAGATTCATCGTTGATGACTTTGGTTGCACTCAATAGTGGGTCAATTTGGTGGTCTCATTACTAGGTGGAATCTTCTCAATTACGTGGGCGCCCACTTGCATCAAAAAAAATTGTTCTCCAAAGCTACAAAACCCCCTTCATTTATTCTCGTCAATATTTATGCTCCTAACTCTCCCATTCACAAGTGAAAACTCTGCAATGTGATGCCATGCCACCCATTTTTTCTACAATCAGCATTGTATATTATTATGATTAATGGAAATGCGCTTTTCAATAAAAAAACAAACCAAAAAAATCAGTTAAGAGCTAAGGGTGTTCTTGTTTGTATTGGGTGAGGATGATCTAGTCCTTGCAAGAGGGACTTAAATGACATTCCTTTAAGCGAAGAGAAACTTGGAGTTGCGTTCAAATCCCAATCCTAGCTTGACTTCAAATTTTAGTCCAAGTGCCAACGCCATGGGATGTGAAACCCAAGTTTGGTCGCTTCACTTGGAATAATCGTAGAAAGGGTTTCTCACCTATAGTGAAAGATTGGACAAATACCTCTTCATGGCTAGCTAGTTAGAAGAGGTACACATATTGAATCTAATATCATAAAAGGCTTTGGCCGGGACCATGCTCCCAATTTGTTATAAAAAGGATCCTTTAGCCAGATCCTTCAAGTTTGAACTCACGTGGCTTTGAGATGACTCCCTCAACAACTTAATGAGTTCATAGTGGAAACAATTCCTGAAAATGTTTCATGTTTCCCTTCAACTCAAATTCATCAAAGGTTGCCATACAAACTAGAAGAGTTGGTTTGCCAAAAGGAATTACAACACTCGTTTCTTTCATTGATCCACTCTTTCTTACTTACAGTCCAATAGGATGTCTAACATTTCCTTAAAGAAGGTGTTTTCAGCTAATCAATCTTATGATATCAGGGGAGAGGCAATAAGTCTCTTTCTATCAATGCTGATTTTGCCATGGGATGTCGACTCAAAAACCTAGGGATTTCTCTTGGAAAAGATTGATCTTGTGGTTTGAGAGGAGCAAGAAAACTCCCTATAACACCCAATTTTAACAGATGAAGTTATTGTCACCCTCTTCATAATAAAAAGGGACAAAATTGTAGGCATAGATGGATTCTAAGTAGGTTTTACCCCTCCTTTATTCTGGTATAGCCTATCAAAGCAAGGGGGAATTTCAACCTCCTTTCACTTCTTCTTGCAGCCCTCTACACTTAAAATAGTATTTAATTTCTTTCTCTTACCCTCATCACTTAAATTGCTCAATTGGAAATTTTTCTCTTGCTTCATTTCTTTTAAGCCTTTTGCAAATCATTTTAGAGATAGTTGGACCTCCTAGTTTGCTTTTTGTCATACATGTAGGGATCACAAACCCTTCTTTCCTAGGGGAAGGGTTGGGAATAGAAGAGCACTCAAGGGGTGGAGCACCTTCTTTAGCCGACTCGGAGGAGATAGGATCAATTGTCTCACTATATGATCAATTGTGTCATTGGTTGGTTATCAATGGGATTCAAAATTTCCTTTCACTATCATCTTGAGCCAACCCTTGAGGGGCTTTTCAGGAGGACAAGGAGTAGAGGGAGGTTTTGCCAAAATAACAACATATTGATCTAAGACTCTTCCCTCATCCACAAAAGCCCTTAAATGAGGTCAATCCCTCAACAAAAATGGCATAACGTTGAGCTAAAAGATCACGATGTTAGCAAACACCAAGAAACTATGAAGCTTTGTCACAAAATTACACCTTATGTAGATTATCCTATATACCAAATTCATATGTAATTTAGCTAAGATAGAAATCCTTCTTCATGGAAAAGGAAAACTTGTCCAAGTTGGCATAGAAACCTTGCATCTGAAGCACCCACCAGATATATGCAAGATGCTCCTCCTATGTATTGTTGTGGTTGACGATGTGATTAAGGTAGACAGCAACAAGTGCATGAATGAAGAAGGTATGTTGTTCACTGGGACCATAAATGTAGCTGGAGAATCAATGAGGCCAAAGGGCATAACCAACGTCTCCATCAACCTTCTTTGGGCTTGAATATTATTTTGCAAATGTATTAAATGTTCAATAGGTACCCAGCGACAACCTTATTTGAAATTAATTTTGGCTTAGTACTTGCACTGTGGAGGTTTTCAAGAAGAGCATGGGAAGCGATATTGAGTCTGATAGCAAGCTTGTCCAACAAGTGCCAGTTGATGTAGAGTCTCAATATTCCATCCTTTTAGGACATTATAATAATGGGATTTCCATGTGGTAAAGAGTTAGGGTGGATGTGGCATTTCTGGATTTACACCTCACTATGGTGTTGAATCTTGTTCTTGTCCATGATAGACCTGTAATACAAAGTATAATTTGGAAGTTAGGAATAAGGGAAGAGGTCAATATAGTGTTTGACTCATGAAAGAAGAGGAACTCTAGTGGATGACTCAAAAATATATGTGTACTCATCCAACAGCACATCAAGTTGTCTCTATTGGTTATAGACTACAAATAGAAGAAACCTGCTCCGATGTTGGATCCTTACATTGGTCTTGCGATTAGATGACAAATGATTTGCTAATTTACAAGAACACTTGGTGTAGAGCTAGTAAGAGGCCGAAGGGTTCAGTAGAACTTTACCCAGTGTGAAATAACTGATAAATAACAGCAGAAAGGTATTCAAAGACAATATAAATACTCAATTTGGAGAGGTTTTTGTGCGGCTCGTCCAAGGCAAGTATTAGTGCAGAACAAGGCCTTCTCTTGAGTTCATCAAGAACTTTACAGTTGAAAATGGATTGCCAAGATGGAGGCATTCGGTGTCTCCGACACAGGACCTAGAGATTGCAACAACTACGAATTTTAGGAAAAATCGTGCAGTATTTATTTCTAAGCAAACACCATTGATCATACTAATGATAATGACTTTGTCACAAGGGATGAAAACGAAACTCAGAACTATCCTACTGTCTCCAAAAGCATGATGTAATCTAGCTAAGAGAGAAATCCTTTTTCATGGAACCAGACGCTAAACTTGTCCTAGTTGGCAAAGTAGGATTGGAGGTGAAGCACCAAGCAGATTTTTGTATTGATGCTGACTATGTACTTCAAGTTGTGGTTGACAAATCTGATCAAAAAAGAAAACAGCAAGTAGCAGATCCTAATGCACAGAATGATCATCGATGAATACTCACAGGGCTCCTATGGAAGCTGTGTCTTCAATCAAAGGAGGGGCTTGCCACTCTTCCAAGAAATGCGTTAATTCCCTCATAGATGATAACAAAGAAGGCAGTTCATTGGCATACTAAAAGACTCTAAATGAATGACGGTGGCTATGTCTTGATTTGATTGTAAGCTTCCCCAGAACAGCCTATCCGTGCAGGCCACCACTTTTGAATGAAGATTTTGCACAAAATTACATAGCAAATTTTTTAAGGATGGGGCAAGTTCTCAAGATTAGAAAATTTAACAGTCATATAATCTATTGCCTAGGCTATTTGAACCAAATCCCTGTGTATTAAGTGCCAACGCCGCTTCCTCTTCCACATAAATTTATTTTATTGACCAATAAAACAATTAATATTTTGGAGAAGAAAACAGAATATCAACAGTGTAGGTCTCACAAAGGTTTTTAATTTGTTTTCCACCATTTCATGTGTTTTGTTTTGATAAAATCAAGAATCTGGGGCTTTTAAAATATTTAGTTTAATGGTCATAAATATAAGTAAAGTACTTATTACCTATGATAGTTAGGCCTTCACCCCAACAGGACTGGTCCCAGTACAGAATGTAGGTTAACAGTCCCAGTTCCGTATCACCTAGGGTCCTGCCCGTGTGTGTCCACGCTGGGGCTGGGTACACTCGGGTACACGGTCAGAAAATACACAGGCAGGTCCCAAGCAGAACCGACTGTCTAAAGTGCATATACACTTTTTTTTGTTTTTTGTTTTACCCTAAAAAAGTCAACTTGAACTTTAAAAGATGATTACGAAGTATGAGTAAGCCCTAAAAGGCACTCACATTCATTTTGTCAAAAGCAGACAACAACGCACTTACCTCTCATTGCATACTTAGACTAGTACAGATCTTAAATGCATCTGTCTAAAAAATGCCGAAATCTTTAGCATACCACAATTGTTAACAACTTCATTAACTCTTCACAAATTTCCCACTAAATGGTGACAAATGGTGTCAATCTAGCCACAGTAATGTTTAAGGCTCAAAAAAATTGTAGAGAAAAAAAAGACACTAAGCTCCACGGAATGGCCAAAATATTACAATTTTTCGATTGACTTCTCCAAGAGAAATAGAAAAACTTCTTCGTGATGGTCAAATAGACGTCAAATTTAAGGGTGGAATTAAAAGTGAACACACTCACAGATACTACATCCCACCACCATCCACCGCAGCTGCCATTGTAGAATGCCTCTCAGCATAATCGTGACATTTGGAATAGAATTATTAGTGGTATTTTCAATTGCTTCGCAGTTATATAACTTATTTTGTTTACTCTACATATGATGTGGTTAATTTTGCTTATTTGGCTAAAAAAAATTAAACGTATGGCTGTACCTGGGGCAAAACAATCAGTGTACCAGCGTACCCAAACCTCGATTTCTGATTTGAATGAAGAATAACACAACAGACCTCTCCCCATTTTCGAGTTTCTCTCATCTTTGTTTGTCTTTCTCTCATAGTATCAGAGTTGTAGGGGTGTGAAGAATTTCAGAACATTAGGGGAGACATAGGAGAGGAAGTATATGGTCAGTCCAGATTCTCAAACAATAGACCTACAATTAATATCAAAACCAACAAAATATGATAAATGAGAAACCAACATGAATTCCATGGTATTTTGTGGGATTTGGAAGCAAAAGTTCTAGTGTTTGTACACGGTATTGCTGGCATAGTTCCCAAGGACATATTTTCACGAGATTGTACAGAAGCAATTTTGATAATACATGATACATTGAAGCATCTAATAGAGTCTCTTTTTAAAGCCAGTTCAAGTACTGACAAATACAAATGCCAACCTCTCAAGTCTTTCAGTTTGACACCTGCCGCAATTGAATTATCAGCAACTTGTCAGTTTGGAAAATCAAAGTTCTTTCACATCTACAAGCACTTAGATATGTCAAACCTGCAAAATATAATATTTCTGAGCTGTAAGGTATTTAAATATAACAACCATTCAACCTTTTGCATTAATCCACAATAAGACATGGTTTTCAGTTTTTAATGCAGATATGTGAAAAGGCATAGTCAACAAGGAAGACACCACAATACCAGATAGCCCACCACTTAGGTTTACATTATTTTGACAGTACCTGAAAAAGGAACAATAAGCATTCGAACCAGATGACAACGGAAGCAATATTGATGCTCCATCAAGGAACCTCGCTGATAGGTGCATCATTATTGCCCGACGTTTCTAAATAGCTATATTGTTTCTCCCAAGCATGGTAAAATCTAAGGTAGGGACCAGAACAGCTCAGATATGGTGATACTGATACATCAAGAAGCTCTTTGAAGTTTTTCAGTAAATTGGTATCCTGACAATAACTTTTAACTGAGGATCAATTGCTGACATGAAATAGAAAAAGCTTTCCAGTCAATAATATTAGGGCAACTCACTAGCCCATAAGATGATCTTAATGATGATCAAGGTTAGAAGTTACATCGGCAGCTATCTTCCTAAGAGTGCTAACGTAACACCTATGATATAGGTTTTGTAACAAGCTTTCCTACAGGACAGATAGTTGAAACAGTCTGAGATCACTTGGTTTTTCCTCGAGAAGCTGATTTGCTCTCATATACAAAGTATTTTCTCAGGCATTTAATCTCCCTTGGCCACAATGAAATCATCTCGCTCGACTTTCAAAGGTGATACTCCTATACCTACCACAAGTAAACCAATGTTACGCGAGGACGCGTCCCCCCCAAAAAAGATAAATTCGGGACGTCCCGGATGTTTTGGGGACGTCAAGATGTGGGGGAAACATTTCCGAAGTGGCAGGAGGAAGGGAAAATGTCCCCGGGATGTTTAGCAAGCACAAAAGACATCTCAAGGACGTGGGGTACGTCCCGGGACGTCTAGACGTCTTTGGGACGGTAGACCAGACGTCCCCGACGTCCCCTGCAATTTCTGCACCACTTTTGCATTAAAAAAAAGCAAAGGTGAGACTCCTATAGCTACCACAAGTAAACCAATGTTACGCGAGAACGCGTCCCCCCCAAAAAAGACAAGTTTGGGACGTCCCGAACGTTTTGGGGACGTTGGAACATGGGGGAAACATTTCCCCCACGTTTCCAAAGTGGCAAGAGGAAGGGAAAACGTCCCCGGGATGTTTAGCAAGCACAAAAGACATCTCAAAGACGTGGGGTACGTCCCGGGACGTCTAGACGTCTTCGAGACGGTAGTCCAGACGTCCCCGATGTCCCCTACGATTTCTGCGCCACTTTTGCATTAAAAAAACACATTTTTAATACTTTAAATGCTTTTTTTTTAATGAAAGGTAATTATAGCATAAAACAAACATACCTAAACATACCTAACCCTAAAAGTGTCATTCTATGTTATAAAATGACATTATGGGCTCATTCCATATTCACACCAAGCAAGAGCAAGAGCAAGCAAGAGGTATTTATAATTTTATTTGCTTACAATACTTGTTAAAGTCTCTATTTTTAAAAAATTTAGATTCTATTTGCATTTTTTAGGGGCTGTTTTTTAGCATTTGTATCTACATTCACAATGTAATCATGTTTATAGTTTGTAGGATTTTTTAAAATGCATATTGCATAGGGTTTGGTTGTAACTGGTTACGATTTTTTTTTTTAATTACATTTTTAATTCCAGTTTAAAATTTAGATTATATTTGCACGGCTGTTTTTTAGTTTTTGTATCTACATTCACAATGTAATCATGTTTATAGTTTGTAGGATTTTACAAAATGCATATTGCTATAGGGTATTGATTAGGTTTTTTTTAATTACATTTTTAATTTCATTTTAAAATTTAGAATATTTGCATTTTTTAGGGGCTGTTTTTTAGTTTTTGTATCTACATTCACAATGTAATCATGTTTATAGTTTGTAGGCTTTTACAAAATGCATACTAGTTAGATTTTTTTTTAATTACATTTTAAAAGTTAAAAACAAAACATATTATTCATAGGGTTTGGTTGTAACTTGTGGTTGTTTTCATTATTTATAAATTAAAATTAAAATTATGATCATTGCTTATACTTAAAAAAAAAAAAATTTTTCATTACATAATCAATCAATCATATAGTTATGGTTGTTTTTTTATTCATTGCATCCCCAACAATCATCACCATGAGTTCTTCTTCTGAGTATGAGTATGAATTAGAGGAGGAGAGGATTGAACTTGAGATAGATGGAAGTGTTGGTGATGACACAATGGGGGAAAGTGGAGAAGGGAGACAAAATGTAGTGGCAACGACAACTGGTAGTTCAGTTGGTAGTGCTACCAATTGCCCCTCTCAAATGTTGTCCAGATTTGCCATTGGACCATTTGATAAGAAGAAGCCATTGCAACAATTTGCACAGATAGTTGAGAACCCCAAGTCTGGAGGGGGGAGTAAACTATGGAAGTGCAACATATGTGCACTGACTTGGCATGACAGCATCACCAGGACCAATGCACACTTGTTGCACCTTACAGAAGGGGGGTTGGCATTTGTAAGGGCCTATCACTAGAGCAAAGAGCCAAGATGGTGAGAATATTCAATGGAAATACCACAGACAATGTGCCAAAAGTTCATGGTACTGCGGCTAATACTCCTTTGAGCTCTCATAGGACTGGCAAGCATAGTAATACTTTGGTTGGTTCTAGTTTTGGAGTGTCAGAAGTGGAAAATAGAGGGAAGAGAAAGGCCGTGGGGGCAGCCCCCAATGTAGTTGTAGAAATGTTTGATTCAAAGGAAAGGGAAGAGGCAAATGATGCTATTGGGAAATTTTTCTATGCTGATTGGGATTCTATTTAATGCCAGTCACTCTACTTATTACACAGAGGCTATGGCTAAGGTAACAAAAGCAAGTACAAGTTATGTGCCTCTTGGAGACACCAAACTGAGGACAACAAATCTTGGATAGATAAGGCTATTCCAAAGTTAATTTCTTGATGCAAGGAGATGAAGGTCAAAATCCTGGATGTCACATGGTTAATAGCAATATCATGGCAAATGCCCTGGACTGGATATTAGAAATTAATCCTCTTATCAATCCCATTGTCTCTTGCAAAGATGGAAAAAACTTCTTGCCCAGAAATTTTTTGCTTTTGAGAAGCGGAAAGATCTTGCCATTTCCAATGATCAGATTTTGAAGGAGGTCATTGGGAGGTTGGACCTTCAAATGTTCTACAGGAATCATGGATCTGATTCTGAGTTTCATTGAGCAGTATGCCCCCTTTTTGTTCCCCCTACTACCAAGACATATTTATTGGATTTCCATCTCTGTGCATTCATTTCATGTATCACTTTTACCATTGGGATTAGGATTATTGGACATCCTTCAAATTTCGAAGCTAGAAACCAATTGGAAGTACCCCATCCACTGAGAAGTCGATCCATTCTTTTTTTGTAGCTGATTTTTTTGAGGGACAAAAGCTTGCAATGCAGAGATTTCTGCAATTCTACATTGAAATGCAGCTATTCTCATAATCTAATAACCTGGAGAATGTTGAAAGCCCTTACCAAATTAAGATTATTAATTCAGGATCTGGTACTCCTTTGCTTAAATTAATTTCAAGCACATAGCAAGGCATACAAACACATACTTGAATGTTCTATCCAAGTCCTCTTTTATGAAATACTTGCCCAATGTGTTTCCAATGTCCTTAGGGCATACCACAAATGTAAAGGGATTTAAGAAGCCTGACCCAAATTGGCGTTTTGGAAACCGAATAAGTATTGATCGAAATATTGGAAACCATGGGGTTAAAAATAAACAAGCATTCCCCAGAACCAAGGACCCTCTGTCAAAGGCAAAGCGTTGATAATCCTCAGATGACACAAATGGACAACAAAAAATTTGGAACAAAGGGAGATTTCATATTTGTTGGTCCAATTTTGTGAAAATCCATTGAAAAGTGCAGAGGAGGAAGGGCAAAAACCATTAAACCTACCGATCACAACATTCGAGATAGATTTTTGAAGTATTCTTATACACTTAAGGGTTCTCGATGGTAAAGAAGGAATTATCCTCAAAATCTACCAAATCAGCTTTGAAATTGATATGGAGGATTCCTTCCTGGATTTCGACCTCCCCTATTTTCCAATGCAAATCTTTGAATGAAGTAGATTAATGGGAGCGAGAATAATTATAGCCTAAATCCCCCCCCCTAAATCCTGTCAAAATTTCATATCAACACCCCATGAAGGCATGATATATTTTTAAAGTAAGGAAATAGGGCATCTCTAATGTGCAATGAAAACTTATCTCCATATCCTTGAATCTGGATCACTGCCCAAGCCTCCACTGTTAAACGGCTACAAATTTGGCTCTCCATGAGGAGATAACAATTCCCTAGTTTTTAAATCGCTAAGGGTTTTCGCAATCTTCTGGATTAATATCTCCATCGCAATAGAAGAGATCTGATCTTCCAACAACAATATTGGAATACTGAAACCCTATTCAAATTTAATCTGTTGCAAAATGAAGGTCAAATGGGTAGCATTCCAGTTGGGTGGACGGATTTTAAACCCTGTGTCTCATCAAATCATTGTGCCAAAGATCTACTCGTATTTTCTTGAGAGCAATTCATTGTTCTGGAAAGCAGAAAGATGTTGAGTTCCAAGTATCAAATTTTGAAGGATGTCATTGAGGAGGTTGGACCTTCAAATGTTGTACAAGTTGTCACAGATGCAACTTATGTGTGCAAAAGCAGGCAAGCTAGTGGAGCAAGACTAAAGACATATTTATTGGACCCCGTGTTGTGTGCATGCCATGAACAATGCACTGAAAGACATAGGGAAGATTCAGTGGGTCAACCAGATAGTGAATGAGGCCAGGGATGTGCAGAAGTTCATATGCAATCACCACACATCATTGGCACTCTTTCGAAATTTTTCGAAGAAGGAATTTCTGAAACCAGTTGACACCCGCTTTGCATAATATTTTATTTTGTCCAAGAGGATGTATGTGTTGCAGGAGCCCCTGCAAATTATGATTATGACACAAGATTGGACTAGGTGGTGTGAGTCCAAGACAGAGCAAGGGAAAAGAGTGAAGGACGTAGTGTTGAGGGAAATATTTTGGGTTGATATGAAATACATCATATCAATCATAGCTCCAGTTTTTAGTGTCATCAAATATGGGGATTCTAACAGCCCCAATCTTGGTGAAATCTATGAGTGCATTGACAACATGCTTGGGCAAATGAAGGCGGCTATTCGGGTGAAGGACCTCACTTGGAGTTCTACAATGAACATATACAGCCCATTATTCAAAAGAGATGGGAGAAGTTGAACACCCCTCTTCATATGGTGGCGTATGCACTGAATCCCAAATGGTATGTGGAGAGGCTAGGTAGAGTTATCCCTTTGGATGATGATGAGGTGAAGAAGGGCCTTATGAAGGCCTTTAAAAAATGTATAGTCCATAGGAGGCTTCACAGATCAGGTTGGAGTGGCTCAACTTCACTGAACTTGATGGGTACAAAACATCAGCAAAGTCGGACAAGGTAACAGTGGCATAGGAGAAGCCAGTGAGTTGGTGGCGACGATATGGGCTTCCAAGACTATTCTGACCACTTGTCATTCGCCTCCTTTCTCAGGTTTCTAGCTCCTCTACCTCTGAGAGGAATTGGTCTACATATGGTTGGATCCACTCTGTTAAGAGGAATAGGCTTACCTCTGCGAGAGCGGAGAAGCTTGTAGCTGTACACAGTGCTTTGCGTCTTATGGATCACAAAACTCCTCAGTACAAGACGACTCCAACATTACGGTAGGATGTAGATCCTAAGGAGCCGAGGCAGGTTGAAGAGGACAATACTGTGCAACGGGGATTGATTGGGCTTATCTTTGAGGACGAGGATGATAGTACCAAGGAGGAGTTCATGGATGTTGCTTCAGATGTTGATTATGATTTTTAGGCTGATACTTGTCCTCTTTTTTTGTAATATTGACAATAGACAATTGTTGGTGTATTTGAATATGAGATTAATGATATGAATATCAGTTATTGTCACTTGATCAATCATAAATTAGAATGGTTTTATATTTTATTTCAGCTTATTTAATTTTGAGTTTCAAATTCAAAATTCAAAATTCAAATATGACATATGTAACTTACATTAACATATTGATATTATGAATCATGATATTAAGGAATGTATTTGATGTTTATGAGTTCAAGTTTCACCTTATTTAAATCTCAAATGGTTTTATTTCAGCTTATTTATATAGTTTAGTCACTATATCTTTATATTTTAAATATTTTATATATTTTTTTAATTAGCCGTCCCCCCGTCGTCCCCAAAATTTAGAATTTTTTGCCGTCCCGGAGTCTTAGATAACTATGAAGTAAACCAACCTACAGAAATATACAGTGCTATATTTTTGGTAAGATGGGCCACCTTAAAAAGGATATAGAAAATGAATCTGGTTATAGAATAAGAGGAAAACATATCAAGGACAAGTTAACATTGTTACACAAAGATGATATTAAAAATGCTTTACTTGTTTCTCAAGGTAGGAATAATGCAGCATGGTAGATTGATTTCGATGTTAGCAAAGAAATGATTGCAAGGAGGATTGGTTTCTATCCATTTTTTGCAGATAATACTCACGGTTTGAAAATGTGGTCCTTGTGGGCGTGCAAATATTCAAACCAAACCAACAGGAGCTAAGAAAATAACATTTAAGACTAGCATAAGAATCTACTATCTATTGGTAAAAATTAAAATCATTCGGCAAGAACAATTAGAGTTAATCTGCAAATTAGTGCTTTTGTGAAGGATAACAGGTGTTGTAGGTTTATAGCCTCCAGTGTTAAGAGAATATAATATCTACCAATTTCAGGAGACACCGATGGTATCCAACCCTTCAAAACACGTCTTGGTGGTTTTCGCCAACATCGGCCCTCCTTGATACCAATGTTTCTGCCAGTTGGATTTTAGAATCTTTCTACTTTTGAGATGCATAGAATGGTAGAAGGATCACCTCGACTACAAGAAAACAGAGAGGCTTATGTAGAATGCTTAGCAGAAATTCAAACTCCTTTTGAAGAATGAGAGGCTGGTGAGCAAACCACCATTTGGAGTTGGTGCATGGTGATGTATGTGCCAAACCCTTGAAGGTAAGCTCTATTTTTGGTGCCACATTTTCTATTGTTTATTGATGATTACAGTAGGAAAATATGGTTACATTGCTTTCAAAATAATTCAAATGCTTTTGAGTTATTCAAACAAACTAAAGTTTCTCTTAAAAATGAAACCCAATACAGAGGATAAAGAATTTCTTAACCGACAATGTGGACGAATTCACCTCTTGCAAGTTTTCCAATTTTTGCAAACAAGGTGGGATACATGGGCAATTCACAATCCCATCTACACTTTAACAAAATGTTCTGGTGGAGAGAAGGAACCGAATGGTTATGAACATGGCGGGAAGTTTGTTGAAAGGCAGTTTTGAGTATGTATTGGGAAGAAGCAATTCATTTTGTTGTTTATTTGCTCAATGCAAGTTCTTCTAAGGCACTTCAAGGCATTACATCTGAGGAGGCAACAATCGGACAAAACAACAAAGATTACGTCATTTCAAAATCCTTTATTTAAATTCCTATGTCCTTGTTCCAAAATAAAGAGAAATTAGACTCTCAATGTAGTAAATGATATTTGTTAGTTATGCCCATCATTCTTGGAAATATTGATTGATTGATGTCTCTACCAAGAAAAAATGTGCATCACCAGCAGAAGAACATCCCAAGATAAGCAATGAAAATAAGAAATGACAAATCCAAGAGTTCTTACAGAAAGAAACCCCTATTCAATTCACATCCATAGTTGATACCTCTGAGGATTTCGGACGGAGAAAAAAAAAACAAAATAAAGATAGGTAAACTGATATATGATTTGATCCCTTTTGTCCCTACTTTAAATCTGATAGTCAAAAAAGAAAACCATCAAAACTGATTTGATCCCTTCTGTTCCTGATTTAAATGGTATTTCCTTGGACACTAGTCTGAATATTACAAATGGGATGAACGAACAAAAATGAGAAGCTATCTCCCCAATCACAAGTAAAGAGATAGACACACGGTAATTGTAGTACCCTAAATTTGGCAAGTATCATTGGCATTTATCTCAGCCCATTTCTTATTGTGCACTCAAATGACTTATTCCTACATCCATCTCACTCAATTTAGCACTCCTTGGCCACAAAGTCACACTTGTTACTCAGACTTGACCTATGAAAAATCTATTTTTTGAATATAAAACACATCTTCGGACATATGGTCACCTTCTCCAACTGTTAGAACAAAATTTGCACCTTCGCAGGACACAATCGCATGTAAAGGATACAATTGGCAAACGGTTTTATCCAAAGGCAGACATTTTTGTCCTCTGCTCACTTAATAGTTACTTTTTTGAATGAATGAATGAGATGGTTTTGATTACGTCAATGAGACCAAACAGTTTGTCAAACCATCGATTGTGCCAACCACTTAAAGATTTGCAGGCTGAATGGTATCTTTTAAAAGGCTGCTCCTCCTCTTGCTGATTTCAGTTAACATCTCCACCACTTTTTTTATTCCATTTTCCTCAAATAGCTCCACCATAGAACCAACTCCTACAGTTTTCTCATATTTGGCTTGGATATCCATGTACATTGGACATTCAAGAAATCTTACTCTGTTTTCGACTGCCCCTGTATTGCATATTACACAGGTCCTCTCTTCCCATTGTTCCTTAGGTGATGTCCACGTCCCCATCTCATGTCTAAGTCTATGAGAGCTAGTCCTTATTTGAGCAATAAGGATCTTTTCCCTCCATTTTATTTCAGCCCCTATATATGCTTTTTCACAATGTTTATAAATAAGATTGAACTCTGTAATATAGTGCTGACGTTTCCTACTAGTTTTTTTTCTCCACATTGTTGTTCTAAACTTTTAAATGCACAAGTTATCCTAGTAGGCCTATTGTCAATTGAACAGAAAAACCTTTTGCAACAAGCACATATAAAAGCACAATCACCCCACCCATTCAAAGGGCCTCTTCTCTAACATTTTGAGGCTGCCTAGGGGATCACAACAAAGCACCCAATTGCAAAATTATTCTCTCAACCAGCTACCAAGTCTGACTACATCTTGCAAGCCTGCCGTAGCTCATTATCACAAGCTACATTCTACACCAAAGTTCAATGCCAAGTGTCAGAGGTCCTATTGGGGTCTTCATTGTGTAACACATTGCTATTGAACATTTTGCACACATTCACCTGGTGGGTGAACTACATCAATCTAAGGCTTATTTGGAGTATTGCTATGTAGGCAGTTCTCAATTCAGCAAGGGTTGAGGAAGCTTGACCACTGCAAGTGCAGACTAACCCCTGTTTAGGTCCTTCAAGCAGAGAGAAAGCTAAGGTTTAAAAAAAAGAATCCCCAATTTGCTACAAAGACGCAACTGCCAAAATCTAAGAACAAGATCACAGTGCCAGAGATTGATTTGAGCGCAAGCCTAAACAGGACAAAACCACCTAAAAGGGCCAAATTCATCCTCTGTACACTGCCAAATTGCATAATTTTGCATAAAGCCAAATTTTCGCCTACACAACTCAAGTCCATCATCACATCCACCAAATTAGCTTACAAAAACAGTCAGTCGATGTAATCTTCTCTAAACCTAACCCCCACTTTACCCTATCTAACTTTCTAAAGATTGAATAGTCTGATATAATTGCAAAACATGATTTAGGATCTATAGATTTATTATTGTATTTTTGGTTCTAGATTCATATTACACATTTAGTAATTAATCTTAATTAGTTATATTACAGTAATAGATTATATCCTAGAATATAAAAGGTATTAGTGTCCTCATAAATATCAATTTCTATTAGCTTAAGCTAAACAACAAAAATCAGACATGATCTGCCTTCAAGAGACCACAAGATCTAGTCCCCAACACGGCAATAATAGAATCACAAACATTAATATCAGATTATCCTCAAGGATGACTTTAACTCCATCAAATCCCCCGATTAAAAGAAATGGGGAGTGATGTTCAACCAGAAAACTGCAAACACGCTACTTCATCTATTGTTTGAACTACTTTATTGGTGGATATTGACTTTTTTAAGAAGTCTTTACCCAAAATAAATCAAATCAACCATGCTCTTAAACTCTTACCTCTCAAATCCCAGCTAAAATCCTTCAAAGTCGATTGAAATCATGTCAGAGCAACTGGTAATGATTAAATGTGTTATAGTAGCGCAAAAAACAGCAAAAAGACTAAAAGTCAAATGTGAAAGTGAAAAAAATGTTTTTTTACCATTGGTTATCATTTAACATTAGGCAAGTTTTCTTTGAGTTACTCAAGGTTGCTTTTGAGTTGCAAGTTTTGGCATTCCCATGATTTTTGTTAGTAAATATGAGAGAAAATGAAGAGAAATGGAAGGCACATGGCGCACGACACACTAACATCTCAAGTGTGTCGGTATTTTACTAAGCATAAACAAAGTTACATTTTCAAGGGATGTAGTTACCTGTGTATAACTAAAGTACATTGACTAATATTTAATTAGTTAATGTTTGCATAGAAACTAAATAACTTTAACACGCCTCCTTAACGATGAAATTGGAAACTACTTCAAGTTTGTCCAAAAAAATTACAAAGAAAATGGGACCAAGATGTTTAGTCGTTAAATCTACAGGCTGCTCCTTAAATATCAGTATGAAATATGGAATCTAATATTCTGTTGTTGTCCAAAGCCGAGAAAGATCAGTAACAACACAAATCCGATCGTGTGGACGTAAGATATATCAGGCTACCCACCAATTGTCTATAGGGTGATTCTTCGACTGCTAGGAAATTAATATGTTAGTGTGAACATTAGTTATTTGTGAGTGGAATTATATTATCTAGATAATAATATAATATTGTAATAGTTAGGTGAGTGTGAGATATTATTATTATATTTTGGGTGTACATGAGTTGTGAGAACAACTCACTATTAGATAGCTATGAGAAAATAAAGGTGGAGAGAATCATGTTGGAGAGATAAGTGGGGATTTGGGTGATTGGTATGTGATATGAATTGACTCCTTATTCTAAGGATGTCATTTAACTATTTATATGTTATCTCTTCATAATGAAAAACATCCCGAATGAATTAGATTGCAATATTTGCATATTCGGTGTTTTATTATAGTGCTTTTATTTTGTCAAATAAAACCAGAATTTAATATCGACAAGTGATGAATCATCATCGGTTGATATCTTCAACTCAACCTCCATTGTTCTGAATTCAGAATCTTGGAGATGCTGATCAATTTGAATATACCAAGCTCGTGGAGCCTGCCTAAGCCCATACAAAGACTATATTAATTTGCAAACCAAGGGATCACAACCACGTACCTAAAAACCTTCAAGCCACACTAAGTAATCCTCGTCTAAATCTCCAAAGAAAACAACCAAAATGTGACCATCTTCATAATATTTGCATTACAAGCAAAGATCTTGTAGTCAATTTGTCCAAAGTACCATCCACTTTTCTTTTGATTGTATCCACCCATTTATATCCAATGAGTAATTCCACCAATTTACCTGACAGTAATTCCACCAACTCCCAAGTATGATTCTCCAACAAGACATGACAGTCTCCCATTCAGGTATGCCTTACTACTTCACAATATCGTTGCAGTGAAGGTACCATAAAAAGGTCCAATGCGAGTGCAACATGAACATGCTCTATTGGATTAACAACCTTCATAAAAGGTCAAATGCAAGAGCAAAGTGAACATGCTCTACTAGATTAACAACATTGTTTTCGATCCTTCAAACCAGCACCTTTCTTTAAATGGTTTTTCCTACCATCGCGTTGTGCGCCTCCCGTGCATCTTGGATAGTGGAGTCTCCCTCCACAACTAACAACTAACTACCATGCATTTGATTCAAGCAATTCAGATTCCTGCACATCCCACATGGTGAGGCCCTCTACAAATGCATTCAGGTTGACTCTAACAGGGTCAACAAGCCTATACATGCCACCTTTTCCGATGCCTACAAAAATAACCTTGTCTTGTTCCACTTCAAACACAATACATTTTTGCCTAGAGAAATTTACAACAAAATTGAGATTTTTTGTTAGTTGACTAATGGACAATGATTTCTTTTCATGTTAGGAACATACCTAACATTCTTCGATGTGAATTTTTGAGCATTATTCAACTCAATGTGTATATCTCCTATCCCCTCTATTGCAAGTGACTCCCCATCAACTAATAAAACCGAACCAAAATATTTAAATTTGTAATATATTATACATAATAGTCTTTATGGCACGAAAAATGTTTGGATGCACCGGAATCAATGAACCAACTAATAGCATTGTCATTTGAGCATGATGTCGCACATTCCTCATTATGAATTTTTGAGCATTATTCAACTCAATGTTTATATCTCCTATCCCCTCTATTACAAGCAACTCTCCATCAACTAATAAAATGGAACCAAAATATTTAAATTTGCAATAAATTGTACACAACAATCTCTATGACACGAAAATTATTTGGATGCGTTGGAATCAAGGAACCAACTAGTAGCATTGTCATTCGAGCATGATGCCTCAAGCGCATACTCTTCCTCAAAATCCTATTCTTCATTTGCTACCACATTTCCCTGACTCTCAGTCTTTTGTTGTGGTAAAGATCATATTGTCGCTTTCAAAAAATCTTTTTTAGCATGCTCGACCTTATGATGATAATGACATTTCACCTTGTGGTGGTTTTTTTTTTTTTTTTTTTTTTTTAAATGACATTTCACCTAGTGGTGGTTTTTTCTTTTTCGTTTTTTTAAATGACATTTCACCTAGAATCTAAAAGTAGATTCTTCGAGATTACGTTTCCACTTCCCCTTCAGGTGAGAAGCAAAATGCACTCTCTATTTGTTCAAAAGTAGAATCATTTGTCTAATTCTGCCTACAATTCTTTTACAACAAATATGAACTAACAAAATCAAAAGTCAAGGTATGGCTTTCCACCATCAAGGGTAAGGCCTCCACAAATATTTCATAGGAGGGCAGTAAACTATTCAAAACAACTGCAATCAAATCACCATCATCCACCTTTTCTCGATGGTCTTAGAGATCTTTTATCCAAAGAAGATGTTTAGACAGGGATCCACTCTCATGCATATTTGTTGAAAACAACAAATTCTTCATGTACAAGACCCGCCTTTTCTTCAAAGTGTGATACGCGTTTTGGAGATTAGTCCAAAGATCACCTGCCATGGTGGCATTTCAAACATTAGGGATTAAATCATTCAACGCAGATAATTTCGATAACAGAAAGGCCTCTTTATGACGCTTGTCATAGTCAGTAAAATCCGTAGCCAATCTCAACTCCTTTTGAGAATGATTTGATAGTAGTCCCGATACTCCGCAATTGTTAAAATATTATGACTCAAAATGTTATAATATTAACCGACTAATTTTTGTGCTTCCAACAAACCAAGTTCTGAATATTGGCCATAATACACACAATATTTCACTTATGACCAACAAATAAATGCAAAAGGAAAGCAAAGTTTGTCGACAATGACTCAAAACACAACCAATATTAATGAGCCCATAATCTCGAGAATGACTCTGTTCACCCATAATTAAATTAGTGCTTATGACATCATCTACTCAAAAACAAATAAACTATACTTGAATATTGACTAAATGTTTAGAAAATGTTTGCATAAGTACCCACGTTCAGTACCCCACGTTCTGGTCTGGTTGAGATTGTTTTCATCAATCATGACTATCTACACCAAAAATTTATTTCTTATTTAGAAATCATGATTTTGTCTTCTTCTTGTGCCCTAGCACAATTTTTGAAAAAAAGTTTGTCTTCTTTTATGCTCATATCACATCTTTTTGCACAAACCTTCACAAACTAGTATAGGTATGATCTTTTCACATGAACCTCTAGTCTTCACTTGTCCACCTCACGATTTTCACTGGAAATCACCAAAACTGTGATCGCAAAGTCATTCTGATATAACATGCCCTAGCGTGAAAACCATCTCTTTCCAGCTCTGTCTTTATTCAGTGCATTTTTCCTTTACACGTCTGCACAATCTTCAAAAATGTCTGATTCGTTTTTCATTGGATCATGCTTTCCTCTTGTCTGCTCACGAAATTGGTCATGCTTTTATCAACGATTGTTCAAGATTTTTTTCCATTTGTCGATTTTTGCCCTGATGTGACGTCCTCCTATCACAAATCCTAAGCAAAACATGAAACTCCCTTCTCTCTGCCTATCCTGGTCTTCAAATCCGCATGCAACGTGCTGGGACTTGAATTTAAAAAACGAGTTTTAATTGTATTTTCCATTTTTCCTCTCTTCTTCCATTAGTATCCAACCAACGCTTCCTCGAACACATGAACCTCTTCTTTGTCTCTTCCGTAGTTCATACCCTTTTCCAGGGCTCCACCAAACTCTGCAACTTGCTATTTGTACCCTTCTCCTATGGCTTCATTGAATTGTGGCTTTGATACCAATATAAGCATGTGAGAGAGTGAAAAGAAGTGGAAGGCATATGGCACACGACACAAACATCATGTCTTTTATCAAGCATAATATATTTTAATAGTTAATGTTTACATAATAACTTAAAAACTTAAACAAATTTTAATACAATGGTGCATACCAATATCGTTATACAATTAGGCATATAAGGTACTCTCTACATTTAAGCAAACAGAACGAAGTCTTTATTGGACAGGATAATTTTTTATTCCCAATCATCATTTGTCCCAGGAAGACATATCTTGAATAACATCCTTTTCCAAGAGATTTTTCACCCCTTAAAAACACGAGGCCCGAGTGTCATTAAGAGTTTTTCACATGAGTTATATATGGTTATATTAGTCTTTGTGATAGGCTTAGTAATAAATTCACTTTATGACTTTAGTTTGCTTTATCAAATAATGTAACACGATCTAATGTTCACAAAAGTCATTTTAAGTTTAGGGTTTGTGTCACCCAGATATTAGGGTTTATGTTGTTGCTTTCCTATAAAGAGAGGGCTGCTCTTTTATTGATAAATTCAAGAAGTATTTCTCTTTTTCAAGTTCTCTCGTGTTCTTGCTTGATTTCTTTCCGTGTTTGGTTTTCGTAATATGGTATCAGAGCCACAATGAGGAGACCTAGGAAGTAGCGGGAAGGTCCGAGGATTAGACTAGTGACAGACCAAGGGACTGCTTACAATACACACCGAAAAAATGCAACGGCTTTCGAACAAAGAAAGCTACTTCTTTTTTCAAGTCTGAACAAAGATTCATTTTTTGATTAAAGCCAGATTAAGGAAAATTGAGCTCCAGAGGACTGTCCCGAACAATTGAGACAGCTATATGAAGCAACACAAGGCAGCCATATGGAATCTATATTGTCGTATGGAATTATGCTGTCATACAAAATTGTATTGAACCATTCAGAATAGTGATTTCTATTTTTTTAGAAATTCCAGTTTGCTGATTTTCAATGGTTCTTGATTTTGTTAGCGATTTTTAGTGTTTTTCAGCATATTCATCAGTTTTAAGAAAGTATTTTTCTGTTTTCTTTCTGTAACAGATTTTAAACTATAAGTAAGTTTCTATTTCAGCAGCAGATAGGCTGAATTTTTTGATAGTTTTTTGCTAAAAAAATGGCTATTTTATCTATTATAACATTGGAAGGCAACCAAAAGATTTCAGGAAGAATTATAATACCTGTAAACAAAGAATGCTAGCTATTTTTTAGTACAGGTCTTTGGATCAGATTGTGTTGGGGAATGAAACAAGACCAGCAACAACAGGAAATGATCAAAACAAGTTTGATGGGAGGAATAGAGAACAATGATTCTGATAAAACTCTTTGTGATTGATGAAATGCTACCACAAGTGCAACTGAAGATGATGCTTTAGCTATTTGGAAGCGATTGAAGGAGTTGCATGAAACTTCAGACGAAGGTAGAGCCTTCTTCCTTGAGAATTTACTAGTTTCAATCAAAATGGATGAAAATGAATATTTACAAGACTATTTAATCAAGATCAATGATATTAGAGAACGATTATGTGCTATTGGGTGGAAAATGAAAGAAGACATGGCGGTAATCACTCTCAAGAGCTTACCCACCTTTGTCTGAGCATTTTATTGAAACCCTAAATATTACTAATTACTTTCATCATGTTGTCAATGTGAAGTTTGAAGAGTGGAGCTCTAAACTCTTGTAGCAAGACAAGTGGAAAAAGCAATTTGGTAATACCAATAGGAATGAGGGTTCAAAGATGGCTTTGGCAACAAACTTCAATGGCAAGGGCCAGTTTGCTATGAAGAATGGAGTAAACTTAGAGGGCAGCAACAGAGACATATGACTAAGGTAATCAAAAAAGATTTTTAAATGCTATAATTGTGGAAAGGTAGGCCATAAGAAGAAGTTTTACTAGAAACGGTTATGGGATGAGGAAAATAAATAAGGGCCTAAGAAGTAGGCCAATGTTGTAGAACACAAGGAAGACAAGGATCTCTTTGTATTTATAGCTAGGGATAAAGCAGACAATGTGAAAATATCTACTTGGTACATAGGTTTTGGTGCATCTGGTCTTTTAACCAATACAAAAGCTTTGTATTAATTTTGTTGCCAACGTATCTTGACTTTGTGGGTTTTGGTTGTGGGGAGTAATTCAAAGTAGAAGGAAAAGGAAATGTGAAGATAACCATGTTAGGTAAAAAGTTGGTGTTCCATAATGTCTACCATGTTCCTAGGAATTGAGAGGAATCTACTTTTTGTAAGTGAGATTATGAAGTACAGCTCCCACTTACATGTGATATTCAGTAATACTGTAATCACAAATGCTATACTGTTGATAAGGCCAGTAAGAAGATAGCCGCTCTTGGTATTGATAACCATGTGATTTTCAGGTTCTTTGATGTAGGGGAGGTGAAAAAGCGTGCTTTGATGGCCAAGAGTAAAGTACTCAAACAACAGCAACTTGTATTTATAAAAGATAAGTCTCAATGTAATTTGTACAATACAGGGAAGCCTTGATACAAGCACCCTTACCCTGATGTATATCCTTCTATTTATAAGACAAATAGCTTATGGTTATCAGTTGACACAACCTTCAACACCCAAAACATAACCAACAAGAGTCATTACAAACTAAAATATGTAATTACGCTGATAACTAGTCTATATTATCCACCACTTCAAACAATTTGGAGTCCCTTCCCACACAATACATATTCAATACGATAAAAATGAGAACGAAGAGAGAGGACATTTCTTTTTTGGGAGCCGTGTTGATGTACAAATTTTGCAATATTTATGGTGGTTCTCGGGGAAGCTTGCCTGCTATCCATCAAACTAGTGTTGTTGCATCCATTAGCTGTAGGGTCAAGAAAAAGCATGTTTCTCTTGGCACAAGTCTCCACCATTTATTCTTTTTCTTTGAAAATCAAAATGCGGGTTTGGGGCTCGGCAACCCCCAACGGGGGTGAAGGGGCAGTGCCCCTCACGGGGTCTAGGTGTACTGTCACTGAAGCGAAGCACTATTTGACCCTTATGCCACCCTTGAAATGCCATGACGACAATCAAATTTTCTTTGAAAACCACTGATTTTCAAAGCAGCTTGTGAAAATGTTGCAGATGTACAATGAGTTGTAATGGCATACAAGTCGGTGACTTGTTTGGCAGATCGAATGCATTTGCAGCTGTAGTGAATCATTTTGGTTCAACACACTTTCATGCATGACAAAATCCTTGTGTGCATGTTGTATCAAGGCATACAAATGGCTGGTAGAGGGACATTGACTAGGCACAGGTATGGTGTCATGTGGATGTCGTGACCTACTGTTTCCTTGCAAGTTGTGCGGTTAAAGATGAAAGTAGATCGTTCACACATGGAAGTCAAGCAAGGTCATGTGTTGTACATGGGCATTGCAAGGTTGTACGACATTGCGGAGGAGTTTGATGGGAGTGATTGTACAGGAGGGAATATTTGTATATGGTTGTACGGAAGCTAAAAAGATTACAAGGAGTGAGGACATTGCTTGCAGAGTTCATTGGGGGAACATAGCTTGGGCATACAATTTGGTGGAATGGACGATGGGGACACTTAATTAAAGTTGAATGGGAGGGGACACTTAGTATCATATGACATCAGGGGTTTAACACTAATGTTTAATATGGTGCACAATGGTGACAGCCAAGGTTCAAACTATGGTGTAAGTTTCAACACTAATAATTGGCATTGAATGGAGCGTTCGACCGATCAACAAGTGAGAAGAGATCAAACATTGGTCCAACCGGTTGAATTGGGTTGAGGTCATAGGACTGGCAGGCTTGTATGCTCTTTTAACGCCCACCCCTTCCACTTTTCCTGAATTTCATAACCTTCATGTCTTTAGTCAAATGTTCACTTTGAAAATTGACTACGTGGCAATCTTTAATTGTTTCCCTTAAGTAGGGAGCCAATGTTTAATGTCAATGCTTCTTGTTCTAGCTTAATAAAGCTTTTAACTTTGAAGCCATAAATAGTCCTATCCTTGTGCCACTTCCCAACGTTCAATTTTTGAGTCCAACCATCGATACTCGACGGTTAACTTGCTGCACATAAAAGTATACTGAACTTTCAATTGTCCATGTCATACAATGTTCTCTTCGTATTGATCAATACACTTTTAACTTTGAACCCTTCACCCTATCCTTTGCCACATCTTGCAAAATCTATAGACAATAATTGATTAACGAACTTACACCTACTTAATCGAGGCTTTAAACTTCATAACCATGAGCACATGTTGAAGATCATCCCACCATGTTTATCCATAGGCTAATAGACCTCTTTTGTGTGATTTTTATTGCCCCATGTGCCATCACCCGTTCGAACACATCCGTCATGTTCCCTTGTGCTTCAAAAATAGATCTTGTTTCAGATGACCGTACCTCTTTGTCTATTAATTTTTTCCATTGGTCCCCTTGTACACAATCATTGGAGTCGGCACTTTAGACTTCACGTCAGCTATTCATTCTAATTGGTGAGCCAACTTTTCATTGAACATTGTATTCGTTGAACTTCAACTGGTAAGCCATCTATGACGTTGAAGGTTTGCAAGGACTTGGCATTATTGACATCTGTTTCTACCCATCTCGCTGCCCGTTTTGGTTTTTAAATAGCAATAATATTGCAATTTGGTTGGAACACTTTGTAGTCTTCCATCTGCCAATGGAATAGACCATTGAGGGAGTTCATCTCATATTTGGAGCATAACTATAACTCCAATATGCCTTCATCGTTCGGCTCCATCATACCTTGGTTCTTGTCAAGTGAGCATCCTTCTTCGGAGTCCAAATCTAATGCGGTTACTTCCTCACTTATTGTGTGATTATTTACATATATGACATACTCTCTTCCCTCATTTTCAATGCAGATCAAATTATTTTTTCCAATTATGATCAGTTTTCGCTACTATCAACCACACCCGACCCAATAGTGCATCATAGGCTTTCTTCTTCAATGAGATGACTACAAAATTCAGCAAAAAGGATTGGGTTCCAATAACTACCTTTTGACCCATCAATACACCCAATACCTTAATGCCATGTTGATCTACTCCTACCAGTTGGAATGTTGAAGGCCACATAGTTGGCTTCCCAAGACTCTTCCAAATCTCCTATGGAAGAACATTCACACCAGAACCACCATCGACTATGGTGTTTGTCAAATTCTTGACCAAACTTCCATATGCACAACTATCGGTTGTCAGGCTAGGTTCATTATCAGGAGCATAGGATCTATTACTTGGTCACCTGACAAGTGGGACTTGACTATGAATTCATTCTTCTAGTTTTTGCTCTGCCCATCACCCAATGTTAGGTGTGCCATTGTATGCTCCATGTTTGAGCTAATGTCTTGTATGGTAGCAGTGAGAGCATTCTTGAGTTCTGGAATGCTTTGCAATAAGTCAACTATCTTCACAGGTATAGTGGTTTGTAAGACATGTTGTGCAATAGCTTTGTCAGACTCTAGTTTGCTTGTTATGTGCTTGTATGTTCATTTGACTGACATTGTTCTTTGACCATGGCCCTCTCTGACTTCCACCCTTGCTTTGGCAAGTCTTTCCTTTTTTGTACGTGGGTTGGAATAATTGGCTTTCTTCAATTGTGCTCTAAAAATTGCCCTCAGCTACATCAAGCATATTGACATTGGCTTACTTTGGACGATTTTCATCTCTATTGTTCCCCAGGCCCACACCATATGTAGAGAAGTCTCATGTTATTTTGTTGAGGACAATTTCTAGTGAAATGGTCCCACTTATTGCACATTGAACACTATACAATTGGTTGTCCTTTAGATACTGAATTTGAACTCCCAACACCACTATTATTCTATCTTTGGTAGTTTTTAACAGTGTGGTGGGTGGTGTTGATGGCTCTCCTTGTGTAAACAATACTTGGCCACTCCTATCCCACAGATTGTATGGGCAAATCCTTAAGTGAAATCCTTGTAACATGACAAATCTCACACAACAAATCCTTGCCTTCATTCTTAGCGTCTCCCTTTAATCCCTTTGCCATCTAGAGCATGTCATTTCTAAAAGTTCGCAATGATCTAAATTCAATTTCATCACCAGAGTTAGGGTCATCATCTTCACGTCCTTCAAACACGACATCGACTTTTTCTCACTTTCAATTCCATGGCTCGATTGTATGCATCTTTGTACAAATAGAGTAGAACCACCTTCATCGTCCTCCGCAATGAGGGTACCAACCCTTCAATGAACCATTGCTTCTTCAAGTTGTCAACAAGTTCATTTTCAAGTTTTCCCAGTAGTTCTTTGAGTCTTCTGTTATGGGCATAAACATTATTATGTTTACCCTACAGTGTATGGGGTTTTACAGATTTGAGCAACAATGTCATTGTCATCCCTCGGGAGTTTAAACTCTTCTTGAAACCTTTCTTGAGTGTTTTCCATGTTGCTTTCTCTAAGCTTGGTACATCTATGTACCAATTAATAGTCATTCCCCAAACGGTGGTTAGGAAACATCTTAACCACATACGTTCAGCTGTATGCCCATTGGCATTCCAAATGGTGATGCATGTTCTGCAATGTCGTATGGGATCCTCCAATTCGTCACAAGTGAACTTTGGCAACTTCTTTTATAGAGATGGCGTTGATGGGGGTAACAATGGCTCTAGGATAGCTTTTTGAATACAAATCTCCCCCTTAAGAAGGTTAGCATCGGATGTTCCTCTAATCTCTTATCACTTTTGGGTATGTCCCTACGCTCGAACCTTCCTTCGAAAATAAACGAAGACTTACACAATGTTATGCGGGGACACATCACCCCCCCCCCCAAATCAGGCGTTTAGGACACATCCTAGGGATGGCGAGACAGAGGAACCCTTTTTAATTAGATCAAATTGTTACTTATAGCAAAAGAAGAGAGAAGAGGAAGAAAGAAAAGGGGAGGATGAAGAATGTGTTGATGTATATCTCTTTTCTCATCCTTATCTTTTCACACAACTTAGAAGGCTTTGATAAGATGCACAACTGAAAATAGTTGCCCAAAACCACCTAAAGCATATTCTTAGGATCTTTACAGGCATCATAAATTTCATAACCATGAATTATAGTTTGGGAAAACCTTGAAACAAACCCTATCCACAAAACCTTCATGTGTTTGTAAGTAAAATCAATTCTGCAATGATTTGATGCCTTCGTCTGCAAGAAACAAGCAGATATTTCATTTGAAAGTAGATCTCTGAGAGAACATCAATGCAAGCCCAAGAGATCAGGAGGATAAGTGGAGATGAAACTGCCATTTGTTCACAGATCATGATTTCACCCTTGAGACCACTGTGAAAGCTCATTTTTTTGATCCACAACTTGTTTAACTCCATCTGCATTTTGGTGGGGCCGTGAGGGGAATATTAGCTTGAAAGCATCTTCTAGAAGATGACAAAATACTTCAGAAGCATCTAAGAGTGATTTTGGAGCCATTTGATCTGATTTTTTTAGCAACAAACAACCGAAGACTCTATCACAAATTTCTCTCCAATCCCTCTCCTTGAAACCAAGCTCAATGTGTAGCTTTTGAAAGATCTTTGTAACAGTACCAACCACTCAGCAATTGGAACTCTCTGTCAAAAGTTATCAACAAAAAACCAGAGCTCTGTACACCACCTTTGTCCCATGTGTGACGTCCCCAAGCTCATTTTTACCCTAAGCAAAATCGTAAATTTTAACCTTGGCCGACATACGCTGTAGCGAATTTCAAAGTTCACAAATCTCTGCCACATGTTGATTCTACCACTTGTCTCCAATCGATGCTTCGACACTCGGCAGGATGAGGAAGTAGGGTCCTAAGTTTTGAGATGATGTAGGGCACCGATTGCCGCCATATGTCCATAGTGTCATGTGTTGCTCATTGAAGCTCTGCAGGATTTGGAGGTAAAACCTTATCCTTGAAACAGTCCCATGCACCAATTGCTTCCATGTGTCCAAGGCGCCACTTGTCACTCATCGGTGTCCTACAAAGTTTGGAGGCAAAGCTCAAAGGTTTGAGAGAATGACATTCACTGATCGCCTCCACGTGTCCTTAGTGACAATTGTCAAAAATCAGTACTCTGCAAGGTTTAATACTTTTGAGCGAAAACTTAAGTCTTTGGAAGTACATAAAGCCGATGCTCGACACTTGTCAATCAGCCATCAAAGGCATTGAAAACTATGCAAAAGTGACCAAGTTTGGAACCCTGCAGAACACAGGAAAACCGATGAGCACCAAGTGTCGACCATCCATCTTGGGCATTGAAAAACATGAAAAGTGACTTAGTCCAAAGGCTTTGAGATGTTGCTTTGCGGTGCATGTTCCTGTTTCACTCTATTATGATTGACAGGCCCGCTGCAATGTAAAACCAAGGGATTTGAACATCTCGAGGGAAAATTTCACTCATTTGGCTTATACTCACTTTGTGACAATTGGGAAATTCAAATAGGTTGAATTTGGCAATAACATGATCGAGCTAGCGGTAGCAGCATTGCTATTCTTGTGGTTGTAATGAGCCACGTGATAGTTCTACTTTAATGAATATAAAGATTAGAGAACATAAAGATTATGAATATAATGAATATGCTGATTTGTTTTGATTTTTGTGTATAATTGTAACATTTGCACAATCTACTTGTTTTATGTTCAATCAATGAATATCATGACATTTGGCATTGAGTTATCAATATGTTTTGTGGTTATTTAGCTTATTTTGTTTACTATATGCATAATATATGGTTAATCTTACTTATTTAGCTATACATTTAATATTTTATTTATTTATTGTATGGCCATACCAAAGCCTCGAAAAAATCGCCATTATGTTGTACTGAGTCCCCGTACCTATATTGGCTACCTGGGTGCAAAATGGATTTTCACAGGAAGGTTGAGACTGTGAGAAAACCTTCGCTCCAACAACAATACTGATGGCAGTTACACTATTAGGGTGGTCCTACTAGTCATTTCTTTGCTGCAATTAGTTGTTTCTAAGATAGACATGAAAAGTGCATTCCGTGACAAACTTTTGGAGGAGAAAGTGAACAAAACTCAGCCATATGGGTTTGAAGCTGTAAGTAAAGAACACCTTGTGTGTATTTCTCTAATTAGTTGGAAAATCTACAAGATGGGCATGAAAAGTGCATTCCTCGGCAAACATTTGGAGGAGGAAGTGAACAAAACTCAGCCACATGGGTTTGAAGCTGTAAGTAAAGAACACCTTGTGTGTAAGCTAGCTAAAATTCTTTACAATAAGAACCAAGCTCCGTGAGCCAAATATCAAAAATCAATCTCCATCTTACTAGATGTGGATTTAGAAGAATTCCTTTGAACTAAATATACATGTCAAAAGTTCAAATGATGATATAGTTCTCATTGTTGATGTGGATGACTTCATCCTCCATGCAACGAGACCACAATTTGGCAGATAAAATTAGATTCGTGCTCTACTTTTGATTTGACAGATTTAGGTTTAAATCTTACATTATTTCTTGAGAGTAAAATTTTGGCAAACTAGAGAAGAAATTTAGTGCTTCGATTTTATATGAATAATTGTAAGCAGATACATGATCCTATGGAGGCTGTCCTAAAGTTGTCAAAACAATAGTCATTCACATAAGGCCGATGAGTCACTTTTTCTGGATGTTGGTGGGCAGCTTGATATCTTTGGTAGCCACTAGGCCTGATCTCAATTTCAATGTGAGTTATATTTCCAAGTTCATGAGTGATCAAGAGATGGATCTCATTGGAGAGCAGAAACGAATTCTGGGATATGTACATGGTATAACAAAGTTTGGTATTTGATATGGTTGGAGTGATCATCTTCAGCTTGTTGGTTTTATTGATGCTGATTAGGAAAGTTCAATAATTGATGGGAAATCTTCAATAGTACATGCTTTTGACCTAGGAAAACAAACTGTTTCATGGGCTCGTAAAAAGAAAGATACAGTAGTTCTTTGGCCCACTAAAGGGGAGTATAAAGCTTCTGTCCTCGCAGCTCGTGAAGTAGTTGGCGTGAGGAGGTTACATTCTGATTTGTAGATAAGTCAAATGGAGGCAGTAATGCTTCATTGTGATAGTTAGAACACAATCAAATGACCAAGAATCTAGTCTTCCATGCACACACAAACCATACTAAGGTGCATTTTCACTAGATCCAATAACTCGCCAATAATGAAACGATACAATTGTAATATTGTGCGACACCTGAGCAAATTGTTGATATCTTCACATAGCGGGTTGAACTAGACGAGTTTATCAAGTTAAAGACAGAGTTGAACTAGCCGGTTGAACTAGACTATTAACAGCGTGTTTTACAATATACATGATGGTCATATTATACTTAGTGTTTTAGAATATATATGGCGGTCCTATTTGTGCGTTTATTTCCTTGCTTTTCATGATTTTCCTAAGATTTGTCCATGCCACTTCACTTATATTTCGCTATGTTTATGATGTTCACGAGGCTTCAGTTGGCCTAAACTAAATTATGCAGGAACAGAATAACCATTTTTGGTCAAGAAGTTGATACTATATCTTGTTAGTGGTTCACTAGATTAATTTCGGAATCAGTATTAGACTTCCATAATTTGGCCTTTATGTCTTATTTTATCCTTTCATTTACTTCTGCTTAGAATGGGTAGACCTTGTGGGTTAAGATACACATATGATCTTAATATTATGGAAGATAGGCTGCCTGTCATCTGCAAGTTTCGGAGATCATGCATTGTGCAGATTTTTTTACCTGCATCCCATGCAGGTAATGGATGAGGCAATTAATGAAGATTCCAAATATTCCATGTGTATTCTATGATCTGCTAGATGAGTTTCAGCATGAAAGGATTATTGTGTGTCATCTCGAAAGTTACAATTTCGTGATTCTTTCTTTTTAGATCTGTCATGCATGTAAAGTGACATGTTGAAGATGAAGTGGATCTCCTCATTGCAGTTCTTTATGGTCAACAATTTTTTTATCATTCTCCCATGTTATCTGTGTAATATAACGTAAAGTGTTATGTCTTGGTGTCCCATGCGAAAAGATCTAGTGTAATGTAAAAATAAACTAAGACAATGTTATAATGTTATCCAAATCATCATAAATATGATTGGTTGATAGTTTCGAACGGTTTGCATGTAGTTTCCTTTCTCTCACTATATATTGTAGTAATCTCAAGAGCAAGGGAATGAGTTAGACTTACATGGAAACACATATTTCGTAGCATTTCTGATGTATATAAACGTTGTTTTGTAAAGACAACCAAGTGACCTCTCAAAGTAGCCTTGATAACTTCAGAACTATAGGGAGGCGAGAACACCCTTGCCAATCCATAGGAGGAAGTTTAAAACCTCAACCAGTCATTATTTTTTGCAATTTACGTTTCTGTATTGCGACCTTGTTTTCCATAGAATAATCTTGTTAATTTACAAGTAGAGAAATATAATTGGTTATGTATATTGCACACAGTGTCTCGAAGTCTGTTAAAATATAGAGCATTATATAGCATGTAATGCAGTTTTGTAGTTATCATTCGGCTGGTAACTGTTCAACCAATCTGTAACCACCTCTTCCTATTAATAAACGATGTCACACTTGTTTGAGTGTGCATTCAGCCTTCTCTGAATTCTTTCTTCTCTTTGCATATGCTAACATTGGTATCAGAGCGTCGAAGGTTCGCAGTTCAAGGAAGAAAGAAGCCATTCAGTCTGAGGAAGCTCTTGGCGGAAGAGTGCAGACAAAGGAGAAGCCTGTGAAGGTCATACAAACCTGGAACATCTAGTTCGAGGGTGTGAAGTCATGGTTAAAAGGGCAAATATTTCCAGTCGTGATTCGAGGGCAAACAAAAAATACCAGTGGGTTTTTTGTTGCAGACGATTTTTGGGCACAAACGCCAATAGAAGTGTCGTGGTCACAAGCAAAGACAACGAGGACAGATTTGTGGAGAAAGAAAAACAAGGGCAAAGGCAAAGTCGCGAATACAGTGCTTCTCAAGTTGTCGGAAATCATGGGCAACGAATACCAAGTCGTGTGAAAGGAGAAAAAACGTGGCGATGGGAAGGAGGGCATAACATCCAGGAAAGACGTGTGGGCAGGGAACCCAGTCGAAATCCTCAAAATCCTGTCACAAATCTAGTGGGAAGAGAGTTCGCCAATAACACAGTCGTGTGGTCGACAACAAATACGTGAGGCAAAGTCGTGGCTATACCAAATTGCAAATCCAAAGCCGTGTGGAATAGTCGTGTGGGCAGTAGACTGTTTGGATATTTTCACCTTCCCTGCCACATATTTACTGTTTGTATACTTTCTCCTTCCCTACCACATTTTTGAATAAGTTATTTATTCAATTTATTGGAGTGGGCTAAATACTTTATTATTTCCATTAATTTGGCATAATAAAATGGCAAATATTTCACACTTGACTCTGCCTAAAACACAAATATTAATGGGCACTAATTTCAATGTATGGAGCCATAAGATTTTAACGCTTGTAGAGTTTCGTGATTGTGATAAAATAATCACGGGTAGTGAAAGTCGACTAACGATAAACTTCGCGGATTATGAAAAACGTCATAAGGAAGCTCTTATTGCTTCTCAACTTGTCGGTGTCGGACGATATGAAACCGGAAGTGCAGAATGCTACTGTGGCTAGCACGTTGTGGGCCAGTTTGAGGGATAAATATCAGACGTCAGAAAAGAGTCAGGTTTTATACCTGAAGAATATGCTCTTTTTCGTAAAGTTACAAGAAGGTGGATCGTTGTCTGAGCACCTACTTCGGATGAAAGACCTCCGAGACCAGTTATCTTCCATCAACAAAAGGTGGACGACGATGATATGGTGGCTCTGGTTCTGAACAACTTACCTTCTTCGTATGAGTCATTTGTGGAGGCACTCCATTTAATGGCTGAAATTCAAACACTCACGTTTGACAAGGTGAGTTCCTACCTGTTGCAAAAGGAGCGAAGACAAATTCAGGCAAAATCTAATTGTGACAAATCAAAGAGTGTTTTTGTCACTCAGTCAAAAGGAAAGTGGAGACGTCATTCTGGTGAGTCATCCACTCGGTATCAGGTCACATGTTATTATTGTCACAAGGTTGGGCACCTTAAGAAGGATTGTCGGAAGCGAAAGTATGATCTTTCGCAACAGAACAAAAAGCCATGTGATGAGGAACATGTGGCAGCAATTGCAGAAGAACGGGATTCGGGTGACGGGCATGCTCTTTATTGTCTTATGACATCATGCTCGCATGACAGTGGTACTAGTTGTTGGATCATTGACTCTGGTGCATCCGCACACTTTTCATGTCGCAGGGACTGGTATGTTTCATTTACTGCAAATATCTATTTTGAATCAGTAGTACTAGTTGATGGAGAATCACTTGCAGTAGAAGGGATATGAGATATATGCATTGTATTGAATAATGCTCATAAACTGTTGGTATGTACCTTCTTTACAAAAGAATCCTCTATCTATTCGTCAATTAACTAAAAATCCCAATATTTCTGTGGATTTCTATGGGAAGAAGTGTATTGTTTCTGATATGAAATAGAGACAGATGATTGCCCTTGGTATTGGCCAAGGTGGCCAGTATCAGCTTGTTGATCCTGCTACAATCAACATGAATGCACATGTGGAGGACAACTCCACCACACAGGATGTGCAGGAGGTTGCAATGCCTTAGGAGGAAGCCATTGCTCACAGATTTGTTGACTTAAATACACCAAATGTATAGAAGGCGGACATGCCTTGGGAGGATGGATTTCCTCATTCTGAAGAACAATATGTTGTGGATGGAGACTCCACTATTTCAGATGCATTGACGGTGCATGGTGAGATGGCATGCCAAGCCACTCACTTAGAGGTACTTGCTCGAAGGACAGTAGAGCATGAACAATTTGCTCATTGTGTTGTGAAAAATCTTTCCCAACAGAGGGGGATAAATGAGCAAATAGATGAGGAGTTGGTTCTCACTCCTACTGTGGAGATGGTTATTTCTCCCACTGCTATTGCGCAGATGGTTATTTCTAACTCCTATTGCGGACTTGGTTCTAATTCCACAGATGGTCACATTTCTCTTCTTGAAAAGGTTGGATGAGCACTACATGGTGTTGCAAGGACATGATTGAGGTGACTTCGATTGTAGGATAACTGAGTCTCTGTACAGACTCCAGCAAGCTACACAAGCCTGGAACATATTTTTCAATCCACCTCTCTGAGGTTCTGATTCCAGCACTCTGGAGATGGGGCTGACACTCTCAGTCAATGAATCATGTAACAAAGAACCAATGGACCACTTGCCATATCCTTTGTTCACAAGACCAGATTTTTGTTTTGCGGTTCTTCTCCATTCGACAACCACAACACAACAATGGACTATTGAGTTCAAAGTACAACCTATGGCACAATTTGTAGATCTAATGACTAAACATATGGGCTTTAATACATATGTAAAATTTCGGGACAAACTTGGTATTGTTTCCAGTTTAGTCATTAAGAGGGGGTGTTAAAATATAGAGCATTATATAGCATGTCATGCAATTATGTAGTTATCATTCAGTTGGTAACTATTCAACCAATCTATAACCACCTCTTCCTATTTAATAAACATTGTCACACTTGTTTGAGTGTGCATTCAACCTTCTCTGAATTCTTTCTTCTCTTTGCATACACTAACAAAGTCGTCGGACCTTCGGCTTGACAATTTAAAAGAACTCATCACTTGTTTATATGGGTTATAAAAACTTTGGTAGTTGAGTTAGTTGGTAGTTGACAATTACCTAATTCAGTTGAAGAACACTAGAAATATAATGCGGATATAAGCAAGCCGTGAAGAAGAGTGGCTCGTCTCTCTATTTTCTTCTTATTTTTAAATTTAACAATTCGTACGATAACATGAAGAAGAGTGGCTCCCTCTTCTCTCTATTTCTTCTTATTTTTAAATTTACCAATTCGTAGCATAATGTGAAGAAGAGTGGCTCCTCCTCTCCATTTTCTTCTTATTGTTAAATTTACCAAATCTGTCTGGTGTGCATCTTTGTGCCATGTTGAAACCAACCAATGGTGCAAGGTTGTGATGAATGTAACATCTTCAAAATGTTGAGCCTCTTGATGTTCTTTATAGATATCAATTTCTTTTAGCTAACATCACCCACAATGAAATGGATAGGGGGCCCTCAACCCTACATTTGAGAAAGGAAAAGGTGCTATTTTTCTTGTTCAAGGTTGAATGGTGAAGGTTCCACCCATGTAGCAAGAACTGCAGATGTATCTACTTTTGCATCAAGGACAACTTTGGCCTTGTCAAGGTTTGCTAGGCGATTATGCTTGCACTAAGAGAGCCTCACAGTTTGACAATCATCATTTGAGTAATTGAAGGACTTGTGGAAATCACGCCACTTAACTTCTTTTCGATGACAATTCTTGTCAAATCATTGCTTTGCTGGTGCCAAATATGATTGATTTTGTTGATTTTGAGTGTTATGTTGAGGATGCTTCCTAGAATCAAATTCAACACTGATTGCTTCCTAGGGTGTAATTTATTTTCCTTAGTGTGTGTTTTGACATATGGAAAACTTCTCAAATTTGTTTCCTCCTTTCTTGGCATCCATGGACCACAAGTGTGTTAATATTGATGTATTCTGTCATTCCCTGAATATTGTGCCTAAGACCGTTTCAGTTCTTTATAATATTGTTGTGCTAGGTATTGCAGATAGTCATTTTTGCATCCATGGAATAAAATGTGTCCTTTGTAATTTTGGAATGTCTTACCACACCTTTCGTACAACTGCTGGCACTTGATATGTTGGACATCATAGAAAATTACAGGTCAAAACTTGCTACTAAGAATGTGCATAAACTAGTTCCAAGTCCTTCCTAGTTCTTCATAGTCTTCATGCATGTGGCAGTAAATTTCCACCAACACATGGAGATCAGCTTGATCTTCAGTGTTGCTAATGTGATATTCTCCTTGTTGTTGATTCTACTGATGGAGATAGAATATTCTACATATTGAACCCTAACATCCAAGGTATTTGCATCCATCTTCGCTTCAAATTGAGTTCTGACCACCAAACATGGGTCTATATGACATTAGGGGTACTGCATAAGAGGTTACTCAATGGAGAACCTATGCAAAGTAATCACTTCTTTATTTTTTCCAGAGCGCACCTTCAATCTTTCAATAAACAATGTCATGTGAATTTGAATCCATTGCCATTTGAAATTGTGCAGTGTGCAAAGAAGGTAGACAACGGGGTTGTGAGGAAGAATTATATGCTTCATGTACTTCGATATCATAGGGTTTGTGAGTAAGAATTCTATACCCCATGTACTTCAATATCATACGATGAAGATTGGTGCTTTGGTACCACTAAGTTGGATCTAGGAGACAACATAGAATATATGAATCATCCTACATTATAATAACAGGCAAGAGAAAACACATAATCTAAAGAATTGTATTTTATTTATTTAAATAGCTCTACACATAAGTGTTTGAAAAGGCGTGCATAAATCTTCTGCGAAGTGTAAACTCCTTGAGAGTGGGACCTAAACAAAGTTGAGGTACATCCAAATTCATAGTACATACAGTTTAGATCAAGAAAGAGAGGGTTGTGACTCATTTTAGAATATCATTAGGAATGTTCTGCAAAGCGGTCAGACACTCATCTTCAAACCCATTATTAACTATATTTTTTATCCCAATTTCCAAGGAATAAAGTCCCATCCAATGTGGCTGTCATACTTTCCAGATGGGTTGAGCTTCATATTCATCTCTACATAATAATAAAACTCTGTTTCCAATGACTCGGTTATATTGTGTTTATATGGACTTGAAACCTTTATTAAGTTTTAGCTGGACTCAGTGTAGTTGCATGTGGTTGTTTTACTTCTACTGTAAATTGCATCTTGTTCTTGCAGATGCTTCTTTTGGTTAAACAGAGTTTGAACCTACATTATGTTTTAGATATTCTGGTGATAGAAAAGACACCATATTTTGAAACACTGGCAATCTCGTGCATTTCATCATCCAACATATATCTCATCCACGACTATGATGGATGAATATTTAATGCTTTCAAATTCCTCTAATACTTCAGTAAATTTGTGCATGCTAATCCTTAAGTCGATTATATGGTTTTGGTTTGCAGTATAGATAAGAGAGAACTCTGTTTAGCACCTAATAACGTCATAACTCATGCCATAGCCTCCATATCTTAAAATTGTCACTATGGTTTCAAGATCATTAAATTATTATGCTTTTGTGATACACTTCCTGCTATGTATGCATGTGATGTATGCAATCCAATACAGAATTTCGACATGTCAAACTTACCATGATGATCTTTACTCAAAAAGAGGAATCTCCAATGTAAAGAACTAGTATAAATTGATAAATACTCTTTCTCCGGTTCTAAATACCCTTATAGATAATAGGTACGAGAGAATTTTCCAAAAAATGAAATTGTGTTTATGTTGAATGGTTCGTCTTTTTGGAAATTTATGGGGACTAAAACACAAGTACATAGACAAAATTTGTCCCCCTTAGCAATTTTCCACTTTCTTATTGTTTCATCCTTTTGTAGTAGCACAATTTTCATTATCTTCCCAGGAATTTCAAAGCAAAATCTATTGAGAAGAGCTTCAAGCATTGAGTGTAAATATTTCTTGATTTTGGCTGTGAGAGGTTTCTACTCTTGGGTCAATTTTTCTCTCTTTATCTATATTTTGTTTCATTTCTATTGGGGTGATGACGAAGGGGAAGGCATCACATTGATCATATCTGGAGGCTTTACAGTTACAACGAGTGTAACCATTAGAAATTTTTTATTTTTAAAATGCACATAGGAATGCTTTTTATTTTGTGAATAGAATATACTAAGTAGATTGCATAAGGATATTTTTGACAAAGGACTCACAATTTATGTTGACTGACCTTGCAGTAAACCAGCAGGCTTTGGATTTGTTAAGTACCGAAATGCCGACGATGCTGCAGAAGCCAAACACCATATGAATAATCGAATAATTTGTGGGCATCAGATCAGCGTAGTCTTTTCTAAGGAGGATGCTAAACGTCCAGAAGAGATGCTTGCAAGAGAACACAACACTTAGTTTCTATTAAGATAATCAGATACAGTTCAGGATTATCCTCTCTCACAGACAGTAGCTTGCAAGCATATAGTCATAAACACTCAAATTCTCACACAAATTTTATGTCCATGCTATTTTTCTATTTCTCAAGAATATACGCATAGTAATATTATCGATCTGTTTACCAATGCAGCTTCTAAGGGTGCCTTTCTCCAGAATTTGCAAAGCATCCACATTGTTGGAAGCATGCCTACATATGTGAGACATTTCTTTAATGGTGTTGAAGTTTCAATGAAGTTGTATTTATGTCAGCATGAAGGATTATAGATCCTTATAAACCCATGAACTAGTATACAGAGGACAGCTACTGCAAATATCGTTGGATTATTTAGATTTCTCCTATTAATTGTTTATACCTTGTTTCCCAAGCATGCTTCTACCAAGCTATGATGAAAGTGGGAGTAATTTTCAAAATAAAGTGGCACACTTGTAAAATTTTATCTGATTCACAGATTAACTAAGTCAAATTTGTACATGACACTTGAGATCATCCGCATGATAGCTTTAATTATATGGTTTATACAGCATTAGGAAAATAGTCCTATGTTGTGTGTTTTCTCAAGTAAAATTTACTTAATGTTGTTTTTGATTGGCTATAAAAATATTGTGTATGTCGTGTACAATAATTGCATTTTAAAGAGGATTCCACAAGACCTAATTGCTATTGAAACCAAAAATGTGTAGCTAAAATAAAACTTTAAAACGAAAGAGTGCTGAAATCAGGGCAAAGTATCACCATCTTTAAGAAAGTTTCTAATTCTATTGATGTTGGATCATCAGTTCCCTATATTCATTTACATTCGAATAAATTCTTCAACAGTTAGCTCAAAAAGTTGGAATAGCTAAGGTCAATCTCTCCATAGTGAGACCTGATCCAAATGTCCTTGTACATATGGGCATTGGATATGAGGAAATGCTTGTACAGTCCAGTGAAAGCAGTGAATAGTTGCGCCAACATAAACACATAACCTCTCAATTGCCATTCAGCTCTTCTTGGAGTCGCCCAAACGGAAGAATGTATCAAATCTCGAGCCTGTGCGATAGTCAATATCTTGAGCCATAGCATATCTTTCAGGCTTGAATTTGAGGGTTCCAGCCCATACAGCTGGATGTTTTCTCATGATGCCCACAAGTTCACCAAAAGCCTAGTTTTCTGCGGTAAGAATTGAACGCCTGCCACTTCCACATACTTTGTAGATTTCTTTGTCAATGTTTGGGCATTTATTTAAGCTAATACTCTATATATTCATCCATTTGTTCAGGTTTCCATCCATGGTGATCAGATTCTGTACTAAATTGCAATTACCTACACAGGTTCAATTTCTTTGTCAATGCTTATCGGCGATTTATGTGGCTAATTCTCACCACAAATTCATGGTCCATTTGTTCCAGAGAAGCATCCATGTGCTCTATTCCATGCAATGATTCATATCTTCCATTACCACAATAGGCCAACTTTTGATCTCTATGTCTTCCATCGTTTTCAAGAAGCTTTTTTTGCATCCATAACTCTTTATCAAAAAGTATCGCTTTAAGTGTTCGGAATCAAGTTTTGGGCCATCTCCATGAAGGGCTGCAGCCTTAACTATTCGCTCCAAAAGACATCAATGATATCAGTAACATTTGACGTCTGTTTACGCTTCACAGTTAACATGGTCGTCAATAATGTTCATGCAACTCTATGAAGAAATGATGAGCCATTTTCGTCCTTAGCCATATGAGCCCTAACCCAGATCCCTTCTTCAAGCGTAGCCTCTAGAAATCCAGCTTTCCCACGTAAGGTGCTCTTGTATAGCCTGCAGCTCCTCCAACATATACCTTAATTCTTTGGGGGGTTGGATGGTCCCCATCGCCGGACTGTATTTAGTGTATGGCCAGAATTCGCCAAGATGATAGTTCTACGAGGTGCTTGTTTTTGACTGGATTAGAAACTTTTTGTTTTGACAGTGTTTTTGCTTCTTGTTGTTTGTTTTTACCTATAAAAAGCTGCTACATGAGATGGAGGTGGGACAACATTATATCCTCCAACAATCCCCCACAACGAAGGGATTCGGACCTGCATATGTTAAAACGCATATTAATGTAACATGTGTCCAATAAACTCCAGATCCTTGCAAATTATAACCTGAGGTTGTGTCCGGCGCTCAGTAGTGCAGGTCTGCTGGAAAAAACGGAATCATTGATCTTATTGTAGGAAGTCTCATGTTGCTCATCTCACAGATGAGACCACCCACTCCAGAAAGCCTTTTTTTTTTAAAACCGAGTTTTGTTGTCAAGAGCATGCAATGTGTGCCAAATTTCGTGGCAAGGTCTGAATATTAGAAAAATGGGGAAGACTTTCCGATGGGATTAAGGAGACTTGTCAGAACCTATGACTAGGGCATGCGGTGGCCCCAGTTGTTGCAATGTTGTTGGAGGTGTTCGTTTCCATTGACGCTTTATAGAAAATGTAGAAGTGGAGTCCCTTCGGCGGCGAAGCTCTGTGGCTGTACTGAAGAAGCAACAGTGCCTCCACCGGAGCCGACCTTATGTCGGCCTTGAAACGAAAATAAAATGGTTTTTCTTACAAGTCCCTGCACTCTGAATTTATCCCATCTCTCATTAATTTGAGTTTCGGATAGAATACAAAAAGGAACTTATTTCTACAATTTCAGTGGGAATTTACAACCGATTTACTAGACATATGTCTAGGGATTCAAAGACAAATTGCAGTTAATCTCGCATAGTCCCAAGTGGCTGATCTTGATCTTTGATCCTCGAGGACAGGAATGTAAAACTTATGTCTAGTGATACCCATGTGTTACCAGAATTTTTCAATTGTGTTGAACGCGGAGGAGGGATTGCATTACCGAACGGGCTTCCTACGATCGATGTCCACTCGTGTAAGCAGGAAGTAGATGCTATTGCTCAGTATTTCTTGTACACAGATAACGAACGTCATTAATTAAGTGTAATTTAAAGCGGTGATGCGGAACGTGTTGTCATCAATTGTGCATAAAAAAATTATATGCGCCTTTTAACTTTCAATCCAACTGGCCATGCTTTGGGGTAATTACGAGGTTATGAAGTCACCACGGTATTTATGTAGGTAGAAAGGGCATGGGGTAAATCGAGTTGGAAAAACGCCATAAATGAAACACACTTCTATATAAATCCCAATATTGTACCAGCAGATTAGTTATGTTCAATTTGAATTGGTCCTGGGCTACAAAATGAACATGCAAACCTATTTGTAAGTACGAATGTACAAATACTTTTAGATCCAACTTCATTTAGGTTGATAAACATTTAACCTCATACCCTAAGGATAGAAGTTTTAGATTTAGGTCATCTTATTAATTAATAAATTAGCAATCGCATGTGTTTCATGAGATGTGAATGTCGAACGGTATATGTTATTTGATTTAGAGGGATAATTATTACTTTTGTAGTTGATGTTGTTAAGGGGTTTGATTGATTTTGTAAGTGTAGATATCACTTCATTTAAAGGTTCCATCTCTACATTTCAAACTTGTTACAAATTCATACATATACATTTACAAATCTTATATCATGAGTTAGCGTTTTGCAGACTATTTTAGAATTTAACATGTTGATGACTTGTGCATGTATTTAGTTTATTTGATTGTGTTAGTGTTGCATGAATTTTGTTGAAAACTTTTTTGTATACTTGATAAGGTGTGTGATTGATAGTGGTAGTGTAGGAATATAGATGAAACATTACATTGAAATGTTGTATGTGTACATTTAAATTTGTTACAGATTCGTACATAAAAAGTTGCAAATCTTATATCACGACATCTGAACTAAACATGTATACATGAAGACCTCTGTACATTTGCAGAATTTATATCATGAATGGTAGCCTTTTGTGGGCAATTTTATTTTCAGTAAACATGAATACATTTGATACCCCTTGAACGGCAATGACGCTTTGGATAGAAGAAGTGTTGAGTAAAGTAGTAGTGGAGATATTATCAAAGTAGAGGGTAGTATTTACGACAGGTTGAGTGATAGTAGTCTCGACTCTTTTCTTCTTGCTCCAAGTGTTGGTACATGCACCATTTTTTAGTACCTTTCGAATGAAAAAGGAGGTGAAATGTGCAGATTTGCAAGCGAGGGAACTCTGGAGAAAGTTGTGAATGTCAAACCCTGCCTTTCAGTGGTTCCAATGTTGACAGTTGCTCTATGCAAAGTAAGTCCCTGGGACTTGTGGATAGTTAATCCCCAGGCCATTTTAATCGGCAATTGTCTTCGATTCCCTCTCGAAATAGGGGGTATCAGAATATGTAACGGGTTGGAGGGATCCCAACATGGGCTGTTGTATCTATCAAATTTGACAACAACAAATAAAGGTAATGTTGGTGGTGGCATTGATGCGTCGTAGACAATGTCGGTGATTGTTCTTGTAGCACCATTTACGAGGCCTGCGTCAACCCATAAATTTGTAATAAGCATGATTTTTTGTTGTTTGCACAGCAAAACTTTGTGTTCCAACTGATCATCATCAGGATCAGCTAGTCTAATCCACATGTTACTTTCAGCAATGGATTAGGTGATCAGAACGTTCAATTCCTTCAGCATCTAAAGGTTGTGGGAATCCACAGGATCATTTTTTGCAAACAAATGTGGTGCATCCTTAAAAATGTTGAGCTCCTTGGTGAGTTAGGTGTGTGTCTGTGCGAGACATTAGGAGTTCCAGTCCTCAATAAGAGGATTTGAATCTCGCATGTGGAGCAGTAAATTCTAGAATGAAACTTGTGCATTGGTTGTTCCTTGTTGCCGAAATATTGTTTGCAATGTAATGGAAGAATGGAATCCCTTCCAAAGGTTGGCTCCATAGGAATTAATTGCATAAAGAGGATTGTCCAAAACCGGTGGTAATTGGCCAAGGTTGCCGAGGAGGATGAAATATTTGTTCCCAAATTTAGATGTTTTTGAGTGTGGGAAAGCTTCTCGTAGCCTACTGTCAATTTTTCTTAGCAACTTTGGGCCGATGAAACTCATTTCATCAATAAGAACATATTCTATATGTTTCAGTGACTCTTGAAAATATGATAATGCTTGGCCTTCAAGGGGTTTCAGTTCTTTGATTGGAATACAAAGGGTTGCATGGATTGTGGGTGCGGAGATGTTGAATGTTGAAACACTGGTAGGGGCAAGAAGAAGGAGAGGTGAGGGAGATGTGGTTGATGCTAATGTGAATGAATTCCAGATTTTATTTATCAGAAATGATTTTCCTGTGCCAGTTTTTCCTTGAATTATCAATCTTAGTGGAGGTAGAAGGGTTTTGTTTGTTGAATGGTGTAGTATGGTATCAAGAGCTAGTTGTTGTTCTGAAGACAAAGGAAGTGTGGAAGATGGTGGTGTGGCCTGCATGCTGGTGTTATTTGTGTCTTCCTTTTCTCTCTCGATGAATGATGAACCAGTTATCTATAAATCATGTGGAACGTCATGTATGTTCCAATTATTGTGTATGTCAAAATCTTGTTTCCCCAACATTTCAAGACTGTCAAGACCCGTGTTGTTTCCCGAACGAAGTTGTGCGAAGACCTACCATTCTTGCAATGGTTCATGTTGAATATTGCATTCGACCTCAGAGTCAGAACTAACATCTGTAGCATGTCTTGTGTCTGCGGTAGTGCGTAAAACATGCCATGGTTTGTAGTTGTGCTTGTACAGGTCCCAAGTGTCATTGATGTCATGTGGGGTTGATCCAAATTTGGAGGAAATATTTTTGAAAGGCTTGTATAAAAGGATTTCTGACCAACAGAAAAGGTCATAGGACGTTGAATCCTGAGCTGGGACATCCACAAATCTCGGGTGGACCCGAACAATTGCTTGAGTCGATCACAGTTTCCATTTATCACCTTTACGGTTCTTGTTGTAGCTCCAATCTCGAGCAACCTGAATAAGTGGTAGGTGTTCCATGGTTGCAGGGAAAACTCTATATGCATCCAAGAAAGCAGTTGTTTCTTGTACATAGGTGTCACTTTCAATGACACGTCTCAATTTTTTTTCCCAACATTTAATGAAACAAATGAACGGTTGCACATAACAAGTGGCAATTTTTGTAGCATGTGGCATGTTTCTTGTGCACTTATGTCATGTTGAACAACGCTTTCTGTGAGCATTTTGTGGATTGCAACATGTTCTAGAGAATCCACATTAGCATCTCTTGAAAATTTGGATAGCATTTGGTGATAGGTTTCTGAACGTTGCTCTGCTTTTGAAGCATATTTTGCAATATACTTAAGAACTGCATGGCCGGAAAGTAATGGTTGTAAATTGACATTTTCTCTCCATATGGATATCATAGTTTGATTGTGGATGTTCAATCTATCATCATTTCTTGAAGGGAGGTACTTAATTTTCCCATCACTTTCAATGAGCAAGGATGAAGTAGGTTACATGGCCCAGGGGGCATTGTACTTGCACTGCAATTGTGATTGCTTTCTATACAAGCATGTCTACTCTGAACATTTTGTGTGACGCTAAACATGATTAAGCAGTTCTTCAAGCTCTGCATGTGGGGAGGAGGATATAATTTGTGTTATATCTAGCAAACAAGGGTCATCTAGGAGTGACCTGCGAACAAAATCTACGTGGTTGCAAGCCAGACGGGGGTTCCAGGTAGACACGAACTTATCAAAGTATTGTTTTGTTGCCTCAATAATTGGTGTATCCTCTCAGTCCATTGCGTCAACTTTAGGTGCGTTCTCAAGCCACAATAAACCATGGACATGTGCGGAGCCTCTATGTTGTCATTCATACCTGCGAGACGAGGGAACATAAATATTAGTTATGTAGTCTAGAACAAACTTATTAAAAAGTAGATTTTATTACCTGTACCAAAAGTCTACTACTCCAAGTTCCTTCTACAATATTTCTTCACAAAATATTGTGAATCTGTGATGCAGGTATGTTGATACTCGATGAGGGTTTGAGACAATGTTAAGTGTTCTCCAACGTTGTGCGGCTCGAGGATCAGTAGGGCATTCACTACCTCCTTCAAGTCATCAATATCCAACTGGACTGGATCTGTTGCCTTCTTTTGTTCCATCTTCCGTGATTGCTCCTTTAAACATTGTATTTCACCCTAAAGATTTCTAAGTACCTCCATGGTCTTCTGATAAACCTCCTTCTAGTGCGCAGGATCTGGATACCTTACATGAAAAATGTTCTCCTTAGTGATGGTGGGCTTCTCTTGTAACGCTTCTCTGGAGCGCACAACTTCAGTGCGTGTAGTAATCTTCACAAGAATACCTCATGTTTTGGTGCCAACTTTGGCATCCGCTGATTTTCCACGTCGCGTTGTATTTTAACCATCTATGTGCCCTTGTTTTCCTGTTTATGTTGCTTTTTAAGATGCTCATATAGGTCTAGGCATTCCTCATAGCTATGACTCTTCCCACAAAAAGAACAAGTAATATTCTGAGTACATTCGCACCTGTAGTGGTCAGGAGATCTGCATGTAAAACACGTTCCGTGAGGAAACTCGCCTTGTCCACCACCACGACATCAACCCCCGAATCCACCATGGTATCCTCGACCTCTATCATGTCCTCCTTCATAGCGCCCCTCATTCCAGTCATAGCGCACTTGATTGTGATCCCGATCTTGGTGCGCACCTTTACCCTTAGAGTTATCTAATACTCATGTCTATCACACACCAATATATATAGCATCATGGATCTGACCAATCAACCTCCAGTCTTCAGTATTGTGAGTCATGGACCGGAAAATTTTACAATAGCAAGATACATTCTTCCTTATCGTGTGTTGTAATAATGGGAAAGCGGCTAGCGTCATAGTTTAAATGACATATCTCACAATCTAGCAATAATGAGTGCATTGACCTGCGGGGACAACTATCCTTGGTGTGCCCTTCCACTTCATAGTTTGTACACCAAATCCCAGTGCATGTCTCATGTGCTAAATTTGCCCATTAGTTTCTCCAATTGGTTTACGATAACTACAATTTGTGCTTCCAGGAATGGGTTGACTCTAGTGTCTATGCTTCCAACTGCCTCAGCGCACAAAGCTACTTCAAGTGCTTCGTACGGATCAGTATATGTCTTATGTGACAATGCCCTTCTAAAAGGTGTGATCAGTCCTCCAACGAACCATTGTGCATGTTGGCTTACATGGATATCATAAGAAATCTTAGAATTTTTTTATTTGAAACGAGCATCATACTCCCAGACACTCTCAATAGTAACATGTTTAATATCCTTGAGCACACTTATACTCTTCTACTAAAATTCAGGGATATAGAACTCTTTAAGGAAAGCATCCTTTAATGCAGCATAATCTACACAAATTTGGTCAGGGTCGACCTTCATGTACCAACTGTGTGTGCGTCTATGTAATGTAGTTGCAAATTGACTTACCTTGTGCTTAGAAGTCGTGATCCCTTTTGCGCGCCACACTATCTCACACATGTGCACGTGTTCAGCAGCATATTCTATGCCCCTATACTCTGGAATACAGAGTGACATCTCCATGTAAATATTCTGGGGTTAGTGCGGACCCTGCCCACCTAATCCAGAACCTCGTGTGTTACCTCTGCCTCCAGAACCACCAGATCCACCAGAACTAGAGCCGTTTGTACCCCCTGTATCTAGAAGTGAACTAGAAGATGTACTTCCATATGTCCCAACAGTAGTACTGAACTGAACTCCTACAGTCTGCGTGGTGGTACTACTCCCAGAAGTGAGTCCAAAATTCTATGGCTCAAATTATGTGTTGATGATGTGCCTAAAAAGGTAGCTCTAAACAACAACGAAGATGTTTTCCCTTTCATAGATGTACTTGCTATGTGACTTACTCATGCTTCCCTACTAGCCAAATTAGCTTGCTGACTATTAGATGTACTAGATATTGGAAAACCAAACGCAAGGGCTAGGTGGTAGATTCAGATGCGCGCCCGCAGCCCAAGTCGTATCGACTGGTGTGCTCCCTTGCGAGGCCGAGGAGGGTTCCCTGTCATGCTTTCCCAAATGGGGGAGTTCCACATGCTCTGGATCCACGCCTTCTGCATGAGCTCTAAATCTTTTACGAGCCATCTCTCTCCTCAACACCATCCACTCTGTAATATCCCGATGCTTCTCCATCTCCCTTTCGCATGCCTCATTGTACTAAAGCCGCCTTTCTTCTTTATGCCTTTCTGCCACTAGGTCTGCCATCTTTCACCAAACCTGCTGTTGGCCCCGCACATGGTGGGGTTTAGCTAGCCATGAGTTTTTATTCCAAGTTCAGGGTCACCATCGAGATCTTGATCATCAGTGGAATGCCTTGCAAGTAAGTTCCCCTGGGATAACGTAAAAATTGGAACTCAGCTACCTCCAGGAAAGAATAAGTGGAAATTGAGTACTTCATAATATAGTTGTTTAAAACACCATGGAACCAAGTATCCACAGTGCGTGTCCAAATCAGATTAGCATCATAAAGGGCCTGAAATTCTTCATGTATCTAGACAAGTGTGCGATACCTCCAATTCCATTTAGATGCATAAGCAACCAGCCACTTGTACAGTTCTACCGGGAAGGTAGCAAAGAAGATATCATACAAACAGTCATACAGATTTTGTTCCACCCACTCGTGTGTGTCAAACTTAGATCTAGTTTTGAACCTATGTGTGTGCTCTTCTTCCAGATATTTTATCCACTCCTCAACACTTGTTAGGGTCAACCGGTACGTCTTCATCGTGAACCATCCTGAAAACAATTGAAAAAGAGGTCTTAGCAACGGAACCAATGATACAACCTAGAATCTACCATGAATAACCCAGGCGCATTGGCACATCACTCAGCCTGAGCTAAGCACTCACTCGAAGCGCACAAAGGTATCAGGCCCCTCTTTAGAGTTACTTGTGCAAGACGTTAACGTGTTGAAGATAGAGCATATTCATAACCATAATAAGTACAAACATTCCACATAGCATAACCATTCAATAGTGCATAACCAGATCTAGATCTTAAGGAATCATGAATTAAATAATAACTATGACAATATTGGCCATACAAGAACCAATTACAGTCATGTTAACGCCTTATCCATCCAATATACTCCACTATATTAAACATTGTAAGACATAGAAGCTTCTTACATCATATAACATTACCATAAGTTTATGTGCGCATCAGATCCGATAGCATAACTCATACACAGTGTCTTGGTGTCTCTCTGTAACTACATTGACTAATACATACTTATAGGGGTGGGGACTTGCCCTTCACCGCTTATGCACTTCCCAAAATAGGTCACATGCTGAAAATAACCATGCACCTTTACAATAATATGCACACATGCAAGTGCACTAATAATAGATCCCCTACAGATCACTGAAAGTAGTAATCCTATTATTATCCCAAACTCATGCATGGCGCTTAGTAGACTCTCATTCCCAAAATAGCATTTGTGTGTCGCGCAAGTCTCCATCCCAATGTGTGCTCCACACGCTATGTCTAAAAATAGCCTGTAAGCATGAAAATGGCTAAGTCCCAAATCAACTTGTCCTAGTGCGTGTTTCCTTTCCTATCCTTCCGCACCTTATTCTCGTGTGTGAATCTTCTATGTGCCCTCTCCTTAGTGGCATATTGCCTGCTCAACAACATCATCAATGAAAGTCACATAATATTTGGATCCTTCATAAGAAGCTACTTGGGTTGGTCCCCACACATCTAACTACACAAGCTCCAATTTTTGCTCCTTCTTTGTTGCCCCAACTTTGAGAAATGTCACTTTCTTTTGCTTTCCAAATATGCAATGCTCACAGAAATCAAGATCTACATTTTTTGAATTTGATAACTTACCCTTTTCCTTTAATATATGCATTCCTTTTTTAGTCATATGGCCTAGCCGATTATGCCACATGTTTGCATATGAATCTAAAGTAGATAGCACAAAAAATGAATCAGTAATATAGATAGACAAATACAATGTTCCTACCTTTTTGCCTCCTACTACAACAAGAGCTCCCTTGGTAACTTTACAAGATTCGGATGTGAATGTAACCATGCAACTAGCTTCACCTAGTTGTCCTGCAGAAATTAGATTTCTCCTGAGGCTTAGCACATGCCTCACATCTTTCAATATCCATGTATTTCCATTCTATAATTTTATATGAGCTTCTCCTTTACCGGTAATATTGCATGGTTCATCATCTCTTAAATAAACATGCCCAAAATTACCCTGGACATAATTTCTAAAATAACCCTTATTAGGGGTAGCATGGAAAGAAGCTTCTGAATCTAAAACCCAATATTCTATTTTATTATCCAAGGAGAGAATAAGGGCATCTTGCATTACCTTAGTTGCAACATTTTCCTTTTTACCTTTGTCTGGTATATTCTCTTTGTTTTCTTTGAACCAACAATCCTTCTTTGCGTGCCCTTTCTTTCCACAATTCCAGCAGGTTATTCCTCTACCTTTGGATTTAGATCTGCCATTCTTTGAATTTGATTTCCCATTATTCTTACACTTGGATCTCTCCTTTTGCCTTGCCCTAATTTCTACATTCAAAGCATTCCCAGATGGTGACTCTCCTGTACTTTTCCTGTGTATTTCTTCATTCAGGATTATACTAACCACATCATCAAAATTCAAAGTATTAGTAGCAGATGGTGCATTACTAACAACCATTACCAAGTTATCACAACTATCTGGCAAAGAGCATAATAATAAAAGTGTTTTCACTTCATCATCAAATGGAATATTAACCGATTTAAATTTATTTACAATGGAACGAAAATCATTGAAGTGGCTTGATACAGATCCACCTTTTTGCATTTTTGAATTAAATAATTTCTTCATCAAATAAACTTTATTTGAAGCACTTGGTTTTTCATATAAATTAGCTAAAGATTTCATCAAATCTACCATGGTTGTTGCTTTAGTAATATTCGAAGCTACAGATGTTGTCAGGCTCAATCTTATAGATCCCAGAGCCTTTCTATCAAGAATCGTTCATTCTTCATCGATCATCTTTGTAGGCTTTGCATTCACATCCAAAAGTAAATATAAATCTTTCTAATACACATAATCTTCCACCTGCATCTTTCATAATTGATAATTACGGCCATCAAATTTCTCCACTTTGTATTTGTTAATTTTTCCATTGTTGTGCTCCCACTCAATCAGAAATCTCTCTGTGAGTAAATTTGTGGGGTTAGACACACACCAGTGTTGTACAAATTTATATTCAAATGAATCATACAAGAAATAAACACAGAAATTAAACCAGAAGAACAATACACAAGATAATAGTGTGGTTCACCCAGTTGGGGCTACGTCCACCAAGAAACAACCAATCTACTATTATTTGCTTCACAGAGGAAATACAATGAAGATTTACAATCTTCCACATCTCTCCCAAATGTACATGACTTTTCCTTCAAAAGCTTCTCGTTGTTTTCTCCAAGAATTCCTTCTTACAATTATCTATATTCTCACCTTCTAACCCTAGTTTTCTAGCTTGTAAGCATATACAAACATTAGGGCAACTTAGCTATGCATTTACAACTATATGATCACCTTTATAAGCAAAGGTCGGATCTAATCCTGCGTTTAAAATAAAAACATTAACGCACAGGTAACTGATGTCGGTTACCCAACCGATTCCGGTTGCTCCCAAGTGACCGACGTCAGTTTCTGTGTAAACCTGTAAGTTTGTAAAACATGCTATTTGTGAAGCCATTTAGCTCCACAACTCAACATATTCCTGTGTGATCCCTAGACTAATGTCCACCCACAATTTTATTTAGTCCTTACATTCAATACATGGGAGCTTCCCCATACCCAAGAAGGAGGAGCCTAGCCCCGGAGCATTGACAAAACCCACTAATTTGTCCTGCAACAAATTATTTTGCCAGCATGACGGTAGGAATAAAATTTTCCCCACTCATTCCACCATTTGTATCAGGAACCGGTTTTGCATCACATTTTTCCTCCACTACCATTTCTTTAGCTGTGATATTTTTCCAGTGAGTCATCCCTTCTCTGTTCCACATCTTTATTAGTGACAATGCTCTGCAAATTTGAATCAAATTTTCCATATTCTCTTAAGGTTCGGGTACATCTAGGACCTTCCTTAAGCTTAAGGAACCACTCTCTATCCACCGTAGACAATCCATTCTCACTAACCCACATATTTAACTCCTCAACATTATTCTTTGATAGCACCAATAATGAAGAAAACCATGTCCAAAGCTTTGGATCCACTTTTGTATCGCTAACAAATTATGAACACTAGATTTTTACCTAATACCCTCAACGCTTACTTCCCTTAAACTCCCATTATCACTCTGATATAGATCATGCTTGGATCTAGTGACTTTTGTAAACTTATGTAGTCACTCCCTATCAAATTTTGAGAAGCTTTCTTCATCCACATGAAAATATTCATTCATATATTATGAAATCCCTAAGGTCATTGTAATGGAAGAAACTAGATCTTTGTTCTCTTCTTGTAACACTCCCATATAGTTCCTTAAGTTTAGGCACTTTAAATTGATCATTACTCACATAAGAGAATATTGATGACTATGTAGTGTGTGTAGTTAAACAATTCATACAAGAAAGATTTTCTATTTTTTATTATATATTATTATGACTTTCAATTAATTATTGATTGGTTTGATTATCATGTTTAATTTATTATTATTTCCTTAAATGTTTTTCAATTTGTATTTAATTTTCTACTTAACATAATTTGTGTTTGTTATGTATATCATTAACATTGACGTTACCATCAACATTTCATAACTTAATTTGTATAATATAATAATACAATTAGATGAATGAAGTTAAAAAAAAAAATTATATCATTTTAATGACTAAAGTTGGAAAACAAGTCAGACCTAAGTTGCAATAGAAGTCATAATAAAGTCAAAATTGAAGTCATACTTAAGTCAAACTAAAGTGGCAATTGAATTCACACTTAAGTTGTAAAGGACGGAATTAAGTTGCAATTGGAGACCAATTAAAGTCACAATTTAAAGTCATAGCTAGTGTCACAATTTATTGGATGTTGTGTTACAATTTAAGTCAAGATTATGGTCACAATTAAATTCAGATTTTAATATGCGTGTAGTGTCATTTTTTAAGTCACACTTAGGGTCAATGTAAGGATGGACCTAAAGATCCTTATTAATTTTGGTCATACTAAAGTCGTGAATTAATTCATGGATAAAGTTTCCTTTTAAGTCACCATAACGTCCCAATTTAACACCATGCTAACATCACGTAAGGGGCGGGGTGGGGAGAGGGGGAAGCATTATGGAGTCGTTAGTGCGAATTTATAATTTATGTCATTTAAAGTCGAAATTTAAGTCGTCGTTAAGTCATTTTTGGAATTTTAAATTTAATTTTAGGGTATCTAATTGGAATTCAAACAAATCATATTTAACGAATTAAACATGACTTAAAGATGGCTTGATAATGACTTAAATTGTGACTTATTTTAGTCAAAATGTTGTGGTGTTCCTTATTGCATTAGTTCAATTGTTTACAATACAATAATGTACTTCCAAGTTCTCCTTTACCCAATAAATGTGTGAGTATATGTAGGCACGTCAATACAAAACCGTTCAAGTGGCATTGCAATGAAATTGGTACCAAAATCACCCATACAATTCCTTGAAATATTTTGGGGGCACATGAGATGGCCTACTTACATTTGCATTTGCACTTATAGATTGTTTAATATTATCAAGATATCTATCATTTGCCAACATTTTTCTAATGTTTACAACAATTAAATCCTTCAAAATATTATGTACATCATGAGAAATAGAAGCCTTTATAGAGAGGAGAAGATTTTACATTCACATTATTTACACAAGTTAAGTCTTCACTACAAGCATGCAATGAGACATTATCATTAAAATAATCATATGTAACATTCTTATAATCATAGCTAGAAGAGGGAGATTTAGCAACTTTTGGAAACAAAACATCTAATGCATGAGCCATGGTACGAGATTTAGGTCTTGAAGAATGTGAACAAGCAATCCAAAATTGAAACCCTAAAATCCCTTTGAATGGAAAAAGGTTTAACTTCAAAAAGAAAGGGAGCATGAAACCATAATATTTGAAAATCAATCATGAATCAATCCTATAAGGGAGGAAAAATGAAACCCTCATAAGATAATAATGAAACCCTCATAAAATTTTCGGTTCACCAAAATGTTTTAACTATTTTGCATACAATGTATAAAATAATTAGATTAAACATAATACTTTAAATACTAATAATGGAAGTCCTAGTTATACTTGAATTATGGTAAATAGAGAAATAGACACAATCTATGAACAATTAGAACTGATTCTATAATTTTGACAAGTGCATGATGATCGTGTAAGCTGAAAATGGGCTCCAAATATGGAAAGGCACTATAAATTTGGTTATCTAATAATTTGTCGGGATAAGGTTCGTGGGATGCCTACTCGGTATAATAGTCGAAATTTCTTGTCGATAAGTTTTGTTGCCAAAAGTGTTCTTTCTAGTTACTTTCGTAAATTAAACAGATTTATGGGTTATGAACATGTCTTGTGCTTCTCTAATCAACTTGCAATTTTTGGTGTAGATTTGTCTGTGTCTTAGCTTATGAGTTTTGAAGAGAAATGAAATGATACACTTATACACTGAAAACAATATTAGCAAATTCTTTAAGCTAAACTAAATAGAAATATGAAAACACACAAGATTTCACTTGGGAAAACCCTTTCGTGAAAAAACCGAACAAAATAACCTTCATTCTTATTGCATTAACTCAATTGTTTACAATACAATAATGTACTTCCAAGTTTTACTTTACCCTAATCAATGTGTGGAGTATATGTAGGCATACAAATAGGAAATTGTCCAAGTGGTATTACAAAATAATGTTACCAAAATCGTGGCCTATATAAAACATGGTCTAAAACCACCCAAACCCACCTATATGATTCCCAAAACAAATTTTAACCCCTAGAGGGAGGGCTTAACAACCCAAGGTTATGGCTAGATTTTCTGCATAGCATCAAACCTAGGCAGTCATGAGATAAATCTCCCTCATTTAACCGGTGAGGCTCCCGTGTCAGATTTGTCAATAAAAATGTGTTATTATCTATCAGGGGTTTTACTTTAACCACTTAGTTCATGAACCATAACTAAGAAGTTCTGCAGCAAGTAAGCAGCTGTTCAAGAAAGGAAGTATTTTATAGAAGAAGGAAGTAAAGGAAATACAGAGAAGAAATGGGGAAGATGTGCATCCCAATTAGTAGATAGCAGAGCTAATTGCATGCACATAGAAGAAACTTAATAGATATGAACACACAGAATTATAAAACAAAGGCAGCTCTAGATCCAGATCTAAAATAACACAAAGTTTACTAAGAGATCTAAGATTAAAAGCAAGAAACAAAGTACACCGTGACACAAAGTTCTCCGGAAACCTGCTTCTTTGTATTCCTTTGCTCCAAGTTGCTCTCAGGGGTTCAGCACAAAGTCTAGAACACAAGATTGCTGCTTACAAATTCTGATCGATCATTAACCCGGAGGTTCTTCTCCTACTTATAGAATGTAGGAGGGAAAGTACAAATGGAAAACTCAAACTGAACTAAAGCATGAACAACAAGTAAAGATGACATTTGGCAATCATCCTCAACTAACTTCTTCTTAAGTGACACATGTATCACTTAACTAATAGAATGGTTCCACATGACTTCAAGTAATGGTTGTAAAACCAATAACTTAGAAGTTTTACAATTTCATCCGGGAACATAGAAAATAGAAGAAGAAAGAATAGAAGAAGTCATGCCAGCTGTAATGTCTACATCTTCTTGTTCTGATATCTGATATACTTGTCGAACATATAATTCAGCATCCTTCCATCTGTTTTAGCCACTGCTTCTTTCTCTGTCCTGAATTGCAGCAACCCTTCATTCAACACTTTGATGCACGCTTCCACATCTTCCAAACTCGGCCCAAACCTCGCAATGTCTGCCTGCAGCGCCACCAGTCTACTGATAGAATTCATCGTGAAAGGCTTGGTAGCTTTATCAATTCTCTTTTGTACCATCAGAAGAGAACCTTCCAGGGAATTAGGCACCTCGTTAGAAACAATCCGCACGTAAGAAGTAACGCCTCCGACCACATCCTCTTCCGTGAAAGAAATGATACTGTCGGGTAAGGATGACGTCCTACTTTCAAGTGCCTGCATCCTTTTCAGCAAAACTCTGCAGATTTCCAAACGGAAAGATACTGCAAATTCTAACTGCTTCCCCTTCTCGACTGATCCATCCGGTACAATTTGTTCCGCAATCAATACATCTCCCGGCAGCTTGTTGATCTCGGCCAAAATACTCAGGTTACTCTCTGCAACTGTATTCATGCCTTCTATGTTTGCCATCAGTTGCTTTAGTTGATTTGCTGCATCGTTCATAACCTTTAGGCGGGCTGGCACTTCCCCAAGTTGTACAGAAGCTTGACGAATAATCAAATCCTTCCATTCGTCAATGGCCTTTACTTGATTGCTTGCATCTTCCATTTCCTGCATAAGATGATCACTCACCTGTTCTGAAATGGGCTGAATGGAAGGTTTAGCAACCTTGGCTATGATCTCACATAATTGAGATACTTGCTTCTGCAGCTCTTCTTTCTCCGCCTTCTCACTGTCAAGCCTAAGGAATAAAGCATCTATCAATGTCTGCGTGTCCTGCTTCAATCCTTCAGTGGTGGCTTGACCGAGTGGTACTTTGGTCACTGTCACATCTTCTGCCGTGAGCTCCTCTTCTATCTTTCCTTCTGCCGGAATTGATATCTCAGCAAACTTCTCTCCCGAATCCTCGATGATCAACCTAGAAGTTGCTTTAGCAACTTTAGGCCTTCTGTCTCTTCTGCTCAGATCCTGGAGTAGCTGCAAGTCGTGCTCCTCTAAGTTCATCTCCATTCTCGCTTCTGGAACAAACTGCAAAGCTAACCATTCCGAGAAATTACTTCTCGGAGAGTGAGAAGTCGCTGAGTGCACTACCATCTCCCGCTCTGCATCCTCTCTGTCAGAAAGTGCCACAGTGTTATGGCTGCCATCTTCTGAGTCATCCAAGGACAAAGCCCTTTCAAATTCCGCCATCTGCAGCTTCAACGTATCCTCTGGAACAGGCGCTGAACGAAGTGGCTGAGGGGAGAAGATGAATGTCGCTGGATTCAGTGGAGGCATGGAAGCATCCTGCTGCTGCGGTGCAATAGTTGGTGAAGCATTGGGTACTGGAGAAACTGGAGTTAAAGTCATGGTCGTAGAAGTGATCCTCTCCTTGGATTGAGATCTTCTATGCACTTTCAACTTCTCGACTTTCCTGCTGCTTTCTCCTCCGTGCTTTCGCTTGAGGGAATCTCCTGCGCCGAAGTTGCCCGTGACTTGATTCATCAATGCTTCATCAAGGCAATATCCCTTCGTCAGCAACCAGTTTGAAGTATTCACCAACACAGCTCTCGACCTTTCTTCAATTGTGTTGCAGCCTCCTATGTTATTCTGCAGTATGGCTTTATCTCCTCCCATTTGATGGTAAGTGTCAAGTACCACATTCCCATCATCTTTAAGATCCGCAGGTATCCGCGCTAGTCCAAAGTCGAACACTTGCTTTGCTGATAGCCTGCTGAAATCTTTCTTTCTAACCTCGTACTCACTTTTGCACTTCATCCAGAAATCTTCTAATGAAGGCACATGTGCGTACTGCTGGGAGATTGTCTTCCTGGCTACTCCAAATGGATCGAAGTTCAGCCGTGCAGGGAAGAACTCTTGCTCATACTCGGATAACATTTGCGCTTCCATCCCTCGAGCTCTGTGAATGCTAATGCAGCTGTAATATCCCACAGTGATTGGGAAGAAGCCCGTAGACTTGTGCCGCTTTGACTGAAGGTCGTGTAACTCCACAAGTTGCCTGCTCAGCTCCATGGCGATCAATCTATCATTCGGATACCTGGGCATCTTTGTTGGTTCTCCAGAAAAGCCCGTAACCCTGAGGTATGTGAAATCTGCAAATTGAATGAATAGACTGCCAATCTTGGACACAGCTTCCCACGCTTCCTTGCTTACCCTGTTGGCCTTCAAGTCTTTGTCTAGCCTGCAGATGAAATCGTAGAAGAAGTCATCGTTGATCACTTTGAAGTCTTTCTCGCATGTAGGTGCAGTAAGCTGCGGGTAGCATTCGAAAATGGGGTCCTTGGAAAGAACACCACATCTATCCAGCTTGGAAAAGACGCCCTGTGAAGCTGCAGCATACACCAAGTATGAAGTCATCTTGAAGCTGAAAGTACGCTTCACGCTCCGGAGTTGCTCACCGATGTTGTTGCTAATAATTTCCGACCAATTGATTATAGAATCAACCTTGTTGATTTCAATGGTCCTGATGAAAGCATACATCCATGTACGGAAAGTGTAAGCATTCGCTTCGCCATTCATCCTGCATAGCAATTTGATGACATCATCTACCTCCTGCACCAAATTGGACCGTGGAAGAGTTCTCGGGAACTTTGAAGGAGATCTAGGCTTCTTCATGTATCGGCTATTCATGATGCTAATGCAATCAGCTCTATGCTTCTCCCATCTACTGTCAGCATCCTGAATGCTAATAGAAGTCACCACCTTTCGCACTGGAATCTTCAAACAATAATTGATGAACTCTGCGTCCAAACGAATTATTGTCTTTCCCGAAGCATCACGCACTGATCTGGATGAAGGATGATAAGATCTAGCACACTCCATCACGAACTCTGGCAATTGGGCTGTACATGGAAAAGCTGCAGCTCGGATAATTCCACTGCTTTTGACCGCACGCATGAGTGAAGTCTTTCCCGCTCTGGATCTATCTATCAAATCGGCAAGAGGTTCCGGGCCTAGATCTGTGTCTCCTATGTCTGCAAGTTTGGAAGCAATGCATGACTCCATCGTGCTTTCTTTTTCATCTCTTTTCGCCATAGCTTTGTCTATCTTCGTCTGAATAATTCTTTTTCTTCTTACTTGGCCGGATTTCTTCAATACTGGTGCAGATCTGGACAATTCTTCAGATTCGGAGGATATTTGCAATGTGTTGGACATTGATAAAAACTCCTTTTCTTTTGTAAAGCACCTGTAATGAATTCCTGCAATTTATTCAGACAAAAATGGCCACCGGAGCATGAATAGTGAATTTAAATTGTAAAAATCTGCACTTTTCAAGCCTGCTGCCCCAAAAAATGGTGTTTAATTTGCACATAAAGAGAGCATGAATCCTTTCAATCAACACCTGAGCTCCTGTAACACCTGTGGAAACAATTATGCAGACAAAGATCAACCTCCTTCAAAGCATGCGCCAAATCTGGAAGCTTTTAGCCTTGTTGTCACCTTGTCTGAGCAAAATCCTTCCTCTAATGGGGGCGCACTTTTCCACTTGGCTGCAATTCTTTACCTGTGATTTGAATAATTCACCCATATGGCTGCCCATGCTTATATAACCTTCACAATTCTATAATTAATAATTGCCCTAACAATTAAAGGCAATTAATTAATTAAAAATCATGCTTTTCTCTTTTAAAAATAGCATGTTTAAGGACAGCCATCCAATAAATTAAATTAATCCAATTTAATCCTTCACACATCACTTCACTTAAGCTTCACAGTGTGCTTTGACCATAGCCACTGAAAATAGAAATTAATTTAATGTTTTAATGCCTTAAAAAACATTAAATAATACCCAAATGGGGCGCACTTTTTGAGAGGAAGAGGGCAGCCATTAAATAAATTAAATTTAATGCTTTTAAATCCTTTCTTTTATTTCAACTTTGACTTGTTGACTTCCTCCAAGCTTGGGCGCACTTTTTGAGAGAATAGATTAATTAAAATAATCAATTTAAGGCTGCCATTCTCTCACCAAAGGGGGCGCACTTTTTTGCACATGTAATTCTATTTTTAAGAATTTTTTCACAATGGGATTCTTTACCCTGCAAGGCAGGCACTAAAATCCCGTGATCCACTTAAGTGATTTGACTTTGACAATGGGATTATTTACCCTGCAAGGCAGGCACTAAAATCCCATGATTTCACTTAAGTCACTTTCCTTTTATTTTATCATGGGAATTTTTACCCTGCAAGGCAGGCAATAAATTCCCACCTGCCTGCAGCCTCTATTTTTCCCACTGCAGCTTAAGTGACTTTTATAACACGGGAAAAAGTACCCTGCTAGGCAGGTATAAAATTCCCACCCTGCCTGCGGCTTATATTTTTCCCATTGCAGCTTAAATCCTTTGTTTTCCAAAAATGCGCCCATCCCCGCAGGGGCTTTTCTGTGCACGACTTCGCTTTTTCCCAGTGATCCAGACCTCCGATGGCGACTTCCTCCGGGCATAATGTGCGTATATGTTTTCCAGCTGCTCCAGGCCAAAAATCGGGCTTACCCGGCAAAGGAATTGTTCCAGAGAAATTTCACAGAAAACGAAACGGGACACCACAAAAACACGAAAAATTGCCAAAAGTTACAAATAAAGCCCAAAACTTAATACAAGTTAAAACCCTTCTGGCACATAGGAATAATAACATATTCGCTCATAATAGAGTTAAAACGGAGCGCAAATAGCCTCATACGGGGCTCAAAATAATTAAATACAAATTTCCCGCAGACAAATCCCGACGACAGAATAAAACAATTTTGGGCATCTGGGTATTTGGCGAAAAAGGCTAATATGGCTCTTTGGGATTATCTTGACGCAATATAAGAACTTTCAGGCAATAAAAACACAAAACGACCCATTATTTTAAAAGTACGAATTTTTTTCGGATAGGGTAGTCGCAAATTTCAGGGTGAAATCTGAGTGACACCGTTTTGGGAACAAAATTGTTCATGTGGCATTGAATCTAACCTAGGGGTCATATTTAAGAACAGAAAATGAAGGAATGTCAGTGGGAAAACACGATGTTCATATATAAACTGCGAGTAATCTTGAATGTGGAGATTTAGAAAAATGACACTGACCTAATGAACTTAAGATTAATCAAAAAGGGCTACCCCATCCACAAGGGTGGTATGCACGAGGAATTTGTTGATTTTTGACTCCCTAATCCCTGGCTTTGGGTCGAGGAGGTGGATGAACTAGCTATTGGTCCTAGTTAGGGGCTTCAGTGGCTTGGTGAAAATACAGAGAATTACTTCATTTTGCAGAGAACGTAGATGATCTTCTGTGGCAAGGTCGTCCAGACACTTGTCGTTTACCCCCCTGGATATTGTTGATGCATGCTTTCCTCTGCATTCGATAATTGACAACCTCAATGAATTGTGAGACTGAGCCTTGGCTGACTTCCTCCTCCTGCTTGGCAGGGTCCCTCAACGCGCCAGCGGAGCCGTTGGTGGTGCAACTCGGGTAGTGGCAAGGATTGGGAACGTGGTGGCGATGGATGCCCCAGACTACTGACATCTGTTGGCGTCGGTTCTTCTTTCACCGATTTCTCTCTTTTGCTCATTCTGTTATTTTGGTTTTTGTTCTCCATGCTCTGTCTTGGATTTTGGTTGGCTCCTTCGGTCTTGTTCTCTTCTCAATGGGGCCCTCTTTGTTTGTACTCGGGCTTTTGGTTACTTGGAATCTTTTCGTTTCTGCTTTGTATGGGGGGGTCATGTAACCCTTCAATTCATAGCTCTGATCAAAAGAGTTTAAAAATAAATAAATAAAAGATTAATAAAAAAGATTGAAATCTATGAAAAATGAATCAAATACATGCTATTAGTACAATTGTCTAAAAATCTGTGATAAGTGTCATTGTTAACCACCACAAACCAAATTTAGGATACTACAATGTCTAAATATTTGTAACACTTGATAATATTAGGGAGGAACTACACCAATTAGACCATCTTTTGGTCCATGTAATGCCCTATCAGTCTACCTTACTTGATATTATCTTGATATTTATAATTTAGTATTATCTTGATATTTTACTTTTGTGGGATTTATTTGCCTGTGAATATTTTTTAGTATTCATTATCACCCATGTTATCATTTTCCACGAGTAGTCAATTTTTTTAACCTTTTACCTTGTGTATAATGGTGACTAACTTTTAACTCATGTACAAGTAATCACAAAGGGATTGTTAACAGACACACTCCCACCATTGTAATCTTTTCATTTTGTAGCCTCTTCGCATTGTAGTCTCGTTCCTAATCGGCAAAGTTTATGTTGGATATAATGTCTTAAGCCTACCTAACAAAGAATTATAAGTAATTAAACATAAATATAAAAAGGCTAATTGATCTGGGTTCAAATCCCATTTGGCATGTCTTTGACCAATAAACTTCTAAAAAGCCGTAGAAAAACTACTTAGAATCATACAAAATTAATACTTGTTAGTGTTTTGCCGAGCACCCAATTTGGTGTATTAGTATAGACTTACATTTACAAGCTAATTGATATGAGTTCTAATATATGAATTCAATGGGTTGAGAGCCCCTTAAGTAGTGGAAGCTCTTAAGGAAACAAGAGAATTGCTCGAATGTAGTTTGAAAGAAGTCCAAAATTTATATGATTTTGATATTTAAAATAAGTATCGTAGTCCAAAATTTATATGCTTCTAATACATTAAAGAGTATCAACTCGTAACTCATAATTTTTTTGTTTGCCAAATTGTGTTAATTTTTGTACGGGGCATCCATACTCCCTCAACAAATGTCTTATTAATTTAAATGGTCATCCATTACTAGTTAACGCCGGCAACCTTATACGCCTTGTATTCTTATATACCATTTGACAGTTTTTAATACATGAAGAAGGTAGCAATCGCTTCCATTTGCACCTTCAATTTTAGTTACAATACCATATTCTTTGAAGTTTTGCAATACATCCCAAAAACACAATCCATAAAACCGTTGCAATCCATTGTAACGATTCATCTAATCAAGACATAATGCCTTTTAGCACCCTCTAAATGCAGACAAATTGTTATCCTAAAAAAAATATGCCCAGATATTACCATAGTGAGCCTTAATCCCTACCTTAAAATTACTGAGCAACAATTCATCAAAATATTGTTATCAAATACAACCTCTTATTGTGTTCAATTGCTCAAAATAGAAACTCTATGATGCTCAGAAAATTCGATCCAAAATACCATTATTCGTCTAAACAGAAAAATCTCTTATCCTCTCAAATAATTATGTTAATAAGTCAATCCAAAATGCCATTATTCCTCTAAACAGAAAATTATCTTATCCTCTCAAATAATTGTCAAAAAAATTGTCAATCCAAAATACCATTATTCCTCTATATTAGTACAGAGAAAACATTACTCTCACTAGTCTTTGCAAGATTACACAAATTCCCTTCTATATGTATATAATAAGGGAATTTTGAATCGTGTCGAACTCTTCAAAATTTTCTGCTTTTGGCTTTGTTTAGTATAACCATATGGCAAGCACTGAAATTTTCTTGTTGTCCATTGTTTAAAAAGTTTCATATCCATGATTTCTTGTCCCCTGCCCCTTAAACTTCTATCATCTGTAAAAATTGAAAATAGGAATAGATACCCATCTGCATAGAAAATTTATTATGAACCCGATATGAAATAAGAAAAGAAATTTGCATTATGTCGAACTCCAAAGTCCTTGCCGTACACTTTGAACTTTGTTTAGTATAACAATAAGACAAGGACTGCAATTTCCATTGTGTCCATTTTTAAAACAAAATTCACATTCATTGTTGATAATTGTTGCTTATTCTTGTCACCTACCACTTAAATTTCTCTTATCCATAAAACTGAACATACTACATTGACCATGAACACTAGAAGTAACTAAATATTCTCATGGCTCATCTTGTCACATTAAAAAAAGTTGATTAGGTAAATGGTCTAGGGTTTTGAAAGGCTCCCAAAACCTTGTATAAAGCACGAAAGCTGAAACATGACAAACCACAAACACTAAACAATGAACAAGATCAAACAGCTTGATCCACCTAGAAACACGCATGCCTATTTTTTTTTATATTATAACCCACCGGTTAGCAAAAAGTTAACAATATAACCACCAGTCTTCTGTCCATCAAATGCAACAATCTAGAGAACGCATCAAGCTTGTTAGAGGCTTTGTCTTCCATCTTGCACATTTTCTTCCACTGATGTCCTCTTCTGCGCACATTGGGTCCTTCATCTCTATTCTAAGTTTTCCTCTTCTTACTTGAATTCTTATCATTCCCCCCTTTAGCATTGATCACTTTGATGCTATTGTCCTCCTCGTTGTTGGTGTTGTCTTCCTCCACCGAGCTAACCTCTAGTACCGTCTTCTCCACCTACTCATTCTCTGTAATTTCCAATCGTTGTTCCAACATGACATTGGCCGCTTCAACCTTTCAAACCTGCATTTGTAATTGTTTAATATCCCCATTGTTCTTCTTAACCTCTAAAACCAAGCCTTTACACATTCTCAATTGGATGTCACAAGCTTATTCCTTGATACTCAATCTCCTCTAAAGGTCTCCCTCCACATCAAAAGTACCATAGAAAAGAGTATTGACGTCCAGTTTTTCCCTTCCCTTGCCCTTCGATGAACCTCCCACCATTGAGAACTTTTTGAGCATGGTGGCCACTTCTTCGCTGAACAAAAAGAAGGGAATGTTAATAGTTTTCCCATGCCTGAAATGGTTTAATGGGGAAAAGTGAAGAGTGGATCTTTCTAAACTTTCCCTCCACCATAACATATTGCATTATGTGTAGGCATACCTTTGCCCGCGGGATTGGGAACTAAGTCCACGGGATTCTATCCACCATCTCATGACTACACTCAGAAAACCTGAAGAATGTTTAGAGTTCCTCTCGATTCCTCCACCTGTCTTTGTAAATCCTTAGGTCCTCACTTTTCATACCAGTTACTTCCCCAATAGTTACTTTTGTCGCTTCGATGGTGACCCCTCTAATAGTCACCAAGTCTTGTGTCCAAGCCTTGGCAAACTCCACAGACAAGTTGGGGTCACTGCCTTTAATCCTCTCCATGTAGCTACTTAGCCCACCCCTTTTCAGGATAGACCAGACTGTAATATTTTTCTTCAAATCATGGCACAAACTCGGTTTGAGGCACAAAGGATCCCTCCCATGATTACCTACTTAATTCTATCATGTTCTTGTTCCTTGGTTTCATTGTGTTAAACAATACTATTTCTCGACAACTAGGTTTTCAACCCAGTATTCTCCACCACATTCGACTTAATGGTTGTTCCCTTGCCATGAATCGAGACCCTCTCCTTCCAATGACTACTTACACGAGCCGATCCCTCATCGATCCATCATTCCATATCCTAATATCCTAATATAAACAATTATGAAAAGGTAAACAATTAACCCATGCTAAGAAATGATAGCTTTTTTATACCCCTACCTCCATGCATAACCTCTCACTTCACCCTTACTCATTAGAGATAGCTTCATTATTGATTTTAATGGTGACATCAGCCGGCAAATCTCAAATTTGAACTCCAACTAGCTAAACCCTCACTAGCCACGCCTCTATTTGCCAGCATATCAGCACAAGCATTACCCTCCCTATAAATGTGAACAATATTAATATCATCAAACTCCTTGAACATCATTCTACAGGATAAGCCAACCATAGTAATTATTTTATATTTTTAATTCATTTATATTTATACTTGGTTAGATTTGCAATCTTACCTCAATTATTTTTCTCCCTGATGATGGGTTTAGTTTGAGACCCGAAATGTCGGATTTCCAACAAGTTATACACGGTACTCCAAATAATATCTTCTAATGCTAACCTGCGAAAACCTCAGATATTCAACTATCATCCATCATGTTTTTCTAATAGTCCAGCTAGGGCTTGAGGACTGATTGAGACAAATTACAATACTTAATGAATCTCACTCTATGATAATTGTCACATAAAATTGACTATGAATCCTGTAGTAAAATTTTCTTGTACACACAATTAAATGATACTGCTCATAAACAAACTACATATTCCGAGGGGAAGAAGCTAAACTCTACATAATCACAGTCTCAACAAGTTCAACATTTAAAATAAGATTCCTTTGTGCACCAAAAATTATTCTACCAGACTAACATTTTAATAGTATGGCAAGTCATTTCATAAGTATTGACATGAGGTTAGTCTGATTTTTAGGATATCATATTCAGTTTTATGCGTAATACATTCAGCTTATGGCATTCATGGACTCTGAATAACTAAAACGGCATATTCAAACCAATCATAAAAAAGTACATCAATGCATTGGGAAAACGGTAAAATGATAAAAGAAGCATTTGTGGTTTAACCTGGCATTCAATTACACCAGATAACACAACAATTTTACATTTTAGTCAGCAAAGATGACTTGTGTTTTACAAACAGAATGCATGACAAAATATTTATTTGCTGCCTCTGTGTGTGTAAACATGCCCACTGCAGTTTTAGAATTCACGATCAACATTAATAAGTGGGCGTGACTCACAACTTCGCAAAAACATGTTCAATAGTTTAGTAGCAAAATCTCGAAACAGTATGAAAGAGACTACGAAGTGCAATTTACAATAGATACATTAGGATCAAAAACAGCGAATGCTGAACCAGCATTCACATGGTTCAAGTTACCAATTTACTACAAAACTTCACTTAAATTAAAGAAAATACAAAACTGATATGTACAAGGCCATTTCCAAGAGGCACGTTGCAAATTGTTAAGGTGAAGTTGACTGCCCAAAAAGTGAGGTGTGAAGAAGACTGGGAGACTTGTGAAGAAGACTGGTATCCTTAAAATGGGAGGTGAGATCCTTCTGTCAAATGCTCATAGGCCAATCCATCTCTCCTAGTCTTCATCCTGGTTATCTACATCATCGTTGTCATTGTCTTCAGCAATTTTTGTCAACTCTTCTTGGACTAGAATTCTAATGTAGGCTTTCTTCTCAGTAAAATCCTGGTCAAAGTGCCTTCCTGCAAGTCATAAGGATGATTACAAAATTCTCAGATTCTTTCAAGAGTTACAAAGTCTAAATGACTTAAAAAAAGAATAAAGAGGCATGGCTGTTTATCAAAATGTACCCAGTCGCTTGACTACATCGGAAAGTGTCGCCTGCACAAGGAATGATGTGATTAGTAAAATAACATTGTCATTTTCTTTTTAGTGATCCATGCGCTTATGCCATTATCTAATTTGCATTATGATAAAGTGAAAAAAGTAAATAATTTGGGAGGTTCTATAACATGCTCAAAAACTTACAGTGTTGAAATCCACTTCGTGGAGAAGCTCCCTAATTACAAAACGGAGTTGTTCTTCAGTAGGATCTGACACACTTGCTTTCACCCACGACTTATTTTTTCCTTCTGCAGGGAGAAGCATCAAAGAAAGAGAGATCCTGATCTATAAGCCGCGAAAATTTATGACAACCATGCAACAACAGGACATTGAAAAGCAGAGATAGATCTACTTTATCAAATTTAATAGTTATACCTTGAATAGCATAGGAATAACTGGTTCAGAAATTTGAGAAAAAAATTACAACCCTTGTTATGAAAACAGATTTTCATTTACCTGACACTCTATCTGTCTGATTCTTACTTTCCTTCCTTCCATAGGTAGCCTCAGATTTATCAGACCTATGCTGATCTTTCCTGAAAGCATCATTTGCATCCAGAGAACTATCACCTGGGTTCTTAATCTTTGATTCAGAAGGTTTCCTGCCACTCTTCCTCTTAGGATTGATTTTCACATCTTCTCTCTCTCCAAGCTCCCCACTATTCACACTGTTGGTTTTCTTATCAGTACTTTTTGAATTTCCCTTCGGAGATTTCGTAGGTGTTCTTTTATTCTCGGTTTCACCTTTATACTTTCTTACATTCGCACCAACTTCATTTCTATCTGTCCTGTGAATTTGTTTACCTTGTTTCTCGTCTTCTCTCTTCACAATAATTTCTTCGTCTGCTTTTCTCTTAGACCCTTTCTTAGCTAACTTCTTTGAATTTTTTCCCTTTGCTTCATAATCCTTGTCCTCGTGCTGTTCTTTCAAACTTTCTTTTTCAGTACTAAGCTTCTCGAGCTTCTTGCCGAATTCACTCTCCTCATGCTTACTCTGTTTGTCAGCCTCATTGTCACCAGCATCAACTTCTTTTTTTGCATCATCTTCTCCGGAAGACCCATTAAAATTTTGTTGTCTCTGAAACCATATTGCGATATCAGAAAATGTACAAACATATATTAACAAGAGATATTCCATCCATATAACTGGGATACCAGCTGAGATACATTTCTTGCTCTTCCAAATTGAACTTATAAACAGAACAGTACTGGAATGCACTTCACTAATCAATTCTATCTTAATCAGAGTAAATAAGACGATTACAGAGTCTTTACACTGCGTTGATTGATTTAATAATTGTTTTAGCTCCGTTTTATTATTGGAGATCTAGTGCAGTCCTGCAATAACTTCCTTGTTCATTGATGAGATGCTTGAGGCCTCTCAGAGGAGGTTTCATGTCTGAAACTGACTCCTATCGCCTCAGAGATCTTTTGGTTTTCTCAGGAATCATTCAGTGGAATGGCGGGTGTCAGTTTGCCTGCTGTCTTAGCCTTTTAAGGCTGTTGTTGACATTTGTTGATGTTGGCAATTGGACGAAATAACGAATTGACTCAAGCTTTTACTTTCTTTAACTTAATAATAAAATTTCACCAGCTTCTGTTGAACAGGAAAGATTTGGAAGATTTGAAAAGCAGTTCTCTGTACCGAGGGAATCAGACTTTTTGTTTATATCACCAACCCTAAAACATGGCAATTTAGAAACTTTAACATAGCAGGCCCGAATTGACATGATGAATAGTAGGAAAATTCATAAACTGCTTAACGTTTTTTTATCCAAGTTCTCGATTATGTGGTAATCTTGGCATTACCCTTTGCTTGAGGCTGGCTTTCAGTCAACCTTTACATGGTTCAGCAACTAGCTAATGAGGAGGATTCACAATGCGGGTGTACTCTCATATGGAGGTCAGCAATGCAATGATTTTATCCTATACAGAAGAACGAAGAGGAGGTGTCAATCAAGCAAAACAACAGAGAATGATCTTGAAATAATTTTCTGTCTTAAGCACGTGGTCCCATGGCAGGGGTTTGGGCTCCTATTTTTATTGCAAGATTGGTACCATGGAGTTTTAGCAATACAGATACAGAAGTAAAGTGGATCTTTTCCTGCAAAAAGGACCCCACATTTTTAGCAAGCAAATTTTCAGGAGGGGGGTGAGCTGTAAGTTTCCCCACCAGAATCCATATTTTTTGTCCACGTGGCACCTTGAATGATCTTTTTTAATATTTTAAATTTTCTGTTTAAATATTATTCCTGAAATTTTTCAACGCAGAAAATTAATAATCCATGGGACCCCTAAATTGGTAAAGACACCTAAATTTTCTCAGCAGCACCTGCTGAGAAATATTGAAAGCCCCACCCCTTCACCCCCCTCCATGGGACTGTAGCCTAAGGGACCATTACTCTAATACAAACACTACCCATTCTAGACACCATCCGATGACCTCTCAAGGTATTGTGATGTTAAACTCATAAAAAGCAACAGATCTTTGCATGAGCAGCTATATTATATCCCTTTTTTGGACATACTTGGAACAAAAGTCCCTGAGGCACGCTGCTATAATGAAGTATGATGATGGTTGTATATATATACATACACAACCATCATCATGCTTCATTTATTATAACAGTGTGCCCTAGGGACTTATTGTTTCAATACCATCTTTTGGACATAGTGTCTGGGGCATGCTGCTATAATAAATGAAGTATGATACACACACACATGCTGCTATGATAAATGAAGTATGATGATGGTTTTATATATATTATAAACCACCATAATACTTCATTTATTATAGCAGCATGCCCGAGGCACTTATTATTTCAAGTACGTCCAAAAATGGGATTGAAACAATAAGTGCCTAGGGCACACTCCTATAATAAATGAAGTATGGTGATGGTTATATATATAGCATTTTGGTTAACTTGGTTGCAGATTTGGACTATTGGTGAAGACTTCGACTCTAGCAGTTTTTTTAAAAAGGGCAGTATTATGTCATTTATTCAGTTGTTCATTTCTGTACTTTTCGTACTTTTTTTTTTTGCATTATCGGCTTATCTCTTCTGACATCCACCTTTGTGCTTGTTAGGTGATCAACAGAGAAGGGTCCAAAGCTAAGCAAAAAATATGCCTCAACGCCTTCGACAGAGCTTGACAACCAAGGGAAAATAAGAAAATATAATTATAGCATGTCAACAAGATCTGCCACTGCCTATACTTCCTTATTCTTGCAATATTTCTTTCATCGTGTGGCTTGGAGTTTTTGTTTGTTTTCAGTATTAACTGTCATTTGTGGTGATGTTGATTTAACTACAGTTATTAATTTCTTATTGTTTGAACTTTGTTATTTCTGGTTGTTTTGATTCCGTGCTCATTGTGTTGCGGACATGCCAGTTTTATTGGCAAAATCCATTTGCAATTACTGTGAAACTTGCTTGGATTGTGCATTGAGCATGGACGAGATCTTGTGATGAGTGATTTCCTTGCTTGAGCATTGTTGTGTGATAGCACCTTATATGGTCTTGGACCCTGAGCATTTCAATCGTGAAAAGTTATGATTTTGGGCTTAATGCCTAGGTCGATGAAATTAAGTTTTGGTTTAATCACTATAGGTCATAAACCTATCGGTGATAACATTACCACTTATTTTTTAATGCTATTGTTTTGGCACATTTTGTAAAAGGCACCAAAAGCTACATTTTCAGTCATCATACCCACGAGCATTGAATTTGGAGCACTTTTCACAAAAAGGTTACCATAATTAGGGTTTTCTGACCTAGTTGAAGAGAATGGAGAGGAGAATGATGAGGCGAATAATTGAGAAGTTATGGCGGCCAACTATGAAGAGTTTTTTGGTTGTTTTCACTCCTATTTGGAGGCCACGGATTCTGGTAACCATTAATGACAGAATGGATGTTAAGAACAGAGAACAGTTACAGTGAAGAGATCGTAGAATGAACCTGGGAGGTATTTTAGCTTGTGTGGTGCAAGTAACTACATATTTGTTTATTTTACATACATGGGACTATGAAAAGATCTTCACTCCATACAAGGAGTTATGACAGTTATCCACGGCTACAGCCATACCCCCTTATATGGCTTATCTCGCCCTCTCTTACTCTCTCTCTCGCTGAAGACTGTAATATGTTTTATTTATTTGAATCAATAGAGAACAAATATGGTATGTGTGTTGTTGAGTCCATGATGACCTGTAACAGCTCGTTCTCCATTTATGGTGAGGACAGTATTCTTTTGTTTTCTTTTCATGGAGATGATTGACATGCTTTGAGTCCTTATCTGTGTTCCATAGGGATGTGTCCTCAGCCCCAAAACCCCCATCCCCATCCCGAATGATGTTTCGGGTACAGCAGGACGGCAGAGGACATCCCCAGAAATTTGCAAATGTCCGAAATGTTTCTGAAACATGTCTTTGACAAAGGAAACACTGCAGGGACATTTGACCATCCTCGAGGTGGCCGGAGACGTCTGACAACCATCCCGGGGGCAGCCCATCAGCATTTTATAAAGTTTTTTGAAAAAATTCCTTCATGACTTAAACAAAATACTGTTTGAACAATGAAATCATAAATTTTATTGTTGTTATACAATATACTGCTGTAATGATTAATTTGATTACTGTTATACTGCTCTTAACAGTTGTATTGCTGTCATGATAATATGATATATTTAATATTTTAAATTTATTGCTGCTGTTATAATACTGTCAAGTTATACTGTTGTCATCATATCATGTTATATTGTTGTTTTTATACTGTTGTTATAATGCTGTCAGTGTCATGTTATACTGCTGTCCATTAACTTGTAGAAATTTGAGTATATATTTAAATAATACATATATATATATATATATATATATATATATTGCCAGCCCCTGCCGTCCCCAAAAAATGGCCCTCGGACGGCCATCCCCAAAATGCTGTAGAACAAAGATCCTTATGAACTGTTATTGACTTACTGTCATGGGTTACTATTCAAATTTCAAACCCAAGTCCTTAATGGACTGTGGTGTAGCTCCATTGTGCAGGCCACCATCAACATGGTGTCCATCCTTGACTGTAACCATAATCTGTAGATGCACTCCTAGTTATGGAGATTGCTATTGTTTGGAACCCTATCAGGTCGCCTTAATGTAAATGTTGTTTGTTCACAATGTGATTGTGCATTAGCTGTGCAATTTTTGCTTGTATGAAGCCCAGTTGCTTCACCTATTCGTGAGGATGTTAGTTTATGTTTAAAGCTCATTCGAGTTGCTACTTGTTTTCTTGTGGATGACCAAGAATGGTGTTTCTTTAATTATTGAAGACAATGTTTGGATTTTGACTACGAAGCGTATTAAAGAAGTTGAGTATTATGGTTTGATGTTGAAGTATTGCTTTGGGGGAAATGTGGCAAGTTCTTCCATTGGTAGTTCTCTCTTCTCCGTGTCGGTTGAGGCCTCTACGCAAGACCTCCATGCACATTTTGGCTAATGGTTGGGGAGGGTAGGGCCTCTAGTACTCTCATGTTGGGCTTTTCTTGCTCTTATCCATTGCATGAGTGCTTTTGTGCTCTTGGATGCTCTTCCAAGATTTCACGAAATATTGGCAGTTTTATGGCTATAGTGACTGAGGTGAAGTCTATAATATGTTTTCATTCTAATGTAGATTGTTGATTGCGAAATAGGGGAAAGGCAATGTATCGTATGGAATTCTTCTTTCCTTTTTGAGGGGCAGTATATGCTCACAGTAGACTGGTTTTACTAATGATGTGATGTACATGTAATTATTTAACTATTAGAAGTTATTGTGAGTCATTCCGGATTTAAAATGAAGGAAGAAGCGTAGAACGTGACTTGCAAGTACTTGTAAATTCCACATTAGTTATTCACTCTCTTTTTGAATATATATTGGATTAATACATTGGTTATATGGTATGTGGTTGGTATAAATCAGATGATGATTGTTGATGAGTGTTTCTATTGTTGCTTATGTTTTCCGACTATCTTAGGGCCTAAGTTATGCTGTTGGAATGTATGCACTGTGTAATTGATGGCATGTTAAGTATTGTGTTTATTTATTATGATACATTCCTTGTTTAGATGTTGATGGGAGATAAGGTTATGCCATTTAAAGTCACCTAATCTATTGTTGTGTACCTACTTGTATGTATGTTGCATGCGTAAAGTTATATAACTTACAGTGATGGGTGGTTAATACATGGTAATGGTAGATCTCTTACAAGGAAGTTATTTGGTTAAAATTTATGCAAAGAATCTTTATGACATGAATTTTTGAAGTGTGTTGCTTTAAGTCTGGATACTGTAGAAAAGTGACCAAAAAAATTATGGTCACAATCTTGCTTAAATAGTTCTTGTTTGTTGATAAAATTTAATGGTAGTGTCGGCATGATGACATGGAACTGTCATGAATAAAATTCATATATTTAACCACTTACCTTGGATTTGCTATGATCCATGTTGATGGTGAATTGTCTCAAGGACTGATAATTAATTACAGCTCCTTCATTTTCTTTGACATTTGGCTAATGTTAGAATGGATAAAAAAAAATAGGAAGGAATTTTCTTACTTCAGTATATATATTTCTGCATAAAAGGTGTTCTCTTTTCGTCACTAATTCAAAGACATTGTTATATTCTAAAAAGGTTGGAAATTAGCATGATAGATCCTTCACTTTAATAATGTATGTTGTAGTGTTTCTCATATCACTTGAGGTTTAAGGCAATGACAAGGGATATATTTTAATGGATACTTTGAGTCATTCATATAATGTATTTGGATTTTGATATGAGACTTAGGAAATGACCTACGGGGATCCTAAGGCCGCATGTTTTCTTGGTACAAACTTTTGTAATATAAATATGATTGGAGAAGAATAATTATTCTTTCTACATCTTCTCTAAATTATTATTAATTGAGAAGTAGACTAATTGAGAATAATGACTAATTGATTATTCTTCTTACAACTTACAATTGCATTAATTGAGAAGTAGACTAAGAGTTATTAAATCACGTGGTATTGGAAGAAAACTAATAGGCTATGAAGAAAACCCAGAACAAGTTCATTATTCTTTTTGGTAAGAATTCTTGGTGATCCATGTGGGATGTGTCAAGACGGTTGAGAATATAACGTGAAGTTTGAAATTCAAATTGAGCTCCATTTAATGGCTGGGATGATTAGGACTCGGAAATAAATGCACATTCAGAACTTGCGATCCTAAATATGCATTGATTCCCATGTCCCTTTAACTTACGCTTGATGGTACAGCAGCAGATTAAACACACAGAAAACTGATTTCTTCTCTCGGTATTGAAATTCATATGGGAATACATACAAATATCTAGGAAAAATAATTCCTATTATCAAGGAGGCAGTTCAACAACTCCTTTATATGTAATATTGTTGTAACATACAACAATATGACTCTCAATAATATAATCTAATAGCTAACCCAAACACCTAACCATAAGTATTGTATTAATGTACGGTGGCATACTAAATACCATGGAGCAATACCAATAAAATTCCTAACATTCCCCCCCTTAGTACAAACATGGTAGAAAAACATTCACACACTCATCTACAGTATGCTCAACCCTGTGCCATGTCCATGTGACTCATGACTTTGATACAACAAAAAGGCCCTCTACTTCCATGGTTTTAAACTGGGTTACCACAAACCTTGACGTGAACAGGCCCCATCAATTGTCCACCTCATGTGGTTTTCTGGATCTCCCGCAAACCTTTTCAAGATCCATGAACTATCTTACACTGGTGCTTTTGTTCTCCACTATGTTTTTACATCAGGGAATAACATAGGAATCATTGCTCACTATTACCAAACTGAACAAGAAAACTCACTCTGGAAACAATTTCACATTACATTCATAAGAACAAAATGTTCTTAATTGTAGCCATTGTTGTTGATCGTTGCCACTTGATCTCGAACAGCATAGACAACTGCCACTGCCACTGCCACTGCCACTGGAAGCTACCCTTGACTTTAACCGGTTTGGCACAAAATGGAAATGGAACATTGGTGTCATGTTCCCCCCCACAATGTGAAATTTCCACTTAGGAGCACTGAAAAGAAATTGTATCGTACTGCACGTTAATGTCTGGATCTTGCATCACATAATCCATTTCCAGTATATGTATTCATTGGTCGATCATCTTCCAACAAAGTATGGCAATCAAAGGATCTTCGAAGTTGTCTTCCTATACAATTATTTTCCAACATCCACAATACACACCAATCAAAGCAGAAAACTGAAATGAAGCACACTGCACAACTGAAAAATCAAATACTCACACCACAAAAATGCCACCACAGTTGTTATGCAGCCCCGTCATTGGTGACTGACGAGAGGTCGATGATCGACCTCTAACCTCCTGTGTCTGTGTCCTCTAGTTGATGTGCTGCTAACTCAGTCAACTTTGATCATGAAGCTCAATCCGGAGGATTTTGCACACTTTGCATGTTCTCGAAATTTCCCTAAACTTGTTCCTTACGAAAGAGCTCGAAGTCAGCATTCCAGCTGATTATGAACGAGTCAAAATGGACATTGTATGTTGCAAGTACAGTCCGCAAAAGAACAGGAGACCGCAAGGTGAAACAAGGGCACAGGTGACAGTGACTGAACACGTGGCAAAAATGGCAAATGGGTAGACGTGGCGTTAAGAAGTGGCATGGAACAAAAGGAGAGCCTGGTTTTTACCGTCGGTCTTCGATGGACGACAAAAAGGGGTTTTCAACAGTGTGGTCCACTTTTATTTCAAAGGGGGGCCCTGCCACCATGAAGTTTCAAGTAGCTGATCAAGCTAAGAGACCGAGTTGGGCGAGCTCGTGACTGAGTTGAGGATCGAGTTAAAGGGTGAGTTCTAGAGAACTAACTCACCACCGACATAAATGCCACCTCGTCGAGTTAACATGCCACCTCACCCACCGACCGGGCTACATGGTACATTTGGCACACCGACAACTCCAACTCAACAGATCAACCAAACAGCTCAATGAGCCTAAACACACCGCCCAACATAGCCAACACCAACACCGGCCACTACGTGGCATTTCAAACATAACCTACAGTCCACTGGCTGAGCCATACGTTGCAAACAAACATCCATCGGCCAACAACGTGGCGCCAACCAAAAGCGTCCCAAAGCCAACAAAGACCACTGACCGAGCCAAATATAAACTCACCACTCAAGCATGGCCCGATGGATGTGGGATATTGATCCCAATATGGGTAAAAATGCGTCAGTGGTGGTTAGGGTGGTTCGAACCCCCAACCACTGGGTTGCAAAATATAGCCCCCACCGCTAGGCCATAGGGGGTCGGCAAGCCTACATAAGGGCCAATTGGGTTTTGTTGTAGTTACTGCCAATGACTGTGTATTGGAAGATAATAGAGCAGTTTTGAAGAACTAAAATTTTGAGACATTTAGAAGCACAGAATAAGGTATACCTTACATTCCCATTTTTTGAGTTTTCGCGACGTTGATTTGGGATGCGGAAGTCATTGGAAGACAAAAACTGGAGGGATTGAGTTCTGCAAGTGCTTTGGAAAGGTGGAGGACGAATACTAAGCTTCGTCAAGGTCCTTCGAAGGTCTGAAGACACAAAATTGCAGGTTATGGATCTATTATTGTTAATTGTAAGTTGATTGTACTTGCAATTTGGACAACTTTTAATAGATCAGTTTGTATGAACCCGAAGACGTAGGCAATTGCCGAGCTCCGTAAACTCTGGTGTTGTCTCTACAAACTACGATCATCTGATTTATTTTGCATTTTGAATTCTGATTTATTACTGCATTTAATCAGTCAAGTTCAAATTCAAGCAAACATTTATCATCAAATTACGACATTTTCAGGGAATCGGGTAAATTAATTCTGATCGGATGGATGAGTAAGCTGAATTTCATGAATCTTAAATTCAGTTATGGATCAGTTTTAAAACAGATTCTAATCACAAAAGTTGATGAATTTATAAAGTTTGTTGAAACAAGTAAAACAATAGGGGGGGTCTATTGTCATTTACAGATCACTCAATTATAACTCGAACATCGGATTCCACGGAAAATGTGTTCGTAAGGCAAAAAAAAAATTATTTTCACAACTTCCGACTCCACAAGACGACTATACTTGAAAAATACGACTTATTATTTTTACAATTTTTTGGCTCGTGTTTTTGCTAATACTTTTAACTGACACAACAATGTAAACAAATTTTGAGTCTTAACATTGACTAACAAATTTTTGACTCACATGACACTTACAAGGTAAAACATACAAATAACGACTCACCTAAAAAATCCAATTAAATATTAGATTTTATAAACAAAAAAGACACCATTACAATGACTCTTTTTATGATAAATTTAAGACACAACTAAACCTTACATTTAAAGACCAAACCTTTAGAAATAGCAAACTAACAAAAATCTATAGGTTCTAAATTTTGAATAAATCGACCTGAAGGACACTTTAGGACTAAGACAATAGACACAAACAAATACAAGTAAACAGGATAAAACCGTGAGCTTTGTTGAGCCATGTGTCGAAATGATGGGCGAACAGGTAGATGGAGAATGCAAGCACCAAGAAGGACCGAACATGAGTGAGATCCGGGTAAGAATTCGCTAAGGTTTGTGCATACAGCCAGGTTGGCTCGAGAGGAACTTGCCAAAACAGAGGCAAAACACATCTGGCTACAGATCACGAACAAAAACCTTGCGAGTTGAGGAAACTTACTACGAACATCAAACAATCTGAAATGTAGACTTTTGCAGGTGATGTGTTGAATGCTTGGATTGCAATGCACTAGAAGAACAGCATCTCGCAATTCATCCGCATTCAGCATCCTATGTGGCTCATCTCTCGCTTCAACAACACAGTCCACAAATGAAAATAACCTTCTACTGCCAGAAAGACATATCGAGTTGTGAATGAAAAGCTTGGACGAGCTATATGCACATGATATTTCTAGGATCTGTAGCTATATGCTAATCTTCAACGTTGTCCAAATATACGTTTTGTGGACAACATTGAAGATTAGGGTGAATAGCTGGGCAGTCTTCTACCAAGGCAAACTATTACAAGTCAAACATCTCGGGCATCTAAACAGATCTTAGAGCAAAATGCTTGGGCATAGATCACGGGCTCATGGAAGACTGAGCACGGCTTATGGCAGAATAGAATCACACTTGGAAAGTGGATGAGGATCAACATATCAACAATATGCACAGTAAAAGCACCAAAAACATGAACAGTAGAAGAACTAAGGCAGGTTGTGATTGATAGATCCATGCTACGTTGAATGCAAAGACTGACACAAACTCTCCCAAAGAACTGATCTTTCATCAACAAGGGGCAAAGAACAATACAACTGCCCCTCCAAACCACTTAATCTTCCACCATCTCACCTGCTCTGAGACCAAATGATGGTACAGCAGCAGATTAAACACAGAAAACTGATTTCTTCTCTCGTTGTTGAAATTCATATGGGAGTACTTACAAATATATAGGAATAATAATTCATATTATCAAGGAGGTAGTTCAACAACTCCTATATATGTAATATTGTTGCAACATACAACAATATTGCTCTCAATAATGTAATCTAATAGCTAACCCAAACACCTAACCGTAAGTATTCTATTACTGTACGGTAACACACTAATTACCATGGAGCAATAACAATAATATTCCAAACAGCAATTCTTACTCTTGGATGTGCTAAGTGTTGAGACATCAAATGAGCTTAATGGGGTTATCTTGGACCGAATCCTTGTCTGCACAGAATGGTATTAAAAAAAATTGGTGATCTTTGGGTTGATGTTTTTGGGTGAATGTTACAACCTAAAGGGAATCAATGAAACATTCAACTTACTTAAGAGCTTCTATCAGCTTGTCAAGATGGATCTGGTTATGCTAAACAATGACCTGAAGGATTCATTCAATCAGGAAAGCACACACTGAGCTTTTCACTTTTTAATGAGTTATTTTTTGTTATTTATTTGTTTGTTTCTCTGGCTGAACTGAGACATTTGACACGGTTCATGGCTGCCTCTGTTTTTTGGGTAAGGATTAGACTCATCATTTGTTATTTTTGGATGTCTCCCATCATGTTAACTGGAATGATACAAATAGCAGTTATATGGTTACAAGTGTGAATAATTATATCTCTGTCATGAAGCCAAGTTTCTACTATCATCTGAAGGGATAAGGATTCTGTTGTAGGTGTTCTGGAGTATACATTCTGATGTTTAAATGCTCTACTTTACTCTAGCCGGCCATCAAGAGATCTAGAACTTCTTCCCACGTTCCCCTCTATATGGACAGGGCTCCGGGCAGAGCTAGGGTAGCGCACTATCTATATGGATAGTGTACATTAACAAACACAAACAAAAATGTGATTTAAAAAATAAATTCTTGTAATAATGAATTATTGGAAAATACATTTTGGAACAGGAAGGGCTGGCCCTGAGGCATAAGGACCAACTTTAATTGTAACCCACATTAATATCAGCACTTATTTATTTCAAAAAAATCTAGTTAGTTTCCATCCTGTTTGATCCTTTCTGGCATAAAATTCTAATGCACCATACATAGCATATGTCAAACAAAAGGTATCTCTAAATTCATCTGAACATAATAGTTCTCAAAATCATACAAAAACCTCAAAAGAAAGTCACAATTATATTCTAAGAATATGCAGTAAAGAGTAGTTCTACAACAATCTAAGTAGAAAGAAATCCATAAGAACATTCTAAAAGTATCCAGGAAAGTACATGATAAACCAATATGCAAGAATGAAAAGAATTATGGAACCAGAAATACCCTTTCTAACACCAAAAAATTAACCAAACCTTGAGTATCATATGCCGAATGTATCAATAAAAACATAAAATACAGAGTTTATAAATGTCAATATAAAAGTCTGATTGGAAACCTAAACAACCCTTTCAACTATCAGTATTGCCACAAGAGGCCTATACAGAGTTTTTAATGTATACCCTTGGAAAAAAAAGAGGCCTATGCTAGCCTAGATGAGAAAAACTTTCAAAATGGAATGCATAAAATCAATAAAATTAAAATACAAAAGACATGGATGAGATATAAACCTTTTCTGTAATCTCCCCAAGAGTTCTTCCTGGAGTCTCACTATCTGCCCTCTTTCTTTTTCTGGGCTTTGAATTCTAAGATGATAAATGCAGTCAATATCATGTGAAGAAGTCTAGCAAAACATGAAAATGAAATTCAACATGCATTTCCCCACTTTACTCACATGTTCTTGTCAACAAATAACATACCTGCTCTTTTTCTTCAGGAAGTATATTTTGCATTACATGAGGAATCTCAAGGAATTCAAATAGTTTTGCTACCAACTCTTCCTGTCAAGAGAAATTTATTGATAATAATAATGAAAAAGTGCAGAGTAATGTTTGTTATTATGCAATTTTCGCCCCGTTATAAACAAATTAAATAAAATTTCTAGTTTTAATTTTGCATGCATTACCATTACCTTCTTAGTTGTTTTTGAAATTTGCAAATCCAGAACATCACAGAGATTTGCCAAGTTTTCCTTATGAAGTTTTTCAAGTTTTTCCTTCACTTTCTCACCATTCTGAGAATTTGTAACAAAGTAACAAGGTAATAATGTCATCAGTCAATTATAAATTTTTACATGAACCACTATTAAGTGCAAGTATGACACTACTTAAAAAACAAATGCTAGCTAAAATATTAAACTGAACTAGAGGGCTGCAAAGAAGGATTATGTACACAGAAATCAAAATAATAACATTATAATCTTCTTCCACAAAAACGCCCATGACTTGCACAATGGATACTTGCGAAATGAACTCTTCCAAACAAGCATTAAGGTGGGGATTACGTTAATGAATTCTATAACTCTAGAAGTGTTTAAGTCCACGAAATTCTCAAGAACCAAGTAAATTGTAAACAACAAATACCTTGTTCTCGCCCGGATCAAAACCAGAGAACTGCAGAATATTATTTTTGATATGAAGGGCCTACATCACATCAAAATTTACTTTTGTTATTAAAAAATTTATACATGTAACAACTAAAATACTAGAAATCCACAAAAACGTTTATGATAAAAGGTTAACATCCTCCAAAGCTAACCAAAAACATTAAGTTGGAAAACACTGTAAACAATAGCGAGCAATTCAAACATTAATAGAAAAGTGCACTATTTAATTCTGATTAATTCAAACCTACAGAAAGAAGCTGTTTGAAGATGTTATTAAAAGGTCTATTATTGATGTTAAACCCTTTGAGAAATCAATTTCAAGCAGTAGAATGTACTTAAAAGATAAAATCGTTTTCCATATTAGGATGCAGTCCGGGGAGGGGACGACAGCTCCTATTCGTCCTATGTGGGTAGTCTCATGCAAAGTTTTAAAATGTAAAACAGGAACAAACAGAAACTTTTCCAAAAATGCAGAGCGGCCACTTATTTAGCAAGTAATTCCCAGCGATTGCTCGTGGGGGGGTGAGGGGGTAGAAGTTTGCAGCACCCCCGAGAATTTTTAGGCTGCTTTACTGCCAAATGGCAACTAATATCTGGTGACATATTATTTCAAATATTAACTTTAAAACAAAATCCTAAAACAAATGAGGTTGTGGTGTCATGGAAAATGAGGAAATTGACGAGAAAAAGGTTACAAATTCAATTCCTCTTGGCTACTTTACTAACATATGGTGACATTTTTTTCAAATATTTACTTTAAAACAAAAATCATAAAACAAATGAGGTCGTGGAGTAATGGAAAATGAGGAAATTGACAAGAATGAAGATGTTTGCAGCACCCGCCAAGGATTTTTAGGATGCTTTACAGCCAAATGACAACTAACATCTGGCAACATTTTTTTTTTCAAACATTAATTTTAAAATAAACATCCTAAAACAAATGAGGTTGTTGTGCAATGGCAAATGAGGAAATTGACAAGAAAAATGTCATGCCAAGTATTTTTTTACTGAAATTTACATCCAAGACCAGGAAAAAACTTTTTTTTTAAACAAGACAATTCCTGGTTCGCTTCCACAACAATACACAGATACAGCCCACTACAATTACACTACCCATGCAGGTTACAATTTTAATTTCTTGATTATTCTTTTGTTTTGCAGGACATATGAACACACGAGGATTCACTTTACTTCAGTTAGAGCTAAGAACAAAATAAGGAACGGGTATTCAAGACACAACCCCTGACAATTAATCAACTAGGTTGAGCTTCCTTTAGTTAGATCTAGGTTCACAAATCGTTACAAGATTAGGTGTCAATTCCCTAAATCATACATGCCACCCCTCTAGGAGGCACCACGCTTCACTGCGACAAACATTCTAAAAGTTATAAAATGGACCTAAGGAGAGAGTGTCTCAAGCTCCAAGGTCAACACTTACCAAAATCTTACTAGGTCCTTGTAACATTATACAAGTATACGAAACATGCACAAGGCATTCTCGGAAGCGATGTCAAGGGCTAGGCCCACCTCGCACATTGTTAGAGATAAGCAGTTACACCGTGGAACCACATTAGATTTGTGCATCAAAACACGAGATAGGCATTGCACTCAAAGGGACACACAATACGATACATGCTTTAAAGCCACAAGCAAAACTTTCTAATACCTTCTATACAACAAATAAGAGAGGGAAAATTCCCATACAAATCAAATATATGATTCACTAATTACATTGGGTTTAAGCGTGTATCACTAGCATCTTAAACAACACCAAGGTGAGGAAGATGTAGTTTCATTTGAGTTACTCAAGCTAAGTTAGGGTGGTAAGTTCTTTTATGATGTTGGTCACGATTTAATTTCCTTTTTCTTTAAGCATGAATCAAGTTAGCCAAATCTAAGCATTCATAAAAATTACTTTCTACATTATTCAAAACTTAGTTTTTCATTTCATGGTCTAATTGAACTAGAACTATGTACAAGGAAGGGTTATAGAACCAATCAAGTTACTAGGTCATTCTGAATGTTTCAATACAATAACATGTGTTCTTTTAGGATGCCAAAATTACCATTACTAATGTTGTCCCCTATATGAATATTCACCTAGATATAATACATTATAACAAGTACATGCAGACCAACAATTATGTTCTCTCTTTCAAAATGAAAATACAATTACAATATTGGAGTAGTTATCTTCGAGTTACAACATTCGTTGCATTCTCGCCATAACACCTGCAAGCCTGTGACATCATGGGTCAGCACAACACTGGCATGGACTACACTCTACCCTACAATCAACTGATCATAGCATTTATTTTTTCTTGGTGGAGAGTGAGGGAGAGAGAGAGTATGTTTTCTTCATTCAAGTCATTTATTCAATTTAATTAAGTTTAGAGGGAGGGAAAAAAGAGGAAAACAATTACTCATTTCATACATCTTTTCCATTCAATTTAGGCGGGGAAGGATGGGAACAAGAGAGAGAGAGAGAGTAACATCACAACTATTCATTTAACACTAGCTCATTGTGATCACAACCACCCAAACAATGTTTAAGGCGATGAGGTTAAGATGTGTTCATCAACATAAGACAAGCACCCATGACCGAACACAAGCACCATCATGAAGTGTTTAGGCAAAAAATTTCCCTGTGGCCACGAAGTACAACAGAGCGTGTCGGGGTTTACAAAGGATCTAATGCACTCCCAAAACTACTAGCATACTAAGAACCACACCCAAAAGTTCATCCAAGGTTTTAGTGAGGATAGAGTTGAAGCAACAATGAACTGGTTCCATTCATTTAGAGAAAAACACCCCAAACCGGTTGACTAAGTTGGTTATGGAATGACCTTCGAAATAAGCACCAGTTCGGCAAAAAGCCATTATTCATTGTGTATCCGTCCTTTTATTATGTGAGAGATGGTTACAAAATGGTTGAAGTGGTTACAACCGTTTATTAGTTAACACTTAACTAATATTAACATAATGCTAATTTATAAGCCTTATATTCTAATACCCCCTCTTAAGGCTTACACTATAGAACATACTGACAAAAGATTAAGGTAATAGAACCAAATAAGATCACGCATTCTTCAGAAGCTCCTCTTTGAAAACAGTGCTTTGACCAGGTAGAACTCCATCAAGTTGCCTCCTTGACCCTCGTAAAGGTGTAGTTCCCAAGCTGAATTCCCGAGTTCCTGGATTCCACCTCCCCGAACTCCCGAATTACAAAATCTCCCGAATTGTTGGACAACCATCCATACTGAGCTACTCCCACAGTGCTCCATCAAGTTGTCTCATGACCCTCGTAAGGGTAAATTCCTAAGATCCACAAACTCCAAACTATCTGGGCAGCCATCCATGCCAAGTTTTACCTACACTGGATCCCTTACTATCTTCAAAGTGTGAGGCTTCTTTTAAAATATGTATTCTCTATCAGTGAGTTCATCACTTTCAGCATTGGTGGATTTTCAACAATGGCTACATTAACTTCATTTGATTTGTCTTTCATCTGGATTTTTACTTTCCAAGTATGAAAGTTGAGGCCAGAATATTTGTCTAATGGAATTTCCATTCTCAGACAAAATACCTCAGAAAATAACCCTTTCCCAAAATATAGAATGACCCGCAAATTAATGTAGCAAGATTTTAAAAACTGATTTTTATTTTTTAAAGCAAAGAAAGGAAACTATACCAGGCAGGTTTGTGCCCTAGACGATTGGTTGTGACTGAAAATTGACAAACTGTGTGCCCTAGCAGCAAATGACCCTTGAAAAATTGCAAATCTGGAAATGCATGACTGTATTTTCTTTGTTTTGCACTAGCTACCTTCGAAAAACATGTTTTTCCTCTTGTGATTTTGGATTGTGTTTTCTGCAAAAAAACGTGCCCTAAATCATGTTTTTCTCTGTTGCATTCTGCCTGTCACGTTTTGCCCTGAAAATGTCTTATTTTCATGCCCTAACTGCACGAACAACCCCAAATAATTCTTCAAAAATGGCAAATTCCTATTTTTGTGCCCTAGCACTTTGAAATGCCCTAAAATTTGTCTGAAAACACAGCCAAAATTGTGCCCTTGAATGGTGTTTTCATGGTTTTTTTTTGGCACCTTTGCAATGGCATCAACTGTATTTTGTGGTTATGTTCATTGTAAGTGCCCTCAAACTGAAACTGGGTCATTTTCTGCCCTTTTTGATGACTCTTTTTTTCGCCCTTGCATTATTGCTGCCCTACGATATTGCTCTTGCATCTAGCATTCGAACTGGTCTTTTGCTCTTTCGTGCCCTAACAGGACTGGTTTGAACTTCTTCCCTTCTCTTTCTCCTTGCTTTGCCCCGCTCTAATACCAATGTTAGAATATGTTGAGAGAGAAAGAATAAAGAAAGAATAGAATGTACAAAGAACAAATGAAGAGTAACTGGAATGCACACATTATTCATTGTGTGTCCATCCTTTTATTATGTGAGAGATGGTTACAAAATGGTTGAAGTGGTTACAATTGTTTATTAGTTAACATTTAACTAATATTAACATAACACTAATCTATAAGCCTTATATTCAGGAAATACAGTTGCATATTACAAAAGCTAACAAGGGAGAATAGTCAATGCCTATAAACAAGAGGGACGGTCACAGATGAAGGTGGTAAAGGCCACTCTAAACCACGCACTTGCACAACGAACAAGCATTTAAAAATGCCAAGCAAAATATCAACACAACTGCTATCGATTAGGTTGGCATGCTGACGGTGCAGTTTAGAGTCTCCTCAACAATGAGGCCAAGATGGCCAACCTTCTACCCATAATGATTACAATAAGCTAAAAGGCAATCATGCCATTGAAGAATTACAATCCTCCTCCGCTCAACCTGCATGACTGCATGCAACTATTTCACAATGAAGCTCTCATCTTAGTGTTGATTGGAAGGATCCAAGCAAAAGATTGGGGACATTTTGGCTTTAAACCTACAAATGGCAATCACTTACATGCCCCCAAAAGCCTTTCAATGACCCCAAACCATACATGACTAGAACTCAACATTTCATGAGAATACATTGCTTTGAGATATTTAGCCGGCTAAAAGAAGTTCCCTACAAATGCTTCCAAGTTTTGCAAACATGTCCATTCCAACACTTGCAACTACAACATCAGACAAGATACCACTCCAAGCTCAGTGGGCGTCCATTCTTGCTTCAAAGCTCCTCTGCAATCATGCCATTGAAGAATTACAATCTTCTTCTGCTCAACCTGCATGATTGCATACAACTATTTCACAATGAAGCTCCCATCTTAGTGTTGATTGGAAGGATGCAAGCAAAAGATTGGGGACGTTTTGGCTTTAAACCTACCAATGGCATTCGCTTACATGCCCCCCCAAAGGTCTTTCAACGACCCCATCCCATACATGACCAAAACTCAACATTTCATGAGAATACATTTCTTTGAGATATTTAGCCAGCTAAAAAAAGTTCACTACAAATGCAAAAATGTCCATTCCAACAGGTACTACAACATTAGACAAGATACCATTCCAAGCTCAATGGGCATCCATTCTCACTTCAAAGCTCCTATTTTGGCACAAGTAGAGAGGAAGGGCGCAAAAGAGGAGAGTCAACATTGTCACCCTTGTGGTGGAAGAAGATTGAATAACAAGCACAAGTTAATTGCTTCAATTAAAATCATACAATGTTAATGCTAATGTCGTACAGCACCACCCATTCTCACAGTATCATGAAACGAAGGTACCTAAAAAAGGCACTACCCATTCTTGCACATGCTGGAAGGATCTAGCAAGGATTGTGACGTTGATTTTATACCAACAAATTACATTTGTTTAACAATTTCCAGTGCCCTCTCAACAAACTTGTTTTATGCACACCCCATTGTCATTACAGTCCATGAGATCACACCTCTTTGAGGCATTTGGTCGAACAATTCACATGTCGAAGGTATGCTCACACATGCATACAAGTTGAGAGCATTCTAACAAAGGTGAACTAATCAACTAGGCACCTGTTACTTGCATTTGGTGATACAACGGCAATGCTTTGGCATTGGGCTACTCGCCTAGCTTACTCACCAACATTTCCACTTGAAAGCAAAACCGAGATGTCAATCCTTTGTTCCACACCATGGACAACACAAGCTTAGGAGCATGCGGTGGCAGCACAATTTTGAATGTATCAACCTATTCCAAACACAAGCTCTTTGTAGGCTACCTTGGTGATAGCAACATGGACTACCAATGGGTAGAGTCATCCAAGAAACAACTTCCACCCATGGTGGTTATAAGTGAAAAGACTTGTGATAGATCTGATAAGGGCCAGATGAAAATCACATTCAGTTTTCACACCAGCGAGCTCCCATCTCGCCCGCATGGCCTACACAGGGCCCCCAAGCAACTCTTTTTACATATTTACTCCTCCAACTCCTTCACCCAGCCATTCCTCCTCCAACTCCCATTACTCCTCCCACACATCCATTCACTCCCACTTATATTTAATTATATAATTATTTCATTTTAATATTATTTTATATTATTTAGTATTTACATTTATTTTAATTATAAAACGGTCGTGTACAAGTCACATGATCAGGGCTGAGTTTGGGCTTGAGGAGGATAGGTTCAGTTCAGATTCGAAGAGATCAGCTCGAGACTGGCTTTCAACAGTCAAAGCAAAGGAGGAAAATTTATAACTTAACAATCTTGTTTTAAACGGATACACACATAAAATTTTATTTTTATTTCTTTATTATCACTATTATTTTAAGTTCTTTTGTTATTATTATTATTTATTACGCCGAAGGCATTCCCCCTATGGGAAAGGCCTTTTCAGTCGTTCACGGCACTACGTTAAATTCGACGGCAGTTTGGACATTTTTTCAAGGCGATTAAATTTGACGGTCATTTGCCTGTATTTTCTGTTTTTAGCTGTTAAATGGAAACAGCGGTAATTGCATGTTAAATAGCTTCGTCCACAACGACAGTTGCATGCTATATTCAACGTTTTCGTTTTTGTAAAATTGTTTTTAGCTTTTTGTAACTGTTTTTAGCTTCAGAATTCATCGGAGTGACGGTAGTAGTTTGTTGAATGCGGATGAAGAGCCTGCAGATGGGCTGGAGAGGTATGTTGTTGAATGGTGCAATCAAATTAATATCAAATATATCGAGGCTTGTGCAATGGTGGTCTAGGATTTACTTTAACTTTAATCAGTTTAGTGCTACTGAGAAAAAGGGACATCCTGTCTATGAGTTTTTGGGGTTTAGTTTTGCAGGAGGTGTTCTTTTAATCTTTTTTCCTTTATTGAATGGGCTCATATGTCATACTTAAAAATGCACGTTTTCACAGTGGGGCAGAGGGCTTCATTTGAGTATTGTGGAACAAATTACATCTTTACTGTGAGTCAGACTGTGGTGGAAGGCCTGGAAGAGTCTGAAAATGTAGAAAGAGGGATGCTATCAGATGAAACCTATTTTGTATTTGAAGCACCTCCAAATATTGGGATTATAAAGGTGCCACGATATTTCCTTTGAAATCTTCCCTGTACTTATGGATTCGGTTTGTTTCTCATTCAAGGGTATCTATTTTTTATAGTTAAATTGCTTCATCATTTATTAATTATTGTTATGAATGGAATGGGAAATTGGACATTTGCAGATAATTAATCAACTTGAAGCAACAACATTTTCAGACACAAGGATTTTGACCTTCAAAAACTGGGGATTGGTGGCCTTAGCGATCAATTCACAGACATATTTTGAAGAGCATTTTCCTCTAGGGTGTTCCCCCCACATGTTACAAACAAGTATGATATTAAGTGGCCTATTAACTGTTGTTATGTCGAGTCTTTTTTTCATTATATTTAAATTGCTCATTTGTGCTGAGAGGCATCTTACATCCCACATCAACTTGTCCTTTTGGTGTGGGTGGGTGGATGGATGAGTCGGTAACATTGACAGCCATGATTTTTAAGATATACAAGTCTTGATAAAAGAGATAACTGTAACACATGCAACCGACGTTATAAATCAAACTTTTCCAAGAAGATAGCACACTGAAACACTTATGTGTGCTGAGAGGTATCCAAAAGACTCAAGGTTCTTATCCTACCGAAACATAAGTGTAAGAACATACTTCTCATCCCAAATATTTAGTCTACCTCTCTTGGACATTATACTCAAATGTGTGATCCTCTAAATTGCTCTTGCTAAAATTACTGAATGCCAACGCAAGCTATATTGTTCAATCAGACAATTCCCATTTCATAATAGTTAATGATACTTACCAAGGGCTCTCCACTTGCCAGGCTATTGATGGAAACAAAACTTTGTGGCTTCCACCGATTTCTAGATGTATGTATTCTCTTCTCGAATTGGTTTGATATGAAAATGGTACTTGAAATTTTTCCAGTACTTAGAAAATTCTCAGATTCTTAACTTTAAAAGATTTCAACTTGATCAAGAGTTCCTTTTTTTTTATCAATTATGGGTGTTCTTGAAAGCCCCAAACTTAAACTCTTCCAAAAGATCAAATTAATCCTTAATTTTCAACTTAAGTGTATCTGAATCTATCACAAATCCAAAATAAAATAATCATAGTTGATTTAGAATGCACTCAATCTGATATTTAAATCCAAGTTAATAAGTGTTCAGATCTGTTGTGGGTTATGGATCTCTCAAATTTACTTCCTTCCAATTAAACCAGTTTGTGATTGCTTTAATAATTAATCAAATAAACTAACTTGAATGTTTTTATCTGATCAAAAGCTTCTAAAAACTAAAATCAAATCCACAGCAAAAGAACTTGATAACAGAGTTCACCCGAAGGCTACATCTCTGGATTCACCAAAAGTGAATTGATCTATTCAACGTCCAATGAAGTACAATATGCTTCATCTAATGACTTAACAGACCTTTATACCTGCAAATTTCATGGAACTTGCAAAAATCAGAAACTGTCCCAAGAACGATGTGGCTCCTTAGTCTTTGTGTGTTGTTGGTTTCATATGCAATTAGTATTGAAAAACATCTACAACTTGAAATTACAACACCTATAAAAAGAGGTTTACATTTCTAGAAACTAGAGGAAATTATGAATAACTTCCCTTTTTACTCCATGGCCTGATTCGGACCAAAAGTGGTTGGAAAATGCAGATCTATGTCTGCTCCTCGTGCTGTTCTTATGATGGAAAAATGCCTAGACAAGAAAATCTAAAGCACTTCCTGTAACAAAATTTACATTTCTGGAAACTCTCAAATTATGAACAAATTAATCTTTTTACACCATGGCAAATTCAGACTATAAGTGCCATGAAAATGGTGATCTCTGCAAACTAGTCCTTCACTGTCCATTTACAAACCTACCAAAAGGTCCCTTTAAATAGAAGTGATCTCATGTTCTATCACTTGCTAAAAAGTGGCGGGTTGGTAAGGCTGATAAGTATTTTGGCACAGGTCAAGGGTTCAAATCCCCCTTCCATAGGTTTAGGCGCCCAATTTAGCCATTGACCCCACATTTGGTGGGAAAGGGATAGATAAGCCTTTAAATATACTTTTTGGCCACAAAATCCTCCTTATCCCATGGGATTTAATCTTATTTAGTTGGAATGGATTAAATATTATTATTATTATTATTATTTTAAATGGCAAATCCACTACAAATATTCCAAGTGTCACACCCATAATATGCCATTTGTCCACGTCAGAGTGTGTCATGTCATCATTTGACCACAACTTTGACTATGCATATCTTTCGCATACGAACTCAGATTTGGTCCGTTCAAAATGCGTCAGAAAGCTTGAATGAGCTCTATACCATGGAACTGATTTCATTACAAGACCATCAATTTTGCCTTGTTGCCAACTTCCATGTGTCACCTTATCATTGGTCCACTTGTTGACCTTTGACCAGAGTTGACCCGTTTACGACCTTAACTTTGACCGGCAATAGAATTTGCATACAAACTCTGATTGTGAAGTTCAGCATGTATTGAAAAGGTCTCGAGAAGATTCAGATATGGTCTATGTTTAGGGAAGTTTAAGGATTACAAATGATCATTCTTTAGCTATGCATTTTGGGCTTTTCTTGAAACATATGCATATTGTTTGAATATTAGCTATCTTAGTGTCATATAAGCCCAATGCTATGGGTATAATGTAAGATGGGATCAGTTCTGGACACATAGACTCACAACTTCCTCTTGTTCATCCAGACAATGGTCAGTGATTTAGTTTTAATATGTCAATATGTGGTCTCACTACACAAATTTCTTTTGTTTATCAGGAAGTGCTCAGAGATTAAGTTTTTAGATGTGGATTACAGTTCAATGATTGATGGGTGACCAATGATTGCACATTATCATGATGTTCTAATCTAACTTTCAAGCATCCATATGGAAATAGTTGGTCATTGCCACTTTCTTAGATATGCCTCTTAGTGAAATATATTACTGCTCTGTAATTTTAGGGACAATTTGCATCAATATAACAATTGCATACTGATAGATTTGTAATAACTATCCCTCTAAATCAAATAACATATACCGTTCGGCGTTCACATTGCATTGTGCACATGGTGAATGTAAATTGACTAACATCTAAAAAGCTAGAGGAGGCCACATCTAACCAATGTACAGGATGAACCATTGAAATTAGTTCAGGAATAAATAGCAGAAATTTTCATAATTGTAAGGATCGAAAAAGGAAACCATGGAACACAACAAGGATAGAGATTACTGTTTTATGAATGACATCAAAGATACGACACATGAAAGTCCAGAGTTCAAAATACTAAAATAATGAACTACCAATAATACATAAAGATACTGCATTGAACAATAAAACCTAAAGGGTAAAATCGAAAATATAAAAATATATGGAAACCAATGAAGCATCTATGAACTCACATTCTTGAGCATGATTCAGTGTATTGTGTGACGGGTGAATATGTCCACAAAATTAAGCAACTTTCTTAATGTTTTGAGGCTGCTTATGCATGGCATAGTAATCAACATGCAGAATACGAAACTAAAATAAGGATGATAAATGTAGCATAAAGCTGAAGAAATGATTGATGACTTCCACTAACCTTGACACGCTTTCCATAAATAACAGTGTGAAGCAATTTCAGAATATGATCACCTTTGCTCTTCCTTGATAGCTTATACACCACTGCACAATAAAGGGAACTTAAAAATAAGAACCCTTGTGTTCAAAACATATCTATTAATATGCTTCCATAACTCCCAACAAAGAAGAAAAGAATTCAACACAAAAATATATGTTAGTATTTGATTGAAAGTCCTATAGTTTTTGTTTGGAAATAAATAATATATTGGGGCATGCATCTCTTATTGAAAAAAAAAACGAAGTTAATAATGTGTTATTTAATATTAATAAACATTCAAGGGTATTTTCAGTGGGTTTTTTGTAGGAGGTTAAAATAGATTACCAGTTTGTCAATACCATATACACATGTTGCATTGTATATCAAGGGTCAATGGAGATACACGCCCTCTTGCATCTTATATCTTTCAGTAATAAAATACCTGCTGCCCATCCAGGCTTCTCTTGTTGTTGTGTGATCAATACAAGGGCTAATCATATAAGAATATGCAATTTGACTCTAATATATGCTTACATTGATAAGAATAAAAAATCGACTAACTCCTAATAAACTTAGGTATTTTACTAGTATATAACACCTTTTATTTCAAATACAAATGGATCACAAACACCATAATGGGCAATTTCATGACAAAGAACCGTGGACATTTAAATGTCATGATTAGACCACTAATTTAGTAATTTGTCTGTCTTATGCCTCTTCTTCAATTAAAGAAGTAGAGCCTGATTCCTTAATCAACTTTTCGATAATCAAGCATTCGTTATGTGTTTAACACTTAAACTTTGTCCTGGTTTATTTCTTTAGGCTTGGACATGCTATCTGCTCAGCTGCAATTTTATTTTAACCATAAGCTTTCGATCCCCGAATATTCTTACAGCAGAATTAGTAAAATGTTAGTCATCTTTCCTAAATGATATTTTCAGAGTTTAGTATGGTAAATTTCTTATATAAGTTAGCTAAGAAGGAATGGAAGATCTTCATAATTTTACTCCAACTCTGCATTCAAATCTATCCAATTTTTATCCTTAAAAAATTTCAGACTATCAAATAATGCATAAATAAAGAAATTATTTGTGTGTTTATTTAATTTGCTTCAAAACAGATGAGTTCTCGGTGTTCATTAGACAAAGTTCTTATATTTAAGCTCCTCCTTCTAAAGTGACTGCTTATATCTATTTTGAAATCAATAATCTATATTTTATAAATTTTAGCTCCTGGATATGAATACATCTTAGAATTACGTAACAAGTTTAAACAGCAGTTACAGTATCTATGACTTTAATTCATCTATAACCCTAACTAGCATAGATGTGTTAAAAACATTTATCTAAAATACGCCGAGAGATATCAATCATGAGGCACCTATCTAAATATGCTAGATATAAGTATTTTTTTATTGACTTCTCCAAGAAAAAAGGAAAAAAACATGTAAGTGGCAGTCCAATGGAAGCTAAACTTATGGATGAATTGTCATTTGACGGTTAAATGGACGTCAAATTTAATAATGTCAAGAATAAAAGCAAACGAACTTACTCCATTACAGCCCTGGCTGCCATTGTAGGAACACCTCTTGGCATAATAACAGTCCTGATCCATCCTGCTAAATGCTATTAGCCGAATAATATGCATTGCAATATCTTCTTTAGAAGCCAAATTTGTTCACCATCTCTTTTTGAAAATTTCATGGCAAAAATTTATGAAAAAACAATTTATGAACATGATCACTACAGAAATAAATTTCAATTTGATTTACATGTATTTATGTATTAAAACTACAAGCTACACATCTAAAGATAAATTGATCCTCCATCTCTGATTTCACACTATGAGATTAAAAGTTTGCTAATTTCTAGAGACACATCCCTGTATAATAATAATAAAGGTAAAGGTGCCCTTTTAGGTCACCGATGGGTAAGGTACTTTTTTAGGCCTCCGCTAGGTGAGACACCAATTTGGTGTACTAGACCCCCTTATTAACACACTGAAAAGGAAATTGTTTTCTATTTACCTTATATAATGTTCAAATTTTGTACTCTTGGGTTTTGACCTCGCAACGAAGCCCGGTATTACAACTAAACTTTGCCAATCCACCTACACCCAGAGTATTATCTATTCATAACAGGAAGTTTAAGATGCACCCTCCGTACATATATACATATATCAGGAGTTAAACTTATCGATGCTCTTAAGACAATTATATGATTGTCTTATTTTCTGAATCTTCTTTATGTAGCTGCATATAGCATTAAGCAGATTTATTTGCCTAAGACACAAAATTCAAGCGGACCAATATTCAAGTCAATACACAAATCCTCCAATTCAACATTTTGCATAAGCTACATACAAAGACATTTAGTAGCCCGTGTATACAACTTGAAATCCAAATTTTGGCAATTAACGGCATTGCAACAATTATTTTATTGGTTTAGTTCTGGGTCCCATTCATAACATTAATAGCAGGTGTGTTAATGGAAATCAGTTACTCGTCAATAAATGATGAGTCAACGGTAAGAACAGTTACAGAATTAACATGAGTGTATGCCTATTTGAACATTCAGGGTATGCAAGGCTATTAAATATACATCGTCCCTGTATAGACGACTGTTGGTAATACATATTATATGGCCAACCTAGTATCCAAACCCCCAGAAAAGTCTCTAAATGATCAGCATCATTGGAGCACAAACATTTCCTTTGTTCAGGTGATAATCTCTAACACAATTCCTCATGATACAAGATGAAGAGGGTTGAATGTGAGATTCATTTACACCTCAAACCCCTTTTTGACTTGGCCAAACTTTTGGTCATTTAGGTGCACAAAGATACCACTAACAAATCAACAGGCTATGCTACATGCAAGAATGGACCTCTTTCGAATTGTAAATGACCAAATATTAGGCTCCTCTCTGATCTCAACAAAAACAATCCTTTATTATCTAATCGTAATGAATTGCAAGAATCACAGCCAATTAAGTATCCCACTACTATACCCATGTTACCAACATCGTCAATTTTGAAAGTTCACCGACAGATTCCTTCCATGATGATCACCAACTATGCTAGACTGCATAGAATTCAAATAGAGACTCCAAAAAACTTAGCCTCCAAACTTCAGACAAAATATTGTCGAACCCTTCTGCAGTACCACACAGAGCCCCAACTTTTCCCATTAAGAAAGAATCGTGTCTCCATATTGGGTAATTGTCTCAGTGGGTTTGGATTGCCATGGTACCCTAGGGCTTTTCAGATAAGCACATGGGCATCTTCTTGACAAGAGAGAAAATAGGTCAACTGCCAGTTTCATGTGTTTCATCTCTTTTTGCATTAACATGCTTCATGCACTAAATGTTGATTGCAATGATTCTTTGATAGTGATGACAATCAAACTCGTGCTTCAAGAAGGATAAGAACTAGTGTGCGTTAACTATCCAGAAGGGAAAAGTGCCTGCCATACCACACACTCTTTAAGAAATCTAAACACAAGTGACCAACATGCTTGGAAGTGCATTTAATGAATTACCTGTATTTTCCTTTACAAACAAATATTCTGGGTGAAAAAAATGTAGAAAGCGTATAAAATAGCCTCCATTTCGTGAACATTCCACAGTCTAGATTTCGAATTGCTGGCTATGTCATTTATTTTGTGCATGTAAACAACCCTGCCAAGATGGCCTCCTAAGTTCCTACCATCTATCTTCTTGACAGAATGAAAATAGGTCACCTCTCATTTTCATTTTTTCACCTTTTTTTACATTAACATGCTTGATGCACTCAATATTAATTGCAGACGTCCTCCAAACAAGATACCCATCAATTGATTTCTTCAAAAGGAAGTATCAAAAATTGGCCTTCTGTAGCTGACTATATAAGAAAAACCTAAACACCAATGGCACAAATGCTTACAGGTGTATTTAATGAGTTGACTGCTTTTAGAAACTAAAATTCCACAGGCAAAGAATGTAGGGAGAGTATTACAAGGCCTGCACTGGGTTCGGATTCCTCTGCCTATGAGGTCAATGCAGGCTATATGAATTCCTTCCTCCATGTAAACTGACCTACCTAGAAGGCTTAGACAACCCTATTTGGACGGCCTTCCCACTATAAGCCATGCCACTGTTTTAACTGTGTAAATAGTCTCCCCAAACCCTCTCCCTCTCAAATGTGACAACTTATGGGGACCAAACACAGCGAAAGAAAAGAAGCTGCTTATAAGTATCTCCCTGAAATGCTTGGAACTATAATTTAATAGGAATATAGCATGGGGACAGGTGACCAAGTGGGGGACACGATTCCATGGAACAAATGATACAGAAGCACAATCATGCACAGGCAGACACCCACATTATACAAACAAAGATACACGCATAGCACAAAGACACCCGTGTTGCACAAACAAAGACACGCATGGCACAAACACCCATCCCCACAACCACAAACACAAACAAAAAGAGGGAAAAAGCTTACCGTTTGGGATGTCCTTCAGAGCTGTACCACTCCCGCTGCCCTGCAATATGCAATAACCACAGAGATGAGTGCTAGTAATGACAAGCGAAATTGATTTTGGGGCAAATTCCGACCACTAAAATTAACAGTCTTGTAAACCCAAATAACCAAATAACAATTCTATAAATCAACAAAACCCAAACTCTGCCCACAAAACAAATTAAGGCAGAACAGCCATTACAGAACCCCGCCGCCAGACTCAAATAACCCAGGGGCCGATACCCAATTGAGCCGAACTAACAATAAACTGAACACCTTACCTTGTCAACAACAAAATCTCGCGATGCCCCTTCGGACGAAGCTGTTATAAACCTCTTCACAGACCTTTTCTCTCTAACAGGCCGATCACTAGTAGCAGGTGTAGTCGGCTGAATCCTCGGAGTTGCATCAACCTTTTTATTTGGTGTTACAACTTTCCTCACTCTAGTTTCTTCATCCACATTCAACTTGGGTTTAAGACTGGGCCGACCTCGCTTTCTTACAATGACCGCAGGTGGACTTTCAGTGGGCGCTTGAACTTCACTCCCCGCACTAGGTACATGCCCTGCATCATTAGGAACACTCCCTCCATCTACAGGGACATGCCCTCCGTCCATAGGATCATCCACTTCTCCATTAGCTTTCACGACTTCACTATGATCATTACTTTCCTTCTCCTCCGGAACTGGAACATTTTCAACACCACCCACCAAGGCCATGACAAGTTTGAAGGCAAAACAAGCAAAGGAGACTAAAAACATGCAAACCCAGAAGGAATTGTCCAGAAATTGAAGCTTTTTTCAGAAGCATTAGATGGACTCCTGAGCTGGTAACTCCGAGAACTTGCTATGGAAGGGTGAATTCTCTAAAAAAAAGTGTACCCATTAGACAATGCTCGGACTTGCATGCAGAATAATGCCTGTCTTCACTCCTACCCCTCACATTCTCCGACAAGGCTCCTCTGCTTCAGTCCTCTATGCAGCTCGTGATTTGCTAGCCGCTGTTCGGATCCCAATTACTTATTTAAAAGGAATTAAATCAAAGAGAATGTGGGACATGTGTCTAAAGTATCCAGCCCTATGAATTCATCGTACCCCTTCCCGTTCTTGCTTGGATTGGTTTACGAATGTTTCTACTAAATCATATATAAACATGGCAGCAAAACCATATTCCGCCGATGGAGATTCAATGGAATGAGAAATACAGAAGTTCACTTTACCTTTCAAAGGCTTTCCATGTGTTTGTGGTGCCATGACATGCACAATTATCATTGCCCATTTTGAAGGATACTACTTAACAAGCTACTCTCATGAATCCATGAGAAGGGACGGAACAATGGAAATTATTCGAACAAGATATTTAAACTAGTCTCATGGAGTTGAATAAAATAATTTTCCAATATTATTAAATTTTTGAATAAAAAAATCCTTACACTTTTGTTAGTAATAGGAGAAACTTAATTTTATTAGTATGGTAAAATAGGTATTTGTTCTATTGTGTTCTTCCTTATGAATGTGAATCAATTCAACACCCGTTATTTTATTTACCAGTATTATTAAATGAGTATTCTATTATATTCCAGTGTGTTTTTGAACTCGAGTATACTAAAAAAATAGTTTTATTTTTGTAGATACATTTTATTATACAAATTTAAAACATACAATTTGAACGTGAATTAGATTGACTTAGAGAGAGGTCACAAACATATTAGCTCTCCCAAAAATGGATGTGAAACGACCTCAAAAATCTCTAACCATAAATGAGACAAAATGCACAGGAAAAACTCATTATTTTATAATTTCACCACAGTTACTTTTCTTTATTCGTAGATCATCGTTGTAATTATTATTTGCATATGTAATCAAACAAATTGCACAAGCATACATAATCTTGTATATATCCTTATAAAGTGCATAGTTTGCAATCATTAATAGTAAACCTTATATTATTATTTAACATTTTGTTGAATGCCTTCCTTTCAAGTTATGGAAATCTTATCGCAACCTAGAATTATTTACATCATAAGTAATGGTTATAGCCACAACAAACCCATCGGTTGTAGTAAAATCCCCCTTACTTCCAACAAAGTCTTATACAGCTGTTAATTGGAATGTATTGACCCTATTTAAACTAATTAGTTCTTTTGGATTGATAATATAGAAACTAATAATACAAATGCATTCAAAATGATATTTCAGATCAGATACAAGGCATAAACAATATATGAATCTTTCTCACAAGGGATAAAAGCAATCACGAGTGTAAACGGGATAGAATGAGTCACATAACTGGATCAGGTGACAGTCAAGATGTATCGGGGGGAGATCTGGAATTGGAACAAACCCTATAAACTATGTAAATCAAGTCATGTGCATATTTGCCTTCCTGGTTAGGACCGTACAACTGGGGCAGGACTGTATAGCACAACCTGACCTTATTATACGGTTTTGACCCTGTAGAAAATGGGGTTCTGGAAACTTCAATTTCACTATGTCATTGTTTGTCACCTTTTGGAATCTTCATTGTTGCATCAAACCCTGATATTCACACCTGAACCTGCAAAATAAACCCTAGCTATCCTATAACACACTCAAGAAAACATTAGATAAAACAAATATAAATGCTTAATTCAGACTAACCTCGGTGATTACCCCTTTCTGATTTGTGCCCCCCCTCCGTATATCTCTTGAGTAGAGTCTAGACCCTTGTGCCAACCATCTAGAGCCGCTTTGGGGCAGGAATAGTCTAATTTGATGGGGGTTGGCTGGATAAAAAGGTCGGGAGAACATGGAGGCCCTACCCCATACATCTCAGTGGGGACCCAAGATATATAGAGATGGCCCCCTCTTGGGAAGACCCTCACCCAGCATAGGACAAGTAGCAGAAAGCCTTCCGTCTCCGATCACCAATCGCGTTGTACTATATTTCAGACTCCATATAGCTCTCTTAGTGTTTTGTGTTGATGTGCATGCAATTATTCCTTATCTTAGCTTTGACCTTGTGTTTCCACATTGATAGCGGGATAAACTACTTCATCCCAATCGAACCCTTGTGTATTGATGAGAAAAAACATATATATGCCCTCTTATGTTGTATATGAAATATGTAAAAGTGCTCCTTGCTTTTTCATATTAGTATATAATAGATAGATATGTGATTGCTAGCTAATAAATGTTCAAGTTAGACTTGCATATAAATGAGTTCTTACTTTAATTATGACCTTAGTGGTGGGAAAGGTCAACCCAAAAGATAAAACTATAGACACAAAATCACGCACTGGGTAACTATCTAGTCCTGATTACATATTACTATTCATATTATTCCTAAGTAAAAAAACTACTAATTAACCCATGTCTTTGGCCACCTTTCTTTGCTTTCTATTTCTACTTTCAGTCTTACACTCTTACTTACTTAGTCTACCTTTCTACTCTTTGGAATTTGTCATCTTGGACACCAACGCCCAGCCAGGACGTCAATGTCAGGCGCCATCGTCCCCTCTGGTTGCCCATGTTCCCTTTGTACTTTACTCACACTTTTTGGGTCCTTTCTAACCATTTGAGCATCTTATCTTTTTTGGTAGTCAGCCTTTTCGGGGTTAGTTACGAATTTCAAGCAAAGGCATCATATAAATATAAAGTTATGTGACATTAGCTATCACCGCCTAAGGTTGCATCCATCAAGGCATCTAATAGCTCCATTGCATCCATCTAGCTCCATCATAAGGGACACAAGGGTTGGTCTTCTGCATCACACTTCATATGAGGGAAGTTCATTTTGTTCTATGCACACATTTACTACATTCTACATTTATCTACTTACATGTTATCCATGTAAGACTGACATAAGAGTAACATAGGGCATGATTTCGCACACACACAAAACTACATTGGGTCTAAGATGTAGTGTAATGCTCAATTATAAGTCCATCATTATGGCAGCTGAGAACAGTCTGACCCCTCATTTTGCATCTTTCTTTTTTTAGGATTTGATGTTTATTTGAGGATTTTGTAGGTTCACTCTTCATTGCAGGTTTTCGGCGACTCTAACGATTATTGTGCGAATCTAGAGCGACAAAAGGTGAACATCAGCAAACACCTTATGACCCTGAAAATTTAGGTTTTTGAGCATTTCCACATACCCAAATGCCCAGAAACAAGCCTAGGGCACCCATGGGCGCCCCTATCCCTCTTCAAGTGCCCTAGTCCAACCTCATTTTCCATATTTGCAATTTTTTGAGCTCCAGTGCGATGGTTAGTGCTTCGCATTTCTCTATTTTCCAGCTTTGTACACTTTCCAAAACTTGGTGAATCAGCTAAGGTATCTTACCCTTCTTTGCACATTAGGGTTTCATTACTTATTACTTAGTTTTCTCTGGTATATATATTTTTATTTTTTTGCATAATTTATTTACTGTTGTTATAGCATCATATTAGGTATAATATTCCATATTTAGTTTAATCATTTTGGTGAACCCGACTTTTGAAACCACCTTCCACTTAGAGCTCTTCTCCTCTTATTACTATGGCTCAATCTTATGAAGAATTCACTGAGACCCATCTTCAAGCCCTTAATGGTCATATCACTGAGCATCTCTAAGATCTAGATTTGCTTTTATATGTTACTTGTGAAGAAGCTACGAACCTCGCGGAGCTTAATGCTTCCATCGTTAATCCTACCACCGTTGCTACTCAACCACTTGCTTCCACTCTTCCACCCATTTCCATTGTTCCCCTTTCTGTTCCTACTCCAACTAATCACTATACCCTGCCTCTTGTTTCTCATACGTGGAAAGCTCCTTCCGTTGGCACCTAAGATTAAGCTCCCCTTTATCAAGACCTATAAGCGCAAATTCATCAATTACGGCAAGCTACTTCTTGTGTGTCTCCATCTTTGGATTCCACTCTATTACTTCATGCTCCATTTGTGTCATCCATATCCATTTTCTCCCTTCCACCTAACTTTGTGACCCCTAAGTTGCCCATTTTCAATGGGCATGGTGACCCACAAGAGTATCTCCAAGCATTCCATGTGGTTTTTTTAGATTTTTTAGATGATCACATTCTCCTAGCCAAGTTCTTTCCTTGTAGTCTCCATGATTATGTGATACATTAGTTTTATGACTTGCATGTTCACTCAGTAACATATTTCATGCATCTAGGCGACATTTTTCTTATGCATTTCTCTATCAACATCGGCTCTAAGATCTCCTACGCTCAACTCGCATAACTTAAACAACGATCCAATGAACAGTTAGCATATTACGTCTTGCGACACAAAAACAACTTAGCTAAGATGTCCAACGTGCTTGCAGACTCTGACCTTCAGGACTTATTCACTCAAAATCTATTACCACCTTTCTAGGAGAGTGTTCTCTTTGAGACATCTCCTTTATTCGATCAACTATTCCATACTCTCAAGCTTCGTGAAACTAAACTCTTATCTATAGGCAAGCTTAAATACCAAGAGCAAGTGTCATCTTCTACATGTTTTCAAAGTAATTCCACATTTAAACCATCAACCACCAAACCAACTAACACAAAAATTACTGCCAACGCAGTATCCACCACTAGAGGGCTTCAATTGCAACCGCCTCGACATACATTCACAAAGTTGCCTATTGCTCCACGACTCATATTACAACAACTTCTTGAGAGTAATCTTATCACGCTTCCTCCCCCGCTTGACTTAGACTCATCTCACCCAAAATGTCAGAATTACAATGAGAATTTTTTATGCGACTATCACCAATGTGTCAGACATTCTACAAATCACCATTTCAAACTCTACAACATCATCCAAGATCTCATCCATGATAACAAACTCAAGCTTCCTGAGCACACCGACTCTACCCCAGTAAATGAAAATCATAAGCTCAAAATATTCAATAATATGCTGCCAAAATATGATAAGAAAGTGGTTGAATCCTCAACAAATCACACATATCACGTAGTGCCTCCTCCTGCATCGGGGGCTCTTGATTTCCTATTTGCTAATACAGAGATGGCTCTTCCGATTATTTCTTTCTCTAACCACGATTATTATGTGGCATTCTCTTCTGGTCACTTACACATTAGTGCCTTTATCATATCTATCCCTATCAATAACACCAAGGTTGATCCGTCATGACCCATCAATGCATGTTCTATTCTGCTTCTTGCTATTATTGGCTATCCTCTTTCACAATTTTCATATCTAACATGAACAACTCCTATGTTGTTGTAAAGCTTCACGTTATAGTTGGTCCTCTTACTATGTCAGTGCCCTTCCTTGTGGGATAAGTAGTCGATGGGTGTGACACGGTCTTAGGTCTCAATTGGATCCATAAGTCTAAGTCTATCGTCCCCATGAATCATTTGCATCTAAAATTCATCCACAACAATCAAGTCATTTCTATCAATGGTGTGCCTCCATCCACTCCATGGTTGCAATCTTCTCTCACGGTTGCCAATACCCAAGAAACAACCTAGGGTTAGCTAGAAAATTATGGGATAATTTTTTTTTGCTTTGAAGTGTCTACAACCAGGTTGCAAGACATCAGTTTTCACTAACAGGTTCCAGAACAAGACCAATGTACTACAACATATGTTTTCCTTCATTAACTAATATCAAGTTCACAAGGTTCAAACTTTAGGGTTATATGTTTTAGTTAGGTTCAGGGAGTAATTTACCCCCATACCCACTCTCTAACAGGCTCAGAGTTTCAATAGGATTTTTCTCATACTTAACACTTCCAAAATTTCCCTAAACCATTCCCAATGGATAGGAAATTTTCTCACCTTTCCGGTGATATAAAGAAGTCCTCCTAACTCCTTGTAGAACTCAAGATATGAGCGGGTGGAGTTCTTAGGTCAAATTTTCCCCTAGGGGGACACGTGTCAAGAGGTGGGGAAAGCACCTTGAACGGGTTGGCGGGTCACGGGGTGGCTTAGGGAATTTTTCCCATTGCACGGGCTCTAAGTCACAAAACATCCTGTGCCTCCGCAGGTCCTCTAGGGACACGTGGCGATCGCGGAGTCAACATCGGGGAAATAGGGAAGGGGGCGGAGTGGTGGGAGGAATTTAGGGCATTGCGCCCAAGGAGGAGAAAGAGAACGGCAAAAGCCCATGGGTCCATGGGGTCATGTGGTGCTTGACAAGCCAAGGGAGAAGAGGAGAGGGGGAAAAGGAGTGCGGGAGGGGAGAACGCAGAAATTTTCCAAAGGAAAAAAAGGAAACAAACATTCCGGGTCCGCTGCCACGGAGGAAGGTGCCACGTGGCAGGGCGGAGTCATGCAGGGTTGTGGGGAAATTTTAAAAATTTTCCAAAGGAAAAAAACTAAAATAAAAAGGGTCTCCCGCCCCCCCACTGCCACCCCCAAGGTGCCACGTGGCACGTTCTCATTGGCTGCGGGCCGGCGGGGGCCAAAATGAAATTTTTTCCCCAAAATTTTCAAAAGGTCAAGTTCAAAAAGGGAACCGCGCCTTTGTCGTAGCCCCAAGAGGACACGTGGTGCCCTCTGATTGGCTGCGGGCTGGCGGAGGAAAAAGTGAAAAATTTTCCCAAGTCAAATTTTTCCCAAAACTTTTCTAAGGCAAAATGACGGGAAATTTTTGGCTTGCGGGCCCGCACAGGGAAAATTTTCCCAAATTTTCCTGCCAAGGCACAAAAACTTCAAAGTGCCATAACTTGAGCTAGAAAGCTCAGTTTTGGGAAAACAAGGACTTTTTGGAAAGCTCTCGATGCCCTCTTTGCACAGGAAACATAAATTTTACTTTTTGATAAGTTTTTAAGGGTCAATTTTACAAAAAGGATCTGCAGGCTTTTAATTAGTGAACTGTCAGTTTTCAACTTTTCAATTTGATCAAATTCAGTTTCCTCCTTCACTCAACATGTCAGACAGACATGGAGTATTGATCTAGGGAGGGTTTAGAGTGTTTTAGAGAAGTTAATTTTCTCAATTATTCAAGTTTGTATTTTTTCAACAAGTGACAGAAAAATGACTGTTAGAGGGATTGTATTCAAATTTGCAATGGTTAAGTTGTTTTCTTAAGTTTTCTTTGTCAATTTGGGTTCATTTAGTGTCTTAGCATGCTAAATCCATAACATTTTTAAGTTAATTATTGAGTGCAGGTCTGAACTGTACATTTTTATTAAAATGAATTTCCAGTGTAAAGTTTATAACAGTGATCTTTTCTTTTAAATCTGTATATCAATTTTATCATTTAAATGTGTATATAGTTTCTAAACTAGTCTAATACATTTACTTGATTAAATCAACCATTCATTTCCAAGTTAAATTGCAGTTAAAATTTCAATTTCAATGTACATTTCAAAAGGAGAAACAATATTGTATTTTCTTCACCTACGTGTTTCTTCTTTTGCAATTAAACAGAGATTCCATTCACAATAATAATTCAATTCCAATACAACCATGCAAGTTTGAGAAAGATAGTGCATTCCTTTATTGATTTAAAAAGAATTACAACTTTACAATTCAATCTTTTCCATTTGGTTTCAAATACAGTATATAAAATATACAACACTCTTTCACATTCCTTTCCAAAACAGAGAATGGAATATAGTTCTTTACATTTCACAATTTAAATTCAATCTTTCCTCATCAATACAAGCAACTTCTCATTACAAATAATTATACAATTCATCCACTTCAAGTGGGAAGGATTACAATAACTTGTTCACAAGAAGGACTGTCAAACTGTACATTTCTTTGGCTCCAAAACAGCAACATGCTCCATTTCTTCTTCTCCAAATGATCACAACAAAGAGGGGGAAAGGCAATGCTCTCCACCCAACCAAGACATCCAATGAAAGGAGAAGCCTTCCTTCATCATTGGCCCCCGAGCCCCAACCAAGATACAATAGAAGGTGCAATTCAACCATGGCAACAACTGGCTTCCACACACAACATTCTTTCACATACACATTTCCTTTTTAAAACACAATGCAACACCAAAAGCAAACAACAGTTCACAACTGCATTTAAAACATATCAAAACAGAACTCAGGCTTGATCTTGCAAGCCAAAGGAGCAAGGCCTATGGGGGAAGCTACTTATGCCTCCCAATTGGGAATTGGGCATCCACCAAATACAAACCACCAAGTAATTCATCACACACATTTCCTTATGCCCCCCACAGAATCCCTCCTTATGCCCCCCACAGATTTCCTTATGCCCCCCACAAAGTAAGAAATGCAAGCTATTTCTTTTCCATGGTGGATCCCAAACCCAAACTCCCTCCACAAAATTTTGATGCCAATGGCATTCCCTTATGCCCCCCCACAAGAATTCCCCATAGCCTTCTCCTACACCTTCCCTAAGGCAGTCTACCCAACCAGCCAACAAATAAAACAAAGCATGCATTTTCCACACAACACAACAAGAAAATAACAGAAATAAAAGAGAGTTAAATTCCTACCTCTCCATGGTGATTTGGCTTCCAAATACAAGCTTTCCAAGACAATAAAACAAAAACACAAGCTCCAAAACAACAAGCTCCCAAGACAATGCAACACTATCTCCAAAACTTCCTTCAAAAGCAAGAGCTCTACCAAGGAAAATGTGCCCCCAAGGAAGAATGCAAAAAGGTTCAACAACCCAAAACAAGAAGAGAGTTTCAAATATATAGAAGGGGGAAAGAAGAGGATGATGTGGATCCATGTAGGATGCCACATCATACATCCTCACAATCAAACACAAAAGACAAACTCCAAACTCCAAGGCTCAATAAAGAGGTGGGTGAAGAATGACAAGTTACTTGCACACTCAAAAACAGCCCACACCTCAAGGGACAACCATTAAATTAAAATGTAAGAAAGTGCAATTAAAAACATGCACAAAAATGAATAAAAATGCATTATAAAAGTCACAAATCACATCCTCAACCATAAGTATGGTTGGTAACATAAATTTAGAGGCATGGGACAAGTTTTACTTGTCCCACAAGCTTCCAAAAACAGCCCCCAAGGTCAAATTTGAATTTCCATGGAGGTAGAGTATTTCTTACTCTAAAATCTGACTTACACAAGCTCTTACACCTCTTACACATCCCTTACAAATTAATTATAAACAACCAACAACTCTAATAATTACTTTCCATATCCCAATTTGATTTAATTAAACTTTAAACATATGATCTCTCACATTAATCCATCACAATTAATTAATTAAAAGAAGAGAACACATTACAAATAAAATACATACAACAATAAATAAACATTAACCATAAAAATAAAATACACAACCCATGGTCACATATAAAGATGATTCCCCCCATGGGAATCTCTAACAAAACAACACACAACACAATAAAACAAGTTGCCATGGTGACCATGTTGAATTCACCTAGAATTCCATTTTGGTTGGTCTCCGATCCCCTGATGTTTTGTTGTGATATTTTTAACCTGCAAAATACAAATACCTCCTTCGGCCTCGTGGCCATATCAGAACATCCAATATGATACAAAAATCACAAAAATCAACTACACAATGAATCACAACAACATCGAAGTCACTTATTACATCATTTGCATTTTTAATCAACAAATATATCCGCATCATAAAATATTCATTTTCCAGATCAAATCACAATATCCAAAAATCACATATCTGACAACATCCATAAAATATCCATGTCCAATAATATATCATCATCCACATGTCAGGTGTCTCTAATAATCATCATGCATCATAATCAAATCAAAATCCACAATAATCCATAATCCAATGTCTAGCAGCATACTAAATCAAAATATAGTAATGTCTATAATGAAATCCATAGTATCAGCATAAGCATCAAAAGGTGTCAAAGGGAAGTGGGCACTACATCCCCCTCCCCTTAGACTCGACTTCCTCCTGGAAGTCACTGGAACAAATGTGGAAACTACACTCGTAATGAAGTAGCATCCTCCCAGGTAGCTGCAGTCTCGTCATATCTGTCCCACTGTACCCGAACCTGATCAACCTCTCTACCTCGAAGGCCCAGGGTCCTGTGATCTAGGATGTGAATGGGCTCCACCATCACCTACCCCTGATCCTGCACCTGCAATGATGTCCAATCCAACACATGAGATGGATCTGCAATATATCTCCTAAGAACCGAAACATGAAACACATCATGTACGCGAGACAAGCTGGGTGGCAATGCTAGATGGTAGGCCAAAGGGCCGATACGCTCCAAGATCTCAAAAGGACCAATGAATCTAGGAGCTAACTTAGAACCTTTTCCATAATGGATAGGGCTCTTGTGTGGCCTGACACGAAGGAACACCTTCATGCCCACATCAAAACTACGATCAATCCTATGCTGATCCGCATACTTCTTCTGCCTGTCCTGTGCCTCCTGTAATCTCTACCTGATCAACACTACCTACTGCTCCATGTCCTGCAAAAGAGCTGGTCCAAGAGATACTCTATCCTCTAACCTGTCCCAGCTAAGAGGTGTCCTGCACTCTCTACCATACAAAGCCTGAAAAGGAGCCATGCCTATAGAACTCTGAAAACTATTATTGTAGGAAAACTCCACTAAGTACAGGTACTCCTCCCACTTAGACTGCTGATCCATCACATACATCCTGAGCATATCCTCTAAAATCTGATTCACTCACTTGGTCTGTCCATCTGTCTCAGGGTGATATGTTGTGATGAAGTTAATCCTCGTCCCGAGGACATACTGCATGGTAGTCCAGAAATGTGAAGTGTACAAAGGATCGCGGTCACAAATGATCTTCCATGGAATCCCGTGCAACCTGAAAATCTCATCCAAATATACTCGTGCCACTACTCTAGCTGTATAAGTGGTCTTCACTGGAGAAAAGTGAGCCACTTTTGTCAATTTATCAACCGTGACCATAATGGCGTCGTGGTGATATCTCGACATCGGTAGCCCAACAATGAAATCCATGGAAATGGTGTCCCACTTCCATTCCGGTATGGCATGAGGATAAAGAAGGCCTGCTGGATGCTGATGCTTGGCCTTAACCCTCTGGCACTCTAAACACCATGACACAAACTGAGCCATGTCTCGATGAAGTCCTCTCCAATGGTATAACTGTCACAAGGCAGCATGCATCTTATTCACCCCAGGATGGGTTGAATAGGGTACACAATGTGCCTCTACCAAGATGTCCTGCCTAAAGCCTCCATCTATGGGAACATATATCATAGCCTCTGTGCCTGAGAAGACCATCTACCTCTAAGGAAAAACCATCAAACTTCCCCTCAAGGGGTCTCTGTGACTCGATCTCTGCTCATACTGCAATGTAGAAGCTGTCAAGAGGAAGCTGCTGAAGAATCCTACTCCACAAATCTTTGCTCACTGAGGTGGCCATAGCCACATGTCTCCATCTACTGAGAGCATCTGCTACCACATTCTCCTTCCCCTTCACATGCTCTATCTCCATGTCATACTCACAAAGCAACTCCATCCAACGCCGCTGACGAGCATTGAGATTGGGCTGCGTGAAGAGGTGGCGAAGACTCAAATGATCAGTCCTGAGTGTGAATCTCCATCCAAGAAGAAAATGTCTCCATCTAACCAAAGCATGCACAACTACCGCAAGCTCAAGATCATGGGTAGGATAATTAAGCTCGTGATCCTTGAGTTTGTGAGACTCAAAAGCTACTACTCTGCCATCCTGCATCAACACACCTCCAAGTCCTGCTAACGAAGCATCTGTGCAAACAAAGAACTCACCCTGTGGATCTGACACTACAAGAATGGGTGCTGTAGTGAGGCACTCCTTCAGTGTCCTGAAGGCCTGCTCACATCTGTCTGACCAAACAAACTTCTTCCCTTTCCTCTGAAGGGAAGTGATAGGGTGCGCAATCTGAGAGAAGTCCTGAACAAATCTCTGGTAGTATCCTGCTAATCCCATGAAGCTACGCACCTCGGTCACTGTAGTGGGTGCTGGCCAATCCATAATGGCTCTAATCTTGGAAGGATCGACTGTGATACCTTCCCCAGAAATGATATGACCCAAATACTGCACCTCTGTCTGAAAGAAAGCACACTTCTCCAAGTTCCCGTAAAGCTGCTGCTCATGAAGACACTGAAGAACCTGGCAAAGGTGCCCCTCATGCTCCTCACGTGTATGTGATTAAATCAAAGTGTCATCTAGGAAGATGAGCATGAAGCGATCTAAGAAGGTCCTGAATACCCCATTCATCAAACTCATAAACACTGCAGGGGCATTCGTCAAACCAAAAGGCACCACTGTGAACTCATAGTGCCCATATCTCGTACGGAAGGTGGTCTTATGAATGTCCACCTCTGAAATCCTCAACTGATGGTAGCCTGACTTAAGATCAATCTTAGAGAAAACTGTGGCTCCCTTCATCTGATCAAACAAGTCATCAATACGAGGAAGAGGATAACGATTCTTGATCGTTACCTTGTTCAACTGGCGGTAATCAATACACAACTTCAAGGATCCATCCTTCTTTCTTCACAAAGATCACCGGTGCACCCCAAGGGGATACACTAGGATGGATAAGGCCCTTCTCCAAAAGGCCCTCAAGCTGCAACTTGAGCTCACAGAGCTCTGGGGTGGTCATCTGATAAGGTGCTCGTGAGATAGGCTCTGCTCCAGGAACTAGGTCTATATGAAAATCAATCTCACGTGGGGGTGGTAACCCCGGTAGCTCCCCTGGAAAGACATCAGAAAACTCTCTCAAGATGGGATGATCATCTAGCGATGGTCCACTAGACCCATCCTCTGATCTGTCACTAACTGTAACAACATACATCTGACAACCCCATCGCACACACCGCTTAAGCTGCATAGCGGAGATGGTGTGAATAGAAATGGGTCTCCTGACCCCCGAGATCACCAACTCAACTCCTAAATCATCTACACAAGCTATAGTCTTGTGATAACAATCCATCCTGGCCCTGTGTGTAGATAACCAATCCATACCTAAAATGACTCCATACGAGCCCAAAGGAAGGATACAAGATCTGAGGTAGTGGTGAAAGGTCCCAAATCCACTACACACTCCTTAACTAAGGAGTCTACAGAGATCTTGGCTCCAGAAGCCATCTCGACATCCCAACTAAGACCCTGCCTAACTGCCACCAGCCTGCATCGCTCTACTAAAGATGGTGCAATGAAAGAATCAGAAGAACCAGAATCAAACAATACAGAGGTAGGAATACCACCAATGCTACCTGTGGTCTCAATGACTGTGCTCTAATTTTCTACCTGGTAGTTCTCAACTGCTACATAAATCCTGTGGCTGTGTCCCATGTCACCAACAGTCGGCTCTGAAATCTGTGCCTTACCCTTGTTGTTAGGGTTCTGTGGGAAATCTCTCCAAAAGTGTCCAGTAACTCCACAACCAAAACATCCTCCTGATCCTCCCCAATGAGTAGCACCTCCAGTAGGTGCCCTAGAAGCCTGTGGTGTGGATCCTGATGATCCAGCTGTGGTCTGTTGTGGCCTCTACTGGTGAGCTCCTGCTGACTGAGCTCTAGGTCCACCCTGTGTCCTGATGGGACCCCTAGGAGGAGGCCCCATACTCTGACCTCTCTGTGCATCAGCTCTCTGTGGAGGTCTATGAGGTGGGTGGGACTGCTGCTGCTACTGTGGCCTAAAGGATGACTGTGTTGTACCCTGGCCACCATGAGGAAGAGGTACTGAACCTCTCGATCTACCATCCTGCATCTGTTGTATGCAGGTCCGGACTCGGTCTCTAGCCTGCTGGGTCTTACCCCGAGTCTCCTCTGTAATATAGGCCTTCTCGATGGCCTCTGCTAATGTCTGTGGATAGTGGATCCACACTGCACCTCCAATATCCAAATTCAGGCCCCAGATGAACCTGTGAATCTGCACCTACTCATCCTGCATATACTCTACATACTGAAGTAGATCTAGAAATCTACTCTCATACTCTGCTACTGAAAGAGAAGCCTGTCGGAGGTCATGAAACTCATCAATCCTCTACTGTATGAACCTCCATGATAAATACCTACTCCTAAATCTCTCCTCAAATAGCTCCCAGGTCACTGTCTCTGAATCTACATGGAGCTTCTGCTCCTCTGTCCTCCACCACACTCCTGCTCCATCCCTCAGTAGATGGATCGCAACACGAGCTTTCATGTTGCTAGAACAAGGAAAAAGCTTGAAGCAACCACTCAAGCTCACTAGCTAGGCCTCTACCTGAAATCCACCTGTATCACCTGAGTAATGTGAGGGCTGAAGCTTCAGGATCTCCCTGATGTGATCCACAGCTGTGGTCTGTCGGCCTCTAGGTCTCTCTGCATGCTCATCCCTAAGCCTAGGGCTCCGAGACCTCTCTCTATGCTCTGGAACTATATCACCCTGTCTCCTAGGTGGTGACTCTACTCTGGCTAACTCCACATGGGAGTTCTCTCCTCTATGCTCCTCGCTGAGTCGAGGAGATACCTGACCCTCGATAGAAGGGGCTCTATCATGACTAGCTGCCTGTCCTCCACCTAATCCTCCGCGTAGAGTGGCATTTACATCCTGAAGGGTCTATAGAATCTGAGGTAGAATGGCTGCCACAACCTGATCCAGTGGTGGTGGTGGTGGTGGTGGTGAGTCTGAGTCTTTGTGAAGGTTCCTCTCACTCCGTCTGAGCCTCCTGCACAGACCAAAGTGAGAGTTAGTTCATTTTGCTAAGTTTATACAACTTCCATGTTTACTAAAATATACAAATTCTTGCTAAGTTGTTTTCTAGATTTAAAGTGTGCTAGGTTTAAGTTTTCATGTCTCAAGTTTTCTAGTGTGCCCAATGGTCCAAGCCTTTGAACCACTACTCTGATACCAAACTGTGATGCCTGTTTAAACAACCACTTGAGACCCAAGAAACAACCTAGGGTTAGCTAGAAAAATTATGGGATAATTTTTTTTTTGCTTTGAAGTGTCTACAACCAGGTTGCAAGACATCAATTTTCACTAACAAGTTCTAGAACTAAACCAATTACCAAAACAAGTGTTTCCTTCATTAACTAATATCAAGTTCACAAGGTTCAAATTTTAGGGTTATATGTTTTAGTTAGGTTCAGGGAGTAATTTACCCCCATACCCACTCTCTAACAGGCTCAGAGTTTCAACTAGATTTTTCTCATACTTAACACTTCCAAAATTTCCCTAAACCATTCCCAATGGATAGGAAATTTTCTCACCTTTCCGGTGATATAAAGAAGTCCTCCTAACTCCTTGTAGAACTCAAGATATGAGTGGGTGGAGTTCTTAGGTCAAATTTTCCCCTAGGGGGACACGTGTCAAGAGGTGGGGAAAGCACCTTGAACGGGTTGGTGGGTTGCGGGGTGGCTTAGGGAATTTTTCCCATTGCATGGGCTCCAAATAGAAACATTTCTTCCATGCCTCCTGGGTCCTGGTGGACACGTGTGGCGACCTGGAGACAATGTCAGGGAAACAGGGAAGGGCGGTGGTGGGAGAATTCGAATTTGCGCCCGAAGGGAGGAGGGAAAAGGGAAAAGGGATGGCGGGTCTTGCACATGTGGTGATGAAGAAGAGGGTGGATTGGAGGGAGGAGGACATTTTTCACCCAAAAGGGAAAAAGGGGAACAGGAAGGACACGAGGTCCCATGTGCAAAGGAATTTTGCGGGCCACGGGGAAAATTTTAAAATTTTCCAAAAAAAACCAAAATAACAAAGGGTCCTCCCCCCCCCGCTGCCACCCCAAGGTGCCACGTGGCACCCTCTCATTGGCTGCGGGCCGGCGGGGCCAAAATGAAAATTTTTCCCCAAAATTTTCAAAAGGTCAAGTTCAAAAAGGGAACTGCACCTCCGCCGTAGCCCCAAGAGGACACGTGGCGCCCTCTGATTGGGTGTGGGATGGTGGAGGAAAAAGTGAAAATTTTCCCAAGTCAAAATTTTCAAAGAAAAACTTTTCTAAGGCAAGACGACGGGAAATATTTGGCTTGCGGGCCCGCCAGGGAAAATTTTCCCAAAAACTTCAAAGTGCCATAACTTGAGCTAGAAAGCTCAGTTTTGGGAAAACGAGGACTTTTTGGAAATCTCTCGATGCCCTCTTTGCACAAGAACCATAAATTTTACTTTTTGATAAGTTTTTAAGGGTCAATTTTACAAAAAGGATCTGCAGGCTTTAATTAGTGAACTGGCAATTTCAACTTTTCAATTTGATAAAATTTGGTTTCCTCCTTCACTCAACATGTCAAACAGACATGGAGAATTGATCTAGGGAGGGTTTAGAGTGTTTTAGGGAAAGTTAATTTGTTCAATTATTCAAGTTTGAATTTTTCCAACAATGACAGAAAAACGACGGGTTAAAGGGATTGTATTCAAATTTGCAATGGTTAGATTGTTTTCTTAAGTTTTCTTTGACCAATTGAGTTCCTTAGTGTCTTAGTATGCTAATACATAACATTTTTAAGTTGATTATTAAGTGCAGGTCTGAACTGTACAATTTTATGAAAAAGAATTGCTAGTGTAAAGTTTATAACAGTGATCTTTTTCTTCTAAATTTGTATATCAATTTCATCATTTAAATGTGTATATAGTTTCTAAACTAGTCTAATACATTTTCTTGATTAAATCAACCATTCATTTCCAAGTTAAATTACAGTTCTGATTTCAATTCTAATGTACATTTCAAAGGAGAAACAATACTGTATAGTTCCCACCTACGTGTTTCTTCTTCTTGCAATTAAACAGAGATTCCATTCACAATAATAATTCAATTCCAATACAACCATGCAAGTTTGAGAAAGATAATGCATTCCTTTATTGGTTTAAAAAGAATTATAGCTTTATAACTTCTTTTTTCCATTTGATTTCAAATACAGTATATAAAATATACAACACTCTTTCACATTCCTTTCCAAAACAGAATATGGAAGATAGTTCTTTACATTTCACAATTTAAATTCAATCTTTCCTCATCAATACAAGCAATTTCTCATTACAAATAATTATACAATTCATCCACTTCAAGTGGGAAGGATTACAATAACTTGTTCACAAGAGGGGACTGTCAAACTGTACATTTCTTTGGCTCCAAAACAACAACATGCTCCATTTCTTCTTCTCCAAATTGATCACAACAAAGAGGGGGAAAGGCAATGCTCTCCACCCAACCAAGACATCCAATGAAAGGAGAAGCCTTCCTTCATCATTGGCCCCCGAGCCCCAACCAAGATACAATAGAAGGTGCAATTCAACCATGGCAACAACTGGCTTCCACACACAACATTCTTTCACATACACATTTCCTTTTTAAAACACAATGCAACACCAAAAGCAAACAACAGTTCACAACTACATTTAAAACATATCAAAACAGAACTCAGGCTTGATCTTGCAAGCCAAAGGAGCAAGGCCTATGGGGGAAGCTACTTATGCCTCCCAATTGGGAATTGGGCATCCACCAAATACAAACCACCAAGTAATTCATCACACACATTTCCTTATGCCCCCCACAGAATCCCTCCTTATGCCCCCCACAGATTCTCCCTTATGCCCCCCACAAAGTAAGAAATGCAAGCTATTTCTTTTCCATGGTGGATCCCAAACCCAAACTCCCTCCACAAAATTCTGATGCCAATGGCATTCCCTTATGCCCCCCCCACAAGAATTCCCCATAGCCTTCTCCTACACCTTCCCTAAGGCAGTCTACCCAACCAAGCCAACAAATAAAACAAAGCATGCATTTTCCACACAACACAACAAGAAAATAACAGAAATAAAAGAGAGTTAAATTCCTACCTCTCCATGGTTATTTTGCTTCCAAACAACAAGCTTTCCAAGACAAAAACACAGCTCCAAACAACAAGCTTCCCAAGACAATGCAACATGCAATCTCCAAAACTTCCTTCAAAAACCAGAGATCTCCCAAGAAAATGTGCCCCAAGGAAGAGTACAAAAAGGTTCAACAACCCAAAACAAGAAGAGAGTTTCAAATATATAGAAGGGGGAAAGAAGAGGATGATGTGGATCCATGTAGGATGCCACATCATACATCCTCACATTCAAACACAAAAGACAAACTCCAAACTCCAAGGCTCAATAAAGAGGTGGGTGAAGAATGACAAGTTACTTGCACACTCAAAAACAGCCCACACCTCAAGGGACAACCATTAAATTAAAATGTAAGAAAGTGCAATTAAAAACATGCACAAAAAGAATAAAAATGCATTATAAAAGTCACAAATCACATCCTCAACCATAAGTATGGTTGGTAACATAAATTTAGAGGCATGGGACAAGTTTTACTTGTCCCACAAGCTTCCAAAAACGGCCCCCAAGGTCAAATTCGAATTTCCATGGAGGTGGAGTATCTCTTACTCCAAAATATGACTTACACAAGCTCTTACACCTCTTACACATCCCTTACAAATTAATTATAAACAGCCAACAACTCTAATAATTACTTTCCATATCCCAATTTGATTTAATCAAACTTTAAACATATGATCTCTCACATTAATCCATCACAATTAATTAATTAAAAGAAGAGAACACATTACAAATAAAATACATACAACAATAAATAAACATTAATCATAAAAATAAAATACACAACCCATGGTCACATATAAAGATGATTCCCCCCATGGGAATCTCTAACAAAACAACACACAACACAATAAAACAAGTTGCCATGGTGACCGTGTTGAATTCACCTAGAATTCCATTTTGGTTGGTCTCCGATCCCCCGATGTTTTGTTGTGATATTTTTAACCTGCAAAATGCAAATACCTCCTTCGGCCTCGTGGCCATATCAGAACATCCAATATGATACAAAAATCACAAAAATCAACTACACAATGAATCACAACAACATCGAAGTCACTTATTACATCATTTGCATTTTTAATCAACAAATATATCCGCATCATAAAATATTCATTTTCCAGATCAAATCACAATATCCAAAAATCACATATCCGACAACATCCATAAAATATCCATGTCCAATAATATATCATCATCCACATGTCAGGTGTCTCTAATAATCATCATGCATCATAATCAAATCAAAATCCACAATAATCCATAATCCAATGTCTAGCAACATACTAAATCAAAATATAGTAATGTCTATAATGAAATCCATAGTATCAGCATAAGCATCAAAAGGTGTCAAAGGGTATCTCTTTGCTCTCTTCACAAGGATATCTCTCTCATGAATTCACAAAAAAATAGCTCCAATATCTAAGAAGTTTAAGAAGATTTTAGAAGTTGTCTAAGAAGACCCTCAAATGAGGAGCTAGTTACAATTTATAGAAGAGGATGCAACTCTTCATCTTCCCGGTGACTTTTCAAATACTTTAATTTGACTTTAGACTGTTCATATTCCACTTAAATATTTAAGTCCCTTTTATAAAATCAAGGCAACTTAAAGTTTACATTATGTTTCTAAAGTCACTTAAAGTAATATTAAAAAGTGCAAACCTCAACGCAAAAATATAACATTGATGAGAGTGAGCATTGAGTGAGAAGAGAAGAAGAAGAAGAATTATGTGGAAGAATGAGCTATTGCAGTGGACTTGGCTTCATTCTCTGACTGCTCTCCACTTCACGTTCCTGAGAAGACTTTTGTCTTTCCAAGCTCCTTGTTGAAATGAGCCACTGCAGGTTCTACTTTGTCAGCATGAGGGATGCGAATGCAGCTCAAGGTTTCGGTCCATCCATCGATCACACTGTTGATGTCTTTGTATTTCTCAAACCATGATGAGTGCTTTTCTGTGATAAGTGCAATGGAGGCTTGGATCTCTAAGAGGAATTCGAGAGTATCCTTAGTGAAGGAAAATGGGTTTCCCACCCTTTCTTGACATATTCTTTGAAAGGGTTGATCAACTCATCAGCAGTTGTGTGTTCGCTCATTGCAGGTACTCCAAGTTTCTGAACTTTCTGATTTATACTATCCTGCAAGCTTGTATGTTTGTTCTTCTTTCTCCTCTAGCTCTGTGAAGGCCCGATTGATTGCCTCAAACCTGATTGCCAAGGCCCTCGCCCATACACGTGTCAAGTCTCTTGTAGGAGTTTCGAAAACCTTCTTTTAGATCAACTCCTGACGATGGGTGTTGCTCATCTCACTCACTACTAGTCCCAGAGGTTCCCAGTACTCTCTTTCTTTCTCCACATCCTCTTTGAGTGCTCACATTCTGTTGGTTGTTGTGCACATGTACGCAAAGAGCTTGACTACCTCTTGGAGTGTTGGCTTCCCTTTTTCAGAGATTGAGTCGATCCATTCATTTTTTTCTCACCCCTGCATCATGAGCTCATGCATTCTTCTGATGGATTCTGGATCAAAGCTACTGATGGGTGCCACTTTCTCAATAGGAAGTGTTGTAGTGCTTGGTTCCACCAGGTGTTGCACATAAGATGAAAGAGTTCATACTTGTTCCTCTAGTACCTCAATCTTCTCTTTATATTCTTTATTCCTTGCCACCATGTGAGTAGAAGATTGTTGATATATGTGTAAATCTCCCTCATGAGTAGTTGGTCCCAATTGGATCATGCTCATCTGGTAGTCAACCGGTGTCATCTCATCCACTGGCTTGATTACCTTTGGTCGGGCTACTTTGATGTACTGATTACCTGTCTCCCCACTGTAGAATCGTGAGGTTGTATGTGCAATATTTCTTGACCTTTTTTCTTTAGCCAATGAGACAATCACTGATAGATCAGGGGCTTCTACTTGTTGCACAGTGTGAGTGTCAGGGATGACCATTTCCCACATCCATGGAAACATTTCACTGGATTCAGGCTCAATGATGGGTGCACCAACCATTCTTTGTTCTGGAGGAGGAGGAAAGTCTTGAATGAGAGGGGCATTGGTGTCAACAAGAGGTGAGACCTCTTGTGGTAGCTCGAAGACTGAATCATGAACCATGTACTCCTTCGTTCACCTATGCTTCTACTACTAGATTTTTTGTTTGCATTACTGAGATCAAGTTTTCCTCCTGTAACGATGCTAATGAGAATTCTTCTACCCTGAATTTCTTGGGTGTCTTCTTGTGTGAAGAAGTTTCCAATTCCATGGCCTTCCTTTTTGAAATCACTCCAGAGTGTTTAGAGCTGGAAGTCACCTCCACCACTTTTGAAGATGAATGATGTGAAGCTTGCTTCTGGCTTGGAGAAATTCCTCGTGATTGGATGACCATAGTCCTCTTCTTCTGAAACCAGTTCCTCGTTCTCCTCACCACCTTTTCAGTCCGCTCCAATATATCTCCTGATTCATGAACATGCCAGTTGATTTGGGGCATTGGGGACATCTTGACTGTTGTGTACTCAGGATCATACATTTATGTCCCATCATCATGCAAGATGTCTTCATACCAAGAGAACTTGAATTTCTTCATCTCGCTGATTGTCATCCTCATGTGGTCCTTTTCACGTACTTCAAACTCATCAATACATTTGGCCAGTAGTCCTCGATTTGTGGCTCATGTTGTAATTCTGGGACATAGAATGAGTCGGATCTTCTTGGATGTCAAAGTTGGGCCTGACGATGTAGGAATGCAAATTCAGATGTGTGAAAGTGGCCTCCAGGTGAGATGCGTCATTTGAGATTTTACACGTGAACACCCCTAGAGATATAGGGAATGAAATAAACTTCTTTCTCTTACTTCTGAGCTTGTTATTCACTTGAGTGATCTACCTATAAAGCTTGAACAATACAATTTGGTCACTGAGGTACTTAGGTAGTCTCAACGGAGCTTGGTCGAAGCCAATGACTCATATGTAGGAGAAGGTTGAGAATTGTATGAAGTATGAGTTGTATTCCTTGATCAGGGATGCCACTTGTGGTGACATCCTAGCTTCAAGATCCCCTTCTAAGCTTTGGACCACATACATGGTGAATGCATCATTCACGTGAGTGAAATTCCTGTTGCTCTCCTCCATTACCAACTGTGGAAGTTTCTCGAATGCAGGCACCTTGGCAGTAATGTTCTGCATGAGAGCCAATCCTTTGAATGATCTCGAGCTTGCAAGGAGATAAACTAGGTAAGAATTCATGTGGAACTTCCTTGTCATGGGCACTTGGAGTAGTTGCAGATGGAGATTGTCACTGATGATCTACCCCCAGTCAATCCTCTGCTTTCCTTCTGTCAATGTCAGGATGAAAAGGCCCATCCAGTCCTGGAAGTCTCTCGTGCTTGCTTCACCCATAACTCTACTGAGGAGAGTGATGACATCAGAATACCCTTCTCAGAACTCACACCTTGGAAGATTCTTGGGCATCCTGGAAGGCTTTCTTCCTATTTTCAACCATGAGCCGAGCGCTACTCCTTGGACATATGAATCCATTGTTTCCCAATCGTGTGAGGCTCTATCCTTTGAGATGATGACCATGCTGGGGGATGTCGGTATCTGCAGAGAGAGTGAAATGGTCCTAGGGCTGATGACCACCATCATTGTACCATTTTCAGCTCAGATGGTTTGTGTCTTGGGCTCGTAGTGGAAAGAGCAGGCTAGGACTAACTTGAGACTCTGCACAGACACTGGGTGTCCTGTAGTGGCAAACAAGCCACTTGTGAATATCTGGTCTTCAATCCTCTTTCGGTCCTTGGAGGCCATGCGAGTCTTAAGGTCATTCAGGTCCATGTACAAGACATCGTTGTCTTCCACATCATACTCGTAGGTGAAGGGTTGTGTCAGCTTCTGACCCATCCACTTCGACTTCATGTTTAGCCCAGAAAGAACAACTTACTATTTTTAGTAAGTGTGAAAAATCAAGTCCCTGATCTTCAACTGGATGTTGCGGTTCTGTTTTCCTCTTTCTCCTTGCGTTCCTTGTTCCTTCTGGATCAAATTTCTATTTTTAGCAGGTGCTTGTGGGACCACTTACTATTTTTAGTAAGTGTCAAAAATGTCCATTCTGGTGAGTTCTCAGCTATAGTGCATCTTCAATGTCACCGTCTCCTTCGCAGGTTCTTCTGTTGATGACTTTCCCAAAATAACAATCCCTATGTAGTAGACCTGCTATTTTTAGAAAGTGGGCTTTTGGAGGTTGGATTGATGTGGAATGAAGTTTTTTGATATATTTTTTTTTCCTAATATCACCCCTTTGAAATTTTAGGCCTACCCACTTAATAGTCCAGGAGATTTTAAAGTTTCAAATTTTGGGCCTGACAGTGCTTCTGGATGCGGCAACCATTAATGGACCTCAAAATTTGTAGGTCTGGTTTTCTCCTCCATTTGTGAAAAAAATTATATTTTTGATGTGGGTTTTTTCTTCTGATGCTTCACGTGCAATTCTACTTCGTTTCACCCAACGGTTTGACGGGAAATTGGATTTTTTCTTCGTTGAGCTAGAAGTGGGATTTCTTCATTGTGGATGCTCTGTTGCACGAGAGGAGAGTTTGAAGGTGTCTTCTTGATGGCCTTGGGTAGAGGAATTAACATAAAAATATAGATTGTTGTTTCACGCATCCTGTTTGAGATATTTCTTCAACTTCTCGTTTCATGGCCATGGAGTTTTCTTTGTTTTCTCCTTCTTCGTTTTGTGCCTCTCCTTCTGTGTTTGCTCAAATTTCCTTCTGGGACCTATGTGATTTCATGGAGTGGAAGGGAAGTACCTCTATGGTAGGTCTGGTTCAAGGTTCAGCAATGGTGGAATGATGGATGAGAAGTTACAGAGGAAGAATGGAAATATCTGTGCACGGGAGTGGAAGCAGCTAGAAGCACTAGAAGCAGGTGAAGCGGCAGTTAGAATTTTAAATTTTTGAAATCATGGAGGGAGAAGGCTTGGGTGAATTTTTCATGTCTTGATGTCCCTAACCTCAGGGATGTGAGGGACATCAAATTCCATGGTGGTCAAGAGGATGACACGTGTCCTCGATCCGACGACAGGGAATGGAGGTTTTAAAAGTTGCTTTAAAGCACTGGGGGCTGAAAGTTGGTCATGTGGATGACCAAAAGACTCCCCATAGGGGCTGGGGGAATTTTTCCATGTCTTTTTCCCTGACCTTAGGGATGTGAGGGACATCAAATTCCATGGTGGTCCTGGAGCTGACACGTGTCCTCGATCCGACGATAGGGGGATTTGAGCTCCAAAAATGCACCTGGGGGCTGAACTGTCAAGTCTGGAGGTCACATGAGGGTCCCAGAGGTCACATGGGGGCTAGGAACATTTTTCCAAGGTTGGTGTACCTGACCTCAGGGACGTTGGGGACATGAAATCCCACCAGGCTCCTGGTGCTGACACGTGTCCTCCCGAAAATTGACTAACTCCTGAACTGCCTTCAAGAGGGTAACTTGGAACGATGATAACTTGAGCTCCTGGTGGAATTTATTGGTGAAATTTTATATGATCCTGACTGGAAATGGAATTTTTAATCTAATGGTGGGGGTTTCATGTCTTGATTCATCCATTTGATCCCTAAAAACATGGATTTTTGATTTGGGACTCCACCTGTGCCTGAGAAAAACTGCCTACAAACCCTATGCACCAAGGTGTTGTGAAAAATATGATTTCACCATCATGTAGGTATTGGAATCCTCTTTCCAGAGATGTTTTTTTTACATCTAACTCCATCGGGAGCTCCCAGAATCTTCTTCTGAAGCCCAACAGTTGTTTTACGCCTGTGTACTGCCTAGGCTTGTGAACCCTATTTTTTACTTAGACTGCTCCAAGTCTTTCAAAACTTCCCCAAACCTTCCAAAATAATTTCCATGATGTTATAAGGTCTTCAATTCACCTCCATGTTGAATTTTTCCCTTCTGTTACACTCCAGGGGGGTTGATCCAGTCCTGGGAAGGCCAACGATAGCCCTTCCCAATACTGCCAGAAGATAACATCTTTTCAGAACTTCCTAAAATCACCTAGGGGACTGATTTGAATTTCCTAAATCACCTAGGGGGATGAGATAACATTTTTTGGGGGGTCACTGGACTGACTGGGTGGACTTGGTGTGCCTGGGAATGGTAGAACATGAAAATTTTGGCACAGGGGTATAGTTGTCATGCTTGGAAATTGTCAATTTCACGAAATTTGGTGAAACACTTCGCCAAAATTCTAACTTCTCACATCCGTCCCTATCGACACTCCCACACCATTAGGACCCCACGATGGCTACAATATGATTCGTCAATTGTATATATATATATCCTATCCATATATATATATATCCATGCGTCAGGCTTCACTCACCTCCATAACGTCAAATTTTGCAAATTCCTCCACTCTTGGAGCACTGTTCGACATCGTCTTGATTCACCGGCGGGCATTGCGAGTGACAAATATTCGCCCTCTACTTTGAAATTCGCCAGAAACTTCTTGGTCATCAATACACACCTGGGGGGCATTTCCTCTGACTTCCCGCCACTTCCTTGGACAAACGTGGTGGCTATCTCATTGGCTGCGGGCTTTTCGGGGGAAAATTTCCCACAAAAACTCACACATATCGAGCCATAACTTCAAAAATACAGTCTGGAGTTACGGAGGAAAACTTTACCTGTTGAGGGCAAAGCTGAGATACATGAGCTCTATCACAACTGGTGCCATTTCTAGAAATTTTTGACATCCCTGACAAATCATACACTTATATATATATGTATATGAGGCATATATATATAGAGGGACAGACACATATATATATATATGTATGTATATATATATGTATAGCATATATATACATATATATATACATGTATGTACATATAGATGTAGATATATATATATACATATATATATGTATATATGTATATATATGTACATATATACATGTATGTATATATATATATATATATATATATATGTACATATACATGTATATATATATACATATACATCATGGATCATATATGAATACATATATACATATGTCTATGTCCATATATATACATATATACATATATGTATGTCTATACATAAATCTACAAAAATATGTACATATATGTATATATATATGTATATATATATGCTCTACATATATATGTTCATAGTATGTCTATGTAAATGTATATATATATATCTACATATGTATACATGTACATATATGTATAGACCATAGGTATATATATATATATGTGTATATATACATATATATGTATATATATATATATATATATATGTATATATATATATCTACATATATATATAGTGTACATATATGTATATATATATGTATATATATATATATGTATATATATACATATATATCTATATATATATATGTATATACTATATATCATATATGTATATATATATATATGTAGATATATATATACATATATATGTATATATATACATATATATGTATATGTTAGATATATATATACATATATATGTATATGTATACATATATATGTATATGTATGTATATATATATATACATATATAGATATATATATATACATAGGCATATATATACATATATATATATATATATGTATATATATATACATATATATACATGGATATATACCTACATATACACATACGTATATATATATATATATATATATATATATATATATATATATATATATATATACATAGATACATACATACATACATACAAAAATATATAGAGTGTACATACATATGAGGTCTGCACATTCTCTCATATATTCTTCCATTTATTATAAATGTTTTTCACTTTGCACTAATTTTATATCTATACATATGTACACATGGTCTGGACACACTATGTTTAAAATTTATACAATCTGACAGAATATTTTAATTTTATACATTTGTGAGTGTTATACCTACAGTTTTATATGATTTTGACATGTGTAAAAATGATGCTACAAATCATAAATTGATATGACATACTATATGATTTACTATTATATGTTACACATTTGTATTTATCCATGCTTATACGTGTTTGTTACTGATTACCCAATGACGCACTCTAGTTTACTGGTTCCATGATCCTCGATCATGTTCAGGGTCTCATTAAAAAGTTTACCTCACATCATGGCATACCCTTATCATGTATACACTGTGATCTTGATGGGATCAATGTGTTTGATATTATTATGTGCATTTCGTACTTATGCGATATTTAATCATTCTACTTCATGTTTATCCATGCATCCTTATCTGATAATACATGTCTAATATGCTACATGCAGTTACGCTTTCGTATTGTTCCACTGATACATTATCATGCTATATGCTTTTGTCTACATCATCATGTTTTGCACCCAACAAAATCACGAGCAACTTGGTTTTCATGATAGACGCTTGGATGCTAAATCATGGACGCTGGTAGTGTTCCTCAGCATGTTGCAGATTGATATAGGAAATTTAGCAACTAAGGAGTGAATCACACATTGGAGTGAGGGATCAATTTTACTTTTTTCGAAATCCATGGAGGACACAAAACCACGAAACAATTTAGAATACAAAATCCGCAGGGTAAATACATAGGTAGTCTATGGACCATTTCAACGATGAGGCCATGTTGTAGTAATTATGTAGAATAAAGCTTGAAAATTTAGCTAATGACACAGAACATAAGGAGGAACCTTACGGACATCCATACACAGTTGCGCAAGACTCAAAGAAGAAAGCCGTATATTGAACAAAAAAAATAGTTTTCCACATATCACTAAATGAACTTTGAATCTGATTTGATACTTCATCCACAATCATAATGCATTATCTTGAAGGAACCTTAGCATTTACTCTATGTGAAGAGAATGTATATTTACATGGATTAAATTTATGTACAGGTGGTTGAGAGATGATATTGAAATACATCGTCCAACTTGCTTTAAAGGGGTTGTGATCACAAAATGGCTCAACCACTAGATCCATTAAATACAATATGGGCATTGCTTCCTCTTCAATAAGGAAAGTGGCATGGGGAAGCAATGGCTTTTGTAGAAATATCATATCTTCTCAGTAGAATTAAAAGGAGGTGGTCGGTTGGTGTAATAGCACACTACTTTATCAAATTATACACGCTCTTGATTTCCTTCTTTCTCTTCTCCAACATTTCTATATAGATGCTAAAGTGATGCAACTATTTGTTAATGTTGGACTACTTTGGAAGTGCATGGTTGAATAATGTTACATGTGTTGTATCAATAATTACTAAGGGGCACATGACCTTATGGGCTCGAGTTTTCCCTAATTTCTTGTATGCAATCTTCTCTCCTGTAATGACCATTAATGATCTGTGCATTGACTATACGACATCATGAATGAAATATCAAGTTTTTTTGCTACATTTTACGGTCTACATTAGTCTTATTGTTCTATTTACATACTGTCTGCTTAGCCTCTCATTTCATCTTTTACATGAGTATTGTATGCTTTGCATTGTTTCTAACACTTGTTATGTTAGCCACTTGTTTGCATCGTAGAATTGGAACCTTCCAAGATGGTTCCCTTCTATTGCTTATATTAGGATATGAGTAGCCGACTTGTGGCTTACCATATCATTTTATTATATCATTTATACTTTCTCATGCTTAATAGGTCGGCCTTGGTGATGGCCATAGCATATGAATAGTATATATAGGGAATTGTAGGTAGTATTTCATTATCATTTGAGCATTTGAGTCTTATTATATGGTTTGGAGGTTGCCCCCTCGAAGTGGCTAAGCTATTCTAATTGCATATTGAGATCATTATTCTAAAATATTGTGTTATTTGGTATTATATTGTTGCTCATAATCTGAATTATACAAGTAATTTCATTACAAGTGGTATCAGAGCTGTGATCTGGGCCAAAATTAGGGTAAAAACCCTAATGTTTTTGTTTCCACCATATATTGCGAACCATAGAGAATTTCTGGGAGATATTTTTACAAAGTTGCAAAACATTTCAAGTAAGGTTCCCTGAAAAGTTCATACTTTTTTTGATTTATTTTGAAAAAAATTATTACAAATTTAGGGTTTTTCATAAAATTTCTCCCTAGAGTGCAAATTATGGAATTTTCTCAAGATCTTTACATTTTCATAAAACTCTCAAAAAAATAGTATTAGTATCTTCTCTGTGTTTTTTCCTGTTCGGCCAAATTTGTATCAAAACCCTAAACCCTAATGTTTGACAGCATGGCGGGGCCTTCCACAAGAGCAAAAAAGAATCCAATTACTCTGGGTAAAACCCCAGATAAAGATGGGGTATTGATTGAAGAGATGGAGTCAGAAGGGGTAAATACAGATTCCTCAACTCTATGGTTTACCTCAGCTGATCATAAGTTGAGCCAACTTGAGTATGAGCTGTGAAATGTACAATCTGAGATGGCCTCTAAAGGAGACATAGACCAAATCAATCATCAGTTGGATGATATCATGCAACATGTAAAGGGTAAACAATATGGCCCAAATCTGGCCCATATCAACCAAGGAGGATCTTCAATTCAAAATCATGGACAAAATAACCATGTTGGATCACTTTTCCAGCCTAATCAGAATCCAACTTATTCGTAACCACAAAACATGATGCCGAAAGTGCATATGCGTAAATTTGATGGTAAGGATCCCCTGAATTGGATAAATAAAATGGAGAAATTCTTTGAGTTACCTTAAACACCATCAGGAAAAAAGGTGACATTGGCATCCCTGTATCTTGAACTGGACCAATTCGTTTGGTATCGATGGTTATGTGCTCAGAGGAAGAAGAATGGTCTCGGTGTCACTTGGAAATTTTTTACTGAGGAGTTGCAATTGCACTATAGTGTCAGTGTTTCAAAGAACTACTTTAGTCAATTAGCAAAGTTACGGAAAACATGATCAGTCAAATATTATGTGCATCAATTCCATAACCTATCCTTAAGGGTGGAGAATATTCCAGAAGAGAATCTGAATGACATGTTTCTTGGGGGTCGTAAGGACCACATTGAGCATGAGGTACGAATGTTTAATCCACTCAAGATTTCCGATTCTATTATCATGGCACGTCAAGCAGAGGAAAAAGTTTTTTATAGTAGGAGGCCACCTTTTATTAACACAAGAGACGATAGTATCTCTTCCCCTTCATTTTCTAGGCCAAATAGACTGACTCCTCAACAAATGGAAGAAAAGAGAGCAAAAGGATTATTTTTAACTGTGATAGCAAATATGGATTGGGATACAAATGTGCTGAGAAGAAGTTGTTCTATATTGACAGAGGTAATGAGGATGATGAGGAAGCTGAAATGATAGGAGAGGCTGAGGAACCAGTAGAAGATGAAGTAGAGGATCACCAACCTACAATTTCTTGCCATGCATTGTCAGGTATTAGTACTCCTCAAACACTCAAGGTTATTGGCTATCTCAAAAAATAGAAGGTGATGGTGTTGATTGACTCGGGGAGTACTCATAACTTCATAAATAGTAAGTTAGCTGCCAACCTCAATTGTTTTATTTACCCATCTCCAGAAATGTAAGTTATGATTGTGTATGGTGGGACATTCAAGTGCACAGGAAAGTTCCATAGTATCAATATTTCCATGGGAGACTACATGTTAGACTCACCTATGTTTGTTATTTCTATGGGAGGGGCAGATATTGTTTTGGGTGTCCAATGGCTCACAACCTTAGGTACTATAGAGATGAATTTCCAAGAATTGTTCATGTGATTTCATTTAGATGGAAGGAAAATACAATTGAATGGGATGGTAGCTAAGTCTCCACAGATTATTAGCTCTCATCAGATGCAGAAGGTTCTCAGAAAAGGAGTAGATGGATTTATAACAAAGTTATTTTCCATATAAGTACAAAATACAACGTTTTCAATGCCACCCAATATTCAGAAGATTGTTGATGCCCACTCATCTATTTTTCATATAATTCCAAAAGGACTACCACCAGTTAGGGATCATGATCATGCCATTCAGTTGATTTCGGGGAACCAAACACCTAACATTAGACCATACAGATACCCATATACCCAGAAAAGTGAGATCGAGAAAATGGTTTAGGAAATGTTGAAGGAAGGTATCATCAGGCATAGCCAGAGTGCATATTCTTCACTAGTGGTCATGGTATGTAAGAAGGATGAAACATGGAGGATGTCTTGAGATTACTGAGAACTCAACAAGTACAACATCAAAGATAACTTTCCTATTCTAGTAATTGATGATTTACTTGATGAATTGCATGGTGCTATTTATTTCACAAAATTAGATCTTCGTTTGGGGTACCATCAAATTAGAATAAAAGAGGAATATGTTCATAAAATGGCTTTATGTTATGCCCTTAACCTATTGCTTGTATTAGGATATGATTAGCCGACTTGTGACTTACCATATCATTTTATTATATCATTTAGACATTCTCATGCTTAATAGGTCATATTGGTGATTGTAATAGCATTTCAATAGTATATGATAGGGGATTGTAAGTACTATTTCATTATTGTTTAGTATTTGAGTCTTATTATATGGTTTGGAGGTTGCCCCCTCGAAGTTACGAAGCTATTCTAATTACATACTAAGATCTTTATTCTGAAATATTGTGTTATTTTGTGTTATATCATTGCTCATAATCTGAATTATACAAGTAATTTAAGTTACAAGTGGTATCAGAGCTACGATCTGGGCAAAAATTAGGGCAAAAACCCATTTTTTTGTTTCCGCTATATATTGATAACCACATTGAATTGGTGGGATATATTTTTACCAGAGTTGTGAAATATTTCAAGTAAGGCTCCCTAAACATTTTAGACTTTTTTGTTTATTTTTCCAAAGTTTTTACAAATTTAGGTGTTTTCATAAAATTGCTACCTAGGGTGTGAATTGTGGAATGTTCTCAAGTTCTTTACATTTTCGTAAAGCTCTCAAAAAATAGTATTAGTATATTCTCTGTGGTGTTTCCTATTCTACCTAATATGTATCCAAACCCTAAACCCTAAGGTTTGACATCATGGCGGGGCCTTCAACAAGAGCAAAAAAGAATCTGGTTACTCTGGGTAAAACCCCAAATAAACATGGGGTGGTGATTGATTGAAGAGATTGAGTAGGAAGGGTAAATATGGATTCCTCAACACTAGGTTTTACCTCAGTTAATCATAAGGTGAGAAAACTTGAGTATGAGTTGTGAAATTTACAATCTAAGAAGGCCTCTAAAGGATATATAGACCAAATCAATCATTAGTTGGATGATATCATGAAACATGTAAAGGGTAAATAGTATGGCCCAAATCTGGCCCATATCAACCAAGGAGGATCTTCAGTTCAAAATCATGGACAAAATAATGGATGAATTTTCCATCTCAATTAGAATCCAACTTATTCACAACCACAGAACATGATGTCAAAAGTGGATATGCACAATTTGATGGTAAGGATCCCCTGAATTGGATAAATCAAATGGATAACTTCTTTGAGTTACATCAAACACCATCAGGACAAAAGATAGCATTGGAATCCCTATATCTTGAACGAGACCAATTCATTTGGTATCGATGGTTATATGCTCAGATGCAAAAGAATTGTCTAGGTGTCACTTGGACAGTTTTTACTTTTTTATCAAGGAGTGTTTTAGAGAACTAATTGTCACTATAGTGCCAGTGTTTGCTAGAGAACTAATTTAGTCAATTAGCAAATTTACAACAAATAAGATCAGTCAAATATTATGTGCATCAATTTCAGAACCTATGCTCAAGGGTGGAAAATATTCCAGAAGAGAATTTCAATGACCTTTTTCTTAGGGGTCTTAAGGACCACATCTATAATGAGGTATGAATGTTTAATCCACTCAATATTTCTAATTCTATTATCATGGCATGTCTAGCAGAGGAAAATGTTATTTGTAGTAGGAGGCCACCTTTCATTAACACCAGAGACCGTAGTATCTCTTCCCCTTCATTTTCTAGGCCAAATAGGCTGACTCCTCCTCAAATGGGAGAAAAGAGAGACAAAATGATTATGTTTTAACTATGATAGAAAATATGGACCAGGACAAAAATGTGTTGAGAAGAAGTTGTTATATATTGACGGAGGTAATGAGGATGATGAGGAAGCTGAAATGATAGGAGAGGCTGACAAACCAGGAGAAGATGAAGTAGAGGATCACCAACCTACAATTTCTTGCCATCCATTGTCATGTATTAGTACTCCTTAAACACTCAATTGGTTATTGTAGATTGACTCGAGGAGTAATCATAACTTCATAAATAGTAAGTTAGCTTCCTGCCTCAATTGTACCCAACTCCAGAAAAAATAGAAGGTGATGTGTAGATTGACTTAAGGAGTAATCATAACTTCATAAATAATGAGTTAGCTTCCTGCCTCAATTGTTTTATTTACCTAGCTCCAGAAATGCAAGTTATGATTGTGGATGGTGGGACAGTCAAGTGCATAGGAAAGTGCCATAGTATCAAGCTTTCCATGGGAGACTACATGTTAGACTCACCTGTGTTTCTTATTTCTATGGGAGGGGCAAATATTTTTTTGGGTGTCCAATAGCTCACAACCTTAGGTACTATAGAGATGAATTTACAAGAATTGTTCATGCGATTTCATTCAGATGGAAGGACAATATAATTGAATGGGATGGTAGCTAAGTATCTTAGATTATTAGCTCTCATCAGATGCAGAAGGTTCTTAGAAAAGGAGTAGATGGATTTATAGAAAATTTATTTTCCATAGAAATACAAAATACATAGTATTCAGTGCCACCCAATCTTTAGAATATTATTAATGCTCACTCATCTATTTTTTAAGTAATTCCAAAAGGACTACCACCATTTAGATGATCATGATCATTCCATTCCCGCTACGCCCTTAACCTATTGCTTGTATTAGGATATGAGTAGCCGACTTGTGGCTTACCATATCATTTTATTATATCATTTATACTTTCTCATGCTTAATAGGTCGGCCTTGGTGATGGCCATAACATATGAATAGTATATATAGGGGATTGTAGGTAGTAGTTCATTATCATTTGAGCATTTGAGTCTTATTATATGGTTTGGAGGTTGCCCCCTCGAAGTGGCGAAGCTATTCTAATTGCATATTGAGATCATTATTCTGAAATATTGTGTTATTTGGTGTTATATTGTTGCTCATAATCTTGAATTATACAAGTAATTTCATTACAAGTGGTATCAGAGCTACGATCTGGGCCAAAATTAGGGCAAAAACCCTAATTTTTTTGTTTCCACCATATATTTACGAACCAGAGTGAATTGGTGGGAGATTTGTTTACCAGAGTTGTGAAACATTTCAAGTAAGGTTCCCTGAAAATTTTAGAATTTTTTGATTTATTTTGCAAAGTTATTACAAATTTAGGGTTTTTCATAAAATCGCTCCCTAGGGTGCAAATTGTGGAATTTTTTCAAGTTCTTTACATTTTCGGAAAGCTCTCAAAAAATAGTATTAGTATCTTCTCTATGTTTTTTCTTGTTTGGCTGAATTTGTATCAAAACCCTAAACCCTAAGGTTTGACATCATGGTGGGGCCTTCCACAAGAGCAAAAAAGAATCTGGTTACTCTGGGTAAAACCCCAGATAAAGATGGGGTAGTGATTGAAGAGATGGAGTCAGAAGGGGTAAATACAGATTCCTCAGCACTAGGGTTTACCTCAGTTGATCATAAGGTGAGCCAACTTGAGTATGAGCTGTGAAATGTACAATCTGAGATGGCCTCTAAAGGAGACATAGACCAAATCAATCATCGGTTGGATGATATCATGCAACATGTAAAGGGTAAACAGTATGGCCCAAATCCTGGCCCATATCAACCAAGGAGGATCTTCAGTTCAAAATCATGGACAAAATAACCATGTTGGATCACTTTTCCAGCCCAATCAGAATCCAACTTATTCGCAACCACGAAACATGATGCCGAAAGTGGATATGCACAAATTTGATGGTAAGGATCCCCTGAATTGGATAAATCAAATGGATAACTTCTTTGAGTTACATCAAACACCATCAGGACAAAAGGTGACATTGGCATCCCTGTATCTTGAACCAGACCAATTCGTTTGGTATCGATGGTTATGTGCTCAGAGGCAGAAGAATGGTCTCGGTGTCACTTGGACAATTTTTACCGAGGAGTTGCAATTGCACTATAGTTCTAGTGTTTCAGAGAACTAATTTAGTCAATTAGCAAAGTTATGACAAATAGGATCAGTCAAAGATTATGTGCATCAATTCCAGAACCTATCCTTAAGGGTGGAGAATATTCCAGAAGAGAATCTGAATGACCTGTTTCTTGGGGGTCTTAAGGACCACATCGAGCATGAGGTACGTATGTTTAATCCACTCAAGCTTTCTGATTCTATTATCATGGCGCGTTGAGTAGAGGAAAAAGTTCTTTGTAGTAGGAGGCCACCTTTCATTAACACCAGAGACCGTAGTATCTCTTCCCCTTCATTTTCTAGGCCAATTAGACTGACTCCTCAACAAATGGAAGAAAAGAGAGCAAAAGGATTATGTTTTAACTATGATAGCAAATATGGACCGGGACACAAATGTGCTGAGAAGAAGTTGTTCTATATTGAAGGAGGTAATGAGGATGATGAGGAAGCTGAAATTATAGGAGAGGCTGAGGAACCAATAGAAGATGAAGTAGAGGATCACCAACCTACAATTTCTTGCCATGCATTGTCAGGTATTAGTACTCCTCAAACACTCAAGGTTATTGGCTATCTCAAAAAATAGAAGGTGACAGTGTTGATTGACTCGGGGAGTACTCATAACTTCATAAATAGTAAGTTAGCTACCTGCCTCAATTGTTTTATTTACCCAGCTCCAGAAATGCAAGTTATGATTGCGGATGGTGGGACAGTCAAGTGCACAGGAAAGTGCCATAGTATCAAGCTTTCCATGGGAGACTACATGTTAGACTCACCTATGTTTGCTATTTCTATGGGAGGGGCAGATATTGTTTTGGGTGTCCAATGGCTCACAACCTTAGGTACTATAGAGATGAATTTCCAAGAATTGTTCATGCAATTTCATTCAGATGGAAGGAAAATACAATTGAATGGGATGGTAGCTAAGTCTCCATAGATTATTAGCTCTCATTAGATGTAGAAGGTTCTCAGAAAAGGAGTAGATGGATTTATAGAAAAGTTATTTTCCATAGAAGTACAAAATACAGAGTCTTCAATGCCACCCAATCTTCAGAAGATTGTTGATGCTCACTCATCTATTTTTGATGCAATTCCAAAGGGAATACCACCAGTTAGGGATCATGATCATGCCATTCAGTTGATTCCAGGGAGCCAAACACCTAACATCAGACCATACAGATACCCATATTCCCAGAAAAGTGAGATCGAGAAAATGGTTCAGGAAATGTTGAAGGCAGGTATCATCAGGCATAGCCAGAGTGCATATTCTTCACCAGTGGTCATGGTACGTAAGAAGGATGAAACATGGAGGATGTGTCCAGATTACCGAGAACTCAACAAGTACACCATCAAAGATAAGTTTCCTATTCCAGTAATTGATGATTTACTTGATGAATTGCATGGTGCTATTTATTTCACAAAATTAGATCTTCGTTCGGGGTACCATCAAATTAGAATAAAAGAGGAAGATGTTCATAAAATGGCTTTCAGGACTCATGAGGGCCATTATGAGTTTTTGGTAATGCCTTTTGGTCTTACAAATGTGGACCTCTCAACCTTTCAAAGCTTGATGAACACTATTTTTAGGCCATTTTAAAGGAAATTTGTATTAGTTTTCTTTGATGACATATTGATTTACAGTAAGACATGGGAAGAACACTTACAACATGTAAATAAAGTGTTGGAAGTTTTGGAGAAACATACTCTCTATGCAAATCCATCCAAATGTTCTTTTGGTGTACAAGAGGTAGAGTACTTGGGTCACATTGTATCCCATGAAGGCGTCAAAGTTGATCATCAAAAGATCAAAGCTATGGTGGAATGCCAAGGCCCAAAACTCTCAAAAATGGCTAACAAGGTACATGAACCTGTCAAAAATAATGAACATTCCTACATGGTACTATAGAATGACAGGGATATGGTAGCAACCCCACTCACTGCAGGCTAAAGAAGAAAACAAGCAAAATAGCCACTAAATCCTTTGAGCAAGGATGAGATTCTCACACATTTTTTGTTGCTCCCAGTTTTGGCTACTCCCAAATGGTAAAAGAAAAAACCTGCCATTATTGAGCAGGAAACCCTTCAGATCAAGGATTAGGAGCATTTCTATCTAAACCCTGGAAGAAGAATTGGCAGGGAGAGGCAGTCAAATAAACTTGAAAGATTTCTCAAATGAGGTTGTAAAGAACTGGCTTTAAATCACGGGCTATTCTTCATGCATCAAAAAATGGAGGTAGAAAATGGGTAGATTTCCAATTGATCCATGATAGATCCAATGTAATTTCTTGTTTGTAGATCCATGAGGATCAACATGATGGGTTCATCGATGGAACGGCAAAATGTGGGAAGTAAATTTGCAATGCAATCCAAAAATGGCCCATACTTATTAATTTTGGGGATCATGGGAACCATAGAAACTATGTTTTTTGCATGCCAGGGAAGCATTCAGAGGTTTCTCCAGAAAGGGATTCAAGTCAAGGCTAGTCACAAAATTGAAATCTCCAGGCAGAGAAACATGCCAAGATGGAGGTTTTACCAAGATCCAATGGACACTTCAATAAAAAAAATCTTGAGCTGTGGATCAAAAGATATGTGACCTTGAAGATGCTCCAGAGGGAAAAATTGGATGGTGGGTCGAAACTTTAAAATTTTCCTCAAACTGCATTTTGAAAGTTGTGGAAAAATTTCAAACTTATCATCAGATATGCCCTGTTGTTCCACTAAAATGTTCAAATTTCCTGATTATTGGTTCGCGGGCCCAAACCTGTTTTCCATTCTTTGATATCAAGGCATTGGGAAAAGACAACTTCTGATGGAATCATGCTCTTGTTATGATTTTGTCACCAAAAATAGAAAAATGGTTGGCAGGTTCTCAGAAATGCAAATGGATTTTTAACCAACCCTTTTTAATTTGACCAGTTTGGAAAGAATTGCCACATTCTTCTCCCTGTGCCCCCAACTTCAAGGGACCAAAAATAATTTCACCCAGCTAATGTGATCCTTTGGTTTGTTTCTTCGGGATTCATATTTTCCCTTTCTGATTCTTGAACTTTTATTCTGAATCAAATTTGTATCACTTACTTCGCGCAAAGGGTTGAGAAAACAGGATATGTTGAAGGCAAATCCATTGGTTTGCGAAAGTGCATATTCAAGGGAAATAGTTCTCCCAGGTACACTCAGCTAGCAAGATGACACTTGAGAAAATACATGTCCAAATTAGGAGGAGAAATAAAATCAAGAAGGGTGAAGGAAAAACCATTGAAATGTGGATGAAATCAGTTTCATATTTGATCCACCAAATTATGGTCAGAGGGAAATTTGAGTACCATAATATTTATGAATTCAGTGCTAGTAATAGGAGAAGAAGGAAAATGTAGCTTATTTTGGATAACAGGTACCATCAAATTAGAATGATTCTCTCCAGAAGAGAGGAAGATGTTTATAAAACTGAATTTCAGGACTCATGAGGGCCATTATGAGTTTTTGGTAATGCCTTTTGGTCTTACAAATGCTCCTTCAACCTTTCAAAGCTTGATGAACACTATTTTTAGGCCATTTTAAAGGAAATTTGTATTAGTTTTCTTTGATGACATATTGATTTACAGTAAGACATGGGAAGAACACTTGCAACATGTAAATAAAGTGTTGGAAGTTTTGGAGAAACATACTCTCTATGCAAATCCATCCAAATGTTCTTTTGGTGTACAAGAGGTAGAGTACTTGGGTCACATTGTATCCCATGAAGGTGTCAAAGTTGATCCTCAGAAGATCAAAGCTATGGTGGAATGGCCAAGGCCCAAAACTCTCAAAAATCTTCATGGGTTCCTAGGACTAACAGGGTACTACAGAAGATTTGTGAGGGGATATGGTAGAATAACAACCCCACTCACTACATTGCTAAAGAAGGATGCCTTCCATTGGACAGACGTAGCCACTAAATCCTTTGAGCAGTTGAAGGAAGCCATGTGCAACACCCCAGTTTTGGCTACTCCCAACTTCTCAAAAACCTTCATTGTTGAATGTGACGCTTCAGGATCAGGATTGGGAGTAGTTCTAATGCAAGAAGGAAGACCAATTGCATTTGAGAGTCACTAATTCAAAGGAAAATATCTACTCAAAATTTTCTATGAGAAAGAAATGATGGCTATTCTTCATGCGGTCAAGCAATGGAGGCCCTATCTCATGGGTAGACACTTCAAGGTAAAAAATGATCATGATAGTCTCAAATACTTTTTGGAGCAAAGGTTATCATCTGAGGAACAACAAAAGTGGGTAACAAAAATGTTGGGTTATGATTTTGAAATCATATACAAAAAGGGTAAAGAAAATGTAGTAGCTGATGCATTGTCTAGAAGGGATACATCTGCAGATGCCTTACTATGTGGAATGTCCATGTTGAAGGCCGATTGGGTGGATGAAGCAAGATTGGAATGGGATCAAGACAAGGATACACAATCTCTAATACAAAATATCAAGCAAGGATCTATGACATCTAACAAATTTGAGTGGAAAGGTAATGCCCTATGGTACAAGGACATGTTATACTTGAGTAAAGATTCTGAGTTGAAGCATAAGATTCTTGCAGAGCTACATGCCTCACCTGTTGGAGGACACTCTGGGTTTTTGAAGACATATCATAGAATAAAAAGAGAATTATTTTGGGAAGGACTCAAGGGGGATGTACAAAATTTTGTATCAGAGTGTTTAGTGTGCCAACAGAACAAAGGGGAAACAATTAAGACACCAGGTCTGTTGCAACCCTTACCAATTCCTAGCCAGAGATGGGAGGAGGTCTCCATGGATTTCATCACCGGATTGCCTTGTTCAGAGGGTAAGAATGTTATTTTGGTGATTGTGGATAGGCTCACAAAATATGCCCATTTTTGTGCCCTATCACATCCATTTGCAGCCAGTACAGTCGCAACTATTTTTTTGGAGACAGTTCAAAGGCTACATGGAACCCCAAAGATAATTGTAAGTGATCGTGATCCTATTTTCACAAGTAATTTTTGGACGGAATTATTTTCATGTTTGGGTACTCAGCTAGCTCATAGTTCATCTTATCATCCTCAAACTGATGGGAAAATGGAAGTGGTCAACAAATGCTTAGAGGGGTATCTACATTGTTTTGTATCAGATAAGCAGGAAAGGTGGATTAAATGGCTACCACTTGCAGAATGGTGGTATAACACATCTTTTCATACCTCTTCTCAAATGACCCCATTTTTAGCATTATATGGTTACCATCCACCTTCTATCACTTCCTCCTTGAGGGTGCAAACTAAGGTCAGAGATGTTGAGGAACACATTCAACATCAACAACAGGTTTTGGCTAGTTTGAAGGAGAATTTAGCATTAGCACAAAACAAGATGAAACAACAAGCAGATCAACACCGTAGTGAAAGACATTTTGAAATTGGTGACTGGGTTTTTGTATGTCTCCAGCCTTACAAACAGATGTCCCTAAAGCAACAGAAAAAGGACAACAAACTTGCTCCTAAATATTATGGCCCTTATCAGGTTCTACAGAAAATTGGCAGTGTTGCTTATAAACTAGAGTTGCCTCCATCTTCACACATACACCCAGTATTCCATGTTTCATGCCTAAAGAAGGTTATTGGACAGAAATTTGAAGCCCAGAAAGAGTTACCAGAACTTGATGAGGAAGGAAGAATCATTTTGGAGCCAGAGAAGATTCTGCAAACACGTACTAAGAGGCTGAGAACCAGAGACATTAAGGAATATCTGATCAAGTGGAAGAATCTGAGCATAGAAGATGCAACCTGGGAGGATGAAGGTTTTCTGCAAGCAACATCCAGGATTATTCAACATTGAGGACAATGTTGGTTTGAAGGGGAAGGGCATGCTACCCTTAACCTATTGCTTGTATTAGGATATGAGTAGCCGACTTGTGGCTTACCATATCATTTTATTATATCATTTATACTTTCTCATGCTTAATAGGTCGGCCTTGGTGATGGCCATAACATATGAATAGTATATATAGGGGATTGTAGGTAGTAGTTCATAATCATTCGAGCATTTGAGTCTTATTTTATGGTTTGGAGGTTGCCCCCTCGAAGTGGCGAAGCTATTCTAATTGCATATTGAGATCATTATTATGAAATGTTGTGTTATTTGGTGTTCTATTACTGCTCATAATCTGAACAACATTATACCACATACACCTTAATTCCAGTTTAATAAAACACAGTCACTTAGTCTTCAGATAGATTCTCAAGATTAGACTTGGAGTTCCTTAGCACAACACCTGTTCATAGAGTGCCTGACCCAAACTAACCTTGGAACCAAATTAACTGTCTTTCCTAAGAACCCCAGAGACTAGGGGGTAATTACACAATTTTGGCCTTGTCATCAGAGTTATTGGTTACATGGGTAACAGTCCTTTTCACTAATTTGAACAAGTTCATTTTGCGTTAGGAACAAATAGTCCCTTGGAACGTCATATTTTAATACATACCATCTACAATGGTGTGATGTAGTTAGGGTAGTTAAATCAATTATGACACCAAAAAATTCTCCATATTTCTTCCATTATCATGGTTGAGATCGCCCAAAAAATCAAGCGTTGACTATTAGGCCATGATCCTTGATGGCTACTCATCACGTTGATCAGGTGCACATGTTCCTTTTTCATTTTACATACTTTTCCTTATGTTTTTACTATCTACATATTTTGATCATATACATGCATATTTGACTACTTGTCAGCTTCTCTTTTGCAGGTCCATCTGTATGGGAAGCGGTAGTCAACATCAACAACATCACATACACCAACAATGACATTGACATCAACAACAGGAACATTGTGACATCTACACATGCATTTCCACCCTAGATTCATTTTCATCACTTCTTACACTTTCTCCTCCTTAACATCCACGCTTCACATTTTTATCATTCCACACTTTTTCATAGTCCACATCAACACTGCTTTCTACATCGATGTACATGGTTATCAGGTACGCATCTCTATCTACTTTATGTTACTAAGCTTTCCGCTCACCAACATAAAGTGGGGGAAAATGTAGACACAAAATCATTCACTTTGGGTAACTATCTAGTCCTAATTACATAATATTATTCATATGATTCCTAATTAGGAAAAGTACTAATTAGCCCATGTCTATGACCACCTTTCTTTGCTTTCTGATTCTATTTTTAGTCTTACACCCTTACTTTCTTAGTCTTCCTTTTTACTCTTCGGTATTTGTCATCCTTGACACTAGCGCCTAGCCAGGACACCAATGTCAAGCGCTCTCATCCCCCCTGGGCGCCCTTGTCCCCTTTATACTTTACTCACACTTTTTGGGTCCTTTCTAGCCGTTTGAGAATCTTATCTTTTTGGTAGTCGGCCTTTTCAGGGTTAATTAAAAAATTCAAGCAAAGGAATCATATAAATATAAATTTATGTGATCATAATAAAGGACCAAGCACTAAGCATTAGCTATCACCACCTAAGGTTACATCCATCAAGGCATCTAAGAGCTCTATTGCATCCATCTAGCTCCATCACAAGGGACACGTATGGCTTGGTATCATTTGCATCACACTTCATAGGAGGGAAGTTCATTCTTTCCATGCACACATTTACTAAATTTACATCTAGCTTACTTGCTCAAAGTGTGACTAGCACAAAATATCCACGTGCGACTGACACAAGAGAAACCTAGGGCACAATTCCGCACACACATACATAAAACTACATTGGGTCTGATATGTAGTGCATCACTTAGTTGTAAGTCCATCATTGTGGTAGCTGAGGACAGTCCAACCCCTCATTTTGCATCTTTATTTTTTTAGATTTGATGTTTATTTGATGGTTTTGCATGTTCATTCTTCATTCCAGGTTTTCGGCGACTCTAGTGATCATTGTGTGAATCCATAGCGACAAAAGGTGAACATCAAAACACTTTCAGGTTGACCATAGAATTCGGGTTATTTGATGTCATTTCCATAGACCCATGCACCCAAAAATAGGCCTAGGGCATCCCTATTCCTCTCTAGGCGCCCCAGTCTAACCTCCTTTTCCAGATCTACATTTTCTGATGTAGATTATCCATAAAATGCAGTTCAATTCTTTGATTATCTCTTTTTCACTTAGCATCCACTTTGCATTTCCAAAATTAATGACGATCAGCTAAGGCATCATACTCCTATATTTGCACATTATGGTTTCATTATTTATTACTTAGTTTGATTTGGTACATTTTTGTATTTTATTGCATCATTTATTTACTGCTACTATAACATTAGATTAGGCATAATATTCCATATTTAGCTTGATAAAAAATCGAAAGGTAAAAGAGTGAATCTTCCTTCACCATGCTCTTGGATCCAAAATAGAAAACAAAAGGGGTCAAGATCATACATTATGGTCAAGACCATATGTATGGTCATGACCTTGTTATACAGTCTCAACCCAAGCTTAAATAACCACAAACAATAAAAGCAGGGTGCCATAAATATCTATATAAATGCTCAAAATCCAAAAAACAAAACAAAAAATAGCAATAGTTTGAGTTCAATCAAGTAACAAAGAACAAATCAATGAAGTACTAATGTCACTAAGATATTGTTTCTTTGTTCAAAAATCGTGTACATGTAATTTTGACAAAAATATAATGTAATAGTGATTTTATGTAATTTGTAGTATCTATATTCCCCCTTTATGCTATAGAATGAAATTTATTAATGTAAAGGAAAGGAGGATCGTACCTATGAGAGTGATGCAACAAGAAACATATAATCATGTTGAGAGAAGTTAACCAATCATGGTCAACAATGTGGGTCATCGGTTGACCCATATGGAGATAAGATAGAAGCGTGTCATAGGTGCCAAAGGAGGATATCATAGTTGTGGAGAGAAGTTTTTGTAAACATGGAGATTCAAACTTGGCGGGTTGATAGAGTTAGGGGTGATAAAATCCCCAACAGGGTACTTGATTTTTGTAATAATGTGGGATTTGGGTGTTCCCAACACCAAGGGAAGAGTATCACATAGCCTTCTAGCTTGCCTCAATAACGCTTCCCAATAATGGGACCACACCACTATAAATGGATCTAGGTCTCAGAAATCGCTAGAAACCCTTATAAGGTGAAAGGGAAATGATGTCTTATTACCCCCACCATGTATTATATGGGTGTACTAATAGAATATGTAATGTGGGTGCTTATTGTTGTATTTGAATATTTGCAATTTTTCTCATGTATTCATAATGGATACCATGGAATTTAGTACTTATTATGCTTGGGTAATCACGAGTGACCATTTTAGGTGTTGAGATCATGTTATCTTGAATAGGGGATATTAGTCTTGCATAATCAACTTGTTGGATTTGCATATGATATCGCATAGGGGAGGATAACTTTACATAGTTAGCCAATTGTGTTTGCTTAGTGATTTGCAGATAAGAGAGGAAAAGAGGGTGACTTTGTATAGTCATCCCTATATATTCCCCCTTTCGACGAAAGGGAGAGTGTAAGACACGATTACTTGAGATGACAGTGAAGAGTTATGAAAAAATCAAAGAGATAGTGGTGCAACAAAAAATGAATGATATACATGTACTAGTAGTCTCTATATTGAGTGAGATATTAATGATAGGCAATAGCTGGAGAATGTGCCAATAAAGATAAAGATATAATCATTTATAAGAATTGAGTGCACAAATGCATAATGAATGTGAGATTGAGTAATGATGTATTAGCTTGAAGGGGAGGAGAAAGATGTTCCCAGTGCCACAAATGGCATGAAAAATGGAGTAACGGGCCCCAAGATACGAGTTGTACTACCACAAAGGGATTAGTGAATGAGTGCCATAGAAAATATGTAAGTGGATGAAATTCCACCATTGGTTTTTACTAAATATAGTAACTATGAAAAGGGAAATGTAACTTTCATTTGTAAGTGTTACCGAGTGCAAATGAGATCTTTGAGAGTGTGACGATGTCGCAAGTTAGGGAGGTGATTCAATCACAAATTGAGTGCATAGTAGAGGTGATCCAAACCTAGATCACTTAGGAGGTGACAAGTGTCATTAATGCTTAATTTTGTATGGGCTTGGTACATTTTTTGAAAAAAAATTGAATTTTTTTTTTTTGTAGAAAATTTGAAAAGGGTTTGTTTGGTCCGGTTTTGCACTTGGGGCGAGGTTGTACGATTTTGACCCAAAATTGTACAATTTTTACCTATTACATATGGTTTTAACCCAAACAAATATTTTGTTGAGTTATTTGATTTAAAATATTTTTTCCCTGAATTTAATACGTATGTGATGGTTTTTTGTTGTTTAGAGATATTGATATATTGATCGCGTGTTCTTGAGTTTGCAGTGGGATGTTCACCCACGAGAGTTCCACAACAAGAGATACATGGATACTTTATTTATATTGGATTTAGATGATGTGCAGTGGGATTTACTAGATAGATTCGGGCTACGACATGTAGTGAGATTGGGGGCACTACCCCAAAACATGCATCTAATCACTGCACTATGTGAGTAGTGGAATGTAAATACATGTACATTATAGTCCCCACAACAGAGATGACAATACTTTGGATAATGTATATCGGTCATTGAGATTGTCGATTATTGGAGAGAGGGTATATGTGTTTTCGTGGGATACACCATTCCGTATGTGACAGGCCCATATGTATTTATTGGGATGGGGAGGTACAGGAGAGTCGTCTATCAAGCTCAGTGTGAATGTGACATCTCCTATTTCGTGATTACGGAATTATATTGTTGTATTGTTATCATATTTTATAGCGGTGGATGACAGTGATGTCTCGATATCTTACAGAATGTGGAAAATATTTCAGTCTATTAAGGATCAGGGGACTCAATATGCATGGGGTCGGAGCATGCTAGTACACTTCTACATGGATTTTTAGAGGTTTACCTCACAGAGTCGTGGTGGAGGTGTGACATCGATTACATTGTTAAATATACGGTATTATGAACACATTGCTTGTGTATGACTGATTGGTGGGCCACATATAGATTGGACCCACCCAGAGATTATGACGGCGAGATGGGTCCTACCTCAGTGGCGGGTTTTGATATGATGACTACAAATCTATTCTAGATAGGTTGATAGTTGCAGCTATCATATAAAGGCCCAATAGAGAGTATAGGGGAGATACATCAGACTATGTGGTTAGATGACCAATTTTCCCAACATGGAGAATTATTTCGGTATGAGAGGGTGAATCATCAGTTTAGTATTATATAGGAGGTACAGAGACAAAATCTATGCACTTGGGTACATTTCTAGGTCCTAAAATCATGGTAGTATTTACATTATTCCTAAGCAAGAAAACTAGTAATTGACAACTCCATTTAGCCTTTTGTTTTGTTTTATGCGCTTTTATTTACGTTATACATCTTGCCCTTTTTTTGGCATTTAACTGTTTTATCTTTCTATGGCCTCGGACACTAGCGCCCAGTCAAGACACTAGCGCCAAACGCTCCTATACTCCTGGGAGTTCCTATCCCTTTTTACCTTTCTTATCTCTTTTGGACCTCTTTAGCTTCTTAATTACTTTTTACTACTTTGGGTTGGCCTTTTAGTTGTCAATTACAAAATTCAAACAAGGGAATCACAAATACATAGTTATGTTTTAAAAATAAGGGACCAAACACTAAGCATTATATACTGTCACCTAAGCTTTCATCCAAAGGCATAAGAACATCAAAGGCATCCATTTAGCACTCACAAATGGGACAAGGGTTGTATCACTTTTGCATACATAACATAGGAGGGGAGGTCTATTCTATTCCATCCCACACATTCTATAGATCTGGTATATTCTAAATCTATCCCGCTATCACTATACAACTTGTATGAGGGCATATGATGCAAAGAAAATAAAATATCAAGCATATAACTGAGTATTAGAGGATTGAAAACAATATCTCATCACTGTCTCTGCAAAGGAGGATCAATCAATAAGCCTCTAAGGGTTAAAACTTATTAATATTGCTCAAATTGGTCAAGTAACGATAAAAGGGGCCTTCACAAAACTCTAACTTGATTTTACACCCTGAATATACACTTCATTCTATTGTTAATACAACCATCAAATTCACCTAAGTATATGCAAATCTTCTTTTTGATTAGCATTTACCATCCCTGTCAACTCCTCTCTCCTTAGTTCCTTGTCAAAGCATGCAATCTTTGGTATTTTAGCTTTTTATCTCTTCCAATCCCTTCCTTCCTTTTCACATACTTACAACATTTTTAGAATCAATAAATATATGCATTCAAGACTTCAAAACTCCACCTTACTCTCTCTATACAAGACTACCCTATAAGTCCTTAAGACAGTGCCACTTGGAACAACCATGCAATTATACTTCTAAAGGCACCTAGAATATTCTTAAGGCTTCCTCAGTTAACCCTTGGCTATCTTGAAATGCTCCTAAAATCTCATGGTTCAACTCCACATACAACACCCTATACTTCACTTTTGCAAATCTTATCCTTAAACCCTCACTAGGTCAGCTTGGACCCACTATCATAATTATTTTTCTTTACTTGAGGTATCAAGATGAAATGTGAATGTTTTTGAGTACCCATTAAAGGCTTACATGAGTATATAAAGTTTCAGGACCAGGATTTAAATACAACTATACCTTTCTTTGTAAAACTATCCCCTTTTATTAGCCCTTGACTGTGTTCTAACTCCTTAGCCCCACACTGTCATGATAATCTTTAAAACCAACCCTCCAAAATCTAAAATTCTTTCAAAATATGAAAGAATAGGTACTTTCCATAATATATTCCAAGTTTCAAAGCCAAATACTCTTGTCAAGGGCCTCAAATCACTAACCCTAGCTGAGTCACTTATAGCTTGCCCAGAGAACCCGATAAGGGTATTCTTGTCATAACTTCTTTAAAATATTGATTTGAGGCTTGGGATTCATTGCAGAGGTTTGTTTCAAGGAGATTCAACTAAGAACCTTACCATCAGGGGCAAGGAATGAGGTTTGGTGTTCCTTTTTAGAGAAGGTTGTCTTAAAACTCATGATCCAACAATGGACTAAACCCTCAAGTGCACAATGATTCCTCTAAGCTCTACTTAAGATTGAGGATGAGTTCTTGCTTGATGATATGTATATAAGGCACCTCTCCATTAATGCTACTCTCCTCCTCGACTTACTTCTCCACTTATCACATGTGGGGAATATCAATACAACCAGTCTCACAGTTAGTTCTATAAGGAGATGCATGCAATATTCATAAAGGGTTCACTTCTTAGTTCTAACCAAGGCCTTCAATACTACATGGAATTAGTTCACATAGATAAAAATCAATCCATAACACCTCAATACACATCTTCAAGTTATCACAATCCTGATTTTGATCCCTTACTATGAAACAAAGTTAGCACTTCTAGATCTACATCAAGGCCTTAATACTTCTCATAGTTGATATCAATGAACATTTACCAACTAACATAGAATATTATAAGTAAGAGCCCTCTTATTACATGAATCCATAGTATTATACAACTTACTCACACACATTCCACACTTGTATGGTATGTTCAAAACATAGTATATATCTCAAGCTTACAGTCATATCATTGTCCATGCATGCATTGAAGGAGAGGAGTCTACGGCTAAGTGCAACTTAGATCCATATAAAAATAAGATAAAGAACACACAAATTCAAATAAATACATGTTCCTTGTTGCTCACATAATACTGAGTTCTTCTCTATTCCTTCATCCCTTCCTTCTCCATATGTGGAATACATTTTAAAAGTCCTCTAACTATTCTATATTCGAGCTCTTACAATGCATGTACTGATTATTCCTATTGTAACTGAAATTTTTCAGACTTGTCAGGACAATCCTTGTGCCTTTTCAATTCCTATCACCTCCTACATATGTAACTACCCCAAACTTCATTATTCTAAGCATCTTAATGATGCCTTACACACACAAGACTCCACGCATGTAACATATCACCTAGAAGACTCTATAACACTTAACACACTCAAAACACCTACAAAACCCCATATATCTCATTACAAACATTTGAATGATAAAAAATTCCTTTTTGGAGGGAAAACACCAATGAAGAGAAATTCAAATCTCCTAACTCTACTGAATGCTTGCAATGACTTGTATGACTCATCAAGACCCCTAGAGCTCCTGCACAACACATACTGTTACCAATGATCTTGATTTGAAAATTGAATGTTTCTTCATAGATGCTCTTGCATCAACATCCTAGGGCATTATTTCCCCACAAAAACAAAAGAACTACATGGAGTCTAAGATGTATGCAGTGCTCATTCGTAAGTTCACTCTTCAAGTGATTTCCAGGGTCAATCCGACTCCCCATTATGTATTTTATTTTTAAGGTTTGATGCGGTTTGTGGGTATGTGCAAGTAAAATTCTTTCTTGCAGATTACATGTATCTTCGATGATCAAGTAGCGAATCTTAGGCAAAAGACAAAGATCAACAACAAACCTCCCCTGATATAAAAGATATCAGAATCTGAGCATTTGCCCAGTCATCAACGCCCATATTCAGTCACCAGCACCTAGGCACTCCTGCTCTCCCGTGGGCGCCCCTTTCCTGCATCATCGTGAGTCTCAGAACCTCCAGCGAGAATTTACAATACTCTACCTAGTCTATTTCAGCTATTCACCAACCTAGATCACTTCCTTTTTACTTGAAAATTAGCTAAGTCTCTCTATTACCCTCTCTTACTTAGGGATTTATATCACACATGTTTTGTTTCTTGTGTCTTACTGTATATTAGTATTTACACATAATTTTTTACAGTAGTTACTCTGTGATAAGATTTAATTTAATTGTTTTATTAAATTATTTAGTGAACCCCATCGCTCGAACCCTACCTTTCGTATAGTGTTTTCTTTTAATGCCCGTCACACGTAGTAGTTGTTTTGGTTCCTTTGAGTAGATTTAGCCTCCTCCATCTGTCCGTAAGTTCTCTAAATTAATGGAGGAATATGCTAATCCTTTGCTTAACTCAAACAATGTTCCTCTTGAAAACATTGAAACTTCTGATAGTGAATAATCATATGATGAGGACAATAATGTTGATCAAGAACATCTAGAAAAGCTCACTATTTTTTGATTTACTTTACACAACCACCATGAACATATTCCTCATGTCCTAAATGCTTTACTCGCTACCAAACATGCTTGAGATGCTTCCTCTCACTCTCTCGTGGGTTCCTCCTCAGTTGTCATGGCTTCCACAGATCCCCTTAACATTTCTACTTCCATTGCTACAAATACCGCTCCCCTCATTACTCCCAATACGTCCAATAGATAACTTGGTTCCTCTTCAGGCACCCATGACTTAGCTTCTTTACATCATGATATAAAAATTCAAATCCGTCAACTACAACAAGTTACTTCACATTCCTCTCCATGTCCTGATTCCTCACTTCTCCTTCACAACCCTTTTGCACCCACCATATCTTCTCATCCACTACCTCATTACACCTAAGCTTCCTACCTTTAATGGTCATGGCGAACCTCAGGAACATCTTCAATCTTTTCATGTGGCATGTCTTGATTATGCAGATGAATTTACATTATTGGCTATATTATATCCCAGAAGCTTGCAAGATTATGTTATGTGTTGGTTTTATGATCTACATGTTCACTCGATGAAATATTTTACACACTTAGCTGATGTTTTCCTTGCACATTTTTCTATCAATATTGGTACTAAAATATCTTACACACAAATAGCTCAAATTAAACAAGGATCCAATGAGCATCTTGCAGACTGTCTTGCATTACAAAAACAACCTTTCCAAGATGATTAATGTACTAACAAAATATGAGTTACAATATCTCTTTGTACAAATTATCTTACCTCCACTTCAAGAGAGTGTCATCTTAGAGACATCTCCCTCTTTCGATCAACTATGCCATACACTCAATTACACGAAAGAAAAATATTATCCATGGGAAAATTGAAATATCATAATACTGCTTCATCCTCTTCTAATAGGTTCCAAGCTAAATTTGTAGTCAAGCCATCCCCTAAACCTACTGAAGCTAAGGTCACTATCAATCTTGTTTCTCCATCCACCACTCTTTAAGTGCAAGCTCCAATGCATAATTTTACAAAGTAACCTTATGTTAATTAGCTTTTCTTGCCACAACTTATCAAAAGCAATCTTATTACTCTCCCACCACCGCTCAATTTTGATCCTTGTTACCCACGTGGGCATAACTTCGATGAAAATACATGTTGTGATTACCATCAATGCATTAGGAATCCCACTCATCATTTCTTCAAACTTAGACATCTAATTCAAGACATTATTGACAAAAAAATCCATCGAGCTTCCCACGCCATCGACTTCTAAGCTGGTCAATGATAATCAAAAGCTAAAAAATCTCCAAAGACCCTTTACCAAACCACAACAAACAAGTTACGAATTCTTTTTTAAATCACACTTATCGTGTTGTGCCTCCTCCTTCACCGGGGCCTCTTGATTTCCTTATTGCTTCTATTGATGTGCCACCACCAGTTATCACATTCTCGGATCATGATTATCATGCTACATTTTCTTATGATTCCTTGCATATCAATGCTTTTGTTGGCACATATGCTATCAATAATAGTTTAGTTTATCCATTGGCTCTTACTAATGCATGCTCTGTTACACTTCTTATAGCTATTAAGGGCCTGACATTGTTAATTACATTATCGGCTCCTAGTTCTTATGGTCATGTCATTATTCTCATCAAAGTTGGGTCTCTTATCATCTTTACACCATTCCTTGTTACTGTTTCACCATTTTCTTTAAGTTTTTAGAAAAAACAGATAAGGGTATGGGTTAAGGAGGAATACCTATTGTGATGGTCGGTTGGAGGTCCTTGCGTGTGTTCTAACTTCTTGATCTAATGTTGACTGTGAGAGCTTCCTTTTGGCTAGGAAGAACTACCTAAAATACAAAACAAGGCCACAAGAAAGAGTTAAGCAATATATGCCAGTGGGCTGCCTAGCATATGTTAGATCTAAGAAGTGTGATATTTCCTCAGTGGTAGTCAACCCATTGTTTGATACAATTTAATGCAAGAAATGACATAAATAAACAAGGTTCTACTGAGTTGATATGATTTAGGTATCTCATCCAAATATAATAAGCAAGTTCTAACATAACAGGCTAGGCTATGATCAGATCTGGAAATAAGGTAAATAATCAAGGTGTTGGAACAGGTCAGGGTCAGGTTCTGGGTCACTTGGGAAAAGGTTATTGGGATATGCTATTAGCAAGATTTCCAAATACAGAGACCGACATCGGTTTGGTATGACTGATGACAGTTTAGTAAGAACCGACGACGGTTAAGGCGGGCTGATAATAACTCAATAGTTCATGGTTTTGGGGATTTGTGTAAGGTTGAATCAGAGATGGTAAGGAGTTGGTTTAGGTTTGTGGAGGTGTTGGGAATATTCAGAGGTATTCAGGAATGGACAGAGGTGATTAAAATGGTTACGAGTGATGGGAATGGTCGAGTTCACAGGGAGGCAATAGTGGTGAGGTAAAAATATAAATGGTGGTTGATAAACAAAGGTGAAGAACCCTTATAAATTGAATAGAAATGAAATGGTGCAAGTTAGAAACACACTTACTGCTGTGCAGGTTCAATGGTTGGGTGGTGGTGATGGTCAATCGGTGGAATGACGGTCAGTGCCGCGGAATTGCTTCTCGGAATGCTACTGTGAATGCAAATGCCTTTTGATCAATGGTTTTGCTGGCTATGGCTATCTGGATGTGTGAAAGAGCTCTGATTCTTGCTTGCATGTAGATATCATTTGCTCCCAAAACTCAAGAATGTGGCCAACCTCTGAAACAAGGTTACCAAAATGGTTATATGGTAATCGACGACGATTTAGGGTAACCGACGTCGGTTAAGGTCAGTTAAGGATATCATAGGTTGCCTAAAATAACAGATCTTGGCTATCTTTTTCCATCTTTATTAGTTGGTGCCAGATCTAAATGGAACATTGTGCTTCGATACACGGGAATGTGGTTAGAGGAAGAATAGGCATGTGCTTTTAGCATTTTACTAAGTCTTAGTTGATTAAGGTAAGTAGGGCTAAGTCTTAGTTAGTTATGGAAACATGCTATGAATAGGTCTATGGTGAGGTGGCTAGGTGAGGTATGCATCCATTTAATTAGTAATTAATAAATGGAGTGAGGGTGATTATTGATTTAATTGTGGATAGTTAAATTAATGTTAATATGGGGTGAAAGGGGGATAATGTTATGTGAGTATGTTTAAGTTAGTTATTCGAAAGGGGACCAAGGGGAGTGTGACCCAATTTTGGTGTCTACAGTTACCTCTAAAATCATCAGTTGTGACATGCTCTTAGGTCATTACTTGGCTCTGCGCTGCCCTAGCCATCCCTTCCATGCATCACTTGTGTCTTAAGATCATCCATAACAAGCAATTTGTCATGATTAAAGGTATTCCACCTCACACACTATGTCCTTGACCCACTCGTGATGATATCGATGTATCCACCAAGACATTTCGTCCTCATGTATGGCTGATTAAGCTAAAATGTAATATATACAACCTAATTTGATGCTAGAGTAGCAATAAATAAATGATGCAATGAAATATAGAAATATACAAAAGTAAATTAAGCAATAAATAATAAAACCCTAATGTGCAAAGAAGGGTAAGGCTCCTTAGCTGATTCGTCGAGTTCCAGAAAGTGCACAAAGCTAGAAAATAGAGAAATGCGAAGCACTGACTATTGCACTGAAGCTCAAAAAATTGTACAAATGGAGGAACAGGTTGGGCAGGGGCACTTGGAGAGGGACAAGGGTGCCCGTGGGCACCTAGTACTGATTATGGGCACTTGGGTCTACAGAAAAACTTGGAAACCTGAAATCTCAGGGTCGCAAGGTGTTCACTGATGCTCACCTTTTGTCACTATGGATTTCACAATGATTGTTGGAATTGTTGAAAACCTGCAATGAAACATAGACCTAAAACCCTTAGATAGACATCAAATCCTAAAAAGGAAATATGTAAAATGAGGGGTCAGATTGTCCTCAGCCACCATAATGGTGGACTTATAACTGAGCGTTGCACTACATCTCAAACCCAATGTAGTTCTGTGTGTGTGTGGAATTGTGCCCTAGGTTGCTCTTGTGTCAGTTGCACTTGGATAGCGAGCAAGTAGCTAGATGTAAAGAAATGTAATAAATGTGTGCATGGAATAAAATGAACTTCCCTCCTATGAAGTGTATGCAGAAAACCAACCCTTGTGTCCCTTTTGATGGAGCTAGATGGATGCAATGGAACTCTTAGATGCCTTGATGGATGCAACCTTAGGTGGAGATAGTATATGCTTAGTGCTTGGTCCTTTATTATGATCACATAACTTTATATTTATATGATTCCTTCACTTGAATTTTGTAATTAACCCCGAAAAGGCTGACTACCAAAAATATAAGATGCTCAAATGGCTAGAAAGGACCCAAAAAGTGTGAGTAAAGTATAAAGGGGACAGGGGCACCCAGATTGGACGAGGGCACATGGCGTTGACATCCTGGTCTGGGTGCTGGTGTCCAGGATGACAAATTCTGAAGTATAAAAAGAAAAACTGAGCAAGTAAGGGTGTAAGACAAGAAAGTAGAAAAAAAGGAAAGAAAGGTGGCCAAAGACATGGGTTAATTAGTACCATTCTTACTTAGGAATCATATGAATAGTAGTATGTAATCAGGACTAGATAATTACCCAAAGTACGTGATTTTGTGTCTACATTTTCCCCCACTTTATGTTGGTGAGCAGAAAGCTCAGTAACATAAAGTAGATAGAGATGCGTACCTAATAACCATGTAGATTGATGATGAAAGTGTGTCGAGGGACTAAACAAAGCATGGAGTGATAAAAATGTGAAGCATGGATGCTAAGGAGGAGAAAGTGAAAAAATTGATGATGAAAATGAACCTAGGGCAAAATGCATGTGTAGATGTTCATGATGTACTATGTTTTGATGTCGATGATGTGTGTGATGTTGTTGTTGTTGTTGACTACCGCTTCCCATATGGATGGACCTAGAAAAGAGAAGCCGAACAAGTAGTCAAATGCATGTATATATGTAAAAAGTGTGTAAAAAGTATGTAAAAAGTGTGAAAAAGAGTGAAAAAGTAACATGTGCACCTGATTCGTGATGAGAAAATGGTGTAGAAAGGATCTTGTAGATGATGTTGAGCTATGAGTTTTTCAGGCGATCTCATGCCAATGTAATGGAAGAAGTGTAGGGAGAACTGTCTGGTGTCATCCGCCAACCTTTAACTACTTCCCACTATGTAAAACACCACTGCATATGGTGTGCATGTGCTAAGGGCTCTCTGCCCTATAAAATCCATTGTGTAAATTCCTAGTGCTAAAGGACTCTCTTCCCTGTCAAAAGCCCCTATGACATGTCAAAGATTTGTGTATTTTTCCCATGGTTACTGGCATTCTAGGAAAGATCGTTGTATTTCCCCTGGTTTCAGGCATCCAGGAAAGGATGTTGTGCTAAGGACCCAAATATGATTATGAGCCCTGTCCAAAATTGACAACTATGTTGTACTGGTACTGTGATGTGTGTATAATTTGTATGGGGTGACTGATTCACCCATATAATGCCCCCTCATTTGGGGTGCATGTGACGTCATTGAAGGAGTACGTGGCACAAAGGAGGACTGACCGATGTGCTAAAATTGTGCCCTACAAGGGGAAGGGAATGTGCTTGGTAAAAACCAAGGCACACACAAACAAGTGGCTAGGAAAAACAAGTGTTAGTAAAATCAAAGACAAACACTCATGTATAAGATGAAATGTAAGCTAAGCAGACAATGTGTAAACACACAAGAAGACAATGTAGACCATGAAAAGTGGGTTGCAAACATGGGACATCACTCATGATGTCACAAGACAATCAAGGCCGTAATGGCAGCAAGAAGACAAGTTTACACACAAGACAAAGGGAAAATGCCACAAACAAGAAATACAATGACAAGCAATGTAACAAACAACCATGGTGGCAAATATACCTACATAACAAATGTTGCACATGAAGCACCTGTTAGCATGTTAGAAAGATAAAAAGTATGTCAAAGCATGTATAATCTAATAAAGTAGTGTGCTATGAAACAAAATGAAATAATAACACCTGTAGTGTACGAAATTGGATGCCCCTAGGAGCCGTTGTGGGACTGGTAATAGGTACTGTGCCAAGCATCCATGTTGCATGTAATGGACCTGTATAATTCTGTGATCACAACTAGAAAGACAAGTGAATGTGCATGTGTGTATGATAAAGATAATGACATACAAGATATCTATCTAGCATGTGTAATAAGATGAACATGTAAAATAAAAGTAAGCAAGAGTAAATGTAACCAAGATATGCAGTATGTTTGTGGATGAGGTAGAATGGAATGCAGTGTGAATGATAGGAGCAACATGTCCCCATGAGTGGATGTGTATGTATGTAATGAGGTTCATTTATTTATGCCCCCTCAGTAGTCAAGAATGAACCATAAATGAGAGTGCATCATCGGGAAATGGTCTGAAAATGTGTTGTCATGTGCTGTGTAGGATTGAATGCAACAAAGTAGAATCAATGAGGTGTTAGAATGTGTGATGATGTAGCCTAAAGCATATATCACTAGATGGGTGAGTAGGAAATGTATATCAGAAATGTGATGATTTAGCATAAATGTATATCACGAAATGTGTAGAAGGCACTATGTAGGAATGTTATCACATGATAGAAGAATGATGATGTAGCACAAAATATATGAATATCAAATGATGTATGGATAAGATGTGAATGTCATGATGAGGTAGCATTTGATATATCCTCAACAGTTGATTATGGACCGTGAAACTAGAGTGCATCGTTGGGTAATGAGTGATGCGTAGAAGGATTGATGAGTAAAATGTGTAGATGTGTTATGAGAAGGTGATGTATTCATTTTTATGTGACCCATGTAAAGTGTGTATGTGTAGTAATGCAAGACAGTGTAAGATGTGTGATATGGTGCAAGAGTGAAGATGTCGTAAATGTAAATGTGTATAGTGATAAGAAATGGTGAGAATTGTGATGTGTTAAGTGTGTGCCTAAGTGTAAAGTATGTAATTTGGTGAAGTGATGAGAAGGATGTGCTGCGAAGGTGTCAAGTGTGTGATAATGTGTAGTGTGTAGTGTCTAGTGTGCAGTGTGTGAGGTTCATATGTATAGCATGCCCTCAAGAGTCAAGTGTGAATTGAAGCACAAGAGTGTGTCATCAAGGAATGACGATGAAAATGTATGTGAATATATGATGAATGTAAAATACTAGATGAGATGTGTGTGAATGTAAGATAAGTTGATCTGATGAAAATAGTGTGGGGAGGAAGTAAGTGTGATGCCCCCAAGTGTGTGTGATGAGTGTGTTATGTGATTGTTTTATTTGATGATATGATGAGGTGATCAAGATGGTGATAAAGTGATAGATGTAAGTGTATGATGAGTGATGTGAGACATAGAAGATAGTATTGTATGCATAATATAAATGATATGGTCATATATGTATGTATGTATGAGTGATTATGTAATAAGATAGAGATGTGATGAAGTATGTAATGTGAAGATGAAATGGGTTCTTATTGTAAGATATCCCTCAACAGTCATGTAAGAACCATAAGAACATGAGTGTGTCATCAGGGGGTAAGGTGACAAGAGTCACCTACCAAAGACCAAGTTTACGCGAAACGGTGGAAGCATGTGTGGAAAAAGAAACAACAAGACCATGCAATGGTGGTAGAAATGTGTCTTGGCTATCAGTAGGAGTAGTTTCTTTGACGAAAAAAAATTAAAATGGAAGTGGAGATATATGGGGAGGAATCTTAAGTGGTGGTAACTTAGGTGGGATTGATGATGCTTCAGATGACTTGATAGGAGAAGAAGATGGACTGATTTTGACTTGGTAGTTTCCATATTTGACTTTGTAATGTCAAAGATGAGACTAATTTTAGGAGAGGTGTTGGACTTATTTTGATGGTGGATTGCTTAGGTGGTGCTTGACTTTTGTAGAAGGAACATTAGAGGTGATGGCATGGTTTTCATTAGACATAGACAAATCAGATTTAGGAACCCATTAGGATGTAACAATTGTAGATGGGCATGCAACAAAATGTTGTGCAGTGAATGAGATAAAGCCTTGATGCTCAAGATGTTTGATTCTTCATTGTAAAGCATAACAATCATTGTCATTATGTCCATTGATTTGATGATAATTACAATATGGGTGACCTTGATATTTTGCAAGTCGGTAAGGAGGATAGCCTTGAGTAGATGGTAAAGTGATCAATTGATGACTAAGGAGCTCAGTAAGAATGTCATTTTTCTTAGCATTGTGATCAAAGGTGAGAGGATCTGGTAATGGTATCTCCTGAGGCTCACTAATATGATCATATGTAGAAGACATAACATGAAGATGAGATGTAGAAGGAGAAAAAACATGAGCCTGAGAAGCATCCTTAAGTTGTTGGATTTCAGATTTAAGAGATATGATTATGGATTCCATAGCCTGAAATTTGTTTGTAAAATAAAGAATGCAAATCTTGAATTGAATCCAATATGGGTTGATTGGATGGAGGATCACGAAGGCTAGGATCGTCAGATAGATGATGGAAAATAGGACTTATTTCATGTGGTGGTGTATCTTTAGGAAGACACATGGAGTCCAAGGCTTTTTGTAGAACAAACTGGTAGTCAGGATGCATTTTAAGTAAATCAAATAAAGGAATTTGAGGAATTTTACGACCCATGATAGAATAAATATGAGGATCCAAATGTATTTGAATGAGACAGGTTCACAAAAATGATTGGGCTAAATGTGGAAATACGAGACTAATATGATGTTATAGTAACAGTAAATAAATGAATAATGAAATACATAAATATACCATAGAAAAATAAGCAATAAATAATAAAACCCTAATGTACAAAGAAGGGTAAGATGCTTTAGCTGATTCACTGAGTTTTGGAAAGTGCACAGAGTTGGAAAATAGAGAAACACAAAGTGCTCACCATCGCACTGGAGCTCAGAAAATTATAGAAATGGAGGAACAAGTTGGATAGGGGCACATGAAGAGGGACAAGGGCACTTGTGGGTGCCTGGGTACTGATTATGGGTGCCTGAGTTTGTAGAAAATCTCAGAAACCTAAATTCTCAGGGTCGCAAGGTGTTCGTTGATGCTCTCCTTTTGTCGCTATGGATTCACACAATGATCACTGGAATCTTTAAAAGCCGACAATGAAACATAGACCTACAAAACCCTCAAATAGACATCAAATCCTAAAAAATAAAGATGTAAAATGAGGGGTCAGACTGTCCTCAACCGCCACAATGGTGGACTTACAACTGAGTGTTGCACTACATCTTAGACCCAATGTAGTTATGTGTGTGTGTGTGGAATTGTGCCCTAGGTTGCTCTTGTGTCAGTCACACTTGGATAACGAGCAAGTAGCTAGATGTAAAGAAAAGTAGTAAATGTGTGCATGGAATAGAATGAACTTCCCTCTTATGAAGTATATGCAGAAAACTAGCCCTTGTGTCCCTTGTGATGGAGCTAGATGGATGCAATGGAGCTCTTAGATGCCTTGATGGATGCAACCTTAGGTGGTGATAGCTAATGCTTAGTGCTTGGTCCTTTATTATGATCACATAACTTTATATTTATATGATTCCTTCACTTGAATTTCATAATTAACCCCGAAAAGGCCAACTACCAAAAAGATAAGATGCTTAAATGGCTAGAAAGGACACAAAAAGTGTGAGTAAAGTATAAAGGGAACATGGGAGCCTTGATTAGATGAGGGCGCCTAACGTTGGCATCCTATCCTAGGCGCTAGTGTCTATGATGACAAAAATCAAAGTAGAAAGGAAGAATGAGCAAGTAGAAGTGTAAGACCAAGAGAAGTGATAGAAAGGAAAGAAAGGTGGCCAAAGGCATGGGTTAATTAGTATTGTTCTTCCTTATGAATCATATGAATAGTAATATATAATCAAGACTAAATACTTGCGTAAAGTGTGTGATTTTATGTCTACAATGGCTCACATCTTGGTCCAATCCAACACCTATCTCTTCTATTCGTACGCGTCCTCTCATTATTCCTAAGTCCAAAGATAGTTTTGCACCCAGTTCTTCTATTCACGCACTACCTACGTCAGGACATTTTCATCCTCATCGAGTCATTAGTCCACCTCATCGACCTAAGTCCCCTACTCGGGAAACCATTTTTCACAATTTTTCTCCACCTCCTTAATCTCATCAGTACCATTCATATGCACATAGTTACTCTCCTACACAAACGACTTTAGCTCATTATCACATGCCTTTGTCTCCTTAGATATCAGGTAGGGAGACTTCACACTTTATTATTGTCAGATATTCTTCTATCCCTCACACACTTGGAGAGCATCATATTTTCTTCCCCCCTTTTGGGCACTCTCAGTTATCTCTAATGTCTACTACTACACTCTACGCTCTACACTTCATTTCTACATCTTCTAAGCATACTTACTTCATTGGTACACACATTGTATCATCATTACCCTGTGACGCACTCTCGTGCTATGATTCAAACTTGACTATTGAGGGCTCACTACATAAATGAACATCACATTACACACTTCACGCTCTGTGTTTGATGACATATCTTTTCTAGCATCTACTTGCATGCGACAAACCCATTTCCAGTTGATGCACTCTTGTTCTATGGTTCATTCTTTACTATTGAGGGGGCATTTATAAATGAACATCCTTTCATACACATCCACTAGGGGGCAACACATCTACTAGGGGGCAACACATCTCCTTCCATATTCACATCTTGCATACCATATGATCACACTCATACTGCATTTGCATATCCTAGTTGCATTTATTCTTGTTAAGCTTACACTACTTACATTTGTCACTTTGCTTACTATGCTAGACTGATTCTTAGTATGTTGTTATCTTTATTATATACACATGCACGTTCACTTGGTCTCTATAAGTGAATGCATATCTCTTACAACTCCTTACATGTTGCATGATGCTCAACACTGAATCCCTTGCCAGTCCCACTGAGGATCCTGGGGGCATCTACCTTTACTACTCTTACACATCACATGTTTTATTGTCACATTATTTACTACTTTTCATTATTATCACATTACTTTCACTATTATCACGTTACTTTCACTAATAAATACAAACTTTGACATACTACTTATATTTTTAACATGCTAACGACTGCTTCATGTGTAGTGTTATCTAATTTCAGTACCTCGGTGAAATTTGATAACTAGCAAGCTTTTGTGATAATTAGCAAAAAGGGCCCATACGCAACGAATGACAAACATGACTCCCAACATTTTCTCACAATTGTATGTATCTAAGGAATTGCATCAAGTGTTTAGGAGGGTGTAAATTTCAAGGGGATAGCTCCCAAACCTGGTTTCAATTCACCGAGCTCATAATCGAGCTACCATGACCTCCCAAGCAAGCTATTTTGTATGGGGCGAGCTATTATCTTTAGCACCAAATGGATGGATTCAAGCGCGGGGGATGAGTTGGCTTGCAAGCATCTTAAGTGGGGACCTATATGGTGAGGTGGGTTCTAGGAACAACTCGGACCATAGGTGAGATCTGTGGAATCCACAACCAACATGAAACAAGTTAAGCACTTACCAAATTGTAAAGAAATTGGGCAAATGATAAACGAGTTGAAGTGAAGGAGCTCGGTGCATCGAGCTAAACGGAGACCCCGGGGGCCCACGGGTGAGCAGAGGTAAATAGGGTCGCCACATGTTCTCATGATGCAATTCCAAATGGTAAAGGAAAATCGGAAGCCCCAAGGGTGTACTGAACCTCCACGTGGAGCGTGTCGTAGTGGACACATCATGGGTCAAGGCCTGAGCAGTCAAATGATGGAGGCATTGAGTTGGGGATCAACTCAAATGAGTTGGATGAGGAACAAAGAACTCACTGGGGGAAGATGACTCAACAATGTATGCAATATCTCAACATGAAACAAAAGGGGCCCGACAGTTGAGGGAAGAACCATAGGTAATCCGCTAATCAACAAGAAAACAATGAAGCATTGGCATGACCTGATGTAAACTGAAAAGCTCACCATTTAAGACAATTACTCAACGTATGGAAAGGGACCAAAGTTTCAAAAATGGCTCGGCACGCTTGGAGAGGGAAGTCGACGGTTAAGGCAAAGATGTGGCTGTGTGGCAGGGAAGTTTGACGGATTGACACAAGTCGTGAAGGCTCGGTGGGATAAGTCTACAATAGAAAATGAAACAAAAGGGTGACCCATGGAGAGAGGGGTGGTAGGCATTAAGGTGGGATCGATGCATGAGGTTAGTGCAAGGTAGGATGCAGCTCGAAAATCATAAGAAGAAGAGTTGAAATTGGAGGTAGCTCAGCGCTCAAGCGAGAGGGGTTGGCTATGCATGAAGATAGCCAGCTCGACCAAGCTGGTTGAGCTGGCACAAAAGAATGTTTAAAAAAATTAAACACCATCCCCACAAATCAATCAAATACACTAAGGTCCCACCAATTAAATGCAAGATAATGCCTAGATATTTTAAAGATATTCAAATTATTGGAGGAGGAGATAATTATTAAATTGACTCTTCCAGCCAAAAATTAATTACAAAATCATGTATGATGCAAGAAAAGCCTGGCAAACCAAAAATACCTACCTGCACTCATAGGGCCATAACTGGAGCATTTCTTATTGGAAAGTGGTTGGGAGTGCAATTAATGAGTATGGCCATCATTTTCTCCAACTACAGGTTATGGGACAACATGAGGAAGATTTTACAAATCTATTTCCATCATTTCACCTCATTTATTACATCTTGTAAGTGGTTGGAAAAGTAATTTCAGGATTTCACTCTTCTCTCTTTCTCATTCTATAAAATGTAATTTGGGGCTCATTCATAAGGGGAATTACTCATTTTTTCTTTCTACCCCTCATTCTTCTTTATTAGGGTTTGAGCATGGAGCCCAAGCCTTCTTCATAAGCTTTATAATGACATTTTTCTTACCTCTAGCCTACTGTTTTTGTAGTGTGCACATTTTTGGAGAAATATAATATGTCATGTGATGCATTTTGTCCATCCTTTGCATGTTTTATTATCTCTACTTGCCTTTTCCATTACATGGTATATTGTGCATATTTTCTAATGTTCACTAAAGGTTTTGGAAGTTGTGCTTAATGGGTTTGAAGTGGTGTTCTATGTGAATCTATCTTTGGACTGTGGTGCATTTTTTCCACCCTTTTCATTGCTCACCTTTCTCCATTTCAGGCAGTTGGATTCTTGATTAACATCCTCCTTTTTTGGTGTATCACCACTGTTAGTGTAGGCTTTATTTTTATGCACTCTCTCTCCCTGACCTCTTGGAATGTTAGGATAGGATTAGATAGCTTTTTCTACACTAAGAATAGCTTGTGGCAGGTAGTTTAGGAATAATATTTAACTTTCTATGGAGGGTTATCTCAAGCCCGCAAGTCCCACAACTTGAGAGATAACCCAATGTTGCCCAAAAGGTAGGGATCCATAACCAAAAATCCCAGGGTGCTACTTTTTGGCTACAATAGTTGTGGCATGCCTGGTGGGACAGGTTTGAAGCACCTTACCACTTCATTTCATCAAGTTGGTGTGTTCTTGGTGAGATTCAGCCTTTGGAGGCACATGCAAAGCACATTTGGCAACTCCATTTGGTCTAAACGACCCATTCTCTGATTTTGCAGACCTTTCTTCCATCCATTTCCATTCATCTTTCTTTCCATATCTCTCATTTTATTTCATTCTATGAAGTTGTGCAACCATGACTTCATTCCCTCAGTGGAATTCACAATTTTAGAAGTACAATCAGCCTCTAATGAGCTTCACAACTCCTCCAGATCAACACTATGACCAGATTCAAAACCACTATGCTTACCCATATGAGCAATGCCAAAACTAGTTTGGCTATGGAACCTATCAAGAACATGGGTATGCATATGATGACAACAGTCAAATGGAGGATGCTGGTCTACTGGAGAAGATCCAAAGAATGGAGGCTGGTATGGTTCAAACTTGGGCTACAACACAAATGAAGGCATTCAGGATTGGTTGCAGGGCACCTTGTCCATGGGAAGGCCCTTTTCCAAGACACTATAGCCCGTAGGAAAAGCTTGATTTCATGGATGAAATGTTTCCCCAACTTACACAATGGATTGAGGGTATTGAAACATATGAGAAAAGTGTAAGACAAACTTGTCAATGGGTAATTCAATCACCAGCTCTTTTTTCTTCTTTCTCTCCTTCCCAAGCTTTACCATTTTAACATTGTCATGATTCAAGCCCATTATATGTTGTCCCAAATGTTGAGTTCCCTTCTCCATCTCCTATCTTCCATCCCATCTGATTTCTTCCCCTTTTCCCTTCCAAACAGTCACTCCCTCCATACAAACAAAGAATTTTCACTTCCTTCTCCACCACAAATGGTTACAAACCCTGTTGTAGCCCAACCTATCCCTCCTCTTACATCCCAAAGTCCATCTTGGGGAAATGAAACTTAGAAAACTAGCCAAGAAAAACAAGAAGGAGAGTCCAGTCAAAGAAGAAATAACTAAAGATTGGAAAATATGGGTTATTAATTTTGGGATTGATAAGATCCCCTTGGTGGTTAAACCTATGAAAGAAGAGGCAAGTGGAAGCTGATTTTCAGAAGCCACAGAAAGAAGGATGATCAATGATCTCTTTTCTCATAATTTAGTGTGCAGCACCATATTCTCAAGGTTGTTGATTCATCTCAGCAAAGAGGAAAAAAGATAAAGCCCCAAATCCACAAGAATTGAAGCATGTGTTGAAAAAACATTGGAAAATCTCCCACATTCAATGGAATGCAGTGACCCTCGTTGTCTTGCATGCCTAGAGCTTGTTGCACTGATTGAGGGTTGCATTGAGCCACCACAATAATCATCATCAAGTTGCAACCAACAATGGAGACCTCATTCTGTGGAGGAGAAAAAATTAGATTCTAGACCCTTGATTGAAGAAGAAATAATTGGTATCTTCTTGATTTCTTTTAATGATGAAATTTTAGATTCTTCTTCTATTACATCTTTACAAGAATCTGATTTAGAGAAGGATTTTGATCTCTCAAACTTTATGTTTGAGAGGAGGAGGAAGATGATGACAACGACGTCAAATCAGTCATCATGGAAAGGGCAATTTTGGAAGAAGCATAATTATTTGTAGAGTAGATGAACATTCAGATCAGCTTACAAGCAAAAAAGCAACTTCTTCCAGAAAATCTGCAAGATATCCCCATTCATGGGGATGAGCTTCAAAGGAACGGGAAAATCAAAAGGATCAACCCATTGGTCCCAAAGGCCCCAAGCCCAATCAAATATTGGCTTCATTAGAGCCAAGGGAGAAGCCAACACCAGTCATGCTCACTTCTGAGCATGAGGATGATCTTCAAAGCACCAAGGATCAGCTACAACACCTCCAACCAAAGACGAACATCTTGAGGAGGTATTCATTTTGTTTATTGATATCTTGGGTGGAAGAGTGGAAGGTAATTTTTCACTCTTGTTACAGGCCATATCCATTGCTAAATTAATTACATGGCCACACTTTGTAAATAAGGGAAGCTATTTCTCCCTGCCTGTTGCAGGTTTTGTTTAGATTTTCCTTGTTTAGTGTAGTAGTTTTTCTTTCTCCAGAAGCACAATGCAGTAGGGAGATTTACTTTCAGCAGAAGAAGTAATTTTGCACACTCTACATGTCTTTCTTGAGGCATGTATGATTTTTCTTTGTACATAGTTTGTTTCATGTTTCTCCAGGAAGTAGCAGTGCATCAACTTTTTAGTCAGTTCCCCATGTAGTTGCATGTAATAGTTGCCCAAAATACAAATAGAGAAAATAAAATCAGTTAAGCATGATTTCTCCAACAACTACAGCAACTTGCCCATTAAGAGTTCAAGATCAGCCCAAACCCAATTCAGAAAATCCATCATTCATCCCCTTGAAAGAAAATAAGAATGAGTGAAAACAAGTTCCATAATCTACAATTAATGAAGTTTCCACAAGATTTTCAATGAAAGATTGAAAATACAAGCAGTACGAACAACAATTTCTAGAAAGTAAAAGCAGAGGCATTCCTAACATTTAAAATGTTCCAGGAAATCAAGGTTCAGATCAATTTCATGATGATAATGCAGACTCCATGCCCAATGGAAGGATAAAGGCAGTGGTTCATGTTTCATTTAGTAGGCTAATGGCCCTGTGAGTCACCAAACTGTTATCTAATTTCATTACCCTTGTGAAATTTGATAAATGAGTAAGAATCTTACTACAATTGTGAACACAGTTTTTTTAAGGAAAATGCCACAAGTAATAAAAAAAAGGATTTCCCTCAAATAGATTTACATTGAGCCATAGTTATGTAACTAAGGAAATTGCATGAATGTTCAGGACTAATAGATTTAAGAGATGATCATCTTGTAAAATTAGGTTCACGGAGCTATAAGAGTCCACTAAATGAGCACCCAATTTTTCAAGTCTTTAGACTCATATGGAGTTCTTCATTGAATCTCAAATGACACAAAGGTGAACGGATTCATACCCAAATCTGAGTTACTTAGTACAAAGCTATTTTAGATGGTGACCCACCAGTTGGTTGGTTTCTGAAAAGGGGCTCAAGCCCATTCCCTAGTGAGTCCGAAAGTTATGATCCAAGGTTGAGCAAGTTCCAAGAATTTATGAGAAATGGCCAACTGAATATGTTTTGAGCTTAACCAATATTAAGGAGTGGTTGACATAGCAAGGCTAAAAGCTCCTGGAGCGAGCTATTACAAAAACCAGGCAAATTCATGAACCTAGACCAAATGGCCGAGTCAATTTGCATGCTCGACCAAGTCAAGATGGCCACAACATGAAAATAGGTGGAAAACTCATGGGATAGCTCCAGAAAATTTGGACTAGCTCAGGCTGTTGAGAGATATCAGAGGTCATCAAGGTAAAAGACCGAGCTATTATAAACCATCAAACCATCACAAAATGAAACTCCTGAAAAGGTATCAATCACCGATGTTCGAGACAAGCTTGAAGACTCCAAGAAGGCGGAAGATGAAGAGAATGCTTCAGTGCAACATTGAGCTATGGGACATTAATAAGAGGTTTAAGTGACCCATGAGGCCCATAAAATAATCCACATAATGAGAAAAGGGTCTAATGCAAATCAAGGATGAGAGGAATGATCATGGATGTTCTCCACAAGGACAATGAAGGGTGAAGACTTGAGTTGTGGAGTCCAATGGGCAAGGGATCATCACCATGGCAACATGCAAGACTAAGTGCATCGAGTTAGTGAATGTGCCCACATGGAAAAGTAAGGATTGAGCACCAATGGAATGAGCTAATCACGTAGGTAAGTTATTGGGTCATGCATTATAGGGGTCAGTGGTCACAATAGAAATCAGGATAAAGATTTCCTGATGCATATACTCAGATGAGGAGGGATCTAGGTATCTAGTACATGTCGAGGGTTATTGAGTCTATGTTTGGTGACCAGACATACATATGAGATGGGAGTTGATACCTGAGGTGGGTTAGAAGAAGAGCAAAGGTACAGAAACCGGAACTAGGAAAAAAGATGGGGTGTTAGCCAACTTGCTGAGTTGGCCAAGTTGGACATTAAAATATAAAACAACTAAAACCTCTCCCAATTCAAGCATAAAGCAAGAATGTAAGGTGGGCCCCATCCATATTTGAAAATGCCCAGATCAAAAGATATGCAAAACATTGAAGGAAGAGGAAATTATTAAATTGTCTTTTCTCAACCAAAATTAATTCACAAGTCCTCGTGAAGACCAAATGCCTAGAAAACCAAAAGATTGCATTACACTCAGAGGGCCATAACTGGAGCATTTCTTAACAAAATTGCACAAAATTGGTGTCATTGGAATCATGATTCCAAGCCCAAGGCATAGAAATAAAGAAATTTAGGGATTGATGAAGATTTGAGGGTGTATTTTTTAGAAAACAAGCCCAGTTCAAGGAGACATTTGGAAAGTGGTTGGGAATGCAATTAATGAGCATGGCCATCATTTTCGTCAACTGCAGGTTATGGGACAACATGAGGAAGATTTTACAAATCTATTTCCATCATTTCACCTCATTTATTGCATCTTAAAAGTGGTTGAAAAATTAATTCCGGGATTTCACTCTTCTCTCCTTCTCATTCTATATATTGTAATCTAGGGCTCATTAAAATAGGGAGTTAGTCATTTTTCCTTTCTGCCCCTCTTTCTTCTCTGCTAGGGTTTGAATACGGAGCTCAAGCCTCATTTCCAAGCTTTGTAATGGAATTTTTCTTGCCTCTTGCCCATGTTGTTGTACTGTGCATATTTTTGGAGCAATATAATATGTCATGTGATGCATTTTTTCCATCATTTGCATGTTTTTATTGTCTCTACTAGCCTTTATTCACTACAGGTATACTGTGCATATTCCTAATGTTTACTACAGGTTTTGGAAGTTGTGCTTAATGGGTTTGAAGTGGTGTTCTATGTGAATATACCTTTGGACTGTGGTGCATTTTTTCCACCCTTTTCATTGCTCCCCTTTCTCCATTTCAAGCAGTTGGATTCTTGATTAACATCCTCCTTTTCTAGTGTATCACTGCTATTAGTGTAGGCTTTATTATTATGCACTCTCTCTCCTTGACCTCTTGGAATGTTAGGATAGGATTAGATTCTTTTCCTGCACTAAGAATAGCTTGTGGCAGGCAGTTTAGGAGTAAGATCCAACTTTATCTGGAGGGTTATCTCAAGTCCGCAAGTCCCACAACTTGAGAGATAACCCAATGTTCCCAAAAGGTAGGGATCCATGTGGGCCCTAAGCATACCCACCACACATGTGCTACCTCCGACCATTCCTATTCACCACCCGTACCCGTGTTGGTAACCTCACCTCTACTCATGCAGCCTCTCTAGCATGTCGATGCCAATAGGGCAGTAATGGTGGTATCACCACAAGTGTTGGCCTCCCAAACTGTCTCGTGACCCTTCTCGATAAGTGGGTATCCACCCAATACAAGTAATGTTATATCACCTCAATGATGGCCTCCAAGTACTCTGCCGTGGGCCAACTAGGCCACTGATCCACATTCCTTGTATAAGGCTACCATATCACATCATTCAGAACCACCTTTTTTAGTGGCCATAATGCTCGAAGTGTGCCCACTAAAGTACTCTCGGGGCATCTGTTGCTACTTCTAATGGTGTCCATGTTGGCCTATACATCAAGAACCTCTCGTCTATCCAAGTTGTTAGTAAAATTTGACGTGTCCCACGATCCTCTTCCCTTTGTGTCTGACCCTGTACAAATCATGCACCAACAATACCTATATGGTGGTGTCTGAAGTGAACAACACCCCATGATCTACAACATCTATATATACTACTATCAAGAATAATGGGATGGCTCCATCTACTTTCGGCACACTATTCATGCCACAGTAATCCCCATAACTACTTTACGGATATATAGAATCCATGCATCCTGCACTGTTGAGTCAGACACATAACATACTCTCTTGTCATATGTCTCGCTCCTAGTAGCCCATATGACTAAGGATCTATGCTCTGCAGCATCATGATGACAAGTTACATACATACGGGTCCCTCCAATGGGTAACCCCAAAATCCCATGAACATCCTACAACGTCAATTCCATCTTCATGGGTCTTATCCCATCCACCACCGAAAGGTGTTGGATCTCGTCTCCCATGTGGCCAAAAACATCTGGAGAAGGTCCAAATCCAATGGTATCCTGGGCATCTGCATGATGCCCCAAAATCCCCAACCTCTAATTGGGTCACCTCTACCTGACTCAGAAATCAAACCACTAAGCCATGATACATCCACACTCCTCCATAGGAGATCCTATGCTCTCCTTACATGCATAAAATGACAACAAACAGGCATTAGAATCTCTAAAAAATCAATCTGGTAATGAAAAATCAAAATTTACAACTTACACCTAGAAAACATTCCTATGTCATCAGCCCCCTGGCTAACCCCATCGGCCCCTAAAAAAATTCTTCCTCACTATCGGCCCTATGGCCATCTAGCCCCTGGAAACATTTTTACCCCCATAGGGATGCCATTGGCCCTCTTGTTGCAAAATTGGTTGATGGCGTCTCCTTGCCGCGACTTTCCCAAGTTTGACTCACAAAACGAAAAAATGACAAAACGAAATTTAAATCCCTCCAAAACCCACTTGTATTTTGTCCTAACCTACCCTATGACACAATTTTGGACAAGAATGACACCCTAGGGCCAAAAGACTTTGAAAAAAAAAAAATACCAAATAACACCTAATCTACTCAACAAAATTAAATGTAACGACTTACCCATGGTTGTGCCATGTCATGTGCATCACCTCATTGTCTTCTGTCACCACCTTGTACTCATGCCATGACGTCGAAACACACCCAAATTTGGAATTCCATAGCTCATTTCTCTCAATTCCAAAAATAGCAATAAGCAAATAAAAATAAAAATCACTATACAAAACTAAATTTTCTATTCAAATTCGGTCACGATAAACCTAAATCTTCAAATGACAGTCATTTTTTCTCGCAAACTCTACAAAATGTGTCATTTTTTGCGTCTTGATCTTGATCTCATTCTGTTCGTTTTGACCTATTACACATATACTTTTGAAGATCTTTCGATTTTTTCTTATTTTTGACACCAACACCATATATATCTATGACATTACAACATCTCGACACTATGACATGAAATTCATCCCATGGGCCCCTAGCTAGGTGATTTATGTCTTATTTTACAGATGATCCTCTAGTGTTTCCTTTCATTTTTCTTCTCCAGGGTTCTTGTAGCATTGATTGTGCCTGCACATGGTAGGATGAGTGACACTATCAGGTACACATTGGTGGGTATATTTCATTTCAGCTAGTCCTTTCTTACTTTCAGTATCTACTTTCGATTTCAGTGTTACAAATTGTTTCTTTCCATTGACCACCCCATGTTTTCTATTGCGACATGTGGTGATCAATGGCTGGGGCATATGTATACACCTAATTTTTCACTTTTCATCTTTCATACATGTTACTAACAATTTCTTTGTGCAGATAAGGGTCACTAATGCATCTATTTCTTGAGCAGGTGCCTTAAGGGGCCTTCCAATAATGGGTGATGATTATTCATGGTAATCATTATGGGTTAGAGACAATACACAAAGAGAGTATCTATGTGGTCCTTGCCTTATCTTTGCCTAGTTATCCTTGTCCCTTTATGTCTCATACACATTAGCACTTCCGACACTTTTTGCATCTCACCATTTGCACTTTGTTCATCCATTTTCATGATCATGACACCTATTTTCACTTTGCATGACACATTACATTTCATCCTTGGCCGACCATTCCGTGGGCGATGGTGTCATGTTAGGTTTTTCCCTGGCCACATCCATCGCCCACATGGGTGATGGCATGTGTATATATAGTCACCACATCCCAAACATTTATGAAGGAAGGAAGCCAGAATCTTAGGAACTGCCATTTGCTATGCTCTTTTGTGCCAACTTCACATCTACTCGCTTAGCTCTTGGTTCATCTTGCAATTGGCTTGGATTTGATTGGACACTCTTCTTCTTGGTTGGATTTCTTGCACTATTGGGTCATCTATAGTGAGTCTAGGATAGGAATGGTGTTCCCCTTCTCCACCTAATAATGATTCTCTCTCGGTGTGTTGCTTCTCTAGAGAGATAGATGCATCAACAACCACCCCACATGTAAGTTATCTAAATCTCTTTCGTTCATTTATATAGATTAGTTCATTTCCCTTCCCTATTGCTCTATGTTAGCTTAACATTATATGTACATTGATGCTAAGTAGCATAGTGCTCTTATTTGATCAACTCCTTAGCTTTCTTTTTCTTTATTTCAATTATTTGCAGTAGTATATTATGCATGTTTTCCTTATCTCCCATCGATCTATACCTCTTCTCATCCATTTACCGATATCCTAGGAGGGTACTCTCCTCTATCTTGACTGCAGGCCTTGGAAACCCTAGGTTGACCTAGTGTAGGGATTACTACCCTCTAGATATGTAACCCTAACACTTGTTGTAGCCCCTTTAAATCTATCCATTGTATGCTGGTTCATGCGTGTCTCTTACTTGTTGCCTCATTACCCTTGTAGAACGAAATACTTAGGAGTGAAAGTTATTGAGACACATTCTTGGCCCACTATACACTGTTGTTTTTTGAATGTATGTTGACATTCTTTCCTTCCATTTGAAAATGTATTTTTAATACATGTATAGTGATATGAATTCACTTTTCTGCTAAGTCCTTATATTAGGCAATGTTTGTAGTGAAAGGGTATTAAAAATGCATGTCTATTGGTAGACTGAGAGCCACAAGACACCATTGAAGGGTTATTTCCTAAAAGTATATTTCACAGTCCATTACAGTCCAAAAAAGAAGGCAATAACACATATTCACAAAGGCCAAAATGAAGGTTTACGGCTCACAGCTACTTGTCGGATTTCCATTGTTGATAACAATGGATAACTTTATAGATTAGAACTAAGTCCATCCTTTGAAGTAAACATCATTTTACAGTATATGGAAGAATGGAGAGAGAGAAGGGGGAAAAGAGAGGGAACACATTGTGAGTTCAGAATTTTAGATTAACAATAATCTACATGTGAAATTCTCCTACAAAGCACATGGGCACCCTACAAGGCCAATTCCTATGCCTAGTTCTATTTTGCAGAATGAGAGATGGAAGCCATACTTCATCAATATACTTCGAGACACAGTTCCATATAAGAAGGAAGATCTACCAAAATATGTTCGTAAAAGACTTCTTTGTTTTTATGTACTATTTACTTTATCATGGCTATGTTGTGATTAGTATGCGTAAACTAAACCTTCATTCAATTTTTGGATATTCCTTATTTGCCAACATGGAAGAACATGATGACCCATATTTGACAATGAGACCAATTTTACGTCGATTTGGAGCTCTAGAGACGAAATATATGAGCCTTTAAATATTTTCATGTCGGGATGAACATGAGCATGACACATGGGAAACCCATTTGATTGAAGCTTGCGAATTGTCCTTCATTCATTCTTATATTTGTGATTGTTTACCATTTAATAGTATTGAATTTTTTTGATAGAGAGGCACTATAAAAAGAATTTTCAAATCAGTTGATTTGAGTATGTGCAATTTATTGGAAACATGTTTAAGACCCCAAGTTTGAGGGTAAAGTTTTTAATTTTTGTTACAAATAAAAGTATTTTACATTCTGATGTGTATGTTGTAATAATCTAATACCCATGTCTTTGGGAAACATTTGTAAGAATTATATCATTGAGTTATGTTTACTAATTAAATGTTGCATTGTTATAACACCCTTAGTAGGGAAATAATAAATTGGTGATTTTTATAACTCCATTATATGAAATACTGTATTACTTTATTTTGTGTATTCAACATTGAGGAGAGAGGCTCTTCAATCTTAACCATGTGCAGTGTAGTGAAGGTTAAGATAACTTCGCAGAAGAACCAAAAAACTATGATGTAGGTAACTGGAAGAAACGAGAGAGATTTTGTAACTCTCTTCACAGTCAATTTGTTGAGTTTAGTCAGAGTTCATACACATGAGAGAACATTCCATAGATGATGACGTTGTACCTTCATTTTCTGAGAGTAAAAATTTTGGTGGTACAAAAGTCCTTTGGTGACGAGGTGTGATCTGGAGGGCATTTTTGATGTTCCCTAAACTTCTTGAAACTAGTTGCACATAGAATTAATCTCTAAAAGATTTCTGATGCCTTATGAATAGAGAAAATGGAATCAATATGAGGAAGATGTTGTCTGCTTAATTTTAACTCTAACTAGAAAAAATAAAGTGCAGGTTTACACAACGCTGACGTGGTGGAATGATAATGTGCCAAGTGGAAGAACATGGAAGTGACATGTGGTATATTTTCTCCCCCAAAAAGAATGGGTTTAGCATCTAATATTCGACAGTCGAGATGGGTCCCACGTAGAGTGGTAGTTGGGGGCCCAACAACCAGTGGGGTTTGCTTTTTGTATGAAGGGGGACACTAGCACCATTATTTAGTATGTATATCATGTGATTTTACTTATCAAGCTCATGTAGGTCCAATTAATACTATATGTGGGACTAAGTCCCAAGATTTGATAAGTTTCCCAACCATCTCGGCGAGATGGAGGGTGAGCAGGACCAACTTGGGGTCATCAAATCACATTTAAAAATCACCAATACACACCTCACAAGGGTTAGTTTGAGATCTTAAGTCTCAAGGACTGAAGATCAAGTGCCAAGCTATAGGCCAAGATAGGAGGGATTGCCTATATCTAACTACTTGGTTGTCAAGGCTTCCAACCATCTGAGTTGCATGGTGAGTCTGTAGACACAAAATCAAACATATACTACTATTTTAGTATATCATCAAGTATGTTGCTATATGCATGGATCTTCAACAAGAAAAGTATTTGTTGGTGAAAAAATTCCTTGTCCATTACCTTGTTTTGATTGATTCTATTATATTTCTCTCTCTCACATCTATCATTTCTGTATCCAATTCTAGTTAGGTCACAGGGATCCCTGTCTGTCGGTATTTTTACATATGTCATCCTTTATTCTAGGACACCAACACTCACTCTCGACAATAGTGCCCAGGCGATCTTGTCCATTATGGGTGCTTCTATCCTCTTTGTTCTTGTTTACATTTTTGACATTTGTGGTCAACCTTTTTAGTTTTCTTATCCTTATCTCAAACTCATAGTCGGCTTCGTGCCACTAGTTTTGAAATTCAAACAAGATATTCATATATATACACAACATACACACTATTATTTTGGCTGTTAATTCTAAGGGGAAATCACATCTACATACTATCACTACCATTAAAGGGACTACATTTTTGGGCTGCATACACTACATAGTGCTAAATTCCATATCACACATTTACATCTTATCTAGCTACAACCTACTATCTTGGTGTCATTGGCGCAAGGGCAACCTAAGGACACTATTTCACACACAAGCACAAAGAACTACATGGAGTCTGGAATGTAGTGCAACAATCGGTCACAAGTTCACTCATCATGTGACCTCCGGGGTCAGTTCAACTTCACATTTTACATATTTCATTTCGATTTGATGTGTTTGTGAGCTTGTGTAGGTAGCTAGGGTTTTTTAACAGGTTATAGGTACCCTCGGTGATCAAAGAGTGAACATCAAGTGAATGAAGGAAAATATCACCAAAACCCTAGCGACATAGGAAAAAGTAGATTCCGAGCTTTTGCACACTCACTAGAGGACAAAATAGTCATCAACACCTAGGAACCCCTGTCCACCACCAGGCACCCCTGTCCGACATTATTCTCAAGTTCTAGGTTTTACAGGGAGTAGTTACGACATTGTTTGCATCTAGTCCAACACTTTACATAGCCCATATCATTTCCAGATCATACAAGAATCAACTAACTACATTATTTATCCTATTTACTTATAGTTTGGTTTTGCTCAAGTTCTTAACATCTGTATCTTTATTGTATTTTATCATATCAATTACTCTGTAATTATATTTAATTAGGTTTTTACTAAATCATTTGGTGAACCCACCCTTATTTGAACTTTATTCCCTAGGATCCTAAAAACCCTCATGGCCAAGAAGAGTTCCTCATCTTCCAAACATAATATGACTAATACATGCTTATAGCTTGTTTTTTATTATGCTTCTATAGAATGTGAATTTTATGGCCTCTACTGTAATCCTTAATGCGATTCCTCTATCCTCCAAAAACTTCTAGCTTTCCAATATACCCTTCCTATTGGCCTTGCCACCCCTAACATTTACATAGTCTCCCCTGAAAAAATATTTGTTTCATGTTCTCCCTCATCTTCCGTAGTCACTCATGTTGTTGCAAATTCTTCTCCTCCTCTTATAGCACATGATAATATTACTGTAAATGATTTGATTGATCATGTTATTACTTGTGATAATATGGATACCAATAATTCTACTTCTAATGTTGAAAATGTAAATGTGCATGATGTCGCTTCTATTAGTAGTCAAGATGAATGTAAAGTTATATCTCCTACTCTTTCTAAAATTGAAAACGCTTCTAATGATTGCAAAAATATATTTGATATTAGTACTCCTACCACTTCTTTATATGCTAATGATAGTCTTGATGAAATAATTACTTGTGAAAATATGACTAATAGTGATGTTAATTATGCTTATGATCATGAACATGTTAGTGATGATATTACTTCTCTTAAGACTGCTAAATAAGAATTTACTAATCCTCTTTCTTCTACTCATAAATTTTTTGCTCATGATGATTCCACTCCTACCATTAACACACCTCTTATCGTGTCTCTTAAGCCTACATCTAGCATTCCCATAGAGTCTCCATGTTCCTCTCCTCCTCTTCCACCTCCTTCTCCTCCTTCCACATCCATTCCTCCTTCCACATCCATTCCTCCTTCTCATGTTCCCATGATCACTCACAATGGAAAGATCCAACCCCTAATTATGCTTCTCACCTCAACAACAATTCCTTCACATGATATTATATCCCTCATGCATGTTGTTGGCACTTTGTAATATTGAGTTCATACACTCACCCTTGAAAGTAAATCCCATTATGCTTGTATTGACAATAATTCTCTACATGGAAATCTTATCCCTAAAAGGATTTACAATTCCTCTTTCCCAAAAGAATTCGTCATGCCTAATTTCTCTTATTTGAATGGTACTGGCGATCCTTATTTACATATCAAGCATTATCGTTTGGCCATGTCTTCTTATTCCAACAATATCTTTTTACTTAAAGCATTTTGTCATAGTCTTGTCGATCATGCTCTCCAATGGTATACTCATTTTTCTTATGGATCCACTAGTACTTATTATGATATAGAGGATGCTTTTCTTAGAAAATGTATTTTTAATAATGACCCTAAAGTTACATAAGAAGACTTTCCTTCTTTGTATCAAAGAAAGAATGAACCCATTATACATTACATTTTACGCTTCAATTCTTGCATACATTAGTTATTATTTCAGCTTATTGATTTAGAAATATAATTCATTTTTTTCTTCTGGTGGCTTAATTCCTCCATTAAAGGCAAAGTTATTATATGATACATGTGAATCATTTACTCTTTTGTGCTATAAAGTTATTGATCTAGAAAAGGACCTGTTATGTCAAAGAAGTAGTACCCTAGGATTTTCTTGATATAGATCCCTACTTTTTGGAAAACATGGGATGGTCTCACAAGTGTGGGACTTGCTAAAATGAGATCAACCTCCAGAGAAGGCTGGTTCCTCTACCTATTCCTCATGCTCATATGTTCCTAAGGAAGGAAATGTAGTTATCTATTCCTAATCTAACAATCCAAGGGACCAGGGAGAGAGGGAAATGCATAAAATGGGAAAATGGGAGAAAGTTAAGAAAGGAGAGGACATGAATAAGTCCCACAGTTGAGAACTCATTCAAACTACCATTTTCAAGGACACAATAGATTTAAATCCTGCAAGGAGAACAAAATATGCACATAATACCCAAGAATGCAATTAAAGACATGAAATTGCAAAAAAATACTAGCTAGGACAAATTAATAGCCATAAAACAAGCATCTCATTGCTTTAGAAAGATGCACAATACATTACAATGAAGGAGAAAAGGCAAGATTTACCATGTAGAAGCTTGAATATGAGGTATGCAACCCATAGACATATATGTATCACTTAAGATTGAGTGCACAAGCATTAAAAGAATGTCCAACCCTTACAAAAGAGTCACCCTTTACATTATATAGAAATTGTAGATAGAAAAGAGGGAAATTAGAAGGAAAAGATCAATTTTGATCTTGTTTTTAATGATTTGTTTTTCCCTACAACATGGCATGTCAAGTGTGTCCCAGGAGTCTATTTTTTTCTTTTTGAAGATGCCAAAGCACATTATCTTGCTAAATCTGGTTATTGAGCTACCTATAACAACACATTAATGGCTAAATTGACGTTTTCCTATTTTCCCCATCAAATCTAGCAAAAGCATCTAATTTGGAGAATACTTGTTTGGAGAATAACTATTGTTTGGGAATGCATCTATTTTTAGCATATATATGCAAGGTACATTTTACCATAATTTGAGCATGTTTGTAACTGTGCTCACAATGCAGAATCTCACTCTTACCATACTTAGAAAACACAAGTCTATGGGGGAAAATGTGATTTCTAAATATGGTAACAACGTTATAATACATTATGATCACACTGATAAATTGATTTGTGAAATTATGTCTGGTGATCTTTTGCAGTGGATAACAGTTTCACCGTTTTTGGGTATGCAGACAGTTTGCTTCTATCCTATTTATAGTTGAGAATATTGGGATAGATATTTCATTGGAAAATTCATATGATTCAATTTTGACTATTGTCTATTTTTGGCATGTGTGTGGTCTAAACATATTGGATTGTGTTTTTGATATTTGCAAAGGTTGAAAATTTCACAGGGACAGTGGACACTAGCTATTTTTCGCATGTAGATGTCTTATGTATTGATCTATTTTGGTGGAATTGTTCATACAATGATTAGCTGTATCACAAAGTATCAGTTGAACACTTTCCTTTTTTGGTGAACAAGTGTCTATTTTTAGACTGATCGATTTTTTATGATAGCAGTTACATATTACTAGGATTTGACAGTTCATGGCAGAATAACTGAGTATCATTTGACAATTGCCTTTTTAGTGAACAATTGTCTATTTTTGACAGACCTATTTTTTGTGATTAGTTAATCAATAATTTACAGTGATATAACCCATAATGCTATTTCTATAGATCATGTATGTGTGTGAAATGCAGGAAGATGATTAACAACATTTGTGGGTGAAAAACAACTTTTTGTGGACAAAAACCTTCTCAGTGTGGAGGAGTGATCCAAAGATCAAATCAGTGGGAAGAGTTTCCATAAATCTCCTATGATCATTACAATGTGGTAGTATACTCCAAGAGCTTTCTATCACCTATTTGATCATGAAAAAATGAACTCTGTTGGAGCAAGTTACTGTCCATAAAAGATGACAGTTGAAGGGGAGAAAATAGGGTCAATTGACAAATCACGCTGTGACACATGGAAAAATGAAAAGGGAGCAGAAGTAAAAAATTATTTTTGTGACTTGGGTCTTTGATGCTCATTTTTAATGGGTGGGCCCTGCTATTTACTGGTTGGGGGCCCTCAGCCAGGGTCGACACAATTTTTTATCAGAGGGGTGTCTTTGCCGTCATTGCTTTATTTCAATATTGCCACAACATTGTATATATGCCTCATATTTTAATTGCATAGTAAATATGGGATATTTTAGGACGTTGTAATACATAGGGACCGAGTTCATTATGAGCCAACTCGGTGAGCTACTGGCTAGCTTGGCTGATGATCCAACTCACCTGTGCCAAACATAGCTTGCATGCACAACCACCAAGCCCATATCTTCAAAGGCTAAGTCAATACTAATCTCCATTGATCCATCCACTTAGCGGATAAACCTTGTCGAGCAACATTCACAACATGGAAATCCAAACATAACAACCTAACTCGCCACAACTCATTTCCTTACCATCCATCCCACGTGGCATAAAAAACATTTTCATTGCCACTACGTGGCTTAAAAAAATACAGCCCATAGGCTTGGCTTTTTCCTTCCACATGTCTCCCTTTATTGGCTCAAAAGTAGGCTATCGGCCCAGTCATCAATATTCCATCATTTGGAGGGCTGATTGATACTCCTCATCATCACTCAATCAACTACCTGATATTTCATTATTTCTCCCTTTGATAGTTAGACCCTTTTTTTGAACTCCAAATCTCCATTAATGACAACCTAGCTTATAACTGACATGTGTACATCTTTAAGTGGCATGTGGCATGGCTCAAAAGTAGGCTATCGTTTCAGTCATCAATACTCCGTCATTTCAAGGGATTATTCATACTCGTCATCATCACTCAATCATCTACTCAAGCTTTCATTATTTATCCCTTTGATAGTTGGACCCTTTTTTAGAACCTCAAATATCCATTAATGACAACTTGGATTATAACCAACATGTGTACATCTTTAAGTGGCATGTGACATGGAAAATGTGTCATGTCACTTCTAAAGTATTATCTTTCCCCTTATCATAACTCAAAAATTCTAAAGTTTGAATTACTTAAATCTTCATCCCATTTTTTGACTAGCTTATCAATATCGAGAGCACCAAAATTCTAAAGATACGAAGCTTTAAATTTTTCCCTTCTTGCCCACTCTAAAATAACTGAAGTTTCTGAAATTTGGAGATAAATTTTTTGGAAGAGGTTTTAAGGGAACACGATTTGAAAGATTCTAGATTACCAAAGTTTGAAGTTTAAAGTTCCGAAGTTCCAACAAAATAAGGTAAAAGTTAAAATTTTAATATTGCATAAAGGAAACTTCATCAAACTTAAACAAAACAAACTAGTTGGAAACTGAAGTAGATATCCCTACAACACATCTTACAAGATTAGTTTGATTATACTCAATTGTTGTAAGAAAATATGGAAATGGATTGAAGAAAATATCCCTATAACATATCTTAAAATAAAAAGTTGGTTACAAAATTTCATTAGTGCCCCAAATGCATGACAAAAGGAGGCATATGTCAGAAACCTATACAAACTTATGAATTTTTGTTGACAACTAATGTGGGTCCTTAGTTATAAAAATAAACAAGGGTAGCTGTTGAGAAACAACAATACCCACTAAATCACCCTTCCAAATCAATATGGAGGAGGAATAATAAAATCCAAAAGTAAAAACCTAAAATCCATGTCACCAGGGACTAGCTTTGTTAGAGATGTTGGTGGTCCTGGGATGGTTCTCGACACCCTGGATTATAAAAAAAACCTAAAATCCATGTCATCAATAAAAAATAAAATAAAAGAGCTAGAAAAAGGAAATTACTACAAGCAATAGAAGTCAAATACAAATAAAAAAGACACGATATAATCATATTTGGCACATCTCCTATCCTAGTTGAAATCTCAAACTCCATAATTGTTCTTATTACAGACCTTGAGGTCCTTTGGGGTGAGGTATGTTTTTTGAAAGGGGTTGGATGTCTCATATTCATCATTCAGTGCCCTTTTATTCTCATGCCAGTACTTAATCCTCATATTAGGCCTATATATCCTTTAGTGAGGCCTTGAGGAATGGGGAAATTTTCATGGTGAGGTACGAATCATATTTACTATCATTTACTATCATAGATAACTTGGCAATATATCTTCATACTTCACTAGTTGGCCTAATCCAAACTCATCTACTTGGGTTCCTTCTCACCTAGATAACAAAAACCTTTAACTATATCATTTTGATTATAATTTCCCATCTTCACTAAGTATATTGTATCACCATCATGACATATTACTTCTTACCCTTTCATGTTCACTTCATTTACTCCTCTTGTTAGATATTATCGGTAGATTACCATGATTTTATATCCTTTTTATGATTACAACATTACCTATTTTATGATCATGGAAATATTTTCATAGATTTGTGAGTATGATTATAAGACCTTCGAGCCTTCCCCAAAAATATTTATTCATTTTCGTATGCTCCAAATTTACTCATCCCATTCATGACATTACATGACAATGTTTTATTATCAAATATTTAATGCTTTCAAAGTCTATGGAAGTGTTTTATTCTTTTAAAAATCTAGCGCAAGTATTAATTATGATCCTATTCATTTTTATCTTGAAATATGTTTTATTTTTCATTTACGTGGATTACATTCGATATTTACAACCAATATTTCTATCATACCTTATGTTTTATCTTCCCATGTCTTATATTTCATTTTATATTTATGACACTTACTTATACATATTTTAAATTTCATTCAAAACCTTGTTAGATTTTATTAGGCATCTTACAATATTTTTTCATGTCTTATTATTTCTCTTGTTTCTTTCGCAGACCTTATAAGGTACCTTACAACATTTTAGTACATATTTTCAATTTATTTGATTAAATCCATATATTTTATGAGATACCATTGTACCTAACTTATTAACACATCTTTTGAGTTATTTATTTTTCTATATTTTTTATTAGATATCTATTTTAGCACTTATTTTTGCTTCTTAACTTTTATAATCCATAGATTTCATCAACTTTGTACAATCATATTACATAAGTATATTTACAAACACCAACACATAATATCATAAGGTATGTACACATTAGGAAAAAATGTTGTCATATACATCTATATATCCAGTGTTTCAAAAATGGGTAGATCATACAATCATATAAAACCCCTTGTATCTCACAAACCTCCTTTTCCCCTTGAAGGAGGAGGATTATGCTTTGAGAAAACATGGTCTAACTACCCACATGATTAGAACAAGGCAAGGATGTTACTCTAGATATAACACCTAAGGCTTCACCCTCTACTTGAAAAATCCAAATCTACCCATCGTATTTGTAGTAGTATGGAAATAAGCTAATTTATTGGCCTACTTTATGGCTAAGGCCACTTGAGTCTTCTCTATCATGAGAAAAAGGGACCCCATATCTCTATGTTCATTGGTTGCAAGTTTCTATGTATAGAACTCTAGCTCTTGGGTCGCCTCTCTTACCAACTCAAAATATTACCCATTCTATCCCAATGAGGGAAACACTGGATTCGGTATCAACATCAAGTCTATCCTCAAAATTATGAGGTCCAATATATAATAATGCAAGCCTTATATTATCCTTGCAATCAACCACACACTCCTGTATAAAGCAACACATAACACACATTAACATGCTTTACCATCTAGACACCATCCTAGTTTTAATAATATATTTATAATATAGGAAAGGAAATGAAATAAATTAATAAAAACTCATAACTCAATGACTGAGTCAAACCTATATGACCACCCCTTCATCCCATCTACTCGACATGACCTCACAACAACCAACTATTGTCATATCTCTAATAGAAGTAGAATAATTTAGTGAATTAACATAGTTTGATTCATCATTAGTCTCAATAAGGCAAATGTATTATGTCCTCAATAGGTGTCATAATAGTAGTGTTATACTTGTTCTTATTTTTTGAATCATCTAGTGAGTCATGTTGTGTATAATTAGGGAAATAATCTCATCATTCTATTTTGGGTAGTGTTTTACACTTGTTATATTGTTGTTTTAGTGTTGTAAACAACTTGTAAAAAAATGTTGGTTTAGGGAAGTATACACTAAGAGAGAACCAAGAGAAAGTACCTAATGGCACCCTCAATCTCAGATAGCCGCTCCCCCAATCCCTACACCAGTTTGCAAAAAAATTGTTTGGAAATAAAAAAGTTACCTTGCAAACAAGAGCATTATGATTTGTCACAAAAAATGTAGATTTAAAAAAAAATTATGCCCCCCGTTGAGTACTTGAGATCTTGCAGAGTTCCCTGGGTGATTTACAAAACAAAGTGAGTTTAGATTTATTCAATTCGATCTCAAGCTCTAACTTCCCTCATTGAATTGAGCTAGGCGATCCCGAGCTCAACCTAATGATATTGGCATTTAGAGCTTTTTGGCCTCTACCGCATGGTGATATGACTTCCAAATTTCATGTGATGTAGACTTTGGAAATATTGTGCATCCTTTCCCAAGTTGTGTCCAATTACTAAGACTCTTGGCTCCATGATGAGCTGCATCGAGTGAGAATGTGAAGACTTTTAGTTCTTTATTTATTTGTTTTAAAAATATTTTCCTTGTTTTTTAAAATAAAAAAGACACGTCCCTTAATTCCATACTCACTCGACCCCTCAGTGAAATTAGCTAGCCCTAGTTGTTTAGGCTCTTCCCCCACCCACAATTTTTTTGCATTTAACCACGCCTCAAATTGCTTTTTTATTTTAAAATAAACAACAAAACTCCCTTGTTAAAACATTAAATAAAACATGGCTTATAGTTATTTTTATTGGGCTTGACAACCTTATGGAAAAGCTATTTTACCAAAACCTTATAGTGTTCAACCACTCTCACCAACCCTTTCCTATAAATTTTTACTCATTTTTTAAAATTAGGATTTGTTAAAAATTATATTTACCAAATATTTTTGGAATTTAAAAAAAAAGGAGTTTTCTTTTTGGTTAAAAATTACACATTGTTTTTGAAAATAAGGGGGAATTTTTTATTGTAAAAATCACACTGACCTTTTTACCTATTAAAAATAAAATTAGCAAAAACTTTTGAAAATAATGTTTTGAGATCTACCTATGAAACATAAATATGTGAAATTAGGTGCATATTGTTTCGGTAAAAAATGTTGGAATGCCAAAAAGGGATAAAATTGTGATATTGTTGTTTACAAAAAGGTGAAGCAAAAATAATTTCTTAAATTTCAATTAATGTTGTATATTTTAAAATTTTATGTCATTTTAATTTGTAAATTGTGAAACAAACTTTAAAAAATCAAACAAAATCCAACTCAAGATCTTTTTATCTTATAAGTGTTCAATATTAGTGGTGCCTCCTGACCAAACTTACGGGTAAAGTCGTCATGTTTTGGTTTACTGCATCCAATGCCTAATATAGTTGCAAAAATAATGTTTGTGGCAATCTATATAAATAATTAGGGAGAAATAAGGTTACCTTTTTGTTTATTAAACCATCGCTTTGTACGCATTTGCCGGTGCTTGAAACTAACACTTTTAATCACTTTTCAAAGGATCTGTTAATTTTTAATCAACTTAAAAGTATTTTATACTCCCAAAAATTGATCAAAATTGATTATGGACTGAATTCAAACTGAAATTAAGTTTTCAATTTACTCAAAACTTCACTGTTTGATCAAAGCCCAAAATTCATTGTTTCTTGATTTTAATAGATTTTACAAAGTTGTCAAATACTAATTATCATTTCATCCACATATTCATATTATGAATTTAAATTATTGCAAATAATCAGAAACTGAAAATAAAATTAGAACACAACACCAGATTGTTTACGGGGTTCGGAATTCCTACGTCCCCGGGTTCGTGGTGAACCGATCCATTAATAATGTTAAAAAATGTAAATACAATAACCTTTACATTAACCAATAATGAATCAAAAACCTACAAAACTGTGTTTCAGACCTTTGAAGGATGTTAATGGAGCTCAGCCTCTATCCTTCACCTTCCTGATCCACTTGTAGTGGTGTCTCCCTTTGGTTCTATGCCTTCGTGTGACTTTAACAGAAAATAACTCTATCACAAAAGCTCCAAATTGGATAAATGATCACACCATCGTGATCATCTCAAAATTTTGAGAAACTTTCATATATAACTCGAGATCTGGAAGTGAGCAGAAGTGCCCCAAAATTGTACTTTTCCAAAACTGTCTGCTTATTGGCTTCACACAAACCTGACACTTGTCCATTACAAATACAAGTGAGCTTTATTTATACCACTTATAAGAGGGTTGCGGGTTGGTAAGGCCGCTTATCTCTTTAGATGAGGTTCTGGGTTCAAATCCCCCTTCCATAGGTTTAGGTGCCTAATTTAGTCATTGACCCCACATTTGGTGGGAAATATTTTAGGATAAGCCTTTAAATAGCTTTTTGTCCACAAAATCCTCCTTATCCCATGGGATTAGGCTTATTCCTCATGGAATGGATTAAATAAAATATTATTATTATTATTTACATCCAATTTCCACTAAAAACCTACCAAGTGTCATGCCCATAATATACCATTTGTTACGTCACAGTGTGCCATGTCATCATTTGACGTCATCATTTATGCATATCTTTCGCATAAACTCAATTTGGTCTGTTCAAAATATCGTGCAGAAAGCTTGGACGAGCTCTATACCATGGAACTGATTTTTAAAAAATTACAAGACCATCAATTTTTTCCTTGTTGCACCAATTGCCACGTGTCACCTTGCCATTGGTCCACTTGTTGTGTCCATTCACCAACCTGTTGTTGACTTCCATGTTGACTAAACTTTGACTGGACATAACTTGAGCTCAGAGTGTCCATTTTTCACGTTCTTATAGTCGTCGGAAAGCTCTCTGAAGGCTCTACTGCACTGGCATGGTATAGGGAAGTTTAGGGAACTTTTGACACTAAAAAATATCCCCTGATCACTCCTCCCTACTAAGAAGGCTTTTTGTCCACAAAAAGCTTGTATCAACCCACAAAACATGTTATCTCTTCCTGCATTGCAAAAACACATACAAGAACCCAAAATAACATTATAGGTTAATAAAATGCAAATAGTTGATTAGCTAATTACATAACGATCAGATAATAACACCCAATTAAGCTAGTGTTCAACTGAAACGCTGCAACCATGTCAACTCTGTGCACAACTGTGAACTGTCATACCCCACTGTAATGCCATCACAAATAATTGACCAGATAATAACACCCATTCTATTATGGAAAGCTAGTGTTCAACTGTCACTTTGTGATATGGCCGATTACTTAAATTACAATTTCATAACACAGATCAGTATACCAGACATCTAAACTGCCCACAATTAGGCTAGTGCCCACTGTCCATCTGAAACTGTAACAACTGCAAGTATTCACTATCCAAAATAAAATAGACTATCAATGCCCAAAAATAGCTATAGTCAACAACTGAATCCATGTGAATCTTCCAAAACATTGTATCACCATCACAAATAATAAGTCAGATAATAACACCCATCTATAACGGAAGCTAGTGTTCAACTGACACTTTGTGATTATGTTGATTACAACTGCAAATATTCACTATCCAGAATCATTAAACCATCAACGCCCAAAATGGCTATAGTCAAAATCTGAATCAACGTGAATATGCAAATATTCTATCCATACACTGAACTGTAAAGGGATAGATTATAAACTGTATGCTTACCCAAATTGGTGAACTGCCATAATCTACAAAATGATCACCTGGTACCTTTGCAAACTAGTTTGTTAGTGTAATAAATTTACACCCTAATTGCAACCACATCTGATAGTTACAAAAATCAAATTTTCCCAAAATAAGGGTCTTATAAATTAGTGCAAATAACACATGTGGATACAACAAGTTTGTCTATTTATTACAATATCAAACAGGTGCCCGAATGGGTCTTATAAGCATCCATAATATTTGCACAAATGACAACACTATAAAACTACAAGTTTCAAAATAGACATTCTGATGATGCCCATATCCATGCATACTGTTGTCAGAAATGGAATAACCAACCAAAATGTGAGAAGATGAATATGAGTATGATGAACCTATCACTCAAATCTTCTTTACGGCTGCTTCCAAATTATTTCAAAGCTGAATATTAACATAGGATCAAAATCCCTAAAATATAGCTTTGAAAATGTTTGCATACTATCACCAGTTACTGTAATGCAAACATAAAGTTGAGGAATGTTTTACCCATCCAATTACTTGGATTTCTCCGTTTAGGTGGTTTTACTTCCCCAGTACTAGAATGAGCATTTACATGAGTTAGATCAACAAATTTTGGTTTGACATTATTTTCCTTTTTAACAACTTTCCAATGTTGCACTGAAGGAACATACCAACACATCTTAACATCATGACCATTCCTTTTACAATGGGAACAAAATTTAACTTCCTTATTTTTAGGAGTCTTACCCATTTTTCCATTCCTTGAACTCTGTCTAGGAAAATGATTCCTTGTTTAGGAGAGGTAACTTTTTTTCCATTTCTCGCCTTACCAGAGTGAGATTGGTCTTTTGCACCTGCCTTATCATTCACAAAAGGCATTAACTTCTTTATCATATTTTTCCTCTTCCAACAATATGCTGCAGAATGATTAGTACCTTCACAAAATGTGCAAGGAAAACCATACTTTTGTCTACCAAAGCTATATTGTTCAAACTGAAAGAGTGTTTTAGAAGTTTTAGGATTTAATTTCCCCTTAGTGCTATTTTTAGTGTAAGTGGGAGGAGGTGGAATTTCATTACCTCATTTACCTATTTTCTTACACCTTTCATTATTCCTCTTGATGGTGGAATCCTGTAATTCTAGAGGCATAGATCCTTGGCTGTTGGAAGCTTGTCTTCCTTCAGCTACTTTGGAACTTTCTCCAATTTCCATTTTCCCACTAGAATAACCCAAACCTGCAAACCGAGGTTGATCCTCTACCTGTATTGGGTTAGCATCACCTTGTCCATTTTTACCAAGGCCTTTTCCATTATATCCCATTTTAACCATTAGTTTAGACCCAATTCCCTTAGTGTGTTTTTCAAACTGACCCAAAGGAATATCTGAAACTAAATGAGAGGAAGAATTAAAATGTGAACAACTTACAGTGCATTCTGTCATAGTACCTGCATCTGATTTGGAAGGCATTTCCTTCTTGTGTTCACCTTGTTGCAGCTTTTCCAAGAGGGCATCCTTGGTCTGTATTTCTTCCTGCAACTCTTTAACAAAGCCCATCAACTTCTTGCTTTGTGCAAGCATCTCATTGACATACTCCTCTTTCTTGGTTATAGAGGATTGTGGCTCAGATTTTAACCGCACTATTTCCTCTTCCAAGGAATAAAAATTAGCTCTCAGGAAAGAGTTTTCTTCCTGGAGTTGGCGGTTTATGGCTTCAAGCTCATCCAGTTGCTCCTGTTTGGATGACTTGCCCATGATTCCCTGTTCCTGCAAACACAACTTGTACTTCCAAAACTGCACACTGCAAAAGAAGATTAACAAGCCCCAAAATGTCTGCACACTGAAAACTGAAATCAATACTGAAACTGAAGCCAAATTTTCAAACACAATTAGAAGCTAATCCGGCAATCTAACTGCTCTGATACCAAACTTGATCCAAAAACGGGTGCTTGAAACTAACACTTTTAATCGTTTTCAAGGATTGTTAATTTTTAATCAACTTAAAAGTATTTAATACTCCAAAAATTGATTAAATTCTGATTTAGGACTGATTTCAAACTGAAATTAAGTTTTCAATTTACTCAAAATTTCACTGTTTGATCAAAGCCCAAAATTCATTGTTTCTTGATTTTAATTGATTTTCCAATTTTATCAATTACTGATTATAGTTGCATCCATATTCATATTCTGAACTTAAATTATTGCAAATAATCAGAAACTGAAAATAAAAATCAGAACACAACACCAGATTGTTTACGGGGTTCGGAATTCCTACGTCCCCGGGTTCGTGGTGAACCGATCCATTAATAATGTTAAAAAATGTAAATACAATAACCTTTACATTAACCAATAATGAATCAAAAACCTACAAAACTATGTTTCAGACCTTTGAAGGATGTTAATGGAGCTCAGCCTATGTCCTTCACCTTCCTGATCCACTTGCAGTGGTGTCTCCCTTTGGTTCTACGCCTTTGTGTGACTTTAACAACACATAACTCTATCACAAAAGCTCCAAATCAGATAAATGATCACACCATCGTGATCATCTCAAAATTTTGAACAACTTTCATATATAACTCGAGATCTGGAAGTGAGCAGAAGTGCCCCAAAATTGTACTTTTCCAAAACTGCCTCCTTATTCCCTTGACACAGACCTAACACTTCCATTACAAATACAAGTGAGTTTTATTTATACCACTTACAAGAGGTGGTGGGTTGGTAAGGCCCTTATATTTTTAGATGAGGTGCTAGGGTTCAAATCCCCCCTCCATAGGTTTAGCCACCCAATTTAGCCATTGACCCCACATTTGGTGGGAAAGGGATAGGATAAGCCTTTAAATAGCTTTTTGTCCACAAAATCCTCCTTATCCCATGGGATTAGGCTTATTCCACTTGGAATGGATTAAATAAAATATTATTATTATTATTTTCCAAATCCAAATCCACTAAAAACCTGCCAAGTGTCACACCCATAATATGCCATTTGTCCACGTCAGAGTGTTATCACGTGAATCATTTGACCACAACTTTGACTATGCATATCTTTAATGCATATGAACTCAGATTTGGTCCTTTTCAAAATGCGTCAGAAAGCTTTGAAGAGCTCTATACCATGGAAATTGATTTTTAAAAAATTACAAGACCATCAATTTTTCCTTGTCAGCAATTGCCACGTGTCACCTTGTCATTGGTCCACTTGTTCACCACTGTTGACCAAAGTTGACTTCCATGTTGACCTGAACTTTGACCAGACATAACTTGAGCTCAGAGTGTCCATTTTTCACGTTCTTATAGTCGTTGGAAAGATCTCTGAAGGATCTACTACACTGGCATGGTTTAGGGAAGTTTAGGGAACTTTTGACACTAAAAAATATCCCCTGATCACTCCTCCCTACTGAGAAGGTTTTTTGTCCACAAAAAGTTGTGTATCAACCCACAAAACATGTTATCTCTTCCTGCATTGCAAAAACACATACAAGAACCCAAAATAACATTATAGGTTAATAAAATGCAAATAGTTGATTAGCTAATTACATAACTGATCAGATAATAACACCCAATTAAGCTAGTGTTCAACTGAAATGCTGCAACCCTGTCAACTCTGCACACAACTGTGAACTGTCATACCCCACTGTAATGCCATCACAAATAATTGACCAGATAATAACACCCATTCTATTATGGAAAGCTAGTGTTCAACTGTCACTTTGTGATACGGCCGATTACTTAAATTACAATTTCATAACACAGATCAGTATACCAGACATCTAAACTACCCACAATTAGGCTAGTGCCCACTGTCCATCTGAAACTGTAACAATTGCAAGTATTCACTATCCAGAATAAAATAGACTATCAACACCCAAAAATAGCTATAGTCAACAACTGAATCCATGTGAATCTGCCAAAAACATTGTATCGCCATCACAAATAATAAGTCAGATAATAACACCCATCTATAACGGAAGCTAGTGTTCAACTGACACTTTGTGATTATGTTGATTACAACTGCAAATATTCACTATCCAGAATAATTAAACCATCAATGCCCAAAATGGCTATAGTCAAAATCTGAATCAACGTGAATATGCAAATATTCTATCCATACACTGAACTGTAAAGGGATAGATTATAAACTGTATGCTTACCCAAATTGGTGAACTGCCATAATCTACAAAATGATCACCTGGTACCTTTGCAAACCAGTTTGTTAGTGTAATAAATTTACACCCTAATTGCAACCACATCTGATAGTTACAAAAATCAAATTTTCCCAAAATAAGGGTCTTATAAATTAGTGCAAATAACACATGTGGATACAACAAGTTTGTCTATTTATTACAATATCAAACAGGTGCCCGAATGGGTCTTATAAGCATCCATAATATTTGCACAAATGACAACACTATAAAACTGCAAGTTTCAAAATAGACATTCTGATGATGCCCATATCCATGCATACTGTTGTCAGAAATGGAATAACCAACCAAAATGTGAGAAGATGAATATGAGTATGATGAACCTATCACTCAAATCTTCTTTGTGGATGCTTCCAAATTATTTCAAAGCTGAATATAAACATAGGATCAAAATCCCTAAAATATAGCTTTGAAAATGTTTGCATACTATCACCAGTTACTGTAATGCAAACATAAAGTTGAGGAATGTTTTACCCATCCAATTACTTGGATTTCTCCATTTAGGTGGTTTTACTTCCCCAGTACCAGAATGAGCATTTACATGAGTTAGATCAACAAATTTTGGTTTGACATTATTTTCCTTTTTAACAACTTTCCAATGTTGCACTAAAAGAACATACCAACACATCTTAACATCATGATCATTCCTTTTACAATGGGAACAAAATTTAACTTCCTTATTTTTAGGATTCTTACCCATTTTTCCATTCCTTGAACTCTGTCTAGGAGAATGATTCCTCTGTTTAGGAGAGGTAACCTTTTTTCCATTTCTCACCTTACCAGAGTGAGATTGGTCTTTTGCACCTACCTTATCATTCACAAAAGGCATTAACTTCTTTATCATATTTTTCCTCTTCCAACAATATGTTGCAGAATGATTAGTACCTTCACAAAATGTGCAAGGAAAACCATACTTTTGTCTACCAAAGCTATATTGTTCAGACTGAAAGAGTGTTTTAGAAGTTTTAGGATTTAATTTCCCCTTAGTGTTATTTTTAGTGTAAGTGGGAGGAGGTGGAATTTCATTACCTCGTTTACCTTTTTCTTACACCTTTCATTGTTCCTCTTGATGGTGGAATCCTGTAATTCTAGAGGCGTAGATCCTTGGCTGTTGGAAGCTTGTCTTCCTTTAGTTGCTGTGGATTTTTCTCCAATTTCCATTTCCCACTAGAATAACCCAAACCTGCAAACCGAGGTTGATCCTCTACCTGTATTGGGTTAGCATCACCTTGTCCATTTTTACCAAGGCCCTTTCCATTAAATCCCATCTTAACCATTAGTTTAGACCCAATTCCCTTAGTGTGTTTTTCAAACTGACCCAAAGGAATATCTGAAACTGAATGAGAGGAAGAATTAAAATGTGAACAACTTACAGTGCATTCTGTCATAGTACCTGCATCTGATTTGGAAGGCATTTCCTTCTTGTGTTCACCTTGTTGCAGCTTTTCCAAGAGGGCATCCTTGGTCCGTATTTCTTCCTGCAACTCTTTAACAAATCCCATCAACTTCTTGCTCTGTGCAAGCATCTCATTGACATACTCCTCTTTCTTGGTTATAGAGGATTGTGGCTCAGATTTTAACCGCACTATTTCCTCTTCCAAGGAATAAAAATTAGCTCTCAGGAAAGAGTTTTCTTCCTGGAGTTGGTGGTTTATGGCTTCAAGCTCATCCAGTTGCTCCTGTTTGGATGACTTGCCCATGATTCCCTGTTCCTGCAAACACAACATGTACTTCCAAAACTGCACACTGCAAAAGAAGATTAACAAGCCCCAAAATGTCTGCACACTGAAAACTGAAATCAATACTGAAACTGAAGCCAAATTTTCAAACACAATTAGAAGCTAATCCGGCAATCTAACTGCTCTGATACCAAACTTGATTTGAAAATGGGTGCTTGATCCAAAATTTTAACACTTTTAAACATTTTCAAGGATCTTTAATTTTAATCAACTTGAAGTATTTTATACTCCAAAAATTGATCAAATTATGATTTAGGACTGAATTCAAACTGAAATTAAGTTTTCAATTTACTCAAAATTTCACTGTTTGATCAAAGCCCAAAATTCATTGTTTCTTGATTTAATTGATTTTTCTAATTTTATCAATTTTGATTATAGTTGCATCCATATTCAAATTTGGAATGTAAATTATTGCAAATAATCAGAAACTGAAAATAAAGATCAGAACACAACACCAGATTGTTTACGGGGTTCGGAATTCCTACGTCCCCGGGTTCGTGGTGAACCGATCCATTAATAATGTTAAAAAATGTAAATACAATAACCTTTACATTAACCAATAATGAATCAAAAACCTACAAAACTATGTTTCAGACCTTTGAAGGATGTTAATGGAGCTCAGCCTATGTCCTTCACCTTCCTGATCCACTTGCAACAGTGTCTCCCTTTGGTTCTATGCCTTTGTGTGACTTTAACAGAAAATAAATCTATCACAAAAGCTCCAAATCAGATAAATGATCACACCATCGTGATCATCTCAAAATTTTGAGCAACTTTCATATATAACTCGAGATCTGGAAGTGAGTAGAAGTGCCCCAAAATTGCACTTTTCCAAAACTACCTCCTTATTCCCTTGACACAGACCTGACACTTCCATTACAAATACAAGTGAGCTTTATTTATACCAATTACAAGAGAGTGGTGGGTTGGTAAGGCTGCTTATATTTTTAGATGAGGTGATGGGTTCAAATACCCCTTCCATAGGTTTAGGTGCTAAATTTAGCCATTGACCCCACATTTGGTGGGAAAGGGATAGGATAAGCCTTTAAATAGCTTTTTGTCCACTTTAAAATCCTCCTTATCCCATGGGATTAGGCTTATTCAATGGAATGGATTAAATAAAATATTATTATTATTATTTTAAATCCAAAACCAGCATAAAAATGCCCCCTGCCAAGTGTCATGCCCATAATATGCCATTTGTCCACGTTCAGAGTGTGTCACATCATCATTTGACCAAACTTTGACTATGCATATCTTTCGCATACGAACTCAGATTTGGTCCATTCAAAATTCAAAATGCTTGCATCAAATAACCATGGAACTAAGAATTACAAAAATATGACAAGAATCAATTTTTCCTTTTGCCAATTGCCATCAATTGACTCACCTTGCCAATTGTCCACTTGTTGACCATGTTGACCAAAGTTGACTTCCATGTTGACCAAACTTTGACCTGACATATACTTGAGCTCAGAGTGTCCATTTTTCACGTTCTTATAGTCACGAGAAAGCTCTCTGAAGGATCTACTGCACTGGAATGGTTTAGGGAAGTTTAGGGAACTTTTGACACTAAAAAATTATCCCCTAATCACTCCTCCCTACTGAGAAGGCTTTTTGTCCACAAAAAGTTGTGTATCAACCCACAAAACATGTTATCTCTTCCTGCATTGCAAAAACACATACAAGAACCTGAAATAACATTATAGGTTAATAAAATGCAAATAGTTGATTAGCTAATTACATAACCGATCAGATAATAACACCCAATTAAGCTAGTGTTCAACTGAAACGCTGCAACCCTGTCAACTCTGCACACAACTGTGAACTGTCATACCCCACTGTAATGCCATCACAAATAATTGACCAGATAATAACACCCATTCTATTACAGAAAGCTAGTGTTCAACTGTCACTTTGTGATATGGCCGATTACTTAAATTACAATTTCATAACACAGATCAGTATACCAGACATCTAAACTACCCACAATTAGGCTAGTGCCCACTGTCCATCTGAAACTGTAACAACTGCAAGTATTCACTATCCAGAATAAAATAGACTATCAACACCCAAAAATAGCTATAGTCAACAACTGAATCCACGTGAATCTTCCCAAAACATTGTATCGCCATCACAAATAATAAGTCAGATAATAACACCCATCTATAACGGAAGCTAGTGTTCAACTGACACTTTGTGATTATGTTGATTACAACTGCAAATATTCACTATCCAGAATCATTAAACCATCAACGCCCAAAATGGCTATAGTCAAAATCTGAATCAATGTGAATATGCAAATATTCTATCCATACACTGAACTGTAAAGGGATAGATTATAAATTGTATGCTTACCCAAATTGGTGAACTGCCATAATTTGCAAAATGATCACCTGGTACCTTTGCAAACCAGTTTGTTAGTGTAATAAATTTACACCCTAATTGCAACCACATCTGATAGTTACAAAAATAAAATTTTCCCAAAATAAGGGTCTTATAAATTAGTGCAAATAACACATGTGGATACAACAAGTTTGTCTATTTATTACAATATCAAACAGGTGCCCGAATGGGTCTTATAAGCATCCATAATATTTGCACAAATGACAACACTATAAAACTACAAGTTTCAAAATAGACATTCTGATGATGCCCATATCCCTGCATACTGTTGTCAGAAATGGAATAACCAACCAAAATGTGAGAAGATGAATATGAGTATGATGAACCTATCACTCAAATCTTCTTTATAAACATAGGATCAAAATCCCTAAAATATAGCTTTGAAAATGTTTGCATACTATCACCAGTTACTGCAATGCAAACATAAAGTTGAGGAATGTTTTACCCATCCAATTACTTGGATTTCTCTGTTTAGGTGGTTTTACTTCCCCAGTACCAGAATGAGCATTTACATGAGTTAGATCAACAACTTTTGGTTTGACATTATTTTCCTTTTTAACAACTTTCCAATGTTTCACTGAAGGAACATACCAACACATCTTAACATCATGACCATTCCTTTTACAATGGGAACAAAATTTAACTTCCCTATTTTTAGGAGTCTTACCCATTTTTCCATTCCCTGAACTCTGTCTAGGAAAATGATTCCTCTGTTTAGGAGAGGTAACCTTTTTTCCATTTCTCACCTTACCAGAGTGAGATTGGTCTTTAGCACCTACCTTATCATTCACAAAAGGCATTAACTTCTTTATCATATTTTTCCTCTTCCAACAATATGCTGCAGAATGATTAGTACCTTCACAAAATGTGCAAGGAAAACCATACTTCTGTCTACCAAAGCTATATTGTTCAGACTGAAAGAGTGTTTTAGAAGTTTTAGGATTTAATTTCCCCTTAGTGTTATTTTTAGTGTAAGTGGGAGGAGGTGGAATTTCATTACCTCGTTTACCTGTTTTCTTACACCTTTCATTGTTCCTCTTGATGGTGGAATCCTGCATTTCTAGAGGTGTAGATCCTTGGCTGTTGGAAGCTTGTCTTCCTTCAGCTGCTTTGGAACTTTCTCCAATTTCCATTTTCCCACTAGAATAACCCAAACCTGCAAATTGAGGTTGATCCTCTACCTGTATTGGGTTAGCATCACCTTGTCCATTTTTACCAAGGCCCTTTCCATTAAATCCCATCTTAACCATTAGTTTAGACCCAATTCCCTTAGTGTGTTTTTCAAACTGACCCAAAGGAATATCTGAAACTAAATGAGAGGAAGAATTAAAATGTGAACAACTTACAGTGCATTCTGTCATAGTACCTGCATCTGATTTGGAAGGCATTTCCTTCTTGTGTTCACCTTGTTGCAGCTTTTCCAAGAGACCATCCTTGGTCCGTATTTCTTCCTGCAACTCTTTAACAAAGCCCATCAACTTCTTGCTCTGTGCAAACATCTCATTGACATACTCCTCTTTCTTAGTTATAGAGGATTGTGGCTTAGATTTTAACCGCACTATTTCCTCTTCCAAGGAATAAAAATTAGCTCTCAGGAAAGAGTTTTCTTCCTGGAGTTGGCGGTTTATGGCTTCAAGCTCATCCAGTTGCTCCTGTTTGGATGACTTGCCCATGATTCCCTGTTCCTGCAAACACAACATGTACTTCCAAAACTACACACTGCAAAAGAAGATTAACAAGCCCCAAAATGTCTGCACACTGAAAACTGAAATCAATACTGAAACTGAAGCCAAATTTTCAAACACAATTAGAAGCTAATCTGACAATCTAACTACTCTGATACCAAACTTGATCCAAAATGGGTGTTCTGATACCAACTTGATCCAAAAACGGGTGCTTTTCTAACACTTTTAATCATTTTCAAAGGATCTTTAATTTTAATCAACTTAAAAGGATTTTAATACTCCTAAAAATTGATTAAATCTGATTTAGGACTGAATTCAAACTGAAATTAAGTTTGTAATTTACTCAAAATTTCACTGTTCGTTCGAAGCCCCAAAAATCATTGTTTCAGATTTAATTGATTTTTCCAATTTTATCAATTCTGATTATAGTTGCATCCATATTCATATTTTGAATTTAAATTACTACAAATAATCAGAAACTGAAAATAAAAATTAGAACACAACACCAGATTGTTTACGGGGTTCGGAATTCCTACGTCCCCTGGGTTCGTGGTGAACCGATCCATTAATAATGTTAAAAAATGTAAATACAATAACCTTTAAATTAACCAATAATGAATCAAAAACCTACAAAACTATGTTTTAGACCTTCGAATGATGTTAATGGAGCTTAGCCTATGTCCTTCACCTTCCTAATCCACTTGCAACAGTGTTTCCCTTTGGTTCTATGCCTTCGTGTGACTTTAATAGCACATAAGTCTATCACAAAATCTCCAAATGAGGATAAATTATCAACCATCGTGATCATTAAAAATGAGCCCAATTTTCATATATAACTCGAGATCTTTCTTTGATGCCAGGAGTGCCCCAAATATGGTACTTTTCTCCAAGTACCTCCTTAGCCCCTGACATTTTTGTCATTACCATTACAAATACAATAGCCTTATAATTCACTTACAAGAGGATAGCCATGTTAAGTACATTCAGTCAAGTTAGTTGAAGCGTGTGTTTGGGGAGGTGTTCAAGGTTCAACAGGTTCCCCTTCTAGACTTTTGGTAAAAACTTGTTTGATGCATTTTATTGTTAGAGTAGGTATTTACCTGGCTCATGTTGGCTAGGTACTTTATTTACCTTTATTGTATTTATCCTCACCCACTTATGTGTGTGGATATTTCTTTTATCTTATTTAGATATTATGAGATATTATTAGTTGTTAGGTATAGTTCTTTCCTTGATCTATGGACTATTGACTAGATAATCCTTGATGTCTAGTTCTCTCCTAAATCTATGGTCTTGACTAGTTCTTTGATGACTAGTTATTTCGCTTGATTTTGGCTTGATCTACGACCTTGACTGGTTCTTAGATTGTTATTCCTTGCTTATTTAAGCAAGGCCCATTCTCAATGTATTGCATTGAGTTCCATAATAATATATAATATTACTGCTCATTTATTTGCAAAGGTTTTATGTAAAGCTATTATGGAAAATTACTTTCATCTTATTGATCGTGGTGTTTGATTAACATTGAGTTCTTGGTTGGTTACCAAATCTGACTTTTTATTGTTCCTTTGAACCATGGTACATCAATGAGGTCAGATAACTGTTGGCTTCGTTCTAAGTCGTATTGATAAATAAATTTCATCGATGTATATTCATATGATTTAGGATTTGGAACTTTTGTTGCTTAAAAAATTGCTTTATGGCCAATAACAAGAGGCTTCCATGACTCCATGTTGGATCAGATACACATACCCTAAGATCAGAGTTAGAAACTTATACCCATTATGTACATAATTGGAATTGGTCATATCGATAATACAACATAAGTGAGGGCAAAGCTTGTGATTCCTACTAAAAGTAGGTGCTTGCTTCAGGTTTTTAATTTCAGGTATTTAGTGGGAAGCCAACAACATTTTATTTATGTGTTAGAAGACTAGCTGGAAATCTGAAAACAGCAAAATATTTAAACTTCTCCTTCAATGTATTTGAAATTCTTAGACTCAATCATTTGATTCGCCGTTTTTTTGACCATTTTGCAAAGTGCTTGTTTTTTCGTGCTCTTTCCATTGGAAATATTTATTTTGAGACTTACTACTATAATTATAAAGTTCAAATATGGAAGGAGTGTTGTAATCAATTGTGGATGCAATTTCGACTAAGCCCGATGTCCATAATATTTTGGGAGTTGCATTTTGTACCTATCATGGATTATTTAGAATGATATGCTTTTCTCTGGAGTATGTGGACTTCAAGAGGATATTGTAAAATTTGTGGATGAAAATATATTCTCAAGAAGTGAAATTCTCTTCTACAATCACTCATTCACGATAAGGATACAATAATACACTTCCTGCAGAACAAACTTGCTAGCCTACAACATCACCATCATATTGTGGACAACTCATATCCATGCTCCTAGTCCACTTGCAGCATATTACTCCTGAACCCATTAACATTGATCTGTCAGTCTTTGAGTCTATTCCTGCCCTTGATGCTCATACATGCCTATGAAGCTTGTTACTGCATGATCTTCCACATCTGTGCCTATTACAGTACCACATGTTGTGTATCTTACTTCTGCTCAGCTAAATGGCCTTTTTGAGAAGCATACCACTGCATTCACTTTCTCGCATGCTCCATTTTATGGGTCTCACTAGCGGAGTCATTTTTTAGACATTCACAGGGTATTATTTCATCTATTCCACATGTAAGTGGGATTATCATCAATGACATTGTTTTTCGAGCAGATACTTCATTAAGATCGCACATTGATAGAGCTCCTTTTTTGTTTGCTTGACTCTTTCTGAGGATCTTGAGCAACACATGAGTTCTGCACAGTTCACTCAGGATTGAGAAACCTGAAGGTTTCAACTGTCAGACATGATCAACCTGACACACATTTCTGATATTCTTTTGCATGCACCCATTGTGCTATTTTGCACCAAGTCATATGCAGGCATCTTCTTCATCCATCCGTGTTGATTTGGGGTGGATATCTGATCATCGTGGTGGCGACATGAATTCTTGAGAGGACTCTACAGGCATGGCTTATTACCTCTTGCTCCACTTTCTATACCTTATGCATTGTGATGCTTTTGTTCATTAAGCATTTTTCTTTAGCAGGTGTAGTGTATCTCTCTTGTTTGTTGAGAGATTTTGTATCTGTATTTTCGACACTTTTGGCATGTTGATAATCTCTTGTGGGGGAGCTATTTTGGTGAAGCCCAATGTTATTTTGTCAGTGTTTGAGTAGTTGATTTTGGGCAACTCATACTAAATTTGTAGCATCACTCCACCCATTCAGCAGTATGGGAGGGTGTGGTGTTGATCCTACTTCTCAACGGGTTTCATGTCTTTGCCTTATTACCTTGGCTTTTTTGGATCGTGACACTTTGAGTTTATGTCCTTGCCTTGTTGCTTTGGTTATTGTTCTTGGATCGTGGCACACCTATTTGCAACAGTTGATCAAATTATGTTAGGTGTTTTTTTTTGCACTTTCAACATCACTCTGTTGACAGTCTCCTTGTATTGAGCTATTCTGGTGAAACCCAGTGTTAGTTGTTTTTGAGTTTATGATCGAGCAGTGGATTCAGACCATAGTGTACACTAAAATTTTTCAGCATTGTATGAGTTTTTTTAGCTGAGATTCTTAGGATGCCTTGGAATCCTTATTTTTACTCAAATTTTACTTTGTTGTTATTGGTTTTGAAGGTACCTTGCAGTGTCCCTTTTTTCCAGTTATTGTACATGAGTACCTCATTAGGCCTAGTTGTCGAGACTCATCTGTGGACATGCCACTTCTATTTTGGCCCCTAGCTTCACTTGAGGGGGGGTGTTAGAGTAGGTATTTACCTTAGCTCATGTTCACCTAGGTACTTTATTTACCTTTATTGTATTTATCCTCACCCACTTATGTGTGTGGATATTTCTTTTATCTTATTTAGATATTAGGAGATATTATCTAGTTGTTAGGTATAGTTCTTTCCTTGATCTATGGTATTGACTAGTTCTTTCCTTGATCTATGGTATTGACTAGATCCTTGATGTCTAGTTCTCTCCTAAATCTATGGTCTTGACTAGTTCTTTGATGACTAGTTATTTCCTTGATTTATGGCTTGATCTACGACCTTGACTGGTTCTTAGATTGTTATTCCTTGCCTATTTAAGCAAGGCCCATTCTCAATGTATTTCATTGAGTTCCATAATAATATATGATATTGCTTCTCATTTGTTTGCAAAGGTTTTATGTAAAGTTATTCTGGTGAATTACTTTCATCTTATTGATCATGGTGTTTGATTAGCATCTGTGTTCTTGGCTTGGTACGATCTGGTTATCATTCCTTTCAGATCTTCAGGGGGCATCAACAGTTTGTACACAGTGCATAAACCAGTACTATTGTTAGAATTATTAAATACTACTAAATTCTCACTATACACAAGATTTACCATACAAGAACTAGTTTACACATGTTCAACACCATTATTTAGCCAATATCCATTTATTAAATACATGAAAACAAGAAGCGTCTTACATTACAAAGTATCTTCATGAGTCATGAACATGACAAAACCAACAACATAACTCTATTTTGCTTGCTAAATATTTGTCATTGCAAATGCAATTATTATAGGAGCTTTTGGGGACTTTGTCCTTCACACTGTATGTTTTTGGCTACTTCTGCAAAATTGTCACATGCTAGATTATGAGCCATGTCCCATTTTGAAGGATGCACAAAATGCGGTGCTATAACAATCTTCTTCCTATAGTTAACTCTGAGTAGAAATCCTATTCTTAGCCTTATGCATGGTTTTATCTTGATCGCTTGTTCCCAAAATGTTTTTATGGCCACAAAGTTTCATGTTCATGTGCCACGCTAACTCCAAAAATTCCTTAACAAAAACATGCTATGTCCATGATCCCTTCCCTTGCATAGCATCGTGCACTCTTCATATCCTACATTCTAGTCCTCAACTTTTAGGCCGCATTTATTAGTGATGTCACATGCACCCCAAACTAAAAGGGGGGTATACAATGGGTAATGACCTTAGTCACCCCATTTAATATAGTACACAGTCACAATTCAGACTTGAAAGAAATAACAACAGTCTTCATAAAGAAAGGTTGATCAGAATTGTGACCTTGGGTTCTCAACTTCTAACAGAATGAATTCTAGATAACTTTAGACATCTAGTGCCTAACCACTCTTTAGTCCTTAAGATGAGCGCCTATGACCAAGGGCATGTTATGACACCATCTACCTTTCTAAGAGTTAACACATTTTTCAGCACTTTTCAAAATTCAATCTTGGCCAGAACCTGAGACACAATTTTCCAACAATTAGCATGCATTTGGATCTACTTTTTTCTATTTGCGTTGGATTGAACTGGATCGAAATGGATTGAACTAGATCCAAAGCATTGATCACACCATCTGTAGTGGTGTACAATCGTCGAGAAGTAGTTAGGGTTTGAAAAGGGTACACTATACCTTTCTCCCCAAATCACTTCACCCTATCGAATGGCATGAGAATGTGACCCAAGAAAAGTGTGATTGGGACACATGGGATCACCTCTCAAGCTGTGGGACTTGGGCTCGAGGTGAACCTCTGGAGAATTCCTACTTCCTCTTCCTAAACTAAGTGTTGTACTACTCCTAGTGTAATAAAATGGTATCTAGTCCTATGCTAACATTTTCATGGGTTTTAGGGAAAGAGACTTGCAGAAATGAAACTATACTAGGGATGGTGATGCACCAAATAAAGGGTGTTTCTAGACTCAGGAAGGGTTAATTTGAAGAGGGTGTGTGCACCACAAGTCAACTTCACCTACTGCAACTTAGAGAGGGTACAAAATACCACAACACTAGGAAGCAACACAGTGTTCCCTTTGTTAAACTCAATAGACAAACAAGTTATTAGTCTTCCAGTGAAGAAGAATGAACTTGAGAAGGGTGAACACACCACAACTCAACTGCATGCAACGCTCCACCACTCGATAAGCACAGAAATCCAAGAATCTGCAATAGAACTTTGAACTTATCAGTAGTGTACCTGCAAGCATGAAAAATTCACAAAGAAGTATAGAATGATGAAAGGACCGAGATTAGTCACAAAACACACACTTTTATTACTTCAATAAGTGCAAAATGCATCATACATTTAGAAGAGACAATGGTTTCCATTACAGTCTTGAAAAGGAGGCTTGAAATTTCCCTCAACATACAAGGACAACTTGCAGAAGAGAGATGACTCTTGAAAAATACACACTTGCCTAAGACGTCTGGCCTTTCCAACCTATCTGACCTGTTGGAACCCTTTGGAATGAGCTTCCAACTTACATTTATAGAAGAATATGTGAGAGAGAAGAGGAAAGGTCATAATTACATTCCTAAATTGAAGGCACATGATGTATTTATTACAGTTGGTTGAACCACTTTGAGAAGGTTCCATCATGTGCTTCATTAAGGGACCAAGTTGACCTAGTCTTCTCAATTAATTAAGGGGAATATTTAAATAAAATATTTACAATAATAATAATAAATATTATTATTAAAATATTTAAATAAAAATATTAAATTAATTAAAATTACATGGTGGGACCCCCACGTTGACACACTCGAACAGGAGGGTCACATGAGAAATGGCCAAAAAGAGCCTGAACTCGGTGGTTGGCTCACCGAGCCAACTCACCGAGTTGGGTGACCACCGAGCTCCTTTAACCACTCACTCACATTTTCATCATTTTTATTTCCTCAAGCTCAACTAATGAGCTCCCTCAAGTTTTGACAGGAGCATCATTTGTTTTGTCAGGTTACACCAAGATCTCTCTATGAGCTATCTCGACCATTGTAACACACTTTGTTGAGTTCTTCTTTCCGAGCAACACAAAATGATCATCTTTTATGTTTTCTGAACTACATTCTCTCTAACTTGGTGAGCTCATTTTCATCTGTCACACTGACCACGAGTGTGAGCTCCTTTTCTTTTCACCTAGACAATGAGCCCATGTTACCTTCCCTCGAGTTTACTTATTCTGATCACATTTGCATAAGCTCCATTTTTTAGCATATTCACCACCTCGACAGTGATGACCTCCTCTTGTTCTAACATGCAAGAATTTGAGTCTCACAGCATCGATGCTTCACAGGATTAATTCAACTAATCAACTAAGATCTTCCATTCCCTCTCTTACCACCAAACTAGGGTTATCAATTTTATCCACCTTCAATATTGCTTTTTCTAAAATCTATATCCTATTGATTCATCATTGTGTTATGACTCTGAACTCTTTAAGGTGATCAGGCCAATCCAATATCAATTTTTAAATCACTTTTGCAATGACAAGTCAAATGCTCTATTGCCCAAATTTGGAGAGGATATTACTCTACTAATTTCCCTGACAAAAGCCCAAAACTGATTGTAGCTCAACTGTCATTATGAGCTTCAACAAATTTCCACATAAAAGTGAACTAAACTCGATGTTTACCCTTTAGACTCAATCTGGATCTACCACTTGTGATTCTCCTACATTTCTTGAGATTAAAATATCAACTAATCCTGAGTTAGAAAAAATCTTAACACCCTCCACCGATTGACATTGGCAGTTTGACTGGATGGTCGGGTTCCCAAGCTTACATCCCCTTGTGTATGAAATTCCTCTAGATCCAAGCTCTATCATGCACCACACTATATTTTTTCAATGTTGAGTACACCATTAAATTTAAATTTTCATCAAGATGACTTATCCTAGAAACTAAGATCAGCTCGACACTTCGAGGGGGAACATTCAAAACTCTCGTTGCTCAAAACTCAAGTACCAATATGATGTTCAAGTACCACATACTAGCTCCTATAAAACTATTCCTATGTTACAATGTCATATTCCACAATTTTTGACACATGAGCTTGTCTCAAAAGGATAAGTTGCCAAATGGTGATCTCTGGTTCTTCTATGTTCAATGGCATGCATCCACTAACCCAAACCATGTTGCATAGTTAAGTCTACAGTTACATTTCTCGTGTGTACCCTAAAAATGATATGAGTTCATTACAACGAGTAATCTCATGCTCAAAATTATAGTTCCTTCGTCTTGTGTGATTCTCATAACTTATTGATCTTTGCAAGCCCGAACCAACTTCTTGTCAATGCGCATGATAATCTTCTGTTATCGAGCTATATGTCATATTACCTCCCTTGGGAATTCAATTCAAGGTTCCTCTGACTCAGTGAGATTGTTTGTGTCATCATGTACACCTTGACCTTATCTCCGAGCTAAGTGAAAGATTAACTTATGACGAGTTTCTCTTGTCATCGTTGATCACATGTTAAATTCTTTATCGAAATTACTCCTCTGAGCACCACCATGAGTTCATCACATGTATTATGTGTATTGAGATCACTCAAATGGTCACCTGACCTTCACTATTATCTAATCACCATACTCATGTTGAGCTATATGATCATGGTCGAGCATGCACTAACGAGCTTACCTGGAAATTTGTGTGTTTTTCATGAAATGTAATGGAAGAGGTCTAGACCTGTAAGTCCAATCCACCCTTCATCACTAATTTGAAGTCAAGCTCCTTCATTAGACAATCATCATGCTCAAGACTATTTTCTATGACTCACCTTTCACAAAAATATTACCACATAATACACCACTTGGGTAAGGTATTATGAGCTATGTATATTTATTGCATTCATCTAGATGAATGAGTCTTAGTGTAGAGTTTCCAGGTTTCTACCAAATTCCCACTTAAAATTAGATGGAACTAGAAGGATGGCTCAACACAGCCAAAAGACTATTGGCTAGAACTTGCATCAAATGCTTCATGTGTGGGGAATGACCATGTGGCCCACCATCATTGGAACCCCACTTGGTGAATTAAAGATCTTGTGTTTGGCAACAAAACTCGAGAACTATGCAACCATTTGGCCATCTTAAGGTGTGGTTGTATGGATTATATTTTAATAGTGACCCACATCCTTGGAAAACATGTCATATTCAAACCCGATGTGGAACTTGACTGGACTTGACTCAATGTATTGGCATAACATGGTCAAAACCATCCTTAGTATGTTCAACCCGATTGAGTTCAATGTGATGGCTTACTTCTGGTCATTCCTATGAGTGCTTTGATTGTTAAAATGGATCAAGCTCACAGTGAGCCAACATCTGATCCAACATCTAATGACGAACGAGTTAATCATTACACCATACGTGAACCAGTCACTTGCAATCGAAAATTGTGACCATGTGCTTCAAGCTCACCTATTTATCTCTTAGATCTCGATCAATTGAGCTATGTCCCAACAATCTATTGAGTTCTTCCTTAACTTGGAACTCTGCCCCTGCGTCGACGAGTTATCCATCGATCTCTGTTTGAATTCGAACTCATTCTTTTTACATCGGTCCTTGATTGACTCACTTGAGATTTTTTATGGTTAATTCACCAACATGGCCAAGACTCATTGATCTCATTCTTTTCTTGACCGAGTTATGTTTGAAGATCCTTCTAAGGCATCATGAAAGTATAGAAGAACAACGGAAAATTTTATACACCAATTTTGACAATTTTAGCTTGCATCCTTTCAGGCTTGCAAAATAGCCTCATAGCTAGATATATTCCTTAAAATTGAAGCCTTGGCCCTCGATGCTTCTTCCACAACCTCCTTTTGTTTAGGGAGGCATGCTGGTCCTTCCTCCAAAAGTAGACAAACTATTGTGTGCAGATAATGCAACTCAGACTTAAAATCCCATGGCACCTTCTCCTAAAAAATCAGGCCTCTTCTGTAAGATCTCATCCACTATCTATTCGGCCATCTTCTTAACATTTTGTGCCTAAGCCAATGCATTATCCCACTCCTGGATGAGTCATTTGATCTCTCTGTCTTTATCCTTCTTATCATCTAACAATGCCTGTATTGTTTCCACCTTATCAATATTCCAACACGCTACTTCTCTTGACACTTTAACCAATGTGTTGCTCACCTGTTCATCTAAAAACCATGTGGGCTTGATGGTCATATTGCATGTATGTGGTGCCTTCCTTATCTTCTTTGAACTACACGACTCCATGCAGACATCAAAATAGGGCTCATCTATATGAGTCTGCATACTCCATGATAACTGCTTACGAGTGCACATATATTCCATCTCTGGGTCCATCCAATCCCAACCATACAATTACTTATTGAGCAGAGTGCTCTGAAAATGGATGTGAATAATTTTTGACGTGTCATCCATATAGCCCAAATTCTGAGTACCTACTGCCTCTTCAATTTCATGCTGAACTATATGTTCCCCAATGTCCTCATGAATATATGCGCCCTTGTCTTACTGTACCATAATTCCTGCATCCTACTACATAGTACCACCCACATTCTAGTCTACTTCTTCATTCTCTTCTTCCTTCAGTGTGGGGCATACTAAAGACTTCTGTGTCTCCACTGGAACTGCTTTCTCCTTCACCTAAGAATTATTCATGGATACTCATGTTTTGGTCTATAGTCTTATAGACTACATGATCTCCAATATCCATATCCTCCTACATTTCCACGTTGGGGGTGGCCTCTACTCTACACTCTCCCATACTTGGACTGGCCTCCTCATTCTTCGCGCTTGGATGCAGGGAATCCTCCTCACTATCCTTTACTGAAACATATTTTCTATGATTTTTCCTTTCTTCTTCCTCATTCTTTACAGGAGTTATGCATAGTGATCTTCTTACCGATTGCAAAGTCCATACGCCAGTGTCTCTAGATGTGTGCCTTCTCTGTAGAATGCTCCTTGTATGAATCAGTCTAATGCTATCTTTTGGTTCCTCCTACTCTAGAAAGTTCTCTAATCCAGTAGGCATTGGATCTTCTTGAGTAGGGGGTGTCGATGCAACTTGCTTTGAGGTTCCTACTATCCGCATCTTCTTTGAAGGTCCCAGAAGTGTCATATTTGTGCCATTCGCCACCTTGCCATCCTTGAACCTTGGCCTCAGATAGATGTACACACGCATTGGTTCAATTTGTCCTACGACCAAACTCTCTAGCATAATTTCCACTTTTTTAGACTCCATTGTTTAAACATAGGCCTCTTCACCTGGCCATACATAGGTCTTGTGCAGAATGTGAACATCTGTGTCTACTTTATCTACGTCAAGCTGGAGTGTGCGCGCGTCATGGAAACTGTTCACAGAGTCTCTAAAGTACCTTGCAGTAAATGTGAATGACAAATTACACCATGGGATTTTCTCACCAGACTTCATATGGAAGCACCCTAAGATGAAGTGTTGGTAAACCAAAAATTCAGCTTCTTTGTTTAACACCTTGTGAAATTCGTGTGGAATGTGCCATTCTCCCTTAATCGCCCTGCGTAGCCTCCTGAACTACTTATCTAGGCACTCCTTATATGTATTAGAAATAGCCCCACACAGAGTATACTTAGCATATTTCTTTGCTGGGGATATGTTTTCCAATGGAAACTCCCAGATGTTCTCCCTTGGTTCGTTGGGTACGCCAATTTCACTAAATACAATCAACAAGAGGATGGTGCCCCAAGTTATTTTCTCACCTTTATCTTCAATGTACCCATCGATGTTGTAGCATGTATTATTTACCATATTTTTCACTATATGCAACCAACACATATTTACCTCATTTCTCTTTACTAAGTGTGCTGCAACCCTTGTGGCCATGTCTGCAATGTTGGTTACTTTAAAGGCTCGTCCCACCTTCTTATACTAATGTATGGTGGTCGTCACATCAATGCCCTCATTGTATTATAAATCACCAATGATCTCTGAGCCTGAATCACATAACCCTGTCACCTTCCCAATCAACTTGGCGGTGATCCTCATTCCCCTGCCCGCAAAGTAGAAAAAATATTCATGCATGTGCGACATGAGCCATTGATATAACTACTTAGGATTCCTAAAATAGGGTAATTTTAGAATTTACATGACCCCCACGCTGTCAAGTAACCTCTTCATGGAGGTGTCTAAAACCCTAGTGTCGTCTGCCAACCGCCGGTTAGTTTTCCTGTAAACTTCTGCTACAATGTCCTTCAGGCACTTCTCAGTTTGGTGGTTGATTTCCAAAACCATACAATGTGTTATTCTTATCTTCCATGGCCACCCCTCAATCACCTCTTCTAGATATAACATTTAAATTAACCATTCTTCTATTGGGTCATCAACCTCCTTCTCTATAGATGGAGCCCTCCGTGGCACCATTGCTCCTTTCGATCCTATAAGTGCGAACAAAACCAAGTCACCCCCTCATCGCAACATGCTTCTAATCTTGATAGGTTTACTCAATCTATAGAGTGCTCCTTGTCTCCAGCTCTTATTCACACTTCTCAATTTTCTTCGAACTCGTAAGGTAACAAATGACGTTGTAAACGCCAACTTTATTACAAGTTTAAAAAATCCCCTTCCTTAATTGTTCCACCTACCATCATACATGACATTAATTTCCATTGAGTGAATTTTTTGCTTCTTTGTCCCACGCCCCAATCTCTCGTACCTCAAACTTTTTTGCCTCAGTCATAACTTTTTGGAGCGCCACTACTTATCTGTCACAGATCTCCTCTACACCCCCTAAATGACCTTCAGATCTACAGTCCAGAATTGGGTCATTTAGTGTGATTGCACAACATTGAGTTTTCTCCAAGGTGTGGGACCTTGCAAGGTGAGAAAACTCTCCAGAGAAAGTTGGTTCTTACTCCTCTGTTTAGGTGTATGCATGAATTTGCAGAGGTTCAATACTGATTCCTATTCTAAATTCCAAGGAGACAGAGTTAAGAGATGCAAAAGGAAATAAAACTGAGTAAAAATGGTGATACACCAAAGGAGTGATGAAATTTTGTCTTGCAAATAAACACAAATCATAGATATGTAACACCAAGCATGCACAGATTGCCAGAATGTAATGAAAGACCAGAAAACAATAATATATGCATGAGAGGATTGAAAGAAATCATTCACAAAACATGCATTACCATTCCCAAATTTGATACAATGCATTACACTGGCAGAAAGGCAAAAAACATGTCACAGGTTCCATGGAAGGTTTGAAACTCCTCAAATTCATGTGCCAAGGGGAAGAGGGGAGTCTGCAAGAAACAAAATGTTCAACCCTTTACCAATGAGCCAAATCTGGCTTTTAACAATGAAAAACAGAGTCCAGGAAGGAGAAACGTGAGAAAGTTGAAAATGAATGTTCAACCACTAACAAAGATTCATCAAAATGGCATGGGTACCCTTAAAATTCCATTCCCCAAGATTTTTGACCATGCTGGAGAAGAATGGAAGCCATACTGCATTAAAACTGGTGGTTGAATGTCAGTTCTACTCTTTTTCCCATGCCAAAGGTTTTTTATTTTTCTCCCCAAATTCCACCAAAAACAAAATTGAAGAATCCATCATGTAGAGAATTTCAATAGCTTTCCAATGACACCAAGAATGTAAAAATCTGAGCTCTGGATCAAAAGTTATGCCCCTCTGAAGATTTAGGCAAAAACTGGCAAAATTAGGGCAAAAAATGGATTCGCGGGCCAAAATTTGAATTTTTTCCCTTTTGGAAAATTTTCCCAAAAACCTCCATGCCTCCACCGCCTCTGACATGTGTCACCTTCCCATTGGTTGATCCATGGGCTCAAACCTCACTTTTACTTCCATTTTTTTAATTGGGAAAATTTTCCAAAATTAGGTCCGCGCCCCGCCGCTCCGCTGACACGTGGCAGCTTCTGGTTCGCCAATGGGAATGCGGGCTTCATCCTTTACCTTTTACACCTTTCAACCATCTTTGGAAAATTTTCCCAAATCCCTCCAACTCCACCATTCCACCACTGACAGGACACGTGGCGCCTTCACAGTTCTCGGCGGACCTGTGGGCTAAAATTTTGCTTTGGATTCGCCAACTCCCTTGGCAATTTTTTAAACCCTCCAGCGGCCCGACCTCCTCCACCACGTGGCACTTTCCCATCTCCTTGTGGGGGGCCAAAATCTTCCCTTTGCGCCAATTGAACCAAATTTTCTAACTTCCCCCGACACCCACTGCTCCGCCATGACACGTGTCATCGTCCTATTGGTTGTGGGCCTTCCCAGGGAAAATTTCCCCCAAAAACTCCGCCAAGCCATAACTTGAAAAATACAAGGAGTTAGAAGGAAAATTTTACCTTTCTGGAAAGGTGAGAAAATTCTCTATCTGATGAAGCCATTTCCAGATAATTTTGAGTGCCTAAAAAGTGAAAAAATTTGACTGAGGCACAAGGAAGGAAGGAATGAAGGAAAGTTAGCCAAAATAAGCAGGGGGCTTATTTTGGATAACAATTTTGGTGACTCAGAGGGGTCATCTGCCTGCTAGATGAAGTGACCAGCTACCTGAAGCAATCCATTGGGCAATGGAGTCATGAACTTAACTGCTTGTTACTCTCAATCCATTAGAAAATCTCTAGAATGAAGATTGTGAGAGTAGAACATTACTTGATCTGGAACATGATCTGCAAAAGATGCATCCTTGGGACAACAAAACCTGTGCCAAAGCACTTAGGGAAATGTAAAACTAAGCTACAACAAAACAATGTGCATAAGCACTTGGAGGAATAAAAATCTAAGCTAATATGTACAAGGTGAGAAGTTTCCCTTCTAGTAGCAATGCTTTAGATGGATTCCATTAACTGGAATCTGCAGTTCTTCACCATCCAATGTAGACAATTGGAAGGCATTGTTGTCCTTGCATTTTGTGACCATGTAGGGGCCACTCCAAATGGCATCAAACTTTGAATGCCTTCCTGGCTTTGCTCGGTCTGCATCCCATTTCAACACTAGATCTCCAACTTGGAAGGTTCTAGCCTTAGCTTTCCTATCAAAGCTTCTCTTGATCAAAGCTTGGTCCTTCTCCATTGTTTGGGCTGCAAGCTCTCTGATTTCTTGGAGTTCCATCAATTCTGCATATCTAACCTCCATGGGTTCAAACTCCAACAATTCCAATTGCTTCATGAGTTCCAATGTTGGCAACTCAAGTGACATAGGCAAGATTACCTCTCTCCCATAAACAAGTCTGAATGGAGAGTTACCTGTGGATCTCTTGGGAGTTATCCTATCAGCCCATAGAGCTGATTTGAGCTTAGTGTGCCAAGTCCTCTGATTCTCATCAAGAGTCCTCTTGATGATCCTTAATAGATTCTTGTTTGTAGATTCAGCTTGGCCATTACCTTGAGGGTAATAATTTGATGAAGTGCTCAAATAGATCCCATTTCTAACAGCCCATTCAGTGACCCTTGATCCTATGAATGCCAATGCATTATCTGATATTATAGTGGTAGGTATGCCAAATCTGGTTGTTATCCCCTCATAGAAGTCTAGAATGCTAGATTCATTTGCCTCTTTGAGTGCCACCGCCTCAGTCCATTTTGTGAAGTAGTCTGTTGCTGTTAGAATCCACTTGTGTCCTTGGCTTGAGTTTGGATTAATGACTCCAATGAAGTCCAAACCCCATTGCATGAATGGCTGGTCAACTGAGATTGGGTGCAATGGAAGTGCTGCTAATCTCTCTTTACCTGTGAAGAATGCACAATTCTTGCACCTCTTGATCCATGCATAACAATCACTAAACATTTTGGGCCAATAATAACCAGCCTTCATGATCTTGAGAGCTGTCACTCTTGGAGAAAAATGACCCCCAGCTGATCCACCATGGAACTCTTCTAACATTATCTCAATCTGATTTGTCTCAATGCATCTCAGCAACACTCCATTGATATCCTTTTTGAACAAGATGCCATCAACAAGTGCATATGGAATAGCCTGCAATCTGAAGTGTCTTCTTTTGGCTTTGTTCATCTCTGGAGGGCATAGGCCTATTTGTAAGAAGTGCATTATGTCTTGGGTCCAGCAAGGAGTGAGCATACCACCATTTTCTTCTTGAACATCTCTTTGTTCTTGGTTGTCTTGCAACACCAAAACAACATTCTTCTCTTTGCTTGCTTCAATTGATTGGCTCAAGGCCAATTGCTCACACAATCCCTTTCCTCAGACCAGCTTGGTGACTTTGATCTCAATGTCATACTCCATGACATGAGTAATCCACCCTGCACGTTTTTCATTTAGATCTTTGTTGAGGAGGAAGTCTTTAACTCCCACATGAGAAACCAACAGTTGAACCTTGTTGTTTGAAACTAGATGCTTAAATTTCTTCAAGCTCCTAATCACTGCAAGAACATGCTTCTCAATGAAGGAATACCTTACTTCATAGTCCTCCAAGCTTTGGCTAAAGAAGGCAATTGGCTGCTCTACATTTTCTTCATTCTGCTGTACTAAAATTGCAGAAATTGTATCATCACTGCCAAATGCATAAAGGATGAAATCTTTGGAGAAATCTGGGTTAATGAGAGTTGGAGCTTGTGAGATAGCTTCTTTGATTGCCTCAAAACTTCCTTACCTTCAGCTGTCCATTTGAATGCCATACTTTTCTTCAACATCATAGTTATTGGCTTGATAAGGGCTGCAAAGTTTGGAACAAACCTTCGAACAAAATTGATTCTTCCCAAGAAAATTTGAAGAGCCTTCTTATGCCTTGGCAATGGCAGTGCTCTTATTGCTTCAACCCTCTCTGGATCAATTGCTAACCCTTCTTTGGAAACAATGTGGCCTAGGAGCTTGCCTTCATGAGCTAGGAAAATGCATTTTTTGGGATTCAAGGATACCCCAAATCTTCTACATCTTTGGAACACTTGTCTCAAATGAAAGAGATGATCTGCTGCATTTTTAGAAAATACAGTAATATCATCTAGGTATATCAGCACTATTTTGTTGATCAATCCCTTGAACGCCATATCCATTGCCCTTTGGAAAGTAGCTCCGGCGTTGGACAACCCAAATGGCATTTTTCTATATGCATAGGTTCCCCATTTGGTGGTGAAGGCTGTTTTGAATTGATCATCTTCCTTTACCATGATCTGATTATACCCTGAATAACCATCTAGCAATGAAAACCTCTCAGAGCCAGCAACAACTTGTAAAATCTGCTCCATAGAAGGAAGTGGGTAGTGATCCTTGAGGGATGCTCTATTCAAATCTCTAAAGTCTACACACAACCTGATTTCTCCACTCTTCTTTCTAACTGGAACCAAGCTTGCAACCCAGCTTGAATGCTTTATGGGGAATATGATACTTGCCTCTATTAACTTATTCGTTTCCTTTTTCATGAGAGGCTCAATGTGTGGATTGACCGGTCTTTGTTTTTTCCTGATGGGTTTAGCACTTGGATCTAGTTCAATTGTGTGTTGAGCTAGCTTGGGATTGAAACCTCTCAAGTCTTCATAGCTCCAAGAAAATACATCTGGGAACTCTTGGAAAAGTTGCATGAACTCATACCTTTCTTGCTCGGTTGCCACTTTACCAATTTGAAGTGATTTGCCTTCTCCAACTGAGATGGGCTCTGAATCTTCTCCCTTGACTTGGATGTTTGCTTTCTCTTTCCTAAATTGATCATTAGGATTAAAGATAGACTCTAAAGTCACAAGTCCTTTTGGTAGTTTGTTGGTTCTCAACTGTACCACTTGATCACCATACTGTTGTTCTAACTTTTCCTGATTTTTGGCTGAGAACTCAGCTTCTTCTTGCAAGAAATTGATGATTTGTTGGTCACTCTCAAACACTTGCCAACTTACATTATTGTCTGGTACTGATGGCCTCACAATCACATGGATGTTTGGCTGCATTTTATCCCTTTTGATACTCTCTACAACATCAAAAGTTGCTCCAACTGCTGCAAGCCTATCAGCAGCTTGGTTTTCTTTCCTAGGGATGGAGTTGATGCCAAAGCCCTCAAAATCCTCAATGAGGTCCCACACCCTATTCTTATAACTCTTGAGCAGGTCATTCTTGGTAGCATGTTGTCCTTTAACTTGATTAACAATCAGCTCACTATCACCAAAGACTTGTAAGTTCTTGATGCCTCTTTTCCTTGACCAATGCAACCCATGTATCAAGGCTTCATATTCAGCAGTGTTGTTAGAACATGCAAACTGAAATCTAAAGGTTGAATAATACTTAATGCCTTGAGGTGAAACAAGCATAGCTCCTCCTCCTGCACCTTGTCTACTTCTTGATCCATCAAAGAACAGTTGCCATACCTCATTATCATCTTTATGGTCTGGCTTGGTGATGCTAGGAATAGGCTGATTTTCTTCATGCATGTAATAGACTCCTAGTTCAGATTCCTCTATTTCCTTGTAGGGATCAAAAGCATGTATCTTGCTTGCCCATTCATCAAGAGTCAAATCTGGGATACTTCCAACTTTGGTATCAGCTTCATGTGTGTTTGGATAATCCTCTTGATCAAATGTTGAACAGTTGGCATTGATTGGGCTTGGAGTATGAGGCTCAATGTGAAAGTTTGCAATAGGTTCGGACCTGATTGTGGCCTTGGCTCCATATCTTGTCCTAAACAACATGTGTGACCAATCATCAGATAAGTAGCCTCCAATTTTAGCTGTGAAATCCCTTGACAAACATATGGCGAAGAGTGGTGGTAAATCTATCACTGACACATCTTGCAAAATAGTGACATTGGGGCATGCATGCAAAGTGAGGCTCAAATATTTAATTACCCCAACTGTGGCTACTACTGTCCCATCTAATTGCACCACCCCCTTGGATATGACTTCATATTGGAGGCCCAGCTGATCAGCTATTTGCTTGGGCATCACAGAACTACTTGCCCCAGAATCAATCATGCAATTATGTACTAGTTTATCCCCAATGATCAATGAAACATAGAATGGAGGGGGCTTCAAAACTTTACCTTGCTGTCCTCCAAGATTTCCCTCAGGCTGAGTAGCATTTGTGAGTACCTTCTCTTGCATATGAGCTTGCTGATTTGAGGTTGACCAATTCTTCATGGCAGCTTGTAGTAGATCCCTTTGGCCTGGGATGGATAGTGACTCCCACATAGATATGTTCACATTTGTCTTCTTCATTTGTTCAATGATGCTAAATGGGGTTGAAACATCCCTTTGCTTCCCCTTAGTCTGCACATTCTTCTCTTGTACATGGGTTGCAACAACCGGTATTTGAGCTGGTCTAGAAGGTGGCTTGGGCTGTCCTTGCACATTTGGAACTACATTTTGCTTGCCAACACCTTGTGGAGTGATGGAAGGTTGTGGATCACCTGGGGCTAATGACTGCCCTTCACCAATGTTCCTCTTCTTTAACCGTGTGTTAGCTGCTACACTCTGAGCAGGTGTTTGATTCACACCACAAAAATCTTCAGCTTGCCAATTCACAAGTGTAGTCTCATTTGGAGTTGTATCTTGCTGAGATGTTCCTTGTTGTTGGTTTGTTTCTTGATTCACCTCACTCTCTACCCCAGTTGTTGTCACCATCAAAGCTTGGTTCAAAGCACCATTGAAGCACATAGATTGGTTGTGAGGTTCACTACATGGGAAACACCAGTCATACTCTTGAGCTACATTATTTTGCACTGGCACTAAGGCTTTAGAGGTGGATGCAACATTGGGGTTATAAGGCTGAAATGGTCTATTGGCAGGAGGCCTTACTTGATTTTGATTTGCAGCTGGATTGGGTGGCCTATTAGGCTGATATGGTTGTCTATTAGGCTGAGTTTGAGACTGATAAGAAGGCCTAAAACTTTGAGCTTGTTGTCTCTTGAGTGTAACCAGCTCATTGCCTAAATTTTGTAATTGTTTCATAACTTCTTGAAGCTCATTTGAGGCACTAGAGGATGAAGTAGAAGTTTCATTTGAACTCTGATTTCTAGGAGTGGGAATAGGAGCTAAAGTAGGTGCTTGACTAGTACTTGGGCTTTCCAAGTCTGGATATAAGGGCATAGGAGGCCTAGGTGCAAGTTTACCAGCTTGGATCAAACAATTCTCAGCCCTAATGGCGATGTTGTAAGCTACAGGTATAGTTGCACCTCCCATGGATTGAATTAACATAGAAATGTCAGAATTTAAAGCCTTGAGAAAGTATAAGAAAGCACCTTGAGCTGTTGGCCTCACTGTCACTGGGATTCTATCCCATGTCCTTTGAAATCTGAAATTGAAGTCTGTTAGCTACTCATTGGGAGCTCTCTTGATAGTTGTCAGTTGCTCCAATAGAGACAAGTTGTCCCCCTTTTCTCCAAACTGGTTGTGGAGAGCTATGCACAACTGGTTCCAATTTTGAATAGATCCTACCTCAAGGCTCCTAAACCATTGAAAGGATTTCCCTTTGAATGAAGATGCCAACAATTTGACAGCAATTTGCATCTCAACAATCTCATGGATTGCACAAACATTAGCAATGTCTTTGACATGATCACCAGGAGTGGTCTGATTTTCCCCAGTAAAGTATGGAATATTCTTCAATGCTGCAATTGGAACTAGGTTTTGTGCATTGAGAGCAAGTGGGCTGCTACCAGTAAAGTTGACATAAGGATTGGGTTGTGCCATTATGATTGGCCTGAGAACCCTTGTTGATTGGGTGAAAGGTCTACCAGGTGGAGGAGTTGATAGAGTTCTGTTTGGTGGAGATGGAGACCTTTGAATCCTCCTTCCCCTCTCTCTTCTTCCTGGGGATAATTATAGATACTCAGACAATCCCTCTTCTCTGGCCCTTGACCTTGTTTGGATTCTTCTCATGAATCTTCAAACCTGGACTGCTGAAACCAGTTGATTCTATCCTTTTGGAGTCGCCAGATGTGCAAATCAGGGCTCTTTTCAAGCAAGAAACTTACAAAAAATGCACATCAACTTTGTTGTAATGAAGATGAAGACCTCTAAGGTCCCACCGGGCATGCCAAAACTGTTAGTGCAAATCTACAGCACCCCCTAAATGACCTTCAGATCTGCAGTTCAGAATTGGGTCATTTAGTGTGATTGCACAACATTGAGTTTTCTCCAAGGTGTGGGACCTTGCAAGGTGAGAAAAATCTCCAGATTGAAGTTGGTTCTTACTCCTCTGTTTAGGTGTATGCATGAATTTGTAGAGGTTCAATACTAATTCCTACTCTAAATTCCAAGGAGACAGAGTTAAAAGATACAAAAGGAAGTAAAACTAAGTAAAAATGGTGATACACCAAAGGAGTGATGAACTTCTGTCTTGCAAATAAACACAAATCATAGAAATGTAACACCAAGCATGCACAGATTGCCAGAATGTAATGAAAGACCAGAAAACAATAATATATGCATGAGAGGATTGAAAGAAATCATTCACAAAACATGCATTACCATTCCCAAATTTGATACAATGAATTACACTGGCAGAAAGGAAAAAAATGTGTCACAGGTTCCATGGAAGGTCTGAAACTCCTCAAATTCACATGCCAAGGGGAAGAGGGGAGTCTGCAAGAAACAAAAATGTTCAACCCTTTACAAATGAGCCAAATTTGGCTTTTAACAATGAAAAAACAGAGTCCAAGAAGGAGAAATGTGGGAAAGTTGAAAATGAATGTTCAACCACCAACCAGATTCATCAAAATGGCATGGGTACCCTTAAAATTTCATTCCCCAAGATTTTTGACCATGCTGGAGAAGAATGGAAGCCATACTGCATTAAAACTGGTGGTTGAATGTCAGTTCTACTCTTTTTCTCGTGCCAAAGGCATTTTTTATTTTTCACCCACTAAATTCCACCAAAAAACAAAATTGAAGACTCCATTGTGTAGAGGACTTCAATATCTTTCCAATGACACCAAGAACACAAAAATATGAGCTCTGGATCAAAAGTTATGCCCCTCTGAAGATTTAGGGCAAAAACTGGCAAAATTAGGGCAAAAAATGGATTCACGGGCCAAAATTTGAATTTTTCCCTTTTGGAAAATTTTCCTCAAAAACCTCCCACCTCCACCACTTTGTTGACACATGGCACCTTCCCATTTGTTGATGAAATGCGGGCTCAAACCTCACTTTTCTTTTCGATTTTTTTCCCTTTGGAAAATTTTCCCAAAAAAGGTCTGCGCTCCGCCGCTCCACTCGCTGCCACGTGACACGCTTCTTTCACCAATGGGATTGTGGGCTCATCCTTTTCTTTTACCATCTTTTGGTTCTTTGGAAAATTTTCCAAATAGCTCCGTGCCTCCGACCATTCCACCACTCCTAGGACACGTGGCACCTTCACATTTCTTTGGCGGGCTGTGGGCCAAAATTTTCCCCTTTGACGCCTCCGCCAACTCCCAAAATTTTTGAAGTTATCTCTGCCGGGACCTCCTCTGCCACGTGGCACCTTCTCATCTCCTTACGGGCTTTCGGGCCAAAATTTTCCTTTTGCACCAATTGACCAAAGCGTCAAAACTCTAACTTCCCCCGACGCCCGTTGCTGCCATGACACGTGTCATCATCCTATTGGTTGTGGGCCTTCCCAGGGAAAATTTCCCCCAAAAACTCTACTGAGCCATAACTTGCAAAATACAAGGAGTTAGAAGGAAAATTTTACCTTTCTGGAAAGGTGAGAAAATTCTCTATCTGATGAAGCCATTTCTAGATAATTTTGAGTGCCTGAAAAGTGAAAAAAATTGACTGAGGCACAAGGAAGGAAGGAATGAAGGAAAGTTAGCCAAAAATAAGCAGGGGGCTTATTTTGGATACTCACTTGGTCTCTTTTGATGTGACAAGTTCATACCAATCTTTTCCAACAATTATTCCTTCTAGATAGCATCTCGAAGAAATTTCTCTCAGCAAGTCATTTCTTCCCTCCTTGAACCAACTCAACTTGGCATCCAGACCCAAGAAGTTCCTGCTACTACTTCCTTCTTGGACATGAGCCAGCTATTCCTTGCAGACAATCTATTGCATCTCCACCTTCTCTATAACTCATTCAATGGCCGAATCAAGAACCCTAGACCCTTTTGCATTCAAACTCGAATTTGCCCTAGGTGTCAAACCTCACGAAATCGCTAGCTCTATGCTCTTCTCTACTTTCCTTCTTCAATTCAAAATCTTCTGTAAATTTCTAGGGATAATAATATAATTCAAATGCAAGATCTTCCTCAACCACGCTTAGTTTCACTCTCTTCACACCTCCTGAATCTACATAACAGACTCTTCATTACTTGGATGCATTTTGAATTTTTAGTGCATTTATTTCCTCCATGCTTCCAACATATCCTCTTATTCATTCATAAAATTTGTGATTTACGCGTGCTTGTACATGACTTCGCGCCCCACTATAACCTTGGAAACACCTAGCGTGCTCTTTGCTACCTTCTGGTCATAGACTTATCTTCAGCTTGCGTCCATGTGCCCGAGATACCTGCCTCAAATCATTGTGCCTTCTCTTGGTCAAAGCTATCATGGCCTCTTCTTTCCTTGCATTATACTACTTCCTTTGGGACTCAATCTCCATCCTATGGTCATTCTTGAAAAGCAATCTTTCCATTTTTCAAAAGCACCTATATGTGGCAGCTTACTCTTTTCACCTAGTTTCCAATTTTTACAGCCTCATACCCATGATTTCACCATCTACCCCACAATAAAATTATGTGTAGTCCTCTGCACATCAATCCTCAAACTTAAAAATATTGTAGTTAGCTTCATGTGCGCAAACATGCTTATTAAACACAAAACAAAAACTAAATTGACAAATCATAGTGATGATGAAGGAAATATATTAAAGGAAATACATAAAGGAAAAAATATTCTAATTGTAAATACTACCTTATTACAAACACCAAGAAGACTTATTTATAGTAGGGCTTCAACCTACTCCCGTTGAAATAACTGGGTAACCATATTCCATCTAGCACCTCTAATTGGAAAGCACCTGATTCAATTATGTGAGTGATAACATATGGTCCCAACCAATGCACCTTAAGCTTTCTTGGGTGGCGCAAGAAACTTAGAATCATAAAGAAGTACCATCTTTCCAACCTCAAGCTTCTTATCCTTGATGTCTATCATGTCATGCCTTTTTTGCTTGCCTTTTCTTGCTTCTGACTCCAACATGCTATGGCTCATTACTCATCCAGCTAAATCAATCTTCTTAATTCATTCTTCCAAATGCTTGTCTCATCAGCTAGACCTCCTAGCGTGCGCGCAATACACAAAGAAGGTAACATGAATTCCATGGGAAGAACTTAGCTTCCATGCCAAACACCAACTGAAATGATGTGGCCTTGTCCAACCTATTTATAGGTTGTTCTATATGCCCAAAGAACAACAGAAACTTTATCATCCCAATCTTTCCTTCCAACATGACAAATTTTTGTCAAAGTTTGGCTCAATATCTTGTTGAAACCCTCAGCAATTCCATTTTCCTGAGGGTGATAAGGTGTAGTCTTATGGTGTGAAACCATAAATTCATCCAATAATATCCTGATTGTCTCATTCAAAAAGTGAGTTCCCCTATCACTTTTCAAACTTAAAGGACATCCATACCTTGGTAAGAATATTTTCCCACAAGAACCTTGTTATTGTAGCTGTTGTACAATCCTTCGTAGGTGCACTGCTTTCTACCCACCTTGTAAGATAATTTGTACAAGTGATGATGTAGTGCGATCCAGTTCTATGCGTAATGGCTAGGGAAATAGGACCCACAAAGTCAATTTCCCACTTCTCAAAAGGTTATGCACTAGTAATAGGCCTCAAAGGAATTTCATCTCTCTTCCTAGGTTTGCCAAATCATGGACAGTGATCACATGCCTTACAATATTCTTTACAATCCTTGTACAAGGTCTCCCACCATAAACCAGCTAGTAGAATCTTGCACGTAGTGGCATCACCTGCATAGTGTCCACCTGCAATACCACCATGAGCCTCCTCCATGATTGTCATTCGCTCATGCTCCAGTACACACCAGCACAATACTTCATCTTGGCCTAGTTTGTATAAGTCACCACTGATCAACATGAAAGGTGCGACGCAAATTGCAAGTTGTTTCTTTTCCAAGGCCTTCATTCCTTTGGGTGCCATACCTGTGCGTAAAAAGACAACAATATCCTCTAATTCTGAGGGTGCACAGTTTAACCTGTATAACTATGCATCTAGCATTGTATCTTCAATACTTTATGCATCCTCTCCTGATTGAATCCTTGACAAATGATCTGGACCAGAACTATTTGTACCTGGCTTTATCATAATTGTAAAGTCAAACTCCTAGAATAAGAGAACCCATCGGCATATGTGCCCCTGTAAGATGGGATTTGTTCACCAAGTATCTCAATGCCATGTGATCTGTATATAAAAAAAAGGTGTTACTAACTTAAGAACTTTCTGAACTTATGCAGTGCGTAGATCATTGACAAAGCCTCACGCTCCGTAGTTGTATAATTTTATTCTTTGCAGGAGTCAACTTTCTACTAGAAAAGAAAATAGGATGATCTACAATACCTTCTCTAGGATGAGCTAGAACTATGCCAATGGCCATGCCAGAGGCATCCACATGTACATGAAAAGGTATATTCCATGAAGGAAAATGTAGAATAGGTGTTGTCGTAAGCCTTTCTTTCAGCGATTTGAATGCGCGTTGTTGTAGTTCTCCCCAATAGAACTTGCCTTTACCCTTTAATAACTCCTCCAAGGGTGCGACAATCTTAGCATATCCTTTGATAATTTTTTGAAATACCTGTATGGCCTAAGAATCCATGCACCTCACTCTGACTAGTAGGCTCCTCCAAGCCTAAGATGACTGCAACCTTAGCTGGATCTACTAACAAACCCTCCTTGCAGATGATATGCCCTAGCAGAGTTCCAAAAGGTGTAGCAAATACACACTTCTTGATATTTAAAGAGATGCTTAACTGTCTACACCTCTCAAACATTAACCTCAAATTGTCACAATGATCCTTGACAAGCCCATACATGGTCCAATCATCCAAGTAAACCTGCAAGAATTTGTGAATAAAATCCTGGAATGCTTGAACAACAATGCACAAAAATACTACAGGTGTTCTTCAATCCAAAGGGCATCACCATGTATGCAAAACTTCCCCATTCAATGGTGAAAGTTGTCTTCTCTTGATCTTCTTTAGCAATTCTTACTTGATGATACCCAAAAAATCCATCTGTAAAAGAGTAAATTTTGTGCCCTGCAATGCCTTCCAATATTTCTTCAGTGAATGGTGTAGGGAAAGGATCAATCACACATGCAACATTCAACTCCCTGTAGTCCACACAAATCTTGATTCTTCCATCTTTCTTTATGTTGATTACCATAGGGCTAACCCACTCTGATTCCTCTATGGGCTCAATGATGCCATATTTCAACATCTTGTCAATTTCTTCTTTAACTTTTACACACATGTTAGGGTTCATCCTGTAAGGTCTCTTCCTAACTGGGTGTGCACCTTCCTTTAACTTAATTTTCATCTCACCCAAAGATTCATGCACTCCTTTCAACTCATGGTAGCCTCTAGGAAACAAGTCCTGGAAATCACGTAATAACTCAATTATCTTAGCCACTTCAGAGTCAGACCAGTAATCTCTAATTATGGCCTCCTTAGGTTCAACATCCATTCCAATGTTCACTTTCTTGTCTTCATAGGTTCATGGTAGGTGGCACGCGCCTTCTCATACGCACTATCTAAGACCTCATGTGTACCCTCTGAATGATTTATGTCCAAATTTTCCACTTCTTCATCATCCACCATATAGACCATCTTTCCTTTCTCCTTCTAGGAAAGTGCACTCAAGTAATTCTGCATCTGTCTCATCTACTTCGTCAAAATGCTTCTAGGTCTGACTCACCAAATAACTCCTGAATGAGTTCTTCAGCTTTTGCACTATCTCCCATAGTCAAGTGCTTCATAACCTGTAATGCCTCATTCACCAGAGGTTTAGTGGAGAAGTAGTCAAAAGTATGGATCATACCTGCAGTCAAGTCTTGCCAATTTCCAGTCTCTCTATTCAACTCCGCATAAACATACCATGTGTGCACAACCTCACAAGGTGAAATAAAGTTTGTGCACCCACAACGAAGGTGGTAAAGCTTCCTACCCCTCTATCCAGAGTCTCTCACACTGTTGAATGTGGTGTTGAACATGATTATTACCATGATATTCACATATTTGAGTAGGTGCATTACTTCTGAGAAACCTTATGATAGAGCAATTCTCACCTCTCTCCATTCTATGAGATTATCCCTATGAACCATCCACCAGCATGCGTTGCTGTCCCACGTAGGGTATAAACTAACATGTTCCTTCTTTCCACCTGATCCTTCCACTGTACTTCCATGGCTCACAGGAATACCTCAGGGTTTCCTTCGCCAGTGTACCAAGGTACATGGTTGTTGCCTAACCACCTAACACAACGCAACCTACTTACTTGCACTGTGCTTCTTACCTCATGTCCAACCATCTCATAAGTGTCATGTGCCCAATTATCATAGGAAATACTTGTAGTATCACTAATGGATTGTGCATCATCCCACTAGAGAATTCCTTCCTTAGATGGCTCAAGCGCTTCTGGGTCTTGAATGGTGTGCACATAAATTTTGTTCAACTCTTCTTCACTTAAGGGCTCAACATAAGGTGCATATTTCCCATCTATCAAAGGGATAATAACTCATTCTTCCTTGTTCTCAAAATTGATATATCCCTTATTGAACCATAGATCAACATTATTTGCATAACACCAAGGGTGCCCAAGTAGAGCTGGGTCCACTTCTGCAAGTGCTAAGACCTCAAAGTCCCTAGTGAACTTGGCCCCTTGTATAGTAATGGATGCATCCTTCAAGACTCCAATTGGTGTGGCCTTAGTCTAATTTTCCATATACACCCACATTGGAAGATGGCTGTAATGGAGGTCTACCCATCTGAACCCATGCATCTAAAGTAAGCACATTCACTTCCGCACCTGTGTCAATCAAAATATTGCTCAAAAACCATCCATCCACAACAACATTCAGAGTGATCTCCTTGTCATAATCCAAGCTATGAGGAGGGAGATTAGCATGCAAAATATGTCATCCATTCTCAATACCAGTGTGTGGAGTGTTTCCCTTTAACCAACTCCCTAGTAATGGAATAATGTTCTCCTGATGCAACATCTTGCATACTTCCTTCAGATCATCAACATCTGACTGGAAATTCTCAGCTTCCTTCTTTTGTTCCAACTTCTGTGACTGTTCCTTTAAACATTGTATTTCACCCTGTAGATTTTTTAGTACCTCCATGGTTTCCTGATAAACCTCCTTCTGATGTGTAGGGTCTTGGATATTTTTCATGTAAAACCTCCTCCTTAGTAATGGTAGGCTTCTGTTACAAACATTTCTCTAGCATGCGTAGCCTCAACGCGTGTAGTAATCTTCACAAGTACCATCTCAGGATTTAGTGCTAACTTCGGCATTCATTGGTTTTCCACGATGCGCATTGTATTCTAACCATCCCTATGCCCTTGTTCTCCTATTTGTTTCTTCTTGCTCAGATGTTCATATAAATCTAGGCACTCTTCATAGTTATGATTCTTTTTACAAAAAGAACAAGTAATGTTCTAAGGACACTCACACCTGTAATGGTCAGGAGATCCGCACGTATAACATGTTCCACGAGGGAACTCACCTCATCCACCATCACGGCCTTAGCCTCTGAATCCACCATGATATCCTTGACCTCTACCATGGCCTCCCTCAAAGTGCCCTTCATTATGATCATAGCGCCCTTGAGTGTGATCATGATCATGTTGCTCACTTTTTTCCTTAGAGTTATTCACAACTCCAGTCTGTCGTACACCAATATCAATGGCATCATGGATCTGATCAATCAACCTACAATCTTCAGTATTGTGAGTTGTGGACTAGAAAATCTTACAGTAGCAGGACACATTCTTCCTTATCATGCGTTACAACAATGGGCAGTGGCTACATCATGGTCTAAATGACATATCTCACAATCTAGTAACAAGGAGCGCACTCGATCTGTGAGGAAACTATCCTTAGTATGCCCCTCTACTTCACAATCTGTGCACCAAATTCCTAGTGCATGTCTCATGTGCTGTATTGGCTGATAGTTTCTCCAACTTTTTTTCCATTTCCGCAATTTGAGATTCTAAGAATGGGCTCACCTTAGTGTCTATGCTCCTGAGTACCTTAGCATGCAAATCTGCTTCAATTACCTCGTGTGGGTTTTTAAAAGTCTTATGTGAGAGCGCCCTCCTAAAAGGTGTGATCAAGCCTCCAATGAACCACTGTGCATGCTGACTTGCATGGATATCATAAGATAGTTTAGACAAGAGTGTTTTGAAATGAGCATCATATTCCCAGACACTCTCAGTAGTGCCCTGCTTGATATCCTTGAGCGCACTTATACTTTTCTGCTCAAACTCAGGGATATAAAATTCTTTAAGGAAAGCATCTTGTAATGCCATATAATCCACACAATTCTGATCAGGGTCAAAATTCATGTACCAGCTGTGTGTGTGTCCCTGTAACGTAGTTACAAACTGACTGGCCTTGCACTCTCAAGCTGTAATTCATTTCACGCGCCACAATATCTCACACATATGGACATGCTCAACAACATCTTCTATTCCCCTATACTCTGGGAGATGAAGTGACATCTCCATGTAAATATTTTGGGGTTGGTGAGGACCATGCCCACCAGATCCAGAACCTCCTGTGTTACCTCTGCCTCTAGATCCACCAGATCCGCTAGATCCTGAGCCACCTGTGCCTCCTGATCCTCCCCCTGTAACAGGAATTGAACCAGAGGATGCACTGCCTTGTGTCCCAATAGTGGTGCTAAACTGAACTCCCACAGTCTGTGAAAGTTGTACTACTCCTAGATGTGAGTCCAAATTTTTACGTGCCTTTATTTTGTACCGACGATGTGCCTGAAAAGGTACCTCCAACCAGGACCTCCAAATAACAAGGAAGATATCTGCCTGGCCATAAATGTACTTGCTATTTTATTTACTCCTAAATTGTTGATAATTAAACTTTACGTCTTGCTACTCTACTACCCAAACTAGCTTGTTGACTACTGGTTGTACTAGAAACTGGAAAACCAAGCGCAAGGGCTAGGTCACTAGGTAGATTCAGATGCACGCCCATGGCCCATGTTGTCTCTGCTGGTGTGCTCTCATAAGAGGCTGATGAGGGTTCCCTGTCATGCTTTCCCAAATGGGGGAGTTCCAGATGCTCTGGCTCCATGTCCTCTACGTGAGCTCCAAATCCTTCACGAGCCATCTCTCTCCACAATGCCATCCATTTTGTAACCTCACATTGCTTCTCTAAATCCCTCTCGCATGCCTCATTGAACTTAAGCCACCTTTCTTCTCTTTTCCTCTCTACCGCTAGGTCTGCCATCCTTCACCACACCTGCTCCTGCCCCCGCGCATGGTGGGGTTTAGCTAGCCATCGAATTCTCTTCCAAATTCAAGGTTACCATCAAGATCTTGATCACCAGTGGAATTCATGTAGATATGATCCCCTAGGATAACGTAAAAATTGAAACTCAGCTACCTCTGGACAAGAGTAAGTGGAAATTGAGTACTCCAAAATATAGCTATTCAGAACACCATGGAACCAAGTATCCACAACACACGTCCAAATCAGATCAGCATCATAGAGGGCCTGAAATTCTTCTTGCATCTAGACAAGTGTGTGAAACCTCCAATTTCTTTTAGATGCATAAGCAACCAGCCACTCATATAGCTCTATGGGAAAAATAACAAAGAAGCTCTCATATAAGTAGTCATACAGATTCTGCTCAACCCACATGTGTGTGTGTCAAACTCAGATCCAGTGTTGAATCTCCAAGCCTGTTATTCTTCCAGATCTACTATCCACTCCTCAACACTTGCTAAGGTAAACCGGTACATCTTCATCACACAACATCCTGAAAAATACTGAGAAATAGATCCTGACAATGGAACCAATGATGCAGCCTAGAATTCACTGTAAATGACCCAGGCGCGCTGGCACATCACTCAGCCTGAGCTGAGCACTCACCCGAAGCATGCAAAGGCACCAGGTCCCTCTTTAGAGTTTCTTGTATAGAATGTTAGCATGATAGTGCATATGTATATTCAGATTCATAACCAACAGTAAACAATCCACAGTGCATAAACCAGATCTAGATCTTAGAATATATAAAAGATGAACTAAACAATGACTATAACAAGATTTACCATACAAGAACCAGTTTCAGTCATGTTCAACACCATTATCCAGCCAATATGATCCATTGTATTAAATACTGTAAAACACATAAGCTTCATACATTATAAAGGTATCTTCATGAGTCATGCACACGATAAAACCAACATCTTAACTCTACAATAATTGACACTTACTCAACCATGTAAAAATCAATACATATATATAGGGGTGGGGAATTTCCCTTCACCACCCATGCACTATCTCAAAATAGGCCACATGCTAATAATATCCATGCACCTTTACAAAAGGATGCAAAACATGCAAGTTCTCTAACAATAGACTTCCTATAGTTAAATCTGAGTAGAAATCCTATTATTAGCCTAAACTATGCATGGTGCTTGGTTGATGCTTGTTCCCAATATACCCTTGTGTGGACCGTGCAAGTCTTCATATCTTTGTGTTCTTAGTACGCTAACTCCAAAAATACCTTAACAACAGAAACGGACTAAGTCCTGATCTTGGGCGCTTCAACCATATTGTAGCGCCGCACGCTCTTCCAGCGCCCTACATTCACGCACCCAACACTTAGTGCTACTTCTATCCGGGCGTAGTCCCTTAACAGCCCTAAGACCAAAAAAGGATATAAGTTCCCGTCGTGTGGTTTCTAGGAATCTGTGAGCACCTTGTCAGAGTGTCATTTGTTATCCTACACCTCCTTGTCGCAAAGGTCAGTCCCTCGGAAGAAAATGGACTTGCCTTTCAAGGGTTCTCCATCTCAATTTGGTTCAAGAAATCAATCTAATTGTTCTATAATTTACAACAGTGATAAAATACGACAGTTTGAGTCATAACCAAGGCTGTGCAATGCTTATTTTACAAACAGAAGACTGATGTGGCACCGAACCGAATACAAAAAAACATCTGGTTGGTCTAGATGGTGACACTTGTGGAGGATTGTTTTTATGCCAGACGGTGCCATAGCTTCTGGGCTACTTCGTTTGGGCGTAGTCCGTTAAGGAGTAAGGGTATAGACAAAAAAGCACTCACAAAGTCTGCCAGGTGATTTCTCGAGATCCATGACACCTTGAGATGTCTCATCTAATCCTACACCTCATGTGATAGGACCCTACTACAAAATTGCTCATTTTGAGCTTGATCCATCTCAATTTGGTTCAAGCACGTTGTTCTATTGTTAGCAACAGTGCCAAATAGGTGATGAGATTTGAGATGTCTGAAAGGCTTCACAATGTGTTATTTTGCAAATGGAAGCTCATGGTATTGAACAAAATGCACCAAAACATCTAGGTGGTGAATTAAACATTGATGGAGGCTTCTTTTTGGTGTCAGAAAGCATTGGTTTCTATCTGATGTACTTCGTCCAAACTGTAGTCCCTTAACAGCCCTGAGATCAAAAAGGGATAAAAGTTTGTCGGGTGAACTTCTAGGCCTCCATGGCAAACCTTGCAGATTGTATCTCCTAATCCTACACCTCTACTAAGAGGACATCTACAAAATCCTGTCTGAAATTTTTTCCATCTCAGGATTAGGTTCTCTCGCATGTCCTATTGTTTGCAGTCACTGCTTGTTACTCTGTATCCAACTTGAGTCAGTGTAAGGCATGTCATAACACATTATTTTGCAAATGGAAGCTCTTGGCACTAAATTCACTACATCTCACACATCTAGGTGGCCTGTTAAGTTGTTATGGAAGCTTCATTTTGGTGTCCTAGATGGTTCTATTTCTTCTAAGCTACTTCGTTTGGGCGTAGTCCCTTAAACATCCCTGCTACCAAAACAGGATAAAAGTTCACCGGGTGATTTATCTATCTCCATGGCACCTTGAGAGGTCTCATATGATCCTACACCTCCACAATGGAACCCGCTACTACCCTCCTGACTCATTTTTCTCCATATCAAATTGGTTCTCTTGTTGTCCTACTGTTTGCAACAGTATAAAATACAACAGTCTGAGTCAGTGTAAGGTTCTGCAATGTACTATTTTGTAAACACAATTTCTTGCTCAAGCAAACCGACTGTACTTACTACTCCCATGTGGCTAGAGTAAATGTTTTCAATGCAACTTTGTGACTCCTGTCGGATGGTGCCATTTAACAACCTGGGATACTACCTTTTCCAGGCATAGTCCCTTAAGAGCTTTGAGACTCAACATTCAATTCTCAAAGTTTCGTTGGGTGATTTCTCACTCTTTCGTGGCACCTTGGAGAGGTATCGTCTTACACTACACATCCATGTAGGGACCATCTAAAAATTAATTTCTTGACTTAGGTCTCTATGTGCAATTCGGTTACTCTCGTTGTCCTACAGTTTGTAACAGTGCAAAATACTTCAGTTTAAGGCAGTGTAAGGTTGCTCCGATGCATTATTTTTCAAATGGAAGCTTCTTGGCACATAACTGACTGCACCAGCACATCTGGGTGGCCAGGTAGAAGCTATTGTGAAGGGTTCATTTGTAGTGTCAGATGGTGCCTTTGATTCCACCCTACTTTGTCTGGGCATAGTCCCTTAAGAGCCATGGTGACCAAAAAAGGCTAAAAGTTCTATCTAGGTGATTTCTCGGTCTCCATCGCACCTTGAGAGGTTTCATCTGATCCTGAACCTTCGGCTAGGGATGGGACTTGGGCTTGAGGTGAAACTCTAGAGAAGGCCGACTTCCTCTTCCTAAACTAAGTGCTATACTACTCCTAGTGCAATAAAATGGTTATCTAGACCTATGCTAACATTTTCATGGGCTTTAGGGAAAGATATTTGTAAGAAATAAAACTATACTAGGGATGGTGATGCACCAAATAAAGTGTGTTGCTAGATTCAGGAAGGGTTAATTTGAAGAGGGTGTTGTGCACTACAAATCAACTTCACCTACTGCAACTTAGAAAGGGTAAAAAAAATACCAAAAACTAAGAAGCATGTGTTCCCTTTGTTAAAATCAATCAGACAAACAATATATCAGTCTTCCAGTGAAGAAGGATGAAATTAAGAAGGGTGAACAAGCACCACAACTCAACTACATGCAGAACTCCACCACTTGATAAGCACATAACTCCAAGAACCTACAATAGAAACTTAAACTTGCACAGTGTACCTATAAGCATGAGAAAGGCAAAAATAAGTATATAAGATGATGAAAGGACTAAAAGTAGTCACAAAACAAACACTTTTATTACTTCAACAACATGCAAAATGCATCATTACATTCAGAAGGGGTAATGGTTTCCAAGACAGTCTTGGAAAGGAGGCTTGAAATTTTCCCAATCCACAAAGATAAATTGTGAAAAGGGAGAGGAATCTTGAAAAATATGCACTTGTTCAATTGTCTAATATTTCCAACTTGTGTCACACGTCTAAGTTCTATAACCAGTGTGTAACCCCTTGGAATGAGCTTCCAACTTACATTTATAGAAGAACTCTGTGAGAGAAAAGAGGAGAAGTCATAAATTCCTCCCTAAAATGAAGGCACATGATGGTAAACATTATATTACAGAATTGGGTTGAACCACTTAAGAAAATTCCATCATGTGTCTTTAATGACGAGGTTTGACTTATTCATTTATCTAATTAAAAGAATATTTAAATAAAATATTTTAAAAATAATAATAAATATAATTTTATTAAAATATTTTAATAAAAATATAAATTTAATTATATTTCAAGTGGGAACCACATGGTTGGTTTACATTGAAAGGGGAATCCCTTAAAAGAAATTCTAACTCGGTGATTGGATCACCTACCACCTCACCGAGTTGGTTAAAGAGCTCCTTAATCTGAACATGATGGGATAACCTCTAACCATTTCCATATCGAACCAGATTTGAGCTCCCTTAATGTCTCAACATCAACAATGAGTATTCCTCGATGATCTCTTAGATCAATCCTAACCTTGGTTCGAGATCCTCCACGTTGTGTTGGTACATCCTCAGGTGAACTCATCCATTTTCAGTTGACCCTTGGTGAACTCACCCCCATCCCGAGTTCATAATCTAATGCCTCATTGAGAAACTCCTAGCTTGAAACTAAAATAGCTCCATATAAACTGAACTCATCATGATCTCATTATAACCATCCATAACGCAATAGCGAGTCCTCTGTAAGCCCAAACATCATGTCTTCCTTATTCACCTCACTCAATCTAATCGAAACCCCAAAGAGTTACTTGATAGCTCGGCTAGAGCCATGAATTTATTTTACAAGCTCTTTTGAATCCATTCTTGTAATCTTAATGTAGGTGAGTTCTACTCCCAAGCTTGGTTCCATGATCTCATTGAGCTCACCAATTCATGTGGTCAATCTATTTATTAGCTCGAGATCTTTCCAGTTTACTTCTTGAATGGATAGACGACTCGATCACTCACTCCCAACTTAGTCCTGAGCTCATGATTTTTTGGCCGAGTTCTTGAAACTTCTTAAGTTAAACACTCATATCTCAATTTTATGCCAAAACACATCTTGGCTCATGTCTGTGCCACCATGAGCTCCTCTCACCACCAACTCTCTTTGAAGAACCCTATCTCCCAAAATGTTATGCAATGACTCATTCGCTCCAACGAGCTCACCTGGAAGTTTGGTTTTCTTGATTCACTCAAAAAAATATTTTTACCAAACTCAATTACCCTTCATCACTGTAATCATGTGAATTGAGTCAAGCCTCTCCTTATTGTCATGTTAAGAATTATATAGTGAGTAACCTCCCCTTTCAAACAACTGAGATCATCTCTATAACTCCTTAGACCACTCGCTTATACTGAGATATCTTACCATGCCTCGGAAAATTTGGCACTTCTTTGTTTATCTGCATGGCTCTATTTTACGAGATCTACATACGCTGAGTCCTGCAACTCAATCAAGGTAGTATGGCTCCATAACTCATTCATGATGCGAATTGGCTTAGCCAAGTGAGCTCCAAATTTCATTATTACTTCCTGGTGAGTCTATGATGAATTATCCCTTTCTAATATTCCATTAACTTATCTCTAGTGACATGCGTACATTCCACTTGATACATTCAAACTTAGTCTCTTGTGTGTTACGTACATTTTTTGACTTAGTCTTTTACTAACTTAGGGAACCTCGGGGAACAAATCATAACTTGGCATGTATTGATCAAGATAATTACATGGAGGTTTTAAATTTCCTTAATGATTCCTCACATAACTCCTTGCGATGAGCTTCCTCCACCAAGAATCTTGGCATGATCATGCATTAAATAAGGAGATGAGCTCGTCTATATTTTCCACTCTATGCATGAATCACTTCTAATATAGAGAGCACTCATTTCCCACTTGACTCGGTGAAAAAATAAACCTTTACCTCACTTATTTCCTGAGACTTAACTCCTTGACATGGGAAACTAGGTATCTATTGGCCAACATGGTTAAATCTCCATGCTATTTTTCCATTGAAATTTTTTCCCATATGGCTACCTTTCCTAATTTACCCTAATGTGGAACCTCTGTCTTGTTTTTCCATCAACAAAAATCCACATGGAAATGCTTCTCATGATCCCCATGAAGTGGTTTTTTTGACCTTGGGACCCGAAGGCTCCCTTGATCCCACGTTATGTTTCTTGGACGAATGGTATCAACTCTATTATTAAACACTAATCTTTAAAACTCCCCAAATGTGGAACATTTTTTCTTAGCGCACCATCTCGAAAACCCCAACTTGGGTTTACCTTAAACTTCTTTGACCAAGCCCATTTTAGAGTCAAGATCTAACCTCATCCTCCCATGTCTATGTCAACTTATTCCTTTCACTGCAACTCATCACGAACTCACCACACTTGATCTCTGTGACCTATTTTCTCAAGACCGAGCTCATTCATTCATGTCATTATATTTGTTGCATTCTATACTCCTGTTACATCATATTCCTTATTCGTCCCAATTCCTGAGCTTTATGTTGAGATCATTAAGTCCCTGCACCTATATTCATAACTCATCATGGCAAGTTCCCTCTATCCGAGATCTATGTTTGAATTCCATGGCCGAATTGAGCACCTTGTGGCTTATCATCTTGATCCCCTCTAAAATTTCTTCCATCTCCTTTGATATTGGTATTATCTCACCCCTTCATGGACCTAATTTTTATCTCATAACTCAGTGATGCCAAGCTCTAGACCGAGCCATGTCTCGCTTAACTCGGCCCTTACCAAATAAAATTTTCATGCATCAACAACTCAGTCACCTTCTCCTATGCTCTGTCCCGAGCTTAGCTCATCTTTCAAGTCACTGTGTTGAGCAAACCACCAAGTTCACATACTTCCTACAAAACCTGAGTTAGTCTAAGCTTAGCCCCTTTTGGTTGTTTTTAAACATATTTGAGCTCATACTTGAGCACTTTTCTAAGCTTACATCCATGCAAAAGAACCTTTCTCGAGTACACAACACTCAAGCTATCTCCTTCATGTTTACATCAATGTGAAACCTCTCTACTAATGAAACAATGAGTGACTCACCAAATCCCTAGCTTGATATGAGATTTACCACATCCAACCACTCTCCTTGCATGTACATATTGAATTTCATCCTATCGACTTGGTAATTTGTTTCTAGGACACCGAATACCAGCTCGCCATCACTTGATGGTGATCAGTTGACTTGGGTGATCGAATGACTGATTTGATCACCGCTAAGTATCCCATTGACTCCCATATTGCATATTTTTCAGGTCACTTTAATGTAACCAAGCCAACTTGCTAAGAAGCTTGACGAGTTGTTTGGTGATTTGTGCGAGCCCAAAGCCTCTTGTGACCTATTTCACAAATCTTTAAGCTTTGCACTGACTCACTTCCAAAAATTAAAAAAAAAAAATGAATCAATGGGTTATGGGGTTAGAGTAAGTCACCTGAAAATGAAGATACAAATTTTGACCAATTCTTTACCATGGTGACTTGAAATGGGCCCACCAGGGTCAATCTTCACACCTATGCTGGAAGAAAACTACGAGTAGAACCAAGTATGCAGGCCTTGGTAGGATTAGTGTCAAAATTTTGTCTTAACTTGTTGAACTGATGAAATGATTAGAAATGTTGATGATAATATTGCGGATATTTGAAGAAATGTGATTGAATGTTTTGCCAATATTTTTAGAAGTTTTTGAAAGTTGCTTGAAAGATAAGTTCCTTGATTACAAATTTACAATATGAACTGGCAGATGAAATGCAATATGGATGCAATAATGTACATGTGGAAATGCAGATGGATCATGCATAGTAATGTTTCAAGTGAAGTGAGTTGATGGATTCACCAAATTCTTCACCCTCTAATGTACACAGGTGATATGCCCCATTCTTGTAGTCCTCCATGACTCGATATGGGCCCAACCACTTGGGCCTGAATTTCCTTCCTTTTTCAGTTTTCTTATCTATCCGGCTGTCAAGTCTCAATACCAGATCTCCTACTAATATTTCATGCTCGTATACCTTTTTGTTGTACTGTCAGCTCATCCGGTCAGCGTAGACACTATGTCGTTGCTCAACTTTGAGCCGAGCTTTGTCGAGGGTTTCTAGCTCAATGATTCGTGCCTTGTGATATCCTTCTTCACCTAAGATGCCTTGCAATGATATTCAGAGGCTAGGTATCTCAACTTCAAGTGGTAAAACTGCTTCAGAACCGAACACTAAGGAATATGGGGTTGCCCCCTTAGGCGTTCTTACCGAAGTTCTGTAGGCCCACAAGGCTGGAAATAGCTTCAAATGCCAATCATGTTTATTCTCCTTGACCATTTTTAGGAGAATGGATTTTAACATCTTGTTTGTAGCCTCAGCCTGTCCATTGGCCTGAGGATAGTATAAAGAGGTTGTGTGGTGGTTTATATGGAACTTTGCACATAACTCACACACCTCTTCATTCTTAAAAGATGTGCCATTATCTGAGATAATGACCTGTGGGACCCCGTACCTACAAATGATCTGATTGAAGATGAACTTTGTGATCACATACCCAGGAATGGTGGTAAGAGGCATGGCCTCAACCCACTTTGTGAAATATTTTGTGGCCGTAATTATGAAATTGTGGCCATCCGTTGATGAGGGAGAAAACTTCCCTATCAAATCTAAACCCCATGTGGAAAAGGGCCAGGGTGTTGCAATAGGTTGTAGAGCTTGGGAAGGTATATGAATCTCATGAGAGAATTCCTGACATTTGTGGCACCTACGCACATACTCCACAATGTTGTGCTCTAAGGTGGGCCAAAAATAACCCATCTGGTGTATCTTGCGAGCAGTAGCATGCCCTCCTGAAGTGACCCCCACAGACTCCACTGTGGGCTCCAAAGAGAATATTTTTTGACTCTTCCTCATCGACACACCTTAACAACATTCCATCAAAGGCTCTGTGATAAAGCACTTGTTCTATAATCACATATTTGGTGGCTATGATGTGTAGCCATCTTCTCTATTGTGAGGTTTCTCCCTCAAGGTATGCGGTCCATAATGAAATTGACAATGTCTGAATACCATAGACATGCAACAATGGGAGGCCTGCTTTCAATGTAGTATACACACTCATCAGGGAAATCCAAGTCTACTAGATCTCCACCATCTAATGGGTTGTCTGCCAACCAATCTGCAATGATTTTTCCTTTGACAAACTTTTGATTGACAAAGGTTAACTCAAATTCACCCATTAGGGTCATGAAGCATCCAACTTTCTTGGACAAGGAACCCTGTGTTAGAAACATTCGAAGATGATCTGTCTTGATAATTACCCACATTTCTTGGTTAAGCATATAATGCCTTAAACATTTTTTTTGCAAACACTATAACAAGGCATTCCTTTTCTACCTATGCGTATAGCATGTCTCATAGTCTAGAAAGGTGTGACTAATGAATTAAATTACACGTTCACATTTATCATCATCTTCTTGTGCTAACATGCAAGCTAGAGAGACATCTGTAGCTTGAGAATACAGGATGAGAGGATGATCCACCTTAGGTGGCATGAGTGTGGGTGGTGATAATAAGAAACACTTAACAGATTCAAATGCCTCGTGACACTCAGTCATCCAGACGTTACAACAATCCTTCTTTAACAAATTGTTGATTGGATGAATAGCGCAAGTTAAATCAGGTATGAACCTGCGGATTGCTCTGAGCTTTCCAAGAAAGGACCTGATGCCTGACTCATTTACGGGTGGAGTCATCTCTAAGACTACCCAAATTTTTACTAGATCTACATCAATCCCTCATGAAGAGATGATGTAACCCAACAACTTCCCTCCCATCACTCCAAATACACACTTCTCTGGATTTAATGTGATGTTGTATTCAATGAGATGAGAGAGGATGATGTGAAGCACCTCGGGGTGATCACAATGCTTCTTGGCCTTAGCCAGAAGATCATCAATGTATGATTCCACAATCTTGTGAATAAGATCATGGAATATATAGGTCATTTCCCATTGATAGGTAGCACCAACATTCTTAAGACCGAATGACATGACTGCGTAGCAATAGGTACCCCAAGGAGTAGTGAAAGTGGTCTTTGTCTGATCCTCCTCAGAGATCCTAATCTGATTGTAACCCGAGAAACCATCCATGAGTGACAACAACTCATATCCAGTTGTTGCATCCATGATAACATCGATGGAAGGTAACGGGAAATCATCCTTGGGACATGCCTTGTTTATGTCCTGAAAATCAATGCATATTCAAATTTTCCCATTCTTCTTGAGAATGGGGACTATGTTTGATACCCACATTGAATAATCTACAGGTTTGATGAATCCCACCTGTAGGAGTTTCATAACCTCTTCTTTGACCATCAGAGCCACTTTTGGCTTCATAGGTCTTGACTTTTGTTTGATGGGCTTGGCGTCAGGTTTGGTTACGAGATTGTGGACTGCAACATGGGGAGAAATTCCCATCATCTCTTTGTAGCTGAATGTGAAGGATTTTGAATGTTCCTTGAGAACCTTCATATGAATTTCCACTTCTTCCAGAGTTAAAGAAGAACCAAGTTTCAATATCTTAGGGTCTTCCTCTCCCTGATATTTATATCGATGGTTCCTTTGATTAAAGAGGCATTTCCTTCTTCAAACTTCAGGTGGGGCTGGAGGTAGTTCTAGTTCTCCTTCCTCCTCTACTTCATAGATCTCAAGGCCTTCTGATGAGGAAGGACCCATCGTATGATCTCTAAAATAGGAGGAAGAGTGAGGTATGAGAGTGAAACCCCTCTTATGATGTGGGATGAAGGTTAGTGTATGCATTAAGGTAACCTAGTATAGCCTCATCATTCTCCACATAATCTAAAGTGGCAGGCTCATTCTCAGTCTCAACGTATGCTAGAATTGGATTAGTAGGATTTTTTCAAACTAGGGGTTCGACTTGGACTAAGACAGTGAATTTGGTATCTTCCAAATATTCTTGGAAAAAAGTGAGAAGTGGAAGTAGCCATGGAATCAGCTAAAAGGTTTTGTTCACATGTGGGATAGCTTCAATGGATATGAAGTCAAAACCTTTTCTTAGGTTAAGTACGACAGTCTTATAGAGCTGCAGGTGCTCTGCTCTAGTCCCGTAAACTTCTGAAACTTGGTTGGTGACTAGTTGGGAATCACCCAAAACTCTAATATTGCAAGCACCCATTCTCTTGGCTACAATGAGACCAAGAATAAGGGCCTCGTACTCGGCACCATTGTTCATGCATTCAAAATTGAGCTTAAAGGAAAAAGGCATAACCTTCCCTTCTGGGGAAGTGAGGATCATGCCTGCCCCAACACCAAAATGACACTTCACTCCATCATAGTTGAGCGTCCAACAGTTGCTAGGGAAGATTGATGTTTGATCATTTCTAGTATCTTCTTCCTCCACTTCTGAGACCTCAACCATGCAAATCTCTTTGGCTGGAAGAGAGCCGAGTCCTAGAGCATGTCCTATGCCCAAGGAGTTGAAAGGGAGGAGAATAGGAAAATCATTCTCCAACAACTTGACAATATTAGCCATGGTTTCCATTGATACTGTCTCAACAACAATAGTTTCATCTTTAGTTGCAACAACCCCCTCAATTAAAATGGAGGTTTCTAGTTCCATCATGGGAATCAGTTTAGACTCTGGCATTGTATCTTTAGGTTTGTTCACTTGATTGGTGGGGAGTTCAAACTCGGTATGGACCCCAGGTTTCTTCTTTAAGTTGGCTAGGTGAATATCGAAAGGTTTTGGGTCACCCTGAGTGATGAAGACTTTCCCCAAATGTAGGAATCTGACTTCCTGGAACATCGTGGAAGGGATTTCCTTCATCTGATGGATCCAAGGTTGGCCAAGAATCATATTATAGTTGGTTTCCCTATCTATAATATAAAACTCAGTTAGAACCGTCTTGGGCCCAAGAGTAAGTAGGAGTACTATGGTCCCTATGGATGTTGCTTTGAGACTTTCGTAGCCTCTCAGTGTATTTCTAGTTGAGGAACAGTTGGTTTCCCCGTAGCCTAACTTTTGGAGGAATGAAAAGGGGACAATATTAACAGCTACCCCATCATCAATCATTACATGTTTAACATAATTATTATAGATCCAGACCTATAAATACAATGTTGGGTCACCTCTATGTGTCAGCTCAACATCGGTGGGCATCTTACTGATGTCGAAGATGAATCCAACATCTCTTTCAGGTTGCCCAGGAGGATAGATGTCAAAGTCTATGTGGTTGATTTGTGCCTCCGGTGGAGGGGTAACATTAATCAAGTGACCAAGACCCAATGCTTCTAACAAAGTGGCTCGATGAGTGGGAGAGTTCTTCAACAAATCCAAGAAGGAGATGTGAGAAAAGGTCTTGGTTAAATCTGTAATTAGATCATATGCCCCTACCGGCCTTGGAAGTATTGGAGTGTCATCTGACATAGATGGGTAGATGGGAATAGGCTGCATTGAGTAATCATGGGTTCTTGTAGCTGCATTAATTTGAGGTTCAGTATCTAATTCGACAAGACCCATGATCTTAGTTTGTTGTTGACCATCCAATGGAGGTGCTACCAGTGGGTTTGAAGAAGTGGAAGCTTCGTGGTCATTGTTTCCCACTGGGTTACCCTTGTTTGTGCCATGGGGGTTTAATTTTCCATTTTCAGGATGTGTAGGAAGAGGGTCACTAAATATCCTAAGAGGAGTGTTTTGAGGGGAAACTGGTCCCATGCTAGCATTCTGCATTGGTGCCATAGGATTTTTCAAAAATATCTCGATGAAGTGTTACCTTTGGTCCTTTGGTAGGTGCTGTATGAACTTGTTACAGTCACAAAAGTTCTAGCATCATGCCCTCTTGGACCCTATGGAAGCCACAATAAAGGTCAGGATCATAATCTGAGGTCTTTGATTTTCATTTTTATTGTGGTCCAAAGTTTTTGGTTGTTGTTTAACTGTTGGTTGTTGTAATTAAAGTTTGGAGGCCTTTGCCCTTGGTTTTGATATTGATTTTGATACCCATTTGGGTATTGATTGGGGCCTTGGGCCTGAACTTGTTGTGGAGGTGGAGGATGGTTGAAATCCACCGCGTTGATGGAAGGAGTGAAATTGTTACTCCTTTGATTATTTTTGTTCGTGTTGTTATTGACATTGTTTGTGCTTGAAGTGTTAACAACATTCAGCTTCTTGGCTTGATCAGTTACGTCATCCGTTGTAACACCACGGTTCTTATTGAGGACCTTAGGTCCTTGATTATTGTTGGAATTTATTGGGGTAATTTGAATTACCTTGTGAGGGAGTGATCAAAATCTCATTTGAATTGTAGGTATTTCGACCACTATCTATTTCCGCTTGATCAATGCGGAGAGCAACCTCTAGTACCTCTTTGTAGCTCCTAAGGGAAAATTTTTGGACTTCTTCCTTTGTTTCCCAGTTAAGGGAATGAAGGAATAGATCACAAAGCTCCATCTGATCCATATTGGGAGCACTCACTGAAGAGTAGAGGACCTTCCGCCACCTCTGAATGAAATGGCCAGTAGATTCGTTATGCTCTTGTTTTATGTGAAGGAATTCCTTGATTCCTATTCTTAACAATTTGTTCATATCAAACCCCTTTATGAACTTAGATATGAGTTTCTTAAAGGAGTGTATGGAGGCTTCAGGTATCCTGTAATACCAATCGAGAGTGATCCCCTCAAGGGTCTTAGGGAAGATCTTAGCTACAACTGCATCCCATGGGAGTAGCTCTCTGATGGCAGTTGCATATGCCTTAATATGTGCATTTGGATCCCCCTCCCCTTTAAACTTTGGCAAGTCAGGAAGTGGTCATGGAAGCATTACACTTCATATAGTAAATTCCAAGGGCTCCTTAAGATATTCAACATATGTGCCCAATGCATAGGACTCTACTATGGATGACCCTTGATGGGGAGGTGGAGTAGGCATAGGAGGCTGATATGGCACAATGTAAACATTTGTAGAGGCATAAGGCATCCCCTGTGGCTGAGCATATGAGCCAGGAAAAGAGAACATGTCCCCCTGTGGTGATTTGGAATACATGTGCAAATACAGGGGAACATTACTCTGGTATGGAGTGGGAGGCACAAAACTAGGGAACATCACATTTTAGTTGGGATGGCATTCGAGAATGCACTTTCTGATGGTTCTTGTTGAGGGTATATGTATGAGGTGTGAGGGGGCATACCTAATGTGCCCGATCTAGTGAGGAGATCTCCAAGGCTAGGAACACCCATGTAAACTAGAGGTGGTGGTGGTCCCGAGGGTACATGGCCAAAGTTTTGTGCATGGTAGGAATCCTACCTTGCCCTATGAAAGATGTAGCCTGGGAGGGTTGAGAAAGCTCCAGTTCTCTAACCCTATTTACCAATGTTGAAATTACATCACCCGTAGATGGTGTTGTGTTCAACTTGGGTGCATTTTGAGCCTGGTTGGGAGGAAAAGGTATGTGATGTCCTACTATAGCTTGATCTTTGGGAAGCCACCCCTCTTTGGATGTGTTTCCTGTAGGAGGAGGGGTAGCAGAGTCATTCTAGAGAAGAACATCAACATATTGTTGCATCTAGTCCAGGGGCTGGTCTATGTTGTTGAATCATTTCTCACTTCGGGTGTAGCATGCTAGGTATTCCTCATCTAATAATGGGAGTGAATCAGACTGCATATTGATTTTTGGTCTAAACAAAACCTGAGGATTGGATCCTATCTCTTCCAGTGAATGTCATATGTTAGAATTGGAGAGTTCAGTTGTGGCCCATGTATAGGTTGATCAATCTCCTGTGATCCTGACCAATGAACCATTTTGGTCCCTTGAAAGGAGCCATTTAGATCTAAATTCCTTGAGATCCAAAATGGGGTAGTATCAGAAACACAGAATAAATTGAAATATAAGCAATGGAAATGAAAAGAGACTAGCTCTTCATGATGGGTTCACCAATTTGTTGTCTGAAAATCACCATATCTTTAGTGGACCTCCCGTGGTGATGTTCAGGAAAACTATGTGGAATTGGAATATATGTGTGAAAAGGTGTCTATTTGGTCTTCAGGGATAATGTCTTAGTTGGGGCACCCTAGGATCACAACCGTATGTTCTAACCTGAGTGATTGTTATGGTCTTGAATGGTCATGTGTGAATTTGTGCAATTTAATCTATGAAAGAATAAATAACAAGCTAATCTATGTGCGGTGAGCTAAATAAAATGCTAACTATGTTTTTTTATTTTCTGACAATATCCTGGTGGAATAAATAAAGACAATAAACAACAATCTAATCTAATTTTTAAATCTAATAAACTCTCTCTTTTGTTTTTGTATTTTTGTGGATTTAACAGAAAGGAAAATAAGAAGAAATAAAGAAATCTAACTATGTTTTTGTATTTTCCAATCTAGAATTTAATTAACAACAATCCTATTTAAACAAATGGAATAATAGTACAGAAGAAATGAAGAAATTAATTCTAAATTTAATCAATGCTAATTACAAATAAATAGTCAGATGTAACTAACAATATATTTAATCTATTCTAATTAATTTAAATCTTTTTCCAACTATGAATGTGAATTAAATCCTCAAACACACCTCAGAGTCATGGAAGAATTGGAAGCTTCTCAGAAGATTTTCTTCCCATGAAACTTTCCTAATGGAATTTAAGAGGGATTTAACAGAGACTAATTTGAACCAAATTTTGAATGCTTAAAACTATGAAGAAGCTTCTTCCAGAATCACTTCCCTTGCAAATCTACATAGAGATAGGATTCTAAGGAAGATATCTATCCTAAGAAATTTTTGTAGAAGAAAATGATCTACTGTAACTACCTAACCCCCAATTACAACAATGGAAATGGAAGTGCCTTTTCTACTGTAGTAAATAATTTGCATACAGATTCACAAATAAAGAAATAAAGAAACTCAATAACAACCCCAACCTGGAAATTGCAGTGTTGAGGCAATGCCAGTTGTGGTATCACTTTGTTTCCCCTCAGTTATCTTTTCCAATCTTTTGTGTCCACATGAGTCCAGGGAACTGGGAATGCAGAGGAAGCAAGAAGAAGGTGCTAGAGCAATGTTAGCTTGCAAGTGGTCTGGTAGTAATGTAGGTAGAGGAAGAACAACGCAAGAGAATAATGTTTGGTTGTACAGTCTCTAACAAGGATTTCATCTCAACATAACAATATAAACACAATAAAAATCTCTAGCCATTTTCTTCAGAAGAAGTGATGGATTTTATAGAACACAAGCTAGGAAATGGTCTTAGCCATTTGGTAGAAATGGGGTGCCACATCACAAAAATAAGAGGGGTAGTTTAACACTCAATCAACAATTATAAGTGGAAGAGGAGGTTGATACAAATCAATCAAGCTTAAAATCAGCCAAATTGATCAAAAAATGTGTGCTAGAGGTGAACTAGAGTGAGAAAACATGTGTCCAATTCACACTGGAAAGTTTTTGTAAAATTCACACAGAACTGCCACCCTATGTAGAGTAGTGGTTATGCAACCACTGCCCAAGGTAGGCATGGTGGTTTTGTAACTAAAGGCAAAAAATTAAGGAAAACCAATACAGAAAGCTATGAAAAGTAGGAAATGGTTAAGTAAGGTAATCTAAGATACAAATATACACTACAAAGAGGTAAAGGGGCTCAAACACCTTTGGAAAAGACATGAATCATCATTGGGGAAAAATTCATAGCATTAAATCCCTCAAGGATATCCCAAACTCTATGTTTATAAGCTTTGAGAAGCTTATTATTTTTGATGCACTTGTTTGTGACCTAGTGGATAGCCACTTCTTTGTCTCTGAAAATATGCAGTTCCTTAATATGTCTTTTCCCCTCAATTAGAAGACCATACACCAATGCTTCATATTCTACTACATTATTGGAGCATGTAAAATGCAACTTGTACGTGAAAAATAAATTCTCATTTTTGGGAGAGATGAGAAAACCTTCTGCACTCCCACCATTCTTGCTCCTGGATCCATCAGAGTATAACTTCCATAGACCAACATTTTCTTCATTATTTCTTGAGCGCGCGTGATGATCACAACTTCTTCTTCAAGGATACAATAAGTGTACCAAGGCCAGTTTTAAAGGATTCAATCTATTTAGCATATGGATCAAAATTATTATGCTCTCTTACCCCATTCATCTAACAACAGATCAGGTAAAGAGGAGAAATATGATTCTCTTTTGAAACTGAGACTTGTACTTGGTCTTCTTGGATTAGGCAATTAGCTTGGAGAGGGGATGGGTCATATGACTCAACATGATAGGAAAATATGATGGCTCAACTTGTATGGTAAATTGGGTACCATACCTTGTTCTTGAGTAACATATGAAACCAATCAAGAAGACAAGTAACCACCTACTTTAGTAGTAAAATCATCTTGATAGACACAAGGAAAAAGGGAGGTAGGTCAATGATTGACACATATTGAGTTATTGTGAGGCTTGGAAATGCATGGAGGGTTAACTCAAGATCCTTGATGAATCCCATAGTGGTAACATTTGAGACATCAATTATCCAAGACTCCTTTGGATAAAGGGGTATATTTAAGGCCTAGGACATCAACAATCTTCTTTGGCATAACATAAATTACTAGTGCTCTGAGTCAATCATACAATTGTGCATAAGGTGTTTTCCTATGATCAAGGACATATAAAAGGGTGGGGTTTTAAAAAATTTACCTACTTGCTTCTCCTCTGCTTTGAAAGATATTAATAGAAGGAGTGAGGCTTTTGGATAACAGGAGCATCACATGGAGTTTCACCAGAGCTTCATGTAATAGGTCACGTTGAGATGGAATGGCCAGGGTATCCCACATTGTGACGTTTACATTTTTATTCTTCATCTGATCCAGAATGTTGAATGGAAGGCCCATTTATTTGTAAACATTTGGGGCACAACAACATATTTTCTTGATTGTTCAGGTGTAGAGGCAGGGCCTTAGCTGAGTGCAGAGGCTTGAACCTACCAAAGGAGGGGTGTGATGCCACTTCTGATAGGAACATTACACGTTGAAACCTCACATGTAAGAACTACATGCCATGATTTTTTGGATTGATGAGCTACATCCTTTGCTTTTGAGGATCGGCCTATGTGACAGGAGCTGAAGGTTGCGCACCTCAGACTCAAACATTCTCTTCTTATACCTTGTGTTATCAACAACCTAGGCACGTGGTCTGTTTGGACATCCATAGCTTGATTGATTGCACAAAATTCTTTGATGCCAAAGAACATAAGGTTGGCCTTGGAAGGAACTTCTTGGCATTTTCTTTGATTTTCTGAATCTTCACATGCGCTAGTGGAAGGCTCACATTTAGAAGCATTCTAGATCATATAAGCATGCACTCAGATAACATTGTTGTAGTGGTACTGACTATGAGGCATATTGCAAGGAAATCACCATTCTGGACTCTTGAGCCATATTGTTTTGTATTGGGACTAGTGTTTGGCTTGTGCTGGGTGCTGGAAGAGGTTATGCAGGAGGAACCACTTGCAATGGAAGATGTGCACATTAACATGCCATCTATCATTTTGTTGGTTCTTCCCATATCTCTTATTTGCATGTTGATTTATGAAGGGCTGATGGCTTTGGTTATACCCTTGATTAGAACTGTTTCTGAAGGCTTGTGCCTACTACTTTTAAGATATGACTTTATTTGAACAAGTTTCTAATCAGGGCCTTCATTTCTTCATCTTCTTTTTGCTACTGTGGGAGAATAGGATGTGGATGTAACAGTGGGTTGCAGCACTCTACTCAGGAATAAGGAGAAACAGAAGGCTGGGGTTCTTGAGACATTTCTGGGAATAAGGGAATAGGTGGCCTAGGAGCTAACTTTCCTACCTGAATGAGACTATTTTCTTCCCTTATTGCAATATTGTAAGAAATAGGTAAGGTTCTACCCCCATGGACTGAATCATGACTGAGATGTCACTATTCAAAGTCCTTAGATAATACAAGAAAGCATGTTAGGTTGTAGGCCTTACCACTTGAGGGATTTGTCCCAAGTCTTCTGAAATTTGATATTAAAATTAGTCATTTGTTCATTGGGTGCTCTCTTTGTTGTTGTCAGTTGTTCCACCAAGGATAGGTGATCTGAACTTATCTTCAAAATAGTTGTAAAGAGTTATTCCAAGCTCATCCTAGTGGCAATAGATGCAAGTCTTCAGGATTCTATACCATTGGAGTGATTTTACCTTGAATGAAGATGTAAAAGCCTAACTACTACATCATCATGTGTGACCAAATAGACAGAGCACACATTTGCCACATCTTGGATATGCTCAAAAGGGGTTACTTGATTCTCACCAGTAAAGTATGGAATACTCTTGAGTGCAGCTACTGGCATATCATGTTGCACATTGAGAAGGAAGAGGACTTCTGCCTAGTGAAGTTGACCAGAAATTTTCTCTAGAGGTGGCAGAGCTTCCATGGTAGGGCATGTAGGTCTACCAAGAGGAGGAGTGGAAAGTGTGTTGTACATGTTAGAGATGGAGATGCGTGCATGTGGTAGTTCTACTGAATCTTATTCTTGGAGATAGCTGGAGGTACTCAAAGGACTCTTCAGATTTTGTGCTTTGTCTTAGTATGTATCTTCTCATGAAAAAGGCATGCAGACTACTAAAAATAGTAGATCTGAGTGTTGGGAGTCACCAGATGTGTTGAAACAAGCCTCTAAAGGCTTGGAAATCACTAAGTCACACACTAGAACTTAGACAATGATGAAATTTAAGCTTTCAATGTTGGTCCCACTGGGCATGCCAAAAATTGTTGGAGCTCAAACTTGCACCCATCTCAAATCAGGTTGAACTGGGTCATTGAGGCAACAATGGGATTGTCTCCAAGTTGTGGGACCTTGCGTGCTTGAGATAGACCTCCGGAGAAGGATGGTTCCTCTACCTATTTCTACTGCTACTGTTACTACTACTCCTAATGCTGAAATGAAATACTAAACTAAACATGCCAAGGGACCAGGGATTTAGAAGGATATGCAAAAAGGGAAAACTAATCTAAGGGATGTGATAACACCAGAAAGAAAGGGGAATGAACACAATGGCTTTTGAGAAAAAATGAAGGAAAATGCACATGGGAAAGGAAAGACACATGTACCACAAGTCTAGAACACAATTCACATCATTTTTATGGGGCACAATAAGAAAATGAAACCTGCAAGGGACATGAGAATGGCACAAAAAACACAACAAGGAAAGGCAAGAGGAAGAACAATAAAAATGAGGTTAAGGCAAAGAATAGCCACAAAAAATACTTCTATTACTTCCAAAAATGCATAGTCTATTACAATGGCGTATGAGCCGATATCCACATGTAAAAGACCAGATCTAAAGGTCCTGTGCAATTGAAAATGCAAAGAACTAATGACCTTATAAAACTAGAAAGGATCCAACCCTTTTACAATGAGAAATGATCTTACATTTATAGAATAATGAGGGAGAGTAAGAGGAAGAGAAGAGGGAAACTCGAATTTGAATCTTCAACCACCAACAACAAACAATGAATGCCTGCAAATCTACCTGTAAATCTATCAAATGCACCTCCCCATGTATTGTTTATCTTGTAGGAGAAGGAAGGAGGAAAATTTGAATAAAATCTGGTGGTTTGGAGCTGATTAGATCCTGCATTAATGGCTAAAAACATTTTTTCCTACATTCTCACCTATCAAATCTTCTCACTATTTGAATTTGAATGATCTAGAGTGTAGCCCACATCAGCAGATTTCTAACAAGACTAACCACACATTAATGTGAGCTCTGTAACAAAATTTATGATGTTCTGAAGTCTACAGGTCACTCTGAGACATGTAATGACACCTGTGTGCACATGTTGATTGGCTGAAGGATCGACCAAATGTACATCTATTTTTTCATTTTCTGTCACATGTTATGTAGTGGTTTTGTTGCAATGATTCGGTGCCCTATTGGCACACTTTTGATAGGTTGTGTGTAGCACACTCAAGTCATGACAAGGTTGCCACGTGACATAATTGGCACAAAGAAGGTGCAAAGTGCGCACGTGGAAGAGAAGAGCGCAGAAGGAAAGGAAAAGAGATAGGTGCAGAAAAGTAATGTGTGTGGCAGAAATGGAAGCATACTTGTAGGAGACAAGTATATAGGAACGAGCATTCAAATCGATAGATGAGTGATACTGCATGGAGAGCAGGAAAGGGGGCATGTAAGGAATCCAGGGACTTAACTCAATTTTTGGAAGGCAAGTCCAAGGCACATGTGTGCAGAAGGGTGCATGAACTGCTAGGAAGAAGGAGAATGCACCAGGAGTGCACGTAAGTGAGGAAATGGAAGAAGATAGAGGAATGGAGAAGGAAAGTGGAAAGCATAGAACATAAGAAGAAGTGTGGGATGGGTGAGGAAGCTATAATCAAGGAAATGTGCCAAGGGGACAACTAAAGTGCATGCAACCTGCAATATTTGAACTTTAGGGCTAAAATGGGGATGTAAGTTATAAAAATAACTAGGGGAGTTATTTTGGACTGATTGTAATTTCAAAATGAATTGAACGATATATTACACACATTTTTGAAAATTTTAAAATCAAATATTTTTCAAACTCGGGATCCTTACCCATTTGATTTGTGATTATAACCTACTTACATTGCATTATAATTTATGACCTATTTCTAACCTAATTATGACATAATTATAATCTATTTACTATCATCTTATCCTTCCATGAATACCCCCTTAGTTTAGAGTTTATTACTTATTTATCTAATTTATCTTCTAGAGTTTCTTTTTAGTTGTGGATTACTTAGGTTCTCATAAAAAATCTTTCTACACTCTTCCGACTCATTATGGGACCACATTCATAGAAATGTAAGTATATAGGTAGGTATGCTTTATTTGATTTCAGGTTTTTATCACTTAGGTATTGCATATTCATTTCAGTTATTTTGATTTGGGTGTTGCATTTTATTTTCCCAAAGACTATCTCATGTAAAATTTGTGTGACATGTGATGATATTTGGTTAGGGCATATGTATACACCTATTTTTTCACTTTAATAATTTTTTCTTCACAAACACTATTGGAAAATTGGCTTGCCTAGAGTGATGTCCTCAAGGACACTGACGTGAGTGAGGAGTAATAAAAAATGGTTATGTGCAACCTTCACTAGGTGCATTAGACTAGTTAGCGGTGATACTTATGTGAGAGCCTTGATGTGTAGTCCAACTATATCACACTTTCACATGTTTTTACCTTTACAGTTTTATTTTACAACCTCTCTACGACATCACCTTACCATCCTCTTAGATTCACCTTAATACCTAATTTTGGTGCACACAAACACCTTTGACATGCCACCTTTTAGCAACTCTAAGTAACCCTCCATTAGCTATGACCTCCTTTTTTACCCCCATGATTTTGCATTGCCCACAGCCGATGGTATTGACCACAGTCAATACTACCTACCTTGTATTTTTTAACATTAAATAACATTGACCAAGGTTAATATTGTTAGCTAGAAGACACACAGATAACACCCTAGATGTGCTGGCACATCACTTAGCCTAGACTGAGTGCTCACCTGAAGTGCGCAAAGGTACCAGGTCCCTCTTTAGGGTTGTTGTAGCAGGATGTTAGCGTGATGAAGGAAGAAACATATAGATCCATAACTAATCCCTCATTCTACAAGGCATGCCATATTCAGATCTAAGAAAGAACAAGCTTAAATGATAATCATGATTGAATCAAGAACATGCACTACTCAATTACACACAGGAATGACACTTAGATTCAACCAATAACTTCTATCTATTAATAACCACAGAAGCTCCTTACAATAATGGCATTCTATACCGATGCATGCATGGATCTGATATAGTAATCCATTCATATGCACATATCTCTCTATGCTTACCTCTTACGCTCTGCATATACCTATATATCTCTCTTCTCTATCTCTGTATATCTATATATCTTACTAATTTCTCCACATCATTTATATAGGGTGGGGACTTTCCCTTCACCACTTATCTATTCCAAAAATAGGTTGCATGCTATTAATAGCCATGCGCCATTTACAGGCATAGCCACACATGCAAGTGTGCTATCTATAGACCTCTTACAGTTAACTGAAGTGACAATCCTATTCTTAGCTTGTCTCCATGCAAAATGCTTTGATCTGATCCTCTAAAGATAGACAATGTGTGGTGTGCATGTCTCTACATTGTTGGTGTGTTCCGCATGCCATCTTCTAAAAATAGGTCTTCATGCTCAAAATCAGCTAAGTCCTGAATGTTGAACTTTCTCTCTGCACGGGTTCTTCCTGTCCATTCGCACCCTTAAACCTGGCCTGTTTTCCCATGTGGACTTCTTGTGTGAGTTCTGTCAAGTGTTCTCTGATCAACATTACCCCACACTAATCTCATTGTCACCCCGACAATGGGTATCTCCAAAAATTGAAGTAAAGAATGTTGAATGGAAAGAATAAGAAAGAATGTAGATGAATAAAGAATGTTTTATGAGGCAGCCTCCATTGTATCAGTTTGAAGGATCAACTCTGGATACTCTTCCTTTATTGTGGCCTCCAATTCCTACCACTCGGTGAATGCTTTCTCTGCCTACTCTGGTATGTCCACAATAATAGACTCCAGTTCATCTTGGGTAACTTCACCTTTTTCATTCTGCAATACCAACATAATGTTGGACATTGCAGTATGTTTTCCTTCTAGTGCATCCATCTTTTGTGTGATGAGTTTCCCAAGCTCATCTAATCATTCCTTGTGTGGCTCTTGTGTTGCTGCTAGGGCCTCACACTTTTTCTTTACGAGTGTTAACCACTCTGCGCGGCCCAAGGTATCATCCTTCATAGCCTTCTAGACTGCATCATCTTCTTCCAGAGTCTTTACCTTGATCAATGCCTCTGGAGCTGTGCATATATTTAAGGCATGATCCACCTTCTTCAATTCTTCTTGGAGTGCTTGCAGTAAGCCTTCGTATGATGCAATCTTTCTGACTACTGCAGCCTTAGCCCTTTCTGCCTCTTTTTCAGGATTCCTTGGTGCTGGCATGCACAGAGGTTCATCTTTAAGCACCAGGTCCACCAAATTTCCTACATAATGTATCACTGAGGGAAACATCTGTGGTACCTTGGGCTCCAAGTGTGGCCTAGCTCTTATGACATTGTCTCCAATCTCCTCTGCGATGCTGATAAATACTTCATTCTTTTTCTATGCTAAGTCCCTATGTTGGGTTAGGCATGTTATCACTGCATCCTTCATCTTTAACTCCTCGCGCAACACTCTGATTGTTGTGGCCTTGTCCACATTTCTTCTTGCAACTTCAGTAGAAACCTTCACCAATGTGTTGCTGACCTACTCATCTGACATGACAGTAGGCTTTACTGTCATATGTCTAGCTTGGGGTGCCTTCTTCAGCCGTCTCAAAATGCATGACTCTTCACATACATCAAATTCAGGCTCATCCATGTGGGTATGCATTGACCATGAGAGTTTCTTTTGAGTGCGCACAGTCACCATATCCCCATCCATTAGTTCCCAGCCAAATAAATCCTTTTGTTCTACAGTGCTTTGGAACCATGCGCGGATGATTTTTCCAATGTCCTCTGCATAGCCCATGATTGGTGCACTATGTTCCCCACTCATCCTCTTTGATCTAGGTCCCTTGGGAATTGTAGCTTCAAGGTTAGGAGTCTATCCCATTACACCTTGAGCAGTCACATGCATGGATCCAGAGGTTTCCTTCTCTCTTTCTTCTCCATCCTTCATCTCTTCATCTTTCTTCTCTTCCTCATTCTGTGGCTCATCTTCTTGCTTGAATGGGGTAGGAGATGCACACTCGCTCTCCCCTGATTCCTCCACTTCTTCATCTAACTTCAACTTTCTTCTCCTTTTTGGCTCAGTGGTCTCCTTGTGTGGAGAGAGACGAGGTGATTTCCTTACCGTATGTGGGGTTCCACCTTGAGTCCTTGTGCATCTGAATACTTTCTTAAATCTGTGCTCCCCCTGCTCAACCTCCGTATCTTCCTTTTCATCCTGTCCCTGAGGTGGAGTGGTCATGTGCTGTGACTCTTCTCTATCATATGGTTGCTTTCTTCTGTGCTCCAAGCCTCCACTATCTTCATGCTCCTCTTCTTCATCCTCTACCTCAACAGTTTCTATTGGCCTTTGCGTGGGTATGTTTTCCATTGTGTGCTTACCCTTCGGTGGCCCTGGGAGCATGAATTCATTCTCCACATACTTATTGTTCTCCATCTTGGGCTTTAGCTGAAGATATACTAATGTTGCCCCTACATCTGCTACAGCCAGACTTATTGGCTTAATATTCAACACCTCTGAAAAGAGCTTCTCGTCATAGGCACTTCTTCCTGGATACACATACTTCTTCCTCAACATGTGGTAGTCACAGTCTACCTTATCTGCATTGAATACCAGTTGGTGCGTGTCTGTGAATCTATGAATAGATGCTTGGAAATACATTACAGTGAATGCGTAAGGAAATTTACACCAAGGGCTCCAGACTCCATCTCTCATTGGGAAGCGTGATGCAGAAATGCTGATATACAACAAACTAGACTTGTTTCCCCACTACCAATGGTAGGTCCTTTGGGATGTGCCACTCTTCTCCAAATGCCGTGTGGAGCCTGTCGTACCATTTCTCCACCCTATGCTTGACGTCATCTGTTATGGACCCTTTACATAAGTACTTGTTGAACCTTTCAGCTGGTGACTTATTCTCCATGGGGTATTCCCATACCTTTTCCTTCGGCCCATCTGGTACTCCAATTTCCATGAATACTAGTGATAATAGAACAGCCCCAAAGCTGATCTTCCCTCCTGTGCATGCTTCCTTGACTATCTACTCTACAATGTAGCCTACAATATTGTAGACTACTCCTTCTAACATTTTGCGTGCAATGTGTAACCACATAGTATTTACCTGTGACCACCACTCTTGATCGTTCAACTTTGTAACAAGGTGTGTTGCTACTTGCACAACCAGACAGTTCTTCAATTTGTCTATATCCATACCATGTGGACCCTTCAGGTACCCCAACTCCTGTCTGGTCTTTAAGATCATGGCTTTATCTGTGAGATCATTCTTTATATCCTCTCCTGTGGCCTTCAAACCTATCACTGATGAGATAAGCATGGATGAGATTCTAACTCTGTGTCCTGCAAAGTAGAAGAAGTCCTCATGCACTCTGCTCATGAGCCACTGGTACAAGGGCTCATACTTCCTGAAATATGGAAGCTCATATAATTGGTAGACCCCAATTTTCTTCAGAAGCTTCTCACCTACATCATCATAAACTGGCATGTCATCTGCCGTACATTTGTTCATCCTCGTAGTGAGCAAGGAATCAAGCTCCTTCTTGTTCTCTGAAGTCCTGTGATTGTATTCACTTACTTTTCTCTTTCTGATGTGTGAATCCCATTCCTGACTGATGATGACTCCTTCTGGATATTACATTTCTATAAAATTTATTTCGGGTGCCATCTCTTCCTCCTCAATGACCACCTTCTTCTTTCCTTTTTCTCCTGTTGTAGCTACCTTCTTGGGTGCCATTTTTACCTTGCAATCATCTCCTCTTTAACTCTGTAATTTGTGAATCAAACCCTAGCTCGATTCAATCATGCCCTAGGTGGAAACTTCATGCCCTAACTCCTCTCTGTCACCTTGCTTCACTCAAACCCTTCACCACTGGGGATGCAAGCTTCTTTTCACATAGATCTGTTTGTCATGCTTGGTTTCACACCCTTCACACTTTAACCCGATCACTTGGCTCTTTGCACTTAGCTCTTTCCTCAAATACTCTTAGTCACAACGGTAAAAATGAATTCACATCCCATCCCTATATAATTTTCAAATTTTGATGCATTTATTGCTCCTTCACCTACCAAATATCCTCTCATTCATTGACCAAATTCATTCATTCCGTGTGGTACATCTTCGTACCCAAGCTATAACCTTCTAGCATGCCTTCCTACCCTCTGGTCACATACTTCTCTTAAGTGTGCGCCCTTGTGACTGAGTACCTCATCACTGTATCTTACCCTGGTAGTTATCATGGCCTCTACTTACCTCACGTTATACTGTCCTTTCATTCATCTCCATCCTTGGTCACTTTTGAGAAGCAATCTTCTTTTGACTTAAAGCACACCCGTAGCAGCTTATTCCTTTCACCTTTCAATTCCCACAGTCTTGTTCTTGGATAACTACAACCACCCCACACTAAAAGTATGTGCAGTCCTCTGTGCATAAACATTCTTCACATAGTAATTAACTTCATGGGCGAAAAAGTGCTTATTACACAATAACAACAACTAAATTGACAAAGCATAGTGACAATGAAGGAAATACATTAAGGAAATACATAATGGAAACCTAATCTAAATGGAAATGTTGCCTTATTACAAACACCAAGAAGACTTATTTATAGTAGGGCTTCAGCCTACTCCCGTTAAAGTAACCGGGTAGTCGTGTTCCATCAAGTGCTTCTAACTGACAAGCACCTGATTCAAGTATGTAAGTGATGACATACGGCCCCAACCAATGTACTTTAAGTTTTCCTGGATGGCGCAAGAACTTAGAGTCATAGAGAAGTACCATTTGTCCAATCTCAAACTTCTTATCCCTTATGTTTCTGTCATGCCATGCTTTCTACCTGGCCTTTTCCTACTTCTGACTCCATCGTGCTATGGCTCGTCACTCATCCAGTTGAATCATCTTCTCAATATGCTCTTCTAAAGCCTGCTCATCATCTAGACCTCCAGTGTGTGCAATGCACAAAGAAGGTAACATAAATTCTATAGGGAGAATGGCTTGGTGCCAAACACCAACTGAAATGGTGTGGCTTTATTCAATCTCTTATAAGTTGTTCTATATGCCCAAAGAACAGCTGACACTTTATCATCCCAATCCTTTCTTCCAACATCACAAATTTTTGTCAATGTCTGGCTCAAAATCTTGTTGAAAGCCTCAACAGTTCCATTTTCCTGAGGGTGGTAAGGTGTAGTCTTATGGTGGGCAACCATAAACTCATCTAATAGGATCCTGATGGTTTCATTTAAAAAGTGTGTACCCCTATCACTTGTCAAACTTAAAGGACATCCATATCTTGTAAGTATATTATCCCATAGAAAACTAGTTGTGGTATTGCTGTACAGTCCTTCGTAGGTGCTGCTTTGGCCCACCGTGTGAGATAATCTGTGCAAGTAATGATATAGCACGATCCAGTCCTATGCGCGGCTGGTGAAATAGGTCCTACAAAGTTGATGGCCCATTTCTCAAATGGTTCGGCACTGATAATAGGTCTCAGTGGCATTTCATCTCTTTGTCCTGGTTTTCCTAGGTGCTGACAATGGTCACATGCCTTACAATATTCTTTACAGTCTTTATACAATGTCTCCCACCATAATCCAATGAGTAGGATCTTTTGGGTAGTCACATCACCTACATAATGGCCTCCTGCAATACCACCATGGGATTCTTCCATAATATCCTTGTGCTCATGCTCTAATACACAATGGCGTAATACTTCATCTCTGCCTAACTTGTATAGGTCACCACTGATCAACATAAATGGTGTCGCGCGTATAGCAAGTTGTTTCTTTTCTAATGCCTTCATTCCTTCTGGTGCCACACCAGTCCATAGAAAGACAACAATGTCTTCTAATTCTGATGGTGTGCATTGTAACCTATATAACTGTGCATCTGGCATGGTTTCTTCAATTGTCTGTGCTTCCTCTCCTGAGTTAATTCTAGATAAGTGGTCTGGTCCAGAGTTACTTTTCCCTGGCTTCACCACAACTGTGAAATCAAACTCTTGAAATAGGAGTACCCATCTACAGATGTGCCCTTGTAAGATGGGTTTGTTCACCAAATACTTCAATGCCATGTGATCTGTATAGAATACAAATGGTGTAGCTAGAAAATACTGTCAAAACTTGTGCAATGCATAGATCATGGACAAAGCTTCGCGCTCTGTAGTTGTATAATTCGGTTCAGCAGGAGTCAGCTTCCTACTAACAAAGTAGATAGGATGATCGACAATACCTTCTCCAGGTTGAGCTAACACAATTCCAATGGCCATGCTAGAGGCATCCACATGTACATGAAATGGTTTGTCCCATGAAGGAAAATGTAGGATAGGCGCGGTAGTAAGTTTCTCTTTCAATGTTTTGAATGTGCGCTACTGTGATTCTCCCCAATAGAATGTACCTCTTCCTTTCAGTAACTCCTCCAGAGGTGTAGAAATTTTGGCATATCCCTTGATGAATTTTCTATAATATCCTGTGTGACCTAAAAATCCATGCACCTCACTCTGACTGGTAGGTGCTTCTAACCCTAAAATGACTGCAACCTTAGCTGGATCAACAAGCAATCCCTCCTTGTAGATTATGTGTCCTAACAGTATTCCAAAAGGTGTAGCAAATATGCACTTCTTGATGTTCAAAGAGATACTCAATTGTCTGCACCGGTCAAACATTAAGTGCAGATTGTCACAGTGATCCTTAACAAGCCCATATACTGTCCAATCATCGAGGTAGACCTGTAAGAAGTTGTGAATAAAATATTTGAATGCCTGAACAACTATCCATGAGAATACAACAGGCACATTTTTCAATCCAAAAGGCATCACAGTATAGGAAAAACTACCCCATTCAGTAGTAAAAGTTGTCTTTTCTTGATCCTCCTGAGCAATCCTAACCTGATGATACCCAGAAAACCCATCTGTAAAGGAATATATTTCATGCCCTGCAACTCCCTCTAGTATTTCCTCAGTAAATGGTGTAGGGAATGGGTCTGTTACACATGCAGAATTTATCTCCCTTTAGTCCACACATGTTCAAATTCTACCATCCTTCTTGATATTGATCACCATAAGACTAACCCATTTTGACTCATCTAAAGGTCGAATAATTCCAGATTTCAACATTTTATCAATTTCTTCTTTTACCTTTTCATGCAAATTAGGATTCATTCTGTAAGGTCTCTTTCTCACTGGATGTGCACCTTCCTTAAGTTTTATCTTCATTTCCCCAAGTGATTCATGCACACCTTTAAGTTCATGATACCCTCGAGGGAATAAGTCCTGGTAATCCCGTAGTAACTCAATAATCTTTTCCACCTCCGAGTCTGACCAGTAGTCTCCAATTATGGCCTCCTTAGGCTCAGCCTCTGATCCTATATTGACCTTCTTTGTCTTCATGGGTTCATGATAGGCACGTGTATCCTTGTCTGCACTGTCCAAGACCTCGCGTACCCCTTGTGAATGTTCAATATCTAGGTTCTCAACTTCCTCATCATCCACGATGTAAACCATCTTTCCTTTTTCTTTCTCAAGACAAGCTCATTCAAGCAATATGAGCTCTTCTCCTTCTTCTTCAAAATGCATGCCTGATTCTGTCTCGCCAAATAATTCCTGTATGAGTTCCTCCACCTTTGCACTATCTCCCATGGTTAACCACTTAACAAATTTTAATGCCTCTTCTATTGGAGGTTGGGAAGAAAAGTAGTCAAAGGTCTGGATCATTCTTACAGTCAAATTTTTCCAATTCCCAGTCTCTCGATGTAGTTTGCGTATACATACCAGGTGCGTGTGCATCCTTGTAGAGTAGAGTACAATCTATGCACCCAGAGTGAAGGTGGTAATGCTTCCTGTCCCACTGTCCAGAGTCTCTCACACTGCTGAATGTGATGCTGAACAGGTTGATCACCATTATAAGTGTAGATCTACGTAGGTGCATTGCTCCTTACAAACCTAGTAGATAGGGTGACTCTGATCTCATTCCATTCCATAAGATTATCTTTATGAACTACCCACCAGCGTGCTGTTGTCCCATGCAAGACATATGCTAACATGTCTCTTCTCCTGACCTGGTCTATCCACTGTGCCTCCATGGCTTGTAAGAATACAGGAAGATCTTCTGCTCCTGTATACCAAGGTACTGTGCTACCTATCCATCAAACAGAATGAAGTCCATTCTTGTGAGCAAGCATACTTTTTACCTCGCGTCCTACTAGTTCATATGTACCATGAGCCCAATTGTCACAAGAAATACTCGTAGTATCACTAATAGAGTGAGAATCCTCCCACTGTAGGATGCCTTCCTTTGATGGCTCATTGACCTCTGGGTCCTGAATAACGTACATAGATTCTGTTTAAGTCCTCCTCACTTAGAGGTTCAACATATGGTGTAGACTTCCCATCTGTCAAAGGTATCACAACCCTTTCCTCCTTGTTCTCAAAGCTGATATACCCCTTATTGAATCTCAAGTCAGCATTATTCGCATAACACCAAGGGCATCCAAGCAGGGCTGGAAAATTATCTGCTTCTGCAAGTGCTAATACCTCAAAATCCCCAGTGAATTTGGCCCCTTGTATGGTTATAGATGCATCCTTCAAAACTCCTATGGGAGTGGCCTTAGTTTGGTTTTCCATAAACAACACATTAGATGATGGCTGCAATGGAGGCCTCCCCATTTGTACCCATGCATCTAATGTAAGCACATTCACTTCTGCACCTGTGTCAATCAAAATATTGCTCAACAACCATCCATCTACAACAACATTCAGAGTGATCTCTTTATCATAGTCAATGCTATCAGGGGGAAGATTCACATGCAGGATCTGTCATCTGGTCTCAATACTTGCGCATGGAGTGTTCCCTTTTAACCAACTTCCTAATAGTGGAATGATGTTCTCCTGGCGCAACATTTTGCACACTTCTCTCAGCTCATCGATATCAGTTTGGACTGTCTCTGATGCTTTCTTCTGCTCCTTTAAGTATTGTATCTCACCCTGAAGATTCCTTAGCACTTCCATGGTATCCTGGTAAACTTCCTTCTGATGAGCAGGATCTGGGTACCTTGCATGCAAAACCTCCTCCTTGGTGATCATAGGTTTCTGGTGCAATGTTTCTTTTGCACGTGCCACTTCAGCTCATGTAGTAATTTTCACAGTTAATGCCTCAGGTCCTTCTGCTATCTTGGGCATCCACTGATCTTCGACTATGCACTGGATTCTAATCATCTTGATGCCTTTGTTTTCTTACTTATGTTGCTTACTCAGATGCTCATATAAGTCTGGGCACTCTTCATAGCTATGGTTCTTTCCACAGAAAGAACATGCAATATTCTGAGGACATTCATGCCTATAGTGGTCAGGAGATCCACATGTATAACATGTTCCATGAGGGAACTCACCTCTTCCTCCACCATGGCCTCATCCTCCATATCCACCATGATATCCACGTCCTCTTCCATGACCTCCTTCAAAATGCCCCTCATTCCTGTCATAGTGCATTTGATTATGATCCTGATCTTGGTGCTCATTCTTGTTCTTAGAGTTATCTGTTACACTTGTCTATCATACCCCAATGTCTATAGCATCCTGGATCTGACCAATCAACTGACAATCTTCAGTATCATGGGTCGTGGACCAGAAAATTTTACAGTAACAAGATACATTCTTCCTTATCACGTGTTGTAACAAAGGACAGTGACTAGCATCATGATTCAAATGACAGATCTCACAGTCCAACAGTAATGAGTGTACTGTTCTGTGAGGACAACTATCCTTGGTGTGACCTTCCACTTCACAATCTGTACACCAAATCCCTGAGCACGTTTCATGAGCTGAATTTGCTGATAATTTTTCTAGTTGTTTTTCCATAGCTGCAATTTGTGCCTCTAAGAATGGACTAACACCAGTGTCAATGCTCCCAACTACCTCAGCATGCAAAGCTACTTCCAGTGCTTCACGTGGATCAGTGTATGTCTTATGTGACAGTGCTCTTCTGAATGGTGTAATCAATCCTCCAACAAACCATTGTGCATGTTGGCTGGTGTGAATATCATAAGACAACTTAGATAGAAGTGTCTTAAAATGGGCATCATACTCACGTACACTCTCAGTAGTGCCTTGCTTAATATCCTTGAGTGCACTTATACTCTTCTGCTCAAATTCAGGGATATGGAACTCTTTCAAGAAAGCATCCTTCAGTGCTGCATAATCCATGCAAGTTTGATCAGGGTCAAACTTCCTATACCAGCTGTGTGCACGTCCTTGTAATGTAGTAGAAAATTGACTTTCCTTACGCTCAGAAGCCATGATCCCTTTCACGTGCCATAATATTTCACACATATGCACATGTTTGGCATAATCCTCTATACCTCTATACTTTTGGAGATGAAGAGACATCTCCATATAGATATTTTGTGGTTGTTGCGGGCCTTGACCACCTGATCCAGAACCTCCTGTGTTTCCTCTACCTCTAGAACCACCAGATCCACCAGAACTAGAACCACCTATACCTCCTGATCCTCCACCTGTAGCTAGATTAGGACCTGTAGATGTACTCCCCTGTGCTCTGACAGTAGTACTATACTGAACCCCTACAGTCTGTGAGGTAGTTCCACTTCCAGAGGTGAATCCAACATTCTGTGTGCTCACGTTCTGTGTGGATGATGCACCTAAAAATGTTCCTCCAAATAACATTGAAGCCATCTGTCCTGCCATTGATGTACTTGCTCCTTGACTTACTCCTGCTCTCCTACTTCCCAGTTAGCTTGTTGGTTACTTGTCGTACTAGATACGGGAAAACCAAGTGCAAGGGCTAGGTCACCAGGTGGATTAAGATGTGTGCCCATGGCCCAGGTAGTCTTTGTTGGTGCACTTATGTGTGAAGCCAAGGGGGGATCTCTGTCATGCTTTCCAAGATGGGGGAGTTCCTGATGCTCTGGCTCCATGTCTTCTACGTGAGCTTCAAATCCTTCATGAGCCATCTCTCTCCTCAATGCCATACTTTCTGCAACAGTACGTTGCTTCTCTATCTCCCTCTCATGCCTCATTATACTTAAGCCACCTTTCCTCTCTCTACCTTTCTACCACTAGGTCTACCATCTTTCACCAAACCTGTTCCTACCCTCATGCGAGGTGAGGTTTAGTTAGCCATCGGTTTACTCTCCAGGTTCAAAGTTACCATCAAGATCTTGATCGCCAGTGGAATACCTTGCAAATATGCTCCTCTAGGATACCGCAAAAACTAGAATTCAGCTACCTCTGGGAAAGAATACGTCGAAATTGAATATTCCAGAATATAACTATTTAGAACACCATGAAACCACGTATCCACAGTGTGAGTCCAGATCAGATCAGCATCATAAAGGGCCTGAAATTCTTCCTGTGTCCAGACAAGTGCGTGATATCTCCAATTCCACTTAGATGCATACGCAATCAGCCACTCGTATAATTCTACTGGAAAGATGGTGAAAAATCTCTCATATAAGTTGTCATACAGATTCTGTTCTACCCAAGTGTGTGCGTTAAACTCAGATCCAATGTTGAACCGTCATGCATATTCTTCCTCCAGATCGTGTATCCACTCCTCAATACTTGCTAGAGTTAATCGGTATGTCTTCATCGTGAACCATCCTGAAAACAACTGAAAAAGAGGTCCCAACAATGGAACCAATGATGCAGCCTAGAATTTACCAGATAACACCCTAGATGTGCTGGCACATCACTCAGCCTAGACTGAGTGCTCACCGAAAGTGCACAAAGGTACCAAGTCCCTCTTTAGGGTTGTTATAGTAGGATGTTAGCATGATGAAGGAAGAAACATATAGATCCATAACTAATCCCTCATTCTACAAGGCATGCCATATTCAGATCTAAGAAAGAACAAGCTTAAACAATAATCATGATTGAATCAAGAACATGCACTACTCAATTACACACAGGAATGACACTTAGATTCAACCAATAACTTCTATCTATTAATAACCACAGAAGCTCCTTACAATAATGGCATTCTATACCAATGCGTGCATGGATTTGATACAGTAATCTAGTCATATGCACATATCTCTCTATGCTTACCTCTTACGCTATGCATATACCTATATATCTCTCTTCTCTATCTCTGTATATCTTTATATATCTTACTATGTGCTTCACATCATATATATAGGGTGGGGACTTTCCCTTCACCACTTATCTATTCCAAAAATAGGCCGCATGCTATTAATAGCCATGCACCATTTACAGGCATAGCCACACATGCAAGTGTGCTATCTATAGACCTCTTATAGTTAACTGAAGTGACAATCCTATTCTTAGCTCGTCTCCATGCAAAATGCTTTGATCTGATCCTCTAAAGATAGACAATGTGTGGCGTGCATGTCTCTGCATCGTTGGTGTGTTCCACATGCCATCTTCTAAAAATAGGTCTTCATGCTCAAAATTGGCTAAGTCCTGAATGTTGAACTTTCCCTCCATGCATGGGTTCTTCCTGTCCATTCGCGCCCTTAAACCTGGCTTGTTTTCCCGCGTGGACTTCTTGTGTGAGTTTTTTCTTTAGTATTTTCCCTTATGAAGCAGGTCAGGCTGATGGGTTGGAGGAACTCAAAGGAAAATTAAAAGATAAAGCAAACTTCTTATTGAGGTCAGTCACGGGGAATTCCCTCCATGGGGTTTTGGCACCACCTTATGGATATAAAAGGGGTCATTTAGGCTCATTTTGGGCATGCATCCTTATTATAATTTTATTCTACTTGGTTTTGGGGCTGATTGTTCTATTCCATTCCACTAGAGGGAAAAAATCCTTTGGTGTGGCAAGCAAGGAAGACGAAACCCTTCCTTGTTCAAGGTTGGAGAACAAAAACTCTCCAATTTGGTGGTTCCAAGGGCTTCAAAGAAGACTATCTTGCTGATTGGCAGCTAGGGCATTGAAGAAGAAGAGATATCACGGTCTTCTACATCAATTTGGCACCCTCTCCTAGGGTGGCGACTTGGGTGGAGAAGGATTTAAGTGCCTTCTAGGGCACATCTTGGTGTTTTGAGTTGATATTCAGATTTCTCCTAATTTATAAGGTTGATCTATCACTTCATTGGTATTTATTGGGGTTTGGAAACCTCATTTTCAACCATTTTTGTGAGTTGTACTTCTGCTGGTTATTTAATTAATTTCAGTGTGTTAGCACTTGTTTCTCCTTAATTTATGAAGTATATTGGCTAGAATAATTTCTACATGATTGGTTAAAATATTTGGAATCATTCTCTATCATTTTTAGCTTGATATTGCATGAGAATTGTTGCCCCTAAGTGTTGTTATATTTGCTGCTCTAGAGGATTTGTTTACTAATTTCTAGCTGGTTTTTGATGCCCTAAAGGTGTGATTTCAGTTCGCTGTTATATTTGATCGAATCAGTTGCTTATAAAAAATCATAATTCTTGCATTTGGGTTTGAAGCCAAACCCTTATTTTCAGATTCAGTCCTAGAAATGGACATTATAGTGGTATCAGAGCTTCGGTCTTCCCTTCCTGAGGGTTTTTCATGCAAGAGGGTGATAAGTAATACATTTGTTATCAAAGGAGAGAGAAGAAGAAATCAGACCAGCCAGTTGAAGAGGTTAGCATGGCCCACCAAGATGCACAGGAAGCCAAAATCGACAAGCTCATTGAAAAGTGAGATTGGCAGACACCATGGACTTGTTGGCACTAACCCTACAAAAATTTCATGAACCAAGGGTTCATAATGGTGAGGGCAGCTCATCCGGAGCTAATACTTCACGGCAGCCCCAAGGATCAGCTCATGGATCAGCCACTAGGCCTACTTTCCTTCCAAGGGAAGAAACCATTCTGGAGGTGGGAACAAGGCATTTAGTTGGGCAAAGTATTGCAGCAAGCTATGAAGAATATATGGCCCTTCCAAGAGAGATTTGAGAAGCTATTTCACTTTCCGAATTCACTAGTGTGAGCAAAGGAAGGTCAAGGCTAGAGCCTATACCTAATGAGCCACAAAAGGATGTTCAAAACACCTTGGGTAAGATGTCATTCTCTACATTTGATGGTTCCAATAAGGGGACAACCCGGGCTTGGATTCAAAAGTTGGACACTTATCTTTCATTGAGGCCTATGACGGAGGATGATGCAATTAAATTTGCAACCCTTCATCTAGAGGGGATTGCACATGAGTGGTGGTTTCATGGATTGGTTACACAAGGGCACAATCTTATCCACTCATATGATGAGTTTTGTAGAAGACTCATTGGGAGATTTGATAGAGTTGACCTGGAAGTTCACTTTCGGGAACTTGCACAGTTGAAACAACAAGGCACGATAGAAGATTATGTGGCTGAGTTTCAAAGGCTTTCCATAATGATTACAGATGTGACGGAAAGGAGACTCATTGTTCTATTTATTGAGGGTTTGACCGAACCCCTCAAGGGTTTGGTAAGAGCCTTTGACCCATTGTCTCTCCAAGAGGCAATTAAGAAATCATTGGATCTTGAAGGTGCTACTCCTAGAACAACAACAATCAGTGGGCAGCCCAAGGTATTTTCACAGCTAAAAGGACCCTTGGGACAACGTAGAACCCCATCTTTGGACCAGCTAAAGAAGCCCTTTCAACGAGCACCAATTGGTCACAAAGAGTTGTCCAAAACTAGCAAAGAAGTAGAGACAATAAACGAGCTAAGGAGGGAGAATTTGTGCTTCTCTTACAAGGATCCATGGTCTCTCGGTCATCGTTGCCTAGGTAAGGGTAATGTGCATTATATTGAGGTATTTTCATATTATGAAAAAGAGGAAGAAGCTTGTGTTGATGAGACAAAGCAAGTTCATGAACCATAAGAGAATCCGGAAAGTTTGGACATCACTCTTGCCATCTTGTCTAGTGCCCCTAGATATCATCCATTCCGGGTGAGAGGTGACCTACAAGGGAAAAGAGTCACGGTTTTGATTGATAGTGGAGCTACTCACAATTTCATTGATGAGAGCTTGGTTACAAGGATGGATTTGAAGGTGGAATATTTCAAAGGCTTCAAGGTCAAAGTAGCGGATGGCTATTCCATGCCATGCACAAGGAGGAGTCCCCAACTCCTTTTCACATTGGGAGAGCATGAGGTATGTGATGATTTTTATATAATTGGCATAGCTGATATAAATCTTGTGCTTGGAGTCCAATGGTTGTATTCCTTGGGAGAGCTCACTCTCAACTACCAAAGTTTGGAGCTAAGCTTCATGGATAAAGGCATGAAGGTGATACTACAAGGTATGATTCCGTAAACCACTCAAGTCAAGTATTTGGTAGAAGATGTCTTGTCAAAAGAATCATATTTTGCTCTTTATCTAAGATAACAACAGATTGGAAGTCTCTAATTACAGTTGAGTATTCCAAGAATAAGTTTGCTAATTTTGTTTTTGAAGAAGAAATTGTGGATGAAAGGTATAAGATAATGGATGGCTCATTCTCTATAAGAAAAGAGTCTATTCGGTGCCCGAATCAAAGGTAAAGAACAAGATATTGAGGGTTGTTCATGATGCCCCATTGGATGGTCATATAAACTATTTCAAGACATACAAACAAGTTAGAGAAGATTCTTTTGGAAAGGTATTAAAGACGAGGTGATTTAATACATACGGGAATGTTTGGTTTGCCAACCAAACAAGAACGAACATGAATTTCCAGTTGGGCTATTGCAGTCCCTTCCTATTCCCACTCAAAAATGGGAATGCATCTCCATGGACTTCATCACCAGGCTGTCCATGGTTCAAGGTAAGAGTTGTTTATATGTTGTGGTTGATATACTCACAAAATTTGCCCAATTTCGTCCACTTCTAGCTAAGTATAATGTTAGAATAGCGTGGCATAAGCATGGTGGAGCTACTTCAAGGTTTAGTATTCATGCGAGAGATCACCAACATAAGTGATGGGTGATTAGTGGTGACAGGAAGAATGTACTTTGGAGAGCAATAGCTCAAAATCTCAGACTTGGTGCTACTGTACTTATTCAAATCAGCCACCACATGATCTCATTTGCATACATACAAGTGGGTAGGCAGGTATTTTATCGAAGTATAGAGCATTTTTCAATTGGTTAAAGGTTGGTAGAAAATTTTCAGCCTTTACAGAAGTGTTTTCAATTACTTACAATGCTCACACTTCCTAATTTTGCAAGGAGGTTTCAGTTTTGAAGTTGTTCCACTTTTAAGTTGCTGATTTTTGTAAAATCAAATTAGAAGTTGTTGTTTTCAAACTTGAACAGCTGCAAGATTTACCATTTTGAGGCCATTAAAGCATTGGGAAATTAGTGGTAAATGGTTTCAAATGAAGAAAACCACTTTTTCAGCCAACGTAGGTCTGATTTAGATGGAAAATCAGGTGATTCATGATTGTCATAATTTGTTTCCAGCTTTCACACAAAAATATTTGTGTATTTTCTTGGAAGGAACAGTTCTACAACATCATTAATAAAGATCATCTTGAGAAGGTATGCTGTTGTGGATTATGTACATTTGATAGTCAAGTTATTTTCTGAGCTACCAAGAGACATCGTTGTTAATAGGATAGAGAGTTATACTTGTTGAGCCAAATCTTCACTTGTCAAGCAAGAGAAATGAACTTGAAGGTTGTACGGGAATCTTTAAACCTTGGAGAGAAGAACATTAGAAATACTTTTGTATATTTTTGGTTCCTAGATGGGAAGCTTGTACCAGTGTTATGCCACCTGCCTATCTCTCTTGAAGATGTGATAATACATAATGAGAACATGACGGACACAAAAGTTTCAGATTAGTCAAGCTTGAAATTGCTTGAGGGCAAGCAATTTTGAGAAGGGAGGACTGTAATGTCCCCTTTTCCGAATTAATTCATTTGAAGACTTCTTGCCCATTCCACTTCTTGTGGGCAAGAAGTAGGTGAACAAGGAAGTCTTTGATTTATGTTTTTAGTCTTTATTTACATTTTCTTTAGTGTTTTCCTTTATGAAGCAGGTCGGCTGGGTTGGAGGAACTCAAAGGAAAATTAAAAGATAGAGCAAGCTTCATTATGGAGGTCGGTCTTGTGGAGACTCCCTACATGGTGAATTTGGTGTTCTTTTCCTTATCGATATAAAGGGGGATTCGGCCTCTCTAGATTCTATTTGCCCATTGGCATGCTTCAAGGCCTAGTATAAGGTGGTTCAACTTGCTAGAGGAGGATTGGGGCTGATTTCTGGATATTCTATTTCGCTTGGAGGTGTGAGCAAGTAGTTTGGTCTGGCTTGCCATTGAAGGATGGAAACCCTTTCTTGGTCACCTAGGTTGGAGGACGAAAACCCTCCAATAGGATCACACTAAGAGCTTCAAATAAGGTTATCCTGCTGGTTGGCAGCTAGGGTGATCTCACGCAAAGGTCACATTGGAGCTTATCAAGTGATCTTCTAGATGATTGTTCTTCATTACCAACTCCTAGGGTGGCGACTTGTTTGGGGTTGAGTTTGAGTGCCATCTAGGCCAACAATTGAAGTATTTTGTGTTGATATTCTTGATTCCTCCTAATTTATAAGGCTGATTTCTCACTACATTGGTATTTGTTGGGATGTTTGGAAACATCATTTCCAACCCTTAATGCGGGTTGTACATCTTGTTGTCATTTAAATTAATTTTCAGTTGTGTTTAGCAGGTTGATTTCTTGTATTTGAGTGATAATTTGTTGTGGTTCCTAAAATATTCCTAAAGTGCCTGCTACATGTTTTAGTCTTTTAAATGATTGAATGGTGATATTTCATGATGAATTCGTTGTTTTTTCATTGATATCCTTGTTGCTGTCCTAAAAATCAGATTGTTACATTTTTCAGTTGGCTGATATAAAAATCAGAATACTTTGGTTTGCGGTTTGTATTATTTCATTTCTTTTCAGTTCAGCCCTAGAAAAGGACATTACATGCATAGGTGCTATTATCTTTGATGTCAATGAATGCATGTCTACTAGTGTTGACCATCTTCTCTTTCCTCTGCCCCACATGCCATGACAATGGCCTCAGATACAAAACTCGATGCGTATATGATCCTTGAGCCCGAGAGGAAACAAGTCATTTGAATTTTCATCCATGATTGTCTCCACTCGCAGCAATAGATTTTGGAATCACTAAATCTACGCCCTAACAGAATTTATTATGGTCTACCTAGCCTTTATAGTCTTCAAAAATTTCCTTATCAAGGTATTTTCTTATTCATTTGTGATTCCTCACATCAGCTCTCTCATAATATGTTGCCAACCCCTAGGGGAAGTTAATGCATCAATGGTGTTTACAATTAGATAAGTATATATAACCTCTATTTTCCGTAATTTTATTTCAGATTTGGATGTTTGTTTGATGTGGTCATGTATAGATTATATTAGAGAAACATATTGTTAGTATTTTTCATTATTTATCTATCATATTTTACTTTATAAATTGCTCTTTGGGGTTTACAACCAATCGATCCTTACAACATATGTTTGCATCCCAACCATAAGAATCATTATCTTGTTAGGCACTATTTACAACCATATTATCATCAACTTAGTATCGGGAACTAGTTAGATGCCACTACCCTATCCTAGATCTAGGCTTTGGAACCCATCTCTTATAAAGTATGGACAATTTTCTTCCTAAGTCCACATCTTTTGAAATTTATAGCCTTAAGATGTGCATCTTTAGCATGCCCTCTATCATTATCTTAGTCTAGATTACCCATTATCAAGAGATGGAGGATATTTTATTATGCCATTCTTTATTTGCATACATTAGGAAGCTCGATAGTAGATTGATAGTATGATTTATCATGTAATGCTATGGGACTCCACTAAGTGATGCAAAAATATCCTTGTATTCTTCTAATACTTTGTTCAATAATGGAATTTCTTCTTCAGAAGGTGTGTACGAGTTGTAGTCACTAAGATTATTTTTACACTCATGTATCAACATCAAAAGTGGAATTTATTGTTATAACTGACCAGTTTGTCGCACTTTTGGCACTAATAAGAACAAGCTTATGGACTACTATTGGTATGTGGTATCTATGTTTGCAGACATCTATGAAAACATTTACTATATTTTATTCATAGATTGTATTTGGATGAAAAATGCATAATTTTCTAAGCAAAACAACACATAACTCTAATGGAACTACATCACAAAGGACTATGTCTTGAAAAGCCTTGATTTTGTAAATAACGTGATGTTGATGAGTGAAATGATTCTCAAAACTTGAGGTAAACTATATAATGGCGTATAGTCGTGGATGAAGCATAAGTGGTAAATTCAATCTATGAATTGGTTACGATAAATTTAAGTTCTTATGACTACCATTATCAACAATGAAGTGTACATGTCCATTAACCCGAATTTGAGAATAATATAACCAATTTTCTTCTTGATTTGAATTGGAAGATGAGGAAATTTTGGTGGTACCTACCATAACACTAGGCTTATAGTTTGTGATTTTCTTACCCTTATTATGTAGTGGTAGAATTAGATGTTTCCATTTGTGCAAGCAACACTTCCTATCATGTTGTTTCACCGTTTTCTTTACTTTATTGAGACAAAACAAATAAGGGTAATCGCTGAGGAGGAATACTTGTTATTGCTGATCAGTTGATGGTTGTTGTGCGCGTTCTAAATTCTTGATCCAATGTCGATTGTGAGAGCTTCCTTTTGTCTGGGGGGAACTACTTGAAATAAAAAACAAGACCACAAAAGAATAGTTAACTAATATATGACAGTGGATTGCCTAGCATATGCTAGATCCGGGAAGTGTGATACTCCCTAGATGGTTGTCAATCCATTGTTCAAAATAAATTAAAGCAAGAAATAAGAAAAGTCCTATTGTATTTGATATGATTTAGGTATCTCATTCAATAATAATAAGCAAATCTAATATAACAGGCTAGGCTATAGTCAGATCTGAAGGGTTGGTAGATGTCAAGGTATTGGAATTGGTCGGGGTCAGGTTCTGGGTTGTTTAGGTTATTTCGTAAGAGGTTGTTTGGTTCTGTTATTAGCACAGGGTATGAAACACAGAGACTTATGTCGGCTGGGTATAACCGATGACAGTTTAAGGGAGACCGATGACAGTTATGGGTAACCGAAATCGATACAGTAGGGTGACAGTAGTTCAATGAAGACCTTATTGTAGAGTCCAGGTGAGGTTAGATGGAGCTAAAGAAGGGGATGGTGAGGTCTATGGAAATATTGAGAATGCTCAGAGAGGTAGTGGGGCCAAGATAGGTGATTTGATAAAAGGGTGGGTGAGGTTTTTGAGTTTTCCAAAAAGAAGGCTATGGAAGAATGTGAATGTTCAATGAAGAATGACAACAGAAATGATAACAACTCTATGAGCATAATAAGAATGGAAATGATTAATGATAAAAACATTTACCAATCTTGCAGGTCTAATAGTTGGGTGATGGTGATGATCGGTTGGTGGAATGGAGCTTGGTGCAATAGTGATGCTTCCCAGAATGTTACCGTGAGTGCAAAATGCTTCTGGATCTGTCCTGATGTTGGCTATGGATGTTTGGGTACATGAAAAGACTTTGGTTTTTTCTTGCATGCATCTCTCTTCTCGTCCTCTTGTTCTTAGAATGCGCCAACCCAAAAACAAGATTGCTAAGGTGAATAAATGGTAACTGACGGCGGTTCTGGGTTGACTGACATCAGTTTAGGGTGATCAGTGTCAGTTAAGGTGGGATTCCCCTGGTTTACTAAAATTGTCAGATCTCACCTCTTTTAGCTCAGGTTCGTTCCTTTCTTCCCGGATGTATAATGGATGTTACGTTTTTATGAGCGGGAAGGTGGTTAGAGGGGTATTAGGCATTGATTTTTAGGGTTAAACTAAGTCTTATTTAGTTATGGAAACATGCCAAGAATAGGTCTAAGGTGAGGTGGCTAGGTGAGGTGAAAATTACCTTAATTAGAATAATTAAGTAATGTATATTGTGAGGGTGGGTATTAATTTAATTAAGTTAATTAACCTAATATTAATGTGGGGTGAAAGGGGGCATGGTTAGATGAATATGTTTGAGTTGGTTATTCGATGGGAGGCCAAGGGGAGTGTGTCCCAATTTTGGTGTCTACACATGCATTTTATAAATGAGCAAGCATTGGAATTATGAATTGTACCATACTTGTCAGTTTGGGATGAATTAGTTTGATCATCTTACATGTCATTTTTCTTTCTTAGAATCTTTAATGTTCCAAAATTGAAGTTATTGCTATGAAACTTATCTAAAGATTTAGATTTTTCTTTTTAATACTTTTGTTTGGACATCGCTTCAAACTTGTTGACAAATCTATAGTATTAGGAAGAGATATGGAGGAATGTAATGTCCCCTTTTTTGAATTAATCCATTTAGAATAATTTTAGCTCATTCCACTTTATGTGGGTTGGAAGAAAGTGGACAAGGGAAGTAATTATTTATGTTTTATAGTTTTCTTTGAGCATTTACTATTTTCTTTCATGGTTTCTCTCATTAGCTAGCTCAGCTGGGTTGGAGGAGTAAAAGGAAAAGAAAAAAAAGAAAAAGCAACATCATTATGAGGTTGGTTATGGGGGAAAATCCCTCATGGGGTTTGGTGCCACCAAAAGGATATATAAGGAGTCATTTGGGCTCATTTTGGGCAGGAATCTTTATTATAATTTTACAGTACTTGGTTTTTGGGTTGATTACTTTGTTTCCATTCCACTAGAGGGCATAAATCATTTGGTGTGGCTTCACCAAGAAGACAAAACCATTCCTTGATAATTGGAAATAAAAAAAATATTCAATTAATTGTTCCAATTGCTTCAAAGAGGTGGATAAGGCCTATTTTCAATGAGGGTTTAGTTCTAAAAATGAAATTCATCCTTTCTCCTAAGGGAAGAGATTAGTGGGTTCTAGGGCACGACATTTCTCAACTCAGTGATAATTTCATTCTCCATATTTTTCGCAGCTGGAATCTACTTTGTACTTCATTTTTAGGTCTTGGAATCATTCATTTCCAGCCAATTCATAAGGGCATTCTTTGTTTTGATTTAATTAATTTTTAGTTGTGTTTAGAGGTTGATTTCTTGGTTGAAAATTTTCTCAAAATATTCCTAAAGTGCCTCTATATACTTAAGATATTGTGAATGGTGATATTTTGATGAATTGTTCTTTTTCTTTATTGTTCTTAAAATCATGTTGTTATTCACTGTCATTCAATTTTATAATTGGATGATATAAAAATTATAATATATTTTAGTTTGGCTTTATGTTATTTCATTTCTTTTCAATTCATCCCTAGAAAGGGACATCACAGTGGTATCAGAGCATCGATCCTCCCAGCCTATAGGGTTTCATTAAAAAGGATCAGATAAATGAAAAACATACATTTTGATGATGTTAAGGTTGAGAGGCTTGCCCTAGGGCAAGAAAGATTGGTGAATAAGATGGCAAAGTTGATCCATGTCATGTAAAACCTAAATGGTGAAGGAATCTCTTCAAATCAAATAAATACTATTTAGTCATCATGAGTGATTCTTCGTCTTCGTATTTCCGGCCTACCTTCCTTCCAAGAAAAGAAGTCATTTTTGTGGTTGAAACACAACATTCACTAGGTCATAACATTGCAGCTGACTATGAAGAGTATAGGGCCCCTCCACCTAAGATTCATGATGCCTTATCCCTTGTAAAATTAATAGGAGTGAACAAAGGAATATTAAGGAAATGACCTAGGTCTTAGGCACCACAAAAGGATCTTCAACATGGCTGGAGAAAAGAAGAGGATAATAACTTCCAAATTACAATGACAGAGCAAGAAGAAAAATTAGGTCTACAAGTAATGGAGAGATAACATCCCATGGAGGAATCTACCATGCCAAAGGAAAATGGGAAATATGTTCTTTCTAAAGAGGAAAAGGATTGTCCCTTGGTGATAAAGCAAGAAAAAGAAATCATAAAATAAGAACAAATGAAGACCAATATGCAGCGTGAAGATAAAGATTCTTTGACGATAAATGATGTTTTATTGATTTCCAAAGATTGCATGTGGTGGCAAGATGATGAAGGAAAATCATATCTACAAGAGATTTATGAGGAAGAGACTCGGGATGACCCAGATGAGAGGCATGACCTTCAAAAGGAAGTCTCACTGGATACTCATGTTGGTTTTCAATCTGCTGGAATTTACATATCAACAACAAATGGTAAGCAAATTAATTTATTGCACCTCCCTCACACTATGTATTTGCAAGATGTTGATCATCATGAGAATTATTTGAAAAAAGATGAGAGGATAAAGGGTACTAAATGGAAAAATGATATTTTCCAACATTCCCCAAACCATCTTTTGAGCATTCCAAAGATTAAATCAGGAAAGGGAGAAATCAATTTGCATAGTTATGATAATGATTAACTTACTAGAATTTTCAAAATAGTAGCTCATAAGAGACAAGTTGAGGGTGTTCATGACTTTGGAAATGAGCATGAAGAGGATCCATGCACATGCCATAAAGATATGGATGAAGTCAAGGTGGGAAGAGATTTACTAGTTGAATATGAAAATATCTCAACCATGATTCATTTGGAAAAATAAGATGAACAAGTGAAGGACAACCCAAGGTATGATAATGAAAATTACATTTCAGTTTTTAGTCTCTTCCTATATCGCTGCCATGCTTGTGTCACAATGGGAAACTTATTGAAAATAATGAGAAAATTTTGAGTTTGATGTTTCATAGTATAATGGGTGGTCATCATGGAAAACATAGAGGACATAGTGATAAATTGAATAACACTCTGAGTGGTCATTTCTATGTGAATTGGAATGAAGATAAATATTTGGTACATGGAGTGTCATGGCTACACTCTTTGGGAAAATTTACCCAAGACTACCAAATCATAGAGTTGAGGCTCAAACTTCATGGCCAAGATGTTTTGCTTATAAGCATGACACATGGGATTCCTCAAGTTGCTACATCTAAGAGGAGGTTAATAACCTCTGGAATAAGGAGAGACATATATGGGAAAAACATAATGAGGTAAAACCTACACTTTTATTTTCAAAACTACAGTCATATTATAAGGATTTTAAATTCCTAATTGATAAGCAGACTCTTGGAGGGAGTGCTCCAATAAAATTAGAAGTTGAGTTGATGAATTTCGTGTTTGAAATTTAGTGGGATGGTTGTTATATTTTTATTTCGAACGTTATTAACTTGACTGGGATTTAGAGGAATGATTGTAAGTAATAAAAGTATTGATTGTTGTGTTTTAAAACATGCTACCATAAGTGTTTGTATTGTTGTTATAGACATTTGTAGCTTTTCCAACATTCCCTTTGGTGCCAAAAATAGGAAAACCATGAGAGGGGATAATTTCCAATCCTTTAGAGCATTTTTAGTCAAAAATGACTCATTTTGTAGGCCCTACTACATTTTTTTAATAGATTCATGAAGGGATTTCAATTTAATAGTTCTACCTTTTTTCATTCATTATCCACAATAGTTTCAGCTCCCTACCCATTTTTGACATCCAGAGATAAGCATCCAACAATGATAATGAAGGGTTTCTAATCTATTATCATCATTAAGATGGTTTTAGCTTTCATAAGAAGGATCCCAACCATTATCATTTTGATTTTGGAAAAGAGCTAGCTTCCAAAATTATGAGGCATGAAGAAATGATATTGAGAACTCTTTTTTTATTTTAATGTGTTTGCTCTTTTTTGTAGGCACATGAATAAAGAAGAAATGATAACTTTATCCATACGAGCATATGATGAAGAATATGGGATTGTAATTGAAGATAAAGATGACATAATAGAGGATGACAAGTTTGTGGATGCAAGAGGTTTCATTTTGCATAGAAATAGAGTCCATCCAATACTTGGATTGGGAATGAAACATAAAGGCTTTAAAGAAGGTACAACCAAACCTAGGACATCGAGAAGAGGGCAACCTAGACCAACATTTTGGCTAGTCATGGAGGCCACTATAACAAGGTAAATATAGGTGTTTGGATCATTTTTGCATGATGCTCATGATTTCCTTCCCAAGTTTTTTTTTGAGTGAATAATGTACTCAAGATTTGGGGAATGAGGTATTATCTACCCCAAGTGAGAAGGGAACTATTTTTATTCCAGTCATGAGACAAAATACCATCATTAACGGTGTTGTCATCATTTATAGCAGCCCCCACCTAATTTCAGTTACATTTGTATTTGGGAATATGGAGTGTTCTCTCACCTTAGTTGACAAAGATGGAACGAAGAATGAGGATGCCACACTGGGACATGGATTAACTTGTCAAGATCTGATTAGTTATTAATTTTTTGCTTTATGACTAAGATTACAAAAGTTTGGAAGGTTTTTTATACAATTGAGTATGCATAAATAGTTGTTAGTGTTGTTTTTGAATTTGAAGATGAAGGTTAATTCAATGAAGAAAGGGTCAGCAGATGTATGAGTTTTTTTGGGAAAAATATCCATCATTTAATAGGCACATGATTTAGATTATGGGAATACTACAACATGTTCCTTCACCTTGGTATGATGGCATTTTGGCATGAGAGTTTGCAATTGCTTAAGGGAAAGTGATTTTGGGAAAAGGGACTATAATGTCACCTTTTCGAATTAATCCATTTAGAATACTTCTAGCTCATCCCACATCTCATGGGTCATAAGAAAGTGACAAGGGAAGTAATTGCTCATGTTTTTTATTTTTCTTTAAGCATTTACTGTTAAAATATAGAGCATTATATAACATGTAATGCAGTTATGTAGTTATCATTCGGTTGGCAACTATTCAACCAATCTATAACCACCTCTTCCTATTTAAATTTTGTCACACTTTTTTGAGTGTGCATTTAGCCTTCTCTAAATTCATTTTTCTCTTTGCATATGTTAAAATTGGTATCAAATTAATTGGTTCATAGTTTGAGGAAGCCCTAGCAGGGCACAAATTGAAGAAGATATTCCATTACTTATTACAGAATATTCACAAGAAGGAAGACAACCCTCCATTTATAGCAAAACATAAGAAAAACCATTTGTTTTTGCACAAAATTATGGGTAACATTCGTACCAGTCAAGGTTGTGGGTAAAAACACAGTCATGAGGGTAGAATCATGGACGAAACCCCAAGAAAAAATGAGGGTAGAGGAAAAGTCACGAGGGTCAAGGAAAACATGAGAAATATCATTTGTATTTGTTGGTCTACTAGGACATCGTGGGAAGAAAAACATGGAACAGATTCATAGAAATGGAAATGATTTTCATATTTCATACAGTCGTTGTAGTCGTGATTTCTACAATCACCATTGAAGTCATGAAAAGGTCGTGAAAATATTCGATTCAAGAAAATGTGAAAAGCCAGCAGTTGTTAGGGTATGGGAAGGGAAGAATCATGAGGGCATTCTCTATAAATGAGGACAAAAGAAAGATTTCTTTCTCCATTCATGAGTATAGAAGAAGTTTGAGGGCAGTTTGATTCAAGTTATTTTTTTAAAAAAAAAGGCACTTGAATTAATATTCATTTTCAACAAAAGTAACTTGCATTAGAATAATTAATTTCATATTTTTTATTGGTGTGGGAAATATATTATTTTATTATTTCTATTATTTTGGAGCAATAAATTGGTAAATATTTCACAATTGACCTTGTCAAAGACATAAAAATTAACGAGCACTAATTTTAATGTATGGATCCATAAAATTTTAATGCTTGTAGAATTTTGTGATTGTGATAAAATAATCATGGGTAGTGAAGGTCGACCAATGACAAACTTTGTGGATTATGACAAATTTCATAAGGAAGCTTTATTGTTTCTCAAGTTATCGGTGTCGGATGAGATGATACCAGAAGTGTGGAATGCTACTGTGGCAATCATGTTGTGGGTGTACCAGAGAGATTTTTGTTTCCTACTTTAAATTAATAAGTGAAATAACAAAAAAAAATGGACCTCGGAAGATGGAGGGGTTTACCAATACTCGCGAGATAGCTGATGTCGATCTTGAAGGATAATTGAAGTTGTCGGGTCCAAATGAATGCATAATTCCTCCTATCTTGTAAATTACCCTGCACTCAAAGATGCTAAACATAAAATATTAGATAAATGGATAAACGAGTTGCTCGAAAAAGGCTGATTCTAGGAATCCAAAGGGGCTTCCTTGGAGGATGTCAGCTCGCTGTTAGAAAATTAAGTATATTAATAGAGATAATAAGAAATATATGAAATGGACAATAATAAATAGATAATAGATTCATATCTCTAGAAATCAATATTGAAAGGCAAGTCATGTGCAGCTTCAAAGGTGGTCTAAGCAAGGGTGGATGCAATCTATACGGACTCGAAGTAATCGTACCAAAAGTCCTCAATCTGTTGTTGGATATTGTGGAGAAATTCGATTTGATCTTTGATGTCTTTGATGTTGATGAAAAAACGTATTGTGCACAAATTCAACTCGTGAAGAATGTTGAACTATTCCAAGAAGAATGGTTGTTGGACTATAGGGAGATCATAAATGCTTGTAATTAGATGTGGATGGTCGGCAACTACCATCTAATTGAGAGCCATGCTAGGAAACAAAAAGTTAAATGTAAGTAGATTTGACAAAAATGATATTAGATTGATAAATTGAAGAAAATATGTAATTTGACAGGGATCGCCGGTGATTCATGTTGATCACTAGAGATTCAAGTAATCGCTAGCGATTACTATTAAAATGGGCAGTTTTGCTAAAAAATGATGGTGGAAGCTAAGAAAATGAAATATATAACTGTTTTCGATGTTTTTATGAATTGTAAATGATAAAAAAGATACAGGAGTACCTTTTTATGCAAAGGATCTAAAAGATGCCTCAAATCTTCAATGAAATCGATCTAAGTTGTTGTGTTGTTTATCGTGTCTGCTGAGAGTTGACTGATGAAAAAGGCTATGACAATGTTGTGTAGATGATTGCTGGAGGTTAATGTTGACTCTTGGTGATCTCTGGAATGTCTTAATTTCTCTGAAAAGTTGAAGAACTAAGTGTAAGCATGAGCAAAGGAATTCTGAAGATCCTCAAGAGAGGGGAAAATTATATTTATAAGCACTGGCGATTATTTAGAATCGTCGGTGATCCACTTTTTTCGGGGAAAATGTTTGAGAAGTGATTAAAACCACTTCTAAATAAACTTGTTGAGTTTTCAATGAGGGTAAATTCTTAATGAGAAGTTAGGGACGAGGTGTAGAGGTTAGTATATGTTCATAAAATACGCTTTAGATAGTTTTAAAATGGTTAGGGTAGATTTAGAGTGGTTGGGTGGTTTCTAGGAGGGGTAAAGTAAGATTTTGCAGCTGTAGAATAATTTTTATAGGTGTAAGATCATGGAGCAAATATTGTGAAGGAAATTATACTTAAGATAAGTGGTACATGGATATAATGTGATTAGGTGACTTATTTTGACTTGATGTTTTTTTTGGGGTAATGTATACGGTGAGGGAAATTAGTGGTGTTAATGTTAGGTGTCTATATTTGCCTCTTTTTGTTGAGTAGTTTGGTGTAGGTAAAGTGCTAGGAAAATATAATTAGCTAAAGGTTGATTTTCTTTGTATTGGAAATTCCCCCTCAAACTAGGGTGACTGCAATGTAGTATAAAGAACACTAGTTTGACAATTTGTTTTAGATAGGTTTGACACGTGTTTCGTTGGAAGTTTCCCTGAGACAGTGTATCAAAACAATAAGTGCTACCATGGAATCAAGTGATAGGGGAACTAAATGGTTTGTTTCCTATAGACATGATTTGTAAGGGTAAGCTACAAGGATGAGGAAGACAAGTAATAGGAGATCCAAAGGGCTCGTGCCCTATATACATATACCTTGGTTGTGCTAAGTTCACAGACTGATCCAACAGGGGGTTACTATTGGGGGTCTCCAAATGATATGTTTTGTTGGAAAATGTGATGAGGTGGTTTTGAAAAAAAAATTGATTTCAAAAAAGGATGACTTTAGTGTAAACTTCTACGAATTGCTTGCGATTTATAATGATCGGCAGCGATTGGGGTGAATCTTCGTCGATCCTACGAAAGTTTGGGGGACTATAAATAGTCCATTTAAATTATGAGTAGTTCATTTGTGCGAGTTATTGATGAAGCCTAGAATTTACCAGAAACAACCTAGGTGTGCTAGCACATCACTTGGCCTAGGATGAGTGATCACCCAAAGCGTGCAAAGGTACCAGGCCCCTCTTTAGGGTTGCTTATGTAGGATGTTAGAAAGATTAAGAGTTGATGCATTCAAATTCATAAATAGTATAACATTCTACAAATCATATTCCATATCTAAATCTAAAGAGTAATGGATTCAAATAATATCCATAATGAATTCAACCATGCAAGATCTAGTTATAATCATGTTTAACACCTTGAATCAGTGAATACACTCCATTATATTAAACACAGTAAATACACATAATCTCCCTACAATAAGTAGTACCATAAGTTCATGTGCACAATAGATCTGGAAGCATAACTTCACAATAGCTCATATTTAGTCCTCTCTATACTACATAGATCACTACATATTTATAAGGGTGGGGATTTGCCCTTCACCTCTTACATAAATCCTAAAATAGGTCACATGCTGAAAATAGCCATGCGCCTTTACAATAATAGATACACATACAAGTGTGCTAATAATAGATCTCTTCTGGTTAACTCGCAGTAATAATTCTATTATTAACTTGAACCTATGCAAAGCGCTTAGTAGACGCTCTTCAGCTTCTCCTGCAAGGTTTGGAGTAATGCTTCATAAGATGAAAAATTTCTAACCACTGAAGCCCTCGCTCTCTCTGCTTCCTGATCAAGGTCCTTTGGCGTTGGAATTCAAACCGGTCCATCCTCAAGCACCAAATCAACTAAGGTATGCACATAATGCATAGTCAAAGGAAACTTTTTGGGGACCTTGGGCTCCAAGTGTGGTCTTGCTTGCAAGACATGATTGTCAATCTCCTCTGCCATGGTGATGAGAAACCCATTCTTCTTTTGCTCAAGATCATTTTCTCCTTTTAGACGCGCTATTTCTGCATCTTTGGTTTTAATATCTTCTCTTAGTGCTTTAATAGTGACAACTTTATCCACATTCCTACATGCCACCTCTATAGATACCTTCACTAAGGTATTACTCACTTGTTCATTAGACATAACCATGGGTTTGATGGTTATATGTGTGTTCTGTGGTGCCTTTCTCATCCTTATTAACACATAGGATTCTTCACATACATCAAAATAAGGCTTTTCCATGTGTGTTTACATGGACCATGACAATTGTTTCCTTGCGCATGTGGTTTCCATGTCAGGTTCCATCAACTCCCATCCATACAAGTCCTTGAGGCCCACTGTATTCTAAAATCATGCGCGGGAAATTTTACTTGTGTCCTCTTCATAGCCCATGATTGGTACATCATACTCCCCACTTGCCCTTTTGTTCTTGGCCCCTTATGAACTTGAGTGCCAAGGTTTGGAGTTGGATCCTCTATGCCCTGAGTAGTATCTTGCTCTATTTATCTTAGCTTCTTTACTCCTTCTTCATCCTTCATTTCTTTGTCGTTGTGTTCTTCCACATCCTCTGGTGGTAAAGGAGTTCTAGACGCATTCTTTGTAGACTCCTCCACTTCCTCATTCAACTTCAACTTTTTCCTTCATTTCTCAGTTGTCTCTTTCTGTGGAGAGAGTCGTGGTGATATCATACCAACTATGGATTTCCCACGCCTTGTGTTCTTGTTCTTCTGAACACTCTCTTCAAATGACGCTCTCCTTGGACTGCTTCTAAGCCCTCTTCTTCTTCTTCTTCCTATGGTGGGGTACTTGCGCGCTTCGTCTCTATTTTGTCTTTAGGTTGCCTCTACCCTCTATGTACCAAGTCATCATTGTCTTCTTGCCATTATTCCTCGTCATCTACCTCTATAGGTTTCGTTGGCTTTGGATTTGGTATGTTCTCCATTGTATGCTTACCCTTAGGTGGCCCTAAGAGCACAAATCATTCTCCATATATTTGTTACTCTCCAACTTAGGCTTACGTTGAAGATATACAAGCGCAGATCCACTATCCCTAATAACTAATCTTACAGGCTTCATGTTTATAATATTTGAGATAAGTCTTTCAATATAGGTAGCCTTGCCTAGGTATACATATGTCTTCCTTAGCATGTGGTAGTCGCATTATTCCTTGTCTACAACAAAATTCAGGCAGCGTGCATCAGTAAAATAGTGGACTGATGCCTGGAAGTAACGTGCGGTGAAGGCATGTGGTAGTTTCCACCATGGGCTCCAAGTCCCATCCTTTATAGAAAATCATGCAATGCAGAAGTACTGGTAGACCGTAAATTATATTGCCTTACCCATCATTGATGGTAACTCCCTAGGAATGTACCTCTCCTCTTTAAATTTCGTGCGGATCCCATCATACCACATCTCCACCCTTTGCTTAAATGGCCCACTCATCGACCCTTCACATAAATATTTGTTGAACCTTTATGCAAGGGATTTATTCTCCATGGGATGCTCCCAAATATTTTCCTTTGGCCCATCAGACACTCTAATCTCCATAAATACTAAAGAAAGAAAAAAAATGCCAAAACTGATTTTGTCACTTGTGCGCACTTCCTCGATAATGTTCTCTACAATGTAGCTTGATATGTTGTAGATCACTCCCTGCAACATTCTCCTTGCGATATGTAGCCACATTGTATTCACTTGCGACCACCTCTCTTGGTCATTCAAATTTATTACCAGATGTGTTGCTGCCTGAACCACTGGGTACTTATTTAATTTGTCAATATCCATCCCGCACAGATCCTTTATGTATCCTAACTCTTTCCGTGTTTCCAAGATTGTTACTTTATCTATTAGATCACTGGCAAGGTCTACCCCTATGCCCTTTAATCCTTTCAGCATCAATATCAGCACTGTTATAATCCTTATCCTTCTTTTGGAAAAATAAAAGAAGTCCTCATGGACTTTGCTCATTAGCCATTGGTAAAGAGGTTTGTATTTGACAAAGTATGGGAGCTCATACAACTGGTACACTCCTACTTGTTTTTAAAAATACTCCTCGGCATCATAATATACTGGCTTATCCTCCGTCATGCACTTGTTGGTCTTTGTACTAAAGAACACATCTAGTTCTTCCTTATTATCAGAGGTGTGGTGGTTGTAATCACTCACCTTGCAACTGTGTATGTGGGAATCCCACTCTTTCCCAACAATCACGCCTTCTGGATACTGCATCTTTGAGAAACTACTCTTGGGAGAAATTTCAATTTCTACCTCCACTTTCTTCTTTCCTTTAGCTCCTGCAACAGGTGCTTTCTTTAGTACCATATGAAAATATCACCTTTCTATCCTCTGTGGTGCGTAAATGCATCTCCTTCTATCCTCTATAGCGAGTAGGTCCAAACCCTAGCTTGAATCCACATGCCCTAGTTGAAATCACATGCCTTAGCTCTTTCGCAATGCTCTACTTCGCTCAAATCTTTCACAAATGGGGATGCAAGCTTCTTCTGCACAAAAATTAGCTCTCCACATCTGGTTTCACACTCTCCGCACCTCAATACTCTTTGCCCAGCTTGGCCGCACTTATCTTGTTTGAATTCTTATGATTACAATGATAAAAATGAACTTGTATCACGAGACTCTAGATGCCCTCGGTTGATCAAAAGCTAGTAATGACTAAGTATGAAATGCTCACGGTGGTCTCCACGTGTCTCATAGGTGCATCCCCAACTTTGAGCATTCAAGTGGGTTCTCAAACTCACACAGACACTCCACGTGTCTATCCGATGCATGTTTGATATAGCCCAAAAGGAAGGAGGACCCTAAGCGAGCGTGAGCCCTCCACGTGGCCCAAATGAGGAGTCTAATCAGACAGGGACTCAGTGGAAATACCAAGAAGGGAGTAGATGTGTGGATTTCTATAAAGGGATGAAATATTTATTCCAAAACCATGAAGGTCAAATATCTGAATTAATAGGGAAGACAGTGGTGGCGTTGCATTTAAAATACTAGGGGCAGGAGCCAGAAGGATAAGTGCAAGGCCTTATCAGAATTGAAGGCAAAGGGTGGTAGCTGAAAGTGACAGAGGAAAAAATGTTTCCTATAAAAGGAGGTGAGATACAAGAAGAAAAAAAAGGGAAAAAGGGAGGGAATTCTGAGCCAAAGAAAAAGGAGGAAAAGAAAAGAGTTCTGTATGTTTTATCTAGCCTTAGCAAGCCTCTGTCATAGAAGAGAAGTGTAATCTGTGCTTTTCATGGGCCTTATGTACCCTTTCTCTATATGAATAAAGAGTTCTTATTCTGTGCAAATTGGATTTTCATATGTTCTGAACTTTCATTTCTTTTATGAAAGGTAGTTCTAAATGAGTCAGGAAATTCATCGTGCTTGACGCCCTTAGAATTTCCTTGTTTCGTTTATTATTATCATTTCAGTTCCTCAAATTTTTGTGTTATCAGAGTAGTAGATCATGTTGTTTAGCCCTTCAACTATTCTTGATAAAGATCTCAGATATTCTATCATTTCTCTTTTAAATTTGGTGCATCACCTATTTATTTCAGTCATTTACATGCTTTTTCTAAACCTACTCCTAAAAACTAGAGAAGAGCCAACTTCTTTAAAACCTGGAGGTCACCTTAGGGTGCACGTCTCACCAACCTAAGGTTTCCTATGACTCTGATGGTTCATCTGTAAGGATCATCGTCAACAATTTTCCTGGCATGCCCGATGGGACATTAATCTTTCCTATAGGTTAAAGCAGCACCCAAGATTTATCAACGAATGCGAATGAGATCAAAAGTGAGGGAAGAAGGTCTCATCGACTATTTACAGCTATCCCCTCCATGACACAGAAGAGGAAGATAGGTTCAGAGGTCTCCATCCCCCCCAGACCGGACTCTCTCAACCCCTCCACTAGGTAGGCCCTTCACTCAATCAACAAGGACCCTCAGACCTATCACTATGGTGCACCTTCAGCCTCCATTTCTGAGACCATTTGTTTCATGGGATCAGGGAAGCCCACTCATTTTACCTGTGCCCTGGTGGTATGGAATCCTATTCTAGCCAATGCATTGAAAGTGTTGCCCAAGTTCAGTGGTGAAGACTTCAAAACCCCTGAGGAACATCTCCAAGATGTAGCAGAGATATGTGTGGTACATTATATAAGGGAGCAGGATGTTGCCTTACGATTACTGGCCACCTCTTTCAAGGGGAGGGCCCTGGAATGGTACCGAGCCTTGACCCCTAACACTATCGGTACTTGGGACCAGTTGGGAACACCATTTGTAGCAAGGTTCAGTGAGAAAGGAGACCGATCATCACTCCTACAACAATTAATTGGTATAAAAAAGAGTCGGCAAGAGTTGATGATAGATTTCAACACCCGGTTCCACAAAACTTGGCAAAGGATTCCAGTCTTGGCTAGACCACCTACAGGTATGGCTATTGTTTTCTACTTAAAAGCCTTAAATTCAGATATTTTGGTAATGATTCAGTCATTAGGAGGGGATTCTTTTCTGCAAGCCTATAGCCTTGCGGTCCAAGCTGAGAACAATCTAATAGATGCAGGGAAGCTTCCTCCCAGAACTCTTTTGCCCATAAATCCTGAGATAGCCCCCTTTCCGCAAGTACAAGCCCAGAGTTCAACCTCAAGCCCTGCTTCTCTATACAATTACCCCCCAGTAGTTGTGGCTCCCGCTCCTACCGCTACCACCTCATCTTCATTCCCCGAGATGGATGAGATGAGAAACATCCTGAGAAGTCTCTCAAAAGAGATAGTAAACCTTAAGAGAAATCAGGTCGCTTATCCAAAGAAAAATTATCAGAATGTCCAAAGTAGCTGACCCGCTTACCTGTCTACATACCAGAATGCTCAGAGGCCACCAACCACTCAGCCATCGAATCAAATAGTCCCTGTACCCATGCCACTTTGAACCACTCCCCCAAATAGTAGTAGAGAGCTCGTCCCCAGACAAAATCATCTGGCTGAGGAACCCAACGCCTGGTGCTTCCCTTGCAATAATCCTCATATGCCAAAAGATTGTCCCCAAGGGAACTTGCAGCTAAGGATAGCTGAGCAATGAGCAAGAGAGGGTTATGATGCATGTGTAGTTGGACCTCATCAATCTGAGGGAGCCCAAAGTGCTGCTTTCACCACCCAAATGCAAGGAATGTCTTTAGAACAAGAGGCTGAGATTGCACCAGAGCATGCCCTTTTCTCCTGGGTAGAGGGGGAGGAGTTCATTTTTATAAATGAGGCATCTATTCCAAAACCTGTGTAGTTCAACTACAATACTCACTTCAAGAAAAGGATCATTGAAGCAGACACACCAGCTTCCAGTTCAGTCAACAAGGTGTATAAAGAGCCTCCGATTATTATAAGTGTGTCATTGCCAAAGATGAAAGAAGTTCCCCAACCAACTATACAGGAGAAAGAGGTCCATCACCTTGAGAAGGAGAGGATGAAGCATCAACCACCTCTTAAACCATCACTGGCTGGACCCATCAACGTAGTCCAACAGCTGAAAAAGGCACCAGCCAGCGCATCCTTGTGGGATCTCTTAAGCATTCCCGAGTAGAAGGAGCTGCTCCAAGGGGCGTTAAGATTGGAGGAGGATGTGACCATGGTGGGTCCCATGAAAGGACAAGTCAAAGACACATGGGTGCCTTCAGAAGCCATATTGCTAAATCAAAAGGAAGAAGTGAGTAAACCAAGGCCCAACCCATTCTTTTTTACTCTTATTATAGGAAAGAAGTTACTACATAATTCCATGATAGATTCTGGCGCAAGCACTACTGTCATGCCTCAGGCAATAGCAGATGCTTTAGGAGTCCAGTATGAGCCCTTGAAGAAGGGGGTTATGCAACTGGATGGGAAGTCTGTGCCAACCATAGGAATTATCAAGGGACTCCCATTACAACTCTATTCCTGTCCAAATATAACTGTTCACCAAGATATCATGGTGGTTAATGTCCCACCGATCTTCGGGCTCTGCCTCTCCCGAGACTTCACAGCTAAAATTGGTGGGTACATGTCTTTGGATTGGTCCCACTTAATCCTACGCACCAAGTATGGGTCCAAGATGAAGGTCTTGTCTGAACCACTCTCCAAGGAACATATAACAGACCAAGTACCTTCTAGTTTTGAGGCCTCCCATGCTATGATCACAAGAGAAGAAGAGCTATATATAGAGGGTGGAGAACCCCAGGAGGGTGACCATCTATCTAATCTTCCCCCTGGAGATCCGTTTGGAAACTTTGATTCAACCGGCCTAGGCACTTACGTCATTTCTGATGAAAACCCCACAATCCCAAAGGTAAAAAGTGAGGGTGACGCACTAGGGACAAGCTCTCCCCTAGTGACCCTCCAATATGGAGCTTATATTTTGATGGGGCTAGAAGTAAGAATGGCTCAGGAGCCAGAGTTTTCCTCACCTCTCCAACTGGTAGGAAGATTCTCCAGTCGGTACATTTCTAGTTCTCTTGTACTAGTAATGAAGTGGAATACGAGGCCTTGGTGCATGGTTTATGCACCACCCGGAAGGAAGGTATCAGGAAGCTAAGGGTATTTGGTGATTCAGAATTAGTGGTCACTTAAGTAAGGAATACTGCTGCCACCAAGAACCCAAGGATGAGATCCTACCGGCACCGGGTCTGGGATCTAATAGATGATTTTGAAGCTTTCAACATTAAGGTAGTTCCCTGTGAGTAGAATGCAGAGGCAGACAGAATGGCTACCATTGGGTCTCAGTTTGACCCATCCCAGGACCTTCTAGAAAATAAAGACTCCATAAAGGTAATCATTCACCCCTCGATCCCTGATCACCTCCATCATTGGCAGGTGTTTGATAATGACCGACAGGTCATACATTTCCTCCAGCAGTCTGATCAGTTTGTGAATCAACTCCAGTCCAAGGTTGAAGAAGCATATGGAGACCAGGTAATATAGTTAAAGATGAACAAGCTCCCAAGAGGACTAATTATGCTTGAAAACCTTTTTGACTCAGATGATGCTAGCTCAGATCGAAGGAGGTTTGAAGTAGTAAAAGAGGATTATGTAGAGCTGGAAATAGCCAGGGACAAATGACTGAAAGTGGGAAAGTCAGTAACCCAAAAGGATAGAGACTGACTCATGGCTTTGTGTCACAAGTATGACAAGGTGATGGCCTAGACATATGATGATCTTCATGGCTATGATAAAGATATTATCCAGCACACCATTGATCTGGAGGAAGGGGCTAAGCCTGTGTGACAGAAATAGAGACCTGTGAATCCTAAAGTGGAGGCCCTCATGGCCGAGGAGTTGAGAAAATTGTTGGAAGCTCGCATCATTTTTCCAATCAAGCACACAACGTGGGTCTCCAACCTAGTTCCAGTAAGAAAGAAAAATGGTGAAATCTGACTCTGCGTAGATTTCAGGGATCTGAATAGAGCCTCCCTAAAAGACCATTATCCCCTGCCCTCTATGGAACAAATTTTACAGACGGTTGTGGGATCTGAGATGTTTTCCCTATTGGATGGCTTCTTGGGTTATAACCAAATATGGCTCGCAGAAGGGGATCAACATAAAACTACTTTCACGACTAAATGGGGAACTTTCACCTATGCAAAGATGCCTTTTGGGCTCACAAACGTAGGGGCTACTTTTCAAAGAGCCATGGACACCGCATTTGGGGTGTTGATAAACAAGGTAATCCTCATATACCTTGATGATCTTACTGTGTTTACCAGAATGGTGGAGGAGCATTTTGATGCTTTAGAAGACGTGTTTAAAAAATGTCAAGAATTTGGGATCTCTCTGAATCCCAAGAAATGTATTTTTGGCATTCCCCAAGGAAAACTCCTGGGGCATGTGGTGTCAAAGGAAGGAGTTTCCATTGATCCTGAGAGAGTCAGGGCCATCTTGGAGCTGCCCCTACCAGTCAACAAGAAGGTTGTTCAATCCTTCTTAGGAAAGATCAACTTTGTCGGTAGGTTTATATCAGATTTTGTGGGGACCGTCCACCCCATTACTCTCATGCTAAAGAAAGATCTAGTTTTCAAATGGACTGAGGAAGGTCGGAAGTCTTTTGAATTGATCAAAGAGGCTATTGCATCGGCCCCTGTACTCCACAACCCTGACTTCTCAAAATATTTCATCATGTATGTATACGGGGGGAAAAATAGCATAGCATCTGTGTTAACTCAAAAGGGAGAGTGACAGGGGGAGGAACACCCCATTGCCTTCTTTTCAAAAATGCTTCACGACTATGAAACAAGGTACAATTTTGTGGAAAGGCAGGCCTATGCCATAGTCAAAGGTTTGAAGAAATTCAGACACTTGGTCACACACAACAAAATTCTGGTCATGGTGGCTCACCCCAGCGTCAAAGAGTATATAATGGAGGGTGAGATAACTGAAAAAGGGAAAATTGGATAACCAAAATCCTGGAATATGACATAGAGATAAATCCCATGAAGCTCATGTAAGAGGTAAGGGATTGTGTCAATATTTGACACAGGAACCAGCCCCTGAAATAATTAACGAGTCAGAAAAGATAATGTACCTACAGAAGAATAAGCCTGAGGGGTGGGTCTCTGATAGAATTCATTTTATTCAAACTGGAGAGTACCCTAGCCATCTCCCCTTGAAAAAGAGGAGGTATTACAGGAAACAAGGGACTCATTTTGCTATAATTAATGGCTTCCTTTTTAAGAGGAATTTTAATGGGTTGATGTTGAGATGTTGAAGATGAAGAGGCCAAAAGAGTCTTAAGAGAATTGCATCATGGAGACTCGGGCATTCATTTTTTGGCACAAACCACTGCTATAAAGATCTTGTAGGAAGGATAGTTTTGGCCTAGCTTGTTCACTGATAGTTAGGTGAAAACAAACAAATGTAAGGTTTGTCAAGTTTACGCAAGTTTCTAAAGAAATGCATCATTTCCCCTCAACCCCATTTTAATTGAGGAACCTTTCACACAATGGGGTATTGATTTCATTGGAATGGTTAATCTGACTTCAAGTGTCAGACACGGGTGGATTCTCATGGCAACTAATTATTTCACCTGGTGGATGGAGGCAGTCCCACTTAAGGAGTCTACTGAAGATGTGATCCTAGGACTCTTGCAGGATATCACTACTCATTTTGGTTCCCCCCACACCATTATATCTGACAATGCTAAAGCTTTCCTGGGAGCTAAGGTGTCTGATTTTGTGGTCAAACATGGGATATATTTAAAGACATCCTCTAACTATTACCCACAAGGGAACGACCTGACAGAGTCTACAAATAAGAATCTGATAAGACTCATTAAAAGGATGGGACATGAGCATAAAAGGTTGTGGCATGAGCATGTTAAAACAACCTTATGGGCTGATTGGATCACTCCAAAGTAGATCCTAAAAGCTTCGCCATATGAAATGGTCTATGGGAAAAGTGTTGTGATGCCAATTTCTTTGGAGATTCCCGCATTACAACTGCTGAAAGGATTTGAGATAGAGGAGAATGGAGCAATGTCAGTAAGGCTCACCGAGTTGGTAGAACTCTAGGAAAAGTGTGAACTCACCCATGAGGCCATGATTAATCACCAACAAATAGTTAAGACATGGTTCGATCAAAAGACATCGGAGCCAAACTTCCAAATCAGAACCTGTTGTTTTAAAGTGGGATGCTAGAGCAGCTAAACCCAGGAACCATGGAAATTTTAACCCCTTATGGACGGGACCATTCATAATCAGTGCATGTAAGAAGCATAACTCATTTGAGCTTGAAACCATGGTAGGAGATCCTTTGGTGATTCCAGTAAATGGGATTCATCTGAAGCCCTATGTTTAGGTATCTTCTAAAATTGTATCATATGTATATATTGTTGCCTGTTTTGTAGTTTTAGTTTTGTTTTGAGCCTCCACTTTTGTTGGATGTTTTTTCCATGTGCTCCACCACCCCTGTCCATGTCACTTTTGATATATCGAAGAAAGCACCCCTACCATCTTCTCACATTAAATTCGTCATCAAAGGTAGGGGCCTCTTTCCTAAATAAAAGATCCACAATCAATGCAAGATCTATCAAAGGTGCCAAGTTTGGTGCCTCGGGTCTCTCACTTAAAGGAAGCATTATGAGAAGTAACTCTGGGCACGTATGAGTTTTTACTCCTGGGGTAGCAATGGCTATTAAAGGCCCCTCGAGCTCTGTTTGGCAGGATCATTCTGAAGCATTTAGATTTTTATCGGTGAATATCAAAGTTTCCAAAAGCTCCAGAGTCATTCGAAGAAATTCAGATCACCATGGCTGGCACCACCTCCAGCTCTTCTCAGGTAACAAATTCCTATGTAGGACAACCCATTCCTCCCCGACAACACCATCCAAAGTTAAAATACCCAGACCCATCATCTCGGTATAGAGACCCTTCACTGGTCATCGACCCCACCGATGATATATTTGAGCCCAGTCTCAACAAAAGGCCTAAAGCTTTGAGAGAAGTGGCATGTGCCAGGTTCAACCTTCAGGGAGACTCAGAGTCATTTGGTGCTAGGACCTGGAGCACTACTCTTTCCCAATACATGGTTCCTCTCACACACCCATGCCCAGAGTTCATATAAATGTGTGTGGAAAGTTTCAACTTAGGAAACCATACCATAAAGGGCCAGAATTTAGTTGTTGTAATCACACCACAGGCCATCAGGGACATGTTAGCCCTGAACTATGATCAGTCAGCCAGTTTCTATGATATAGCCAAGCTCCAGAATGTATGGGTCTAGTGTCAAATGAAGGCCATGACCCTTACCAAGGAACTGAGATAGTTAGACTCCAGTGCATCGGGGGTTCCTAGTTTCCCCATCCCCTTAAAGTCCCTCAAGCCTGATGCTCAGGATGTCTACTCTATGTTGGCTTTTATTTTCAGGTAGGACTCTGACAAAGATGTTGAGGACTGATAGATGGTGGCTATATTCTGAATGAGGACCATTACCAAAAAGTAAAGATATAAATTTGACTTTGTGGAAGTCATAACAGGGTCAATTTGTGAACAGCTCAAGCATTTCTCAATGACATCCACCTTCAGGTATTCGTCTTTCCTTTTTCACCTCATTCTGTACCAAAATGCTCAGTATTTCAGTCAATTCATGACCCTGACCCTATGGGATATGGAGGTGAATTCCCCAAATATTATCCCGACATCTGTGTGGACCCATATATTGTCTCATTCTTCAGACGTCTATGAGTTTTTCAATGCTTTTGTGGAGCCTCTTTTGCTAGAGCTCGATCCTGAAGGGATCGATAACAGAATGAATGACTCTGCATGGTCTATCTTCTCAGACCCATTGCACCCCATTGACTAATTCTTTTCCAGAGGTCATTCTATGATTCGAGTCCATGGATTCAGAGGTGAATCCTTCATGCTCCTGAGGATCCTCACACCTCGGATAGTAGGTCTCGAAGTCACCCGACAAGCTCGTCATGCTAGACCTAGAGGTCGGCTTGACCAGAAAGAAGAAAGCAATCTATGACCTCCCTTTTAGTAGGGGAGGGATTACTGTAATCAAGAGGTAGGTGGACCATTGTCTATTTCAGAAGTTGGCCTCCTATGGCTTTGCCTTGATCCAGGACTCATGGAGGTATGATCCAGATGGGAAAATAGCTGAAACCCTGTCTACAAATAAAATCAAAGTCCCCTGCAAACATGAATCGAGACCATTTTTTGATTCATGATGAAGCCCCAAGGCTGAAGCACCTGAGGTCTTCATCAAACTCTAGGATATCCCCACTCTGGACTGGGAGTCATTTCATCTGGTGAAAAATGCATTTGACCCTACTCTAATGATTGGGAAAGGGCTGAAAGCAGCCTTAAGAAGAAAGGACTGGAATTCCAGGAAGATCGAGGGATTTTGGAAATACAGGTAGGAAATTGGCCAAACCACACAGAACTTTGAGGAAGTTCTCACTGACGAGCCCTGGGAGGATAAGTGGGATGTGGAGCATGACTCTGATGCAGACAGTGAGGATATACTTGTCCTCACTTCTGAGTAACCTCTCAGGTCAACTGTGGGGTCCTCTGAGCTACAACAATGGATACCTGAGGTACCTTCATCGGCCACTCCTCTTCAGACTCCTCAAATTTCTCCATCCCCTGAGCTCTCAGAAGCTACAACAGAGGGAGAGTCTCTCTCCAGCCCGGCCCACAAGAAGCTAAAATCAGTCATGATTCCTGGAAGCCCACCACTTGAGGCTCCACTCTCTGTAATGCTTCCACCTCCACCTTCCCATTCAGAAGGAATCCTTCAGTCTGTCACTACATCCCAACCTCTTCCTCCACCTGGTGCTCCTCTACTCACGTGGTACCCTACTGCCATCCCGAGCTTCTCACCTCGCATTATCATGCCCCCTTCTTCAACCCTGGTATCTGCAGTATCTCAATCACCAGTGACTATTCCATATGGCCTGCCACCTAGTTTCCCATTTGTGGGAGGGATGGTCTCTTCTCCTTCTGAGTTTTGGAGCCAAGAAGAGGCCACCAAGGTGGCCCGAGATCAAAGGAGATCAAAGTAGAAAAATAAGAAGATGGTGGCTCTGTCAACTAAGTGCAGGTTTGATCCCTGTATGATCATCAACAAGGCTCCTTAACCATCACTCACCTTGTCCCTCAGGTATCTAAGCCCATGGAACAAATGTGCCATGATGACTATTCCATTAGCACTATCACAGTGGACCTCACTAAATTCCGGCCTCAGGAAAAAGTTGAGTTGATGAATGAAATGGTGGCGGTAGTCACTACCGACTATTTGAAGCTCAACAATCAGCTGAAAAAGGTGCAGGCCAGCCTCCAAAAGGTAGAAGCTACAGTAGCGGGCCACATGGCTGAGCTTAAGGCCAAGGACAGAGAGGTAGACCAGCTCAAGAGGGAGTTAAGGGACACATCGACCAAGCAAGCCCTCGCGGCTTCTCAAGCAGAGGAAAAATATCTGGCAGCTAAGCTCACCACCGCTGAGGCCCTGGTTAATTCACTTTCACAGGAAAAGGATGGCCTTAAGGCCAAGTTAAAATCTTCTGATAAAATGGTCAAGGACTTGACCAACCAATTGGGTCAAGAATCTCAGAAAGCTGGAATTGTATCATTAGTACAAGGTCTATATGCCTCCTGTTGTGACAGGATCACCACCACTACCAAAAATCTAGCCCCGATGCTCAGATTTATATCCAATGCACAGGAATTGTGCTCTAGGGTAGAAAGTGTAGTCTCTACCATCAACAACGCCTTATCCGCCAAGGTCCAGGAGTCAAAACTCCTGATTCAGAAACTCTACGATGCCTCAGATCTCACTCTTCAGAATGCAGGAATCACCGACAGGTGGTTGACGGTGGAAAAGATCAATGAGATTCTGAGTTGTGACAAAGCTTCTGTCAAATGTCAGAATCTCTTGGCACAGCTTCGCCAGGGTATGAGGGAAAGAAAATAGAATATCAATGAATTAGTATAGCTTGGTTTCCCCTCTCCCTTCCCAGATGAGTCTACGGTCTTATCCAAAGACCAAATTCAGCAGCTTCTGATCGCTAAGCACCAAGACAAGATGATTTTCCAGTCTTTGAAGGAAGACTCCAGTGTTGCTGAGGTCGAGGCCATCATTAATCCTATCATACAACTAGAGTTCCACTTGCATGTGGTCATGCAGAGCCTTCAAGGTTTCTCCCACAGGGAGATAATTGAGTTGGACCGAGCTTTTCAAGCCTTGCAGTGAAGAACCTACCCGATGGAAGAAGAATGGCTTGGATATCAGGCTTCTTTGTGAATGCTCTAAATGACCTGTGGTTAGCCGTAATTTTTGAAATTTTGGGAAGGCATGAGATATCAGATTCTTCCATGGCAGGCATGGAGTCCCTTGGTGAGTCACCAAACTGATTATATTATTTTATTATGACTCTTTTGTTAAGTATTTTGTCCCCAGACTCTAGATGCCCTCGGTTGATCAAAGCTAGTAACGACTAAGTATGAAATGCTTGCGGCGGTCTCCACGTGTCTCATAGGTGCATCCCCAAGTTTGAGCATTCAAGTGGGTTCTCAAACTCATGCAGACACTCCACGTGTCTATCTGATGCATGTTTGATATAGCCCAAAAGGAAGGAGGACCCTAAGTGAGTGTGAGCCCTCCACGTGGCCCAAATGAGGAGTCTAATCAGATAGGGACTCAGTGGCAATACCAAGAAGGGAGTAGATGCATGGATTTCTATAAAGGGATGAAATATTTATTCCAAAACCATGAAGGTCAAATATCTGAATTAATAGGGAAGACAGTGGTGGCATTGCATTTAAAATACTAGGGGCAGGAGCCAGAAGGATAAGTGCAAGGCCTTATCAGAATTGAAGGCAAAGGGTGGTAGCTGAAAGTGACAGAGGAAAAAATGTTTCCTATAAAAGGAGGTGAGATACAAAAAAGGGGGAAAAGGGGGAATTCTGAGCCAAAGAAAAGGGAGAGGAAAAGAAAAGAGTTCTGCATATGTTTTATCTAGCCTTAGTAAGCCTCTGTCATAGAAGAGAAGTGTAATATGTGCTTTTCATGGGCCTTATGTACCCTTTCTCTATATGAATAAAGAGTTCTTATTCTGTGCAATCAAATTGGATTTTCATATGTTTAAACTTTCATTTCTTTTATGAAAGGTAGTTCTAAATGAGTCAGAGAAATTCATCGTGCTTAGTGCCCTTAGAATTTCTTGTTTCGTTTATTATTAAATCTGTTTCAGTTCCTCATATTTTTGCATTATCAAAGTAGTAGATCGTGTTGTTTAGCCCTTCAACTATTCTTGATAAAGATCTCATATATTCTATCATTTCTCTTTTAAATTTGGTGCATCGCCTATTTATTTCAGTCATTTACATGCTTTTTCTAAACCTACTCCTAAAAACTAGAGAAGAGCCAACTTCTTTAAAACCTGGAGGTCACCTTAGGGCACACGTCTCACCAACCTAAGGTTTCCTATGACTCTTATGGTTCAAAGTAACTGGGTAACCGTATTCCATCAGGCACTTCCAACTAACAAGCTCATGTTTCAAGTATGTAAGTGATAACATATGGTCCTAACCAATGTACTTTATGTTTTCCTGGATGGCGCAAAAACTAACAATCATAAAAAAGTGCCATTTGTCCTATCTCAAGCTTTTTGTCCCTAATGTGCCTATCATACCATGATTTTTTCCTAGATTTTTCTTGCTTCTGACTCCAGCTTGCTATTTCTCATCGCTCATCCAACTTAATCAACATTTCAATTCGTTATTCTAATCCTTGTTCATCAGCTAGACCTCCATTGTGTGCGATACGCAAAGAAGGTAACATGAATTCCATAGCAAGAACTACTTCTGCGCTAAACACTAATTAAAAGGGTATGGCCTTGTTTAACCGCTTGTATGTTGTTTTATACGCCCAAAGCATGGCAAAAACTTTATCATCCCAATATTTTTTTCCAACACCACAATTTTTTTTCAATGTCTGGCTCAACTGTTATCCAAAATGTACCCCTTGCTCATTTTGTGGCTAACTCCCTTCATTCTTCCCTCTCTTGTGCCTCAGTCATAATTTTTTACTTTTCAGGCACTCAAAACTTTCTGGAAATGGCACCATTGGATAGATATTTTTCTCAGCTTTCCAGAAAGGTAAAGTTTTCCTCCTAACTCCATGTATTTTTGAAGTTATGGCTCGGTGGAGTTTTTGTGGGAAATTTTCCCCTGGAAGGCCCGCAGCCAATGAAATGATGCCACATGTCCAAGGAAGTGGCAGGGGTAGGAGGGAAACTTGGTTTTTTAACCAAATGTTTGGCAAAATTTAAAAAGGGAATATTTCACCCCGCAGGCCGCTCGGTGAATTGGATTGTGCCACATGTCCAAGGGGAAAAAATTGAAAAATCGACTAAGTGTTGGCACCATGGAAAATTCAAAAGGAAAGGCCCGCCCCCAATGCCACATGTCCCCTGGGGGTGCCACGTGTGAAGTTATGGCATCAGCCAAACCACAGGGGCATCTAATGGAGCCACATGGAGGACCGCGGGGGGAAACTTAAAATTTTGGCAAAGTGTTTGGGAAAAAGGGCAAAGGAAAATTATTGGCCCGTAGCCCCGCCAACCAGTCATAGCCCACCACATGTCCATGGGCACACAGGCCAACGGAGCGCAGGAGGAGATTGGAAATTTTTCCCAAAGGGATTGCAGAGGGTGCAAAAGGAAAAATGTTTTCCCAGGGCCCGTAGTGAATGAGATGATGCCACATGTCCCAGACCGGTGGAAGGTGGGGAGAATTTGGGAAATTTTCCCAAAGGAAAAAGAAGGAAATTTCAAAGGAAAAATCACCCCCCCAAGCGCGAACCAATGGAATCTCGCCACGTGTCCAGGTGGCGGTAAAAAATACAGGAAAGGCCCACAGAAAAAAAGGAAAAGGAAAATCCCGCAACCAATGGGGTTTTGCCACATGTACAAGTCAGAGAAATGGTCAAAAGTGATGGAAAAAATTTAGGAGGAAATGCCCGCGGTGAATCACCTGCTGCCACGTGTCCTCAACTCATCGGCCCGGCGGGGAATTTTTGGAAAATTTTCCAATGGCGAAAACAAAGGAAAATGAAGTGTAGAGGGCCCATGTCCAATCAAAACATGCCACATGGCACCCGGAATGGTGGAGCGTGGGGATTTTTTGGGAAATTTTCCCAAATGCAAAAAGTGGAAAATTTAAAAAAATTCGCCCGCCAATCCGATTTGGCCCTGTTTTGCCCTAAAATTTCAAACGGCCATATCTTTCGATCTAGAGCTCAGTTTTTCATGTTCTTTATATCAATGGAAATCTGGTGAAATTATCTACAAGATTCTAGAGTCATTTTTGTATTTTGATGGAGTTTGGAGAGAGAAAATTGAAAAAACACCTCTGGCACGTGGTCATGGACAGAAATGATGTTTCAACCACCATTTTTAATGAAGAATGGCTTGCATTCTCTCCCAGCATGGTGAAAAATGTCAGGGGATGGGCCTGTAAGGATGCCCATGCTATTTTATTGTGTTTTTGGTTGGTGGTTGAAGCTCTCCCATGTTTTCCCACGTTTCTCTCTCCTGGGGTCGTTTCTGGCATTGTAAAAGCCAGATTTGGCTCATTTTCAAAGGGTTGAACATTTTTTATGTATTGCAGGCTCCCTCTTTCACCAAAAAGTGATTTTTGTGGAAAAATCAGGCCTCTTCTAGGACTGCAACATGTTTTCTGTCTCCCAGATGTTGTAATGTATGTATTTTGACATTAAAAATGACAATGCAAGCTCTGTGAATGAGTTTCAATCCTCTGCTTATGTTGTTTTCTTTCTTTCTGATCTTTCATTACATGTCATCAGTTTGTGCATGAAGTTTTGTTGCATTCCCATGAACTGTGTCAATCTACAGAAGTAAAAAATGCTCACCACTCCTTTGGTGCATCACCTTATTAGCATTAGTTTCAATTTTGCATTCTCTATCTCTGCCCTCTTCAGAATTATAGTAGAATTTTGAGTTTGAAACCTCTGTATAACTTGCAAGTAATATACCTAATCAGAGGAGTTGAGGAACCATCCTCTAATCTGGAGATTCTTTTCCCATTTTACAAGTCCCACACTTGGGGAAAAGATTCAATGTTGTGCAATCACACTGGATGTCCAAAATGTCAAACTAGAAGTCTGATCAACATCCAGGGGTGCTGCTGATTTGCAACAATAGTTTTGGCACACCCGGTGGGACCTTAGAGGTCTTCATCTTCATTGCAACAAATTGATGTGCATTTGTTGCAAGTTTCTTGCTTAAAAGAGCCCTAAATTACACATCTGGCGACTCCAAGGAAGAAGAATCAGCTGGTTTTAGCAGTGCAGACCTGAAAACTCATGAGAAGAATCACCACAAGGTCAAGAGTTGGAGAAGAAGAGGTGTTGTTTGAGTATCTACAGTTATCTCCAAGAAGAAGGCAAAGAGGGAGGAGAATTCAAAGGTCTCCATCTCCACCAAACAGAACTCTATCAACTCCTCCACCTGGTAGGCCTTTCATTCAATCAACAAGGGTTCTAAGGCCAATCAGAATGGCACAAAACAACCCCTATGTCAATTTCACTGGCAGCAGCCCACTTGCTCTCAATGCACAAAATCCAATCCCAGTTGCAGCATTGAAGAACATTCCATACTTTACTGGAGAGAATCAGACCACTCCTGGTGATCATGTTAAGGATATTGCTAATATTTGTGCAATCCATGAGATCAATGAGATGCAAGTTGCTGTCAAACTGCTGGCATCTTCATTCAAAGGGAAAGCTTTGCAATGGTTCAGGAGTCTTGCCTCAGGTTCTATCCAAAATTGGAACCAGCTATGTATAGCCCTCCATGAGTAGTTTGGAGAAAAGGGAGACAACTTGTCCCTTTTGGAACAGCTGACAACCATCAAGAGAGCTCCCAATGAGCAGCTGACTGACTTCAACTTCAGATTTCAAATGACTTGGGAGAGAATTCCAGTGGCAGTAAGGCCAGCAGCAGAAGGTGCTTTTCTATATTACCTTAAAGCTTTAAATTCTGATATTTCTATGTTGATTCAATCCATGGGAGGCACAACTATCCCTGTTGCTTATAACATTGCCATTAGAGCTGAAAATTGTTTGATTCAAGCTGGCAAGCTAGCTCCTAGGCCTCCAATGCCATTGTTTCCAAGTTTAGAGAGCCCAAGTACTAGTCAAGTGCCTATTTTAGCTCCTATTCCCACTCCTAGAAATCAGAATTCAAGTGAAGCTTCTACTTCATCCTCTAGTGCCTCAAATGAACTTCAAGAAGTCATGAAGCAATTGCAAAATCTAGGTAATGAGCTGGTTACACTCAAGAGGCAGCAAGCCCAAGGTTTTAGACCTCCCTTCCAGCCTCAAGCTCAGCCTAACAGGCAGCCATACCAACCTCAAAGACCACCCAATCCAGCTGCAAATTTAAACCAAGCAAGACCTCCTGCCAACAGACCATTTCAGCCCTATAATCCCAATGTTATATCTACCTCTAAGGCATTAGTGCCAGTACAAAACAACATAGCTCAAGAGTATGATTGGTGTTTCCCATGTAATGAACCTCACAACCAGTCTATGTGTTTCAACGGTGCCTTGAATCAAGCATTAATGGTGACTACAACTGGTGTGGAGGGTGAAGGTAGTCAAGGAAATAACCAACAACAAGAACACATTCCAGCAGCAATCAGCTCCAAATGATACCACACTTGTAAACTGGCAGGCAGAAGATTTTTTTGGCATGAATCAAACAACTCCCCAAAGTGTTGCAGCCAACACAAGGTCAAAAAGGAGAAATTTGGGTGAAGAACAGCCATTGGCTCCAAGTAATCCACAACCTTCTATCACTCCACAAATTATTGGCAAACAAAATTCAGTTCCAAACACACAAGGGCTGCCTAAAACAGCTCTTAGGCCAACTCAAATGCCAGTTGTTGCTACCCATGTGCAAGGAATGAATGTGCAGGCCAAGGGACAGCAAAGAGATGCTTCATCTCCATTCAACATCATTGATCAGATGAAGAAGACAAATGTAAACATATCAATGTGGGAATCACTATCTATCCCAGGCCAAAGAGATTTGCTACAAGCTTCCATGAAGGACTGGTCAACTTCAAATCAGCAAGTCCAAATGCAAGAGAAGGTGCTCACAAATGCTGCCCAGCCTGAAGGAAATCATGGAGGACAACAAGGTAAAATGTTGAAGCCCCCTCCATTCTATGTTTCATTGATCATTGGAAACCAATTAGTACACAATTGCATGATAGATTCGGGGCAAGTAGTTCAGTAATGCCCAAGAAAATAGCTGATCAGTTAGGGAATTCAATATGAAGTCATATCCAAAGGGGTAGTGCAATTGGATGGGACAACAGTAACAACAGTTGGAGTGATAAAAAACTTGAGTCTTACTTTGCATGCATGCCCCAACGTTGTTGTTTTGCAAGATGTCTCAGTAATAGATCTTCCACCACTCTTTGCCCTATGTCTGTCAAGGGATTTCACAGCCAAGATTGGAGGTTACTTATCTACTGATTGGTCACACATGTTGTTCAGGACAAGATATGGAACTAAAGCCACAATCAGATCTGAGCCTATTGCAAACTTTCACATTGAGCCTTACACTCCAAGCCAAATCAATACCAATTGTTCAGCGTTTGATCAAGAGGATTATCCAAGCACTGATGAAGCTGACACCAAGGTTGGAAGCATCCCAGATCTGACTCTTGATGAATGGGCAAACAAGGTGCATGCTTTTGATCCTTATCAAGAAATAGAAGAATCTGAGCTAGGAGTCTATTGCATGCATGAAGAAAATCAGCCTATTCCTAGCATCACCAAGCCAAACCACAAGGATGACAATGAGGTATGGCAGTTGTTTTTTGATGGATCAAGGAGTAGACAAGGTGCAGGGGGGAGCTATGCTTGTTTCACCTCAAAGAGTTAAGTATTATTCATCTTTTAGATTTCAGTTTGCATGCTCTAATAATACTGCTGAATATGAAGCCTTGATACAAGGATTGCATTGGTCAATCAAGAGAGGAATAAAGAACTTGCAAGTCTTTGGTGACAGTGAGTTGATTGTCAACCAAGTTAAGGGGCAGCATGCTGTCAAGAATGATCTACTCAAGTGCTACAAAAATAGGGTGTGGGACCTCATTGAAGATTTTGAGGGCTTTGGCATAAAATCCATTCCTAGAAAAGAGAACCAAGCTGCTGACAGGCTTGCAGCAGTTGGGGCAGCCTTTGACGTTGTTGAAAGCATTCAAAAAGACAAGGTACAACCAAACATCCATGTGATTGTAAGGCCTTCAGTGCCAGACAACAATGTAAGTTGGCAAGTGTTTGAAAATGATCAGCAAATCATCCATTTCTTGCAAGAAGAGGCTGAGTTCTCAGCTAAAAATTAGGAAAAGTTGGAGCAGCAGTATGGTGACCAAGTGGTACAGCTGAGAACCAACAAACTACCAAAGGGACTTATTACTTTGGAGTCCATTTTCAATCCTAATGATCAGTTTAGGAAGGAGAAAGAAAACATCCAAGTCAAGGGAGAAGATTCAGTGTCCATCTTGGTGGAAGAAGGCAAATCACTCCAAGTTGGTAAAGTGACAACTGAGCAAGAAAGGTATGAGTTCATACAACTTTGTCAAGAATTCCCTGATGTGTTTGCTTGGAGCTATGAAGATTTGAAAGGTTTCAATCCCAAGTTAGCTCAACACACCATTGAATTGGATCCAAGTACTAAACCCATCAGGACAAAAACAAAGGCCAGTCAATCCACACATGGAGCCTCTCATGAGAAAGAATTGAATAAGTTGATAGAATCAAGAATCATATTCCCTATCAAGCATTCTAGTTGGGTGGCCAACTTGGTTCCAGTTAGAAAGAAGAGTGGGGAAATCAGATTGTGTGTTGACTTCAGAGATTTGAATAGAGCATCTCTCAAGGATCATTATCCACTTCCTTCCATGGAGCAGATTTTACAAGTTGTTGCTGGCTCTGAGAGGTTTTCATTACTTGATGGCTATTCAGGGTACAATCAGATTATGGTGAAAGAAGAGGATCAGTTCAAGACAGCCTTTACAACCAAATGGGGAACTTATGCATACAGGAAAATGCCATTTGGGCTGTCCAATGCTGGAGCTACTTTCCAAAGAGCAATGGACATGGCATTCAAGGATTTGATTAACAACATGGTGCTGATATATCTTGATGATATCACTGTTTTTTCAAAAAATGCAGCAGACCATCTCTTTCATTTGAGACAAGTGTTCCAAAGGTGCAGAAGATTTGGAGTATCCTTGAATCCTAAAAAGTGTATTTTTCTAGCCCATGAAGGAAAGCTCCTTGGCCACATTGTCTCCAAAGAAGGATTAACAATTGATCCAGAAAGAGTTGAAGCCATAAGAGCACTACCATTGCCAAGCCACAAGAAGGCCCTTCAAAGTTTCTTGGGGAGAATAAATTTTGTTCGGAGGTTTGTCCCAAATTTTGCAGCCCTAGTCAAGCCTATCACCAAGATGTTAAAGAAAAGCATAGCTTTCAAATGGACAGCAGAAGGAAAAGAAAGTTTTGAAGCAATCAAAGAAGCCATCTCTCAAGCCCCAACTCTCATTAACCCAGATTTCTCCAAGGATTTCATCCTCTATGCATTTGGGGGTGATGATACTATTTCTGCAATTTTGGTACAGCAGAACAAAAACAATGATGAGCAGCCAATTGCTTTCTTCAGCCAAAGCCTGGAGGACTATGAGGTGAGATATTCTTTCATTGAGAAGCATGTTCTTGCAGTAATCAGGAGCTTGAAGAAATTCAAGCATCTAGTTTCAAACAACAAGGTTCAGTTGTTGGTTTCTCATGTGGGAGTTAAAGACTTCCTCCTCAACAAAGACTTGAATGAAAAGAGAGCAGGTTGGATTACTCGTGTCATGGGGTATGACATTGAGATCAAAGTCACCAAGTTGGTCAGAGGAAAAGGATTGTGTGAGCAGCTGATTTTGAGCAAACAAAAGGAAGCATGCAATGAGAAGGAGGCTGTTTTGGCGTTGCAGGACAACCACGAGCAAGGAAGCACTCAAAAGGAAAATGATGGTGTCCTCACTCCTTGCTGGACCCAAGACATAATGCACTTCCTAAGCATAGGTCTATGCCCTCCAGAGATGAACAAGACCAAAAGAAGACACTTCAGATTGTAGGCTGTCCCATATGCCCTTGTTGATGGTGTTTTGTTCAAAAAGGATGTGAATGGAGTGTTGCTGAGATGCATTGGTACAAATCAGATTCATAGGGTGTTGGAAGAGTTCCATGGTGGATCAGCTGGTGGTCATTTTGCACCAAGAGTGACAGCTCTGAAGATCATGAGGGCTGGCTATTATTGGCCCAAGATTTTCAGTGATTGTTATGCATGGATCAAGAGGTGCAAGAATTGTGCATTCTTCACAGGTAAAGAGAGGCTAGCTGCCCTTCCATTGCATCCAATTTCAGTTGACCAGCCATTCATGCAATGGGGTTTGGACTTCATTGGAGTCATTAATCCCAATTCAAGCCAAGGGCACAAATGGATTTTAACAGCAACAGATTACTTCACCAAGTGGACTGAAGCAGTAGCACTCAAGGAAGCAAATGAATCTAGCATCCTAGATTTCTATGAGGGAATAACAACCAGATTTGGCATACCTGCTACAATAATATCAGATAATGCATTGGCATTCATTGGGTCCAAGGTGACTGAATGGGCTGTCAAGAATGGGATCTACCTAAGCACTTCATCAAATTATTACCCTTAGGGTAATGGCTAGGCTAAATCTACAAACAAGAACTTGTTGAGGATCATTAGGAGGACTCTTGATGAAAATCAGAGGTCTTGGCATACTAAATTGAAATCAGCCTTATGGGCTGATAGGATAACTCCCAAGAGATCTACAGGTAACTCTCCATTCAAGCTTGTTTATGGAAGAGAGGCAATTTTTCCCATGTCACTTGAGTTGCCAACATTGGAACTCATGAAACAGTTGGAGTTGTTGGAGTTTGAGCCCATGGAGGTTAGATATGCAGAATTGATGGAGCTCCAAGAAATCAGAAATCAGGCATCCCAAGCAATGGAGAAGGATCAAGCTTTGATAAAGAAGACCTTTGATAGAAAGGCCAAGAATAGATCTTTCCAAGTTGGAGATCTAGTGTTAAAATGGGATGCAGACAGAGCAAAACCGGGAAGGCATTCAAAATTTGATGCCATTTGGAGTGGCCCATACATGGTCACAAAGTGTAAGGACAACAATGCTTTCCAATTGTCTTCATTGGATGGTGAAGAACTGCAGATTCCAGTCAATGGAATCCATCTAAAGCATTGCTACTGAAGGGAATTCTCCACCTTGTACATATTAGCTTAGGTTTTCATTCCTCCAAGTGCTTGTGCACATTGTTTTGCTGTAGATTAGTTTGCTTTCCCTAAGTGCTTTGGCACAAGCTTGTTGTTCCTGGAAATGTGTTTGCAGGCCTTGCTCCATCAGATGATGTTCCACCCTCCATCTTCCTCCTTGCAGTGTTCTAGTCAGTTGGGGTACCAAGCAGAGAATTTAATGACTCCATGCCCAATGGATTGCTTCAGGCAACTGGTAACTTCATCCAGCAGGCAGATGACCCCTCTGAGTCACCAAAATTGTTATCCAAAATGTGCCCCTTGCTCATTTTGTGGCTAACTCCTTTCATTCTTCCCTCTCTTGTGCCTCAGTCATAATTTTTTTCTTTTCAGGCACTCAAAACTTTCTGGAAATGGCACCATTGGATAGATCTTTTTCTCAGCTTTCCAGAAAGGTAAAGTTTTCCTCCTAACTCCATGTATTTTTGAAGTTATGGCTCGGCAGAGTTTTTGTGGGAAATTTTCCCCTGAAAGGCCCGCAGCCAATAAGATGGTGCCACGTGTCCAAGGAAGTGGCGGGGGTCAGAGGAAAACTTGGTTTTTTACCAAGTGTTTGGAAAAGTTTTCAAAAGGAATATTTTCCCCGCAGGCCCGCCGTGAATTGGATTGCGCCACGTGTCCAAAGGGGAAAAAATTGAAAAATTTCGACTAAGTGTTGGCGCCATGGAAAATTTTGAGGAAAGGCCCGCGCCCAACCACATTCTGCCATGTGTCCCCGGGCCACGCGGAGCGTGGAGGTGAAGTTAAATTTTTGCAAAATATTTTGCGAGGGCGCAAGGTCAAATTTTTCCCACGGGGTCCAGCATCCAATGGCCTCATGCCACATGTATCAAGTTCCATGGACCGCGGGGGGAAACTTAAAATTTTGGCAAAGTGTTGGAGAAAAAGGAAAAGGAAAATTGTTGGCCCGTAGCCCCACCGACCAGTCAGAGCCTGCCACGTGTCCATGGGCATGCGGGCCAGCGGAGCACGGGAGGAGATTGGGAATTTTTCCCAAAGGGATTGCGCAAAAGGAAAAATGTTTGCCCAGGGCCCATGGTGAATGAGATGATGCCACGTGTCCCGGACTGCGGAAGGCGGGGAGAATTTGGGAAATTTTCCCAAAGGAAAAAGAAGGAAATTTCAAAGGAAAAATCACCCCCCAAGTGCGAACCAATGGAATCTTGCCACGTGTCTAAGTGGCGGTAAAAAATATAGGAAAGGCCCGCAAGGAAAATTGAAAAGGAAAATCCCACAACCAATGGGGTTTTGCCACGTGTCCAGGTCAGAGAAATGGTCAAAAAGCGATGGAAAAATTTCAGGAGGAAATGCCTGCGGCGAATCACCTGCTGCCACGTGTCCTCAACTCATCGGCCCGGCGGGGATTTTTTGGAAAATTTTCCAATGGCCGAAAACAAAGGAAAATGAAGCACAGAGGGCCCGCGTCCAATCAAAACGTGCCACGTGGCACCTAGAATGGTGGAGCGTGGGGATTTTTTGGGAAATTTTCCCAAATGCAAAAAAGTGGAAAATTTAAAAACTTTCGCCCGCCAATCCGATTTGGCCCTGTTTTGCCCTAAAATTTCAAACGGCCATATCTTTCGATCCAGAGCTCAGTTTTTCACGTTCTTTATATCAATGGAAATATGGTGAAATTATCTACAAGATTCTGGGGTCATTTTTTATTTTGATGGATTTTGGAGAGAGAAAATTGAAAAATGCCTCTGGCACGTGGTCATGGACAGAAATGACGTTTCAACCACCATTTTTAATGAAGAATGGCTCGCATTCTCTCCCAGCATGGTGAAAAATGTCAGGGGATGGGCCTGTAAGGATGCCCATGCTATTTTATTACATTTTTGGTTGGTGGTTGAAGCTCTCCCATGTTTTCCCGTGTTTCTCTCTCCTGGGGTCGTTTCTGGCATTGTAAAAGCCAGATTTGGCTCATTTTCAAAGGGTTGAACATTTTTTATGTATTGCAGGCTCCCTCTTTCACCAAAAAGGTGATTTTTGTGGAAAACTCAGGCCTCTTCCACGACTACAACATGTTTTTTCCTCTCCCAGATGTTGTAATGTATGTATTTTGACATTAAAAATGACAATGCAAGCTCTGTGAATGAGTTTCACTCCTCTGCTTATGTTGTTTGATTTCTTTCTGATCTTTCATTACATGTCATCAGTTTGTGCATGAAGTTTTGTTGCATTCCCATGATCTGTGTCAATCTGCAGAAGTAAAAAATGCTCACCACTCCTTTGGTGCATCACCTTATTAGCATTAGTTTCAGTTTTTTGCATTCTCTATCTCTGTCCTCTTTGGAATTTAGAGTAGGATTTTGAATTTAAACCTCTGCAACTTGTAAGTAATATATCTGATCAGGGGAGTTGGGGAACCAGCCTTTAATCTAGAGATTCCTCTCCCATTTTTCAAGTACCACACTTGGGGAGAGGATTCAATGTTGTGCAATCACACTGGATGTCCAAAATGTCAAACTAGAAGTCTGATCAACATCTAGGGGTGCTGTTGATTTGCAGACAACATGTTCACCAGTAGTGATCAGGTCTGAGGGTCCTTGCTGACTAAGTGAAGGGTCTACCTATTGGAACAGTTGATCCAGTTCATATCCATAGCTGGGGATGGAGGTCCCTCTGAACCTGTGTAGTAGCCCATTTTTGAAACGGTTCTGCACTAAGAATAGGTCTTAAAGGCATTTCATCTCTTTTTCCTAGTTTGCTAAGGAGCTGACAATGATCACAAGCCTTGCAATATGCCTTACAATCCTTATACATAGGTCTCCCACTATAATCCAGCGAGTAGAATCTTGCACGCAATGGCATCACCTACATGGTGCCCACCTAAAATACCACCATGAGGCTCTTCCATGATAATTTTGTGCTCATGTTCCAATACACATTGGTGCAATACTTCATCTCAGCCTAACTTGTATAGGTCACTGCTAATCAACATAAAGGGTGTCGCACGAATGGAAATTTTTTTCATCTCTAAGGATTTCATTCCTTTTGGTTCCATACCTGTATGTAGAAAGACAACAATGTCCTCTAATTTTGATGGCATGCATTGTAACTAGTATAACTATGCATCAGGCATGGTATCTTCAATTTCCATGCACATCTTCTCCTGACTATATTCTGGATAGATGGTCTGGTCCAGAATTACTTTTCCCTGGTTTTACCACAACTGTGAAATCAAATTCTTAGAATAAGAGTACCCATAGGCATATGCGCCCCTGTAAAACGGGCTTGTTTACCAAATACTTCAATGCCATGTGATCGATATAGAATACAAATGGTGTTGCTAGCAGGTACTGTCTGAATTTATGTAGCGCATAGATCATTGACAAAGCTTTATGCTCTGTAGTTGTATAATTCTTCTCTGCAGGAGTCAACTTTCTACTAGCAAAATAGATAGGATGATCTATAATACCTTCTCTAGGATGAGCCAACACCGTGCCAATGGTCATGCCAGAGGCATCCACATGTACATGAAATGGTTGGTCCCATGAGGGAAAGTGCAAAATAGGTGTTGTAGTAAGTTTCTCCTTCAATGTCTCGAATGCACGTTGCTGCGGTTCTCCCCAGTAGAATGTCCCTTTTCCTTTTAGTAACTCCTCCAAGGGTGCAGCAACCTTAGCATACCCTTTTATAAATTTTCTATAATACCCAGTGTGACCTAAGAATCTATGTACCTCACTTTGACTGGTAGGCTCTTCCAGGCCAATAATGACTGCAACCTTAGCTGGATCAACCAACAAACCTTCCTTGCAGATGATGTGCCCTAACAATGTGCCAAATGGTGTAGCAAATACACATTTCTTGATGTTTAAAGAGATCCTTAACTGTCAACATCTTTCAAACATTAAGCATAAATTGTCACAATGATCCTTAACAAGCCCATACATATTCCAATCATCTAAATAAACCTGCAAGAAGTTGTGAATAAAATCTTTGAACACTTGGACAACTATGCGTGAAAATACAGCAAGCACATTTTTCAGACCAAAAGGCATCACAATATAGGTAAAAATTCCCCATTCAGTAGTAAAAGTAGTCTTTTCCTGATCCTCCTGTGCAATCCTAACCTGATGATACCCAGAGAATCCATCTATAAAGGAATAGATTTCGCGCCCTGCAATGCCTTCTAGTATTTCCTCAGTGAATGGTGTAGGAAAGGGATCAGTCACACATGCAGCATTCAGCTCCCTGTAGTCCACACAGATCCTAATCCGACCATATTTATTTATAATGATCACCATTGGGCTAACCCGTTTTGACTCATCCAGGGGATTTATGATTCCATACTTCAACATTTTGTCAATTTCTTCCTTTACCCTTTCACGTAAGCTGGGGATCATCCTATAGGGTCACTTCCTGACCGGGTGTGCACCTTCCTTAAGATTTATCTTCATTTCTCCTAATGATTCATGCATGCCTTTGAGTTCATGGTATCCCCTAGGAAATAAGTCCTGATAATCTCATAGTAACTCAATGATTTTTTCCACTTCAGAGTCAGACCAATAATCCCCAATTATGGCCTCCTTAGGCTCAACATCTGATCCAATATTCACTTTCTTTATTTTCATAGGTTCATGATAGGCACGCGTGGTCTTATCTACACTGTCCAAAACCTCATGCCTACCTGTTGAATGATCTACATCTAAATTTTCTACTTCTTCATCATCCACTAAGTAGACCATCTTTCCTTTTTCTTTCTCAAGGAAAGCACACTTAAGTAGTGTGGCATCTGTCTCTTGTTTCTTCAGCAAAATGCGCTCCTGAGTCTCCTTCATCAAATAACTCCTGAATGAGTTCTTCCACCTTTGCACTATCTCCCATAGTTAAACGCTTTATAACCTTTAATGCCTCTTCTACTGGAGGTTTAGTAGAGAAGTAGTCAAAAGTCTGGATCATTCCTACAATCAAATCCTGCCAATTTCTAGTCTCTCTATGGAGTTCCGCATATACATACCAAGCACACACAACCTTGTAAAGTGGAATAAAATTTTACACCCAAAGTGAAGGTAAAGCTTCCTGCTCCTCTGTCTAGAGTCTCTCAATATGATGAATGTGGTGCTGAAAGTTGATTACCATGATAAGCTATCTTTCTCTGCAATAGCTAAAACCGAGTCAAAGATCAATCCAGTGATTTCATTGGCTCATGTAAGTAATGCATCCCTTTGAACCACCCATGGGAGTGGCCTTAGTTGATTAGCCATGAAGGGTACATTATAAGATGGCTGTAATGTAGTCTCCCCATTTACCCATGCATCTAAAGTAAGAACATTGACTTCCACACCTCTCAATCAATATATTACTCAAAACCCATCCATCCACAACAGCATTCAGAGTGCTTTCATTGTCATAGTCTAAGCTATGAGGGGGAGTTTTATGCAGGATTTTCATCCAGTCTCAATACTTGCAAGGAGTGTTTCCCTTTAGCCCCTCCCTAACTCATAATGGAATGATATTCTCTTACGCAACATTGTACACACCTCTTTAAGTAATCAATATGCATCTTGATGCTTTCTTTTGCTCCATCTTCTATGATCGAGCACTCCTTTAAACATTGTATTTCACCCTAATCCTATTTTTGAGTACCTCCATGGTTTCAATAAACCTCCTTCTAATGGACAGGATCTGGGTACCATGCATATAGAACCTCCTCCTTAGTGATGGTAGGCTTCTTGTAATGCTTCTTTGGCAAACGCCACTTTAAGTGGGTAGTGATATTTATAGGCAATACCTTGGATTATGGTTCCAACTTGGGAATCCACTGATTTTCCACAGTGTGATGTATCCTAACCATCTCTGGGCCTTTGTTTTCTTGTTTATGTTGCTTACTAAGATGCTCATATAAGTCTGGGCATTCCTCATAGCTATGATTCTTTCCACAAAAAGAACATGTAATATTTGAGGACATTCATGCCTGTAGTGGTCAGGAGATCCACATGTATAACATGTTCCATGAGGAAACTCACCTCATCCACCACCACTTGGCCCCCTTGTCCTCCTAAATCCACCATGGTATCCTTGACCTCTGCCATGACCTCCTTCAAAATGCCCTTCATTCTGATCATAGTGCACTTGATTGTGATCCTAATCCTAATGCTCATTCTTACCTTTAGAGTTATCTGATACTCCTGTCTATCGTACACCAATATCTATAGCATCATGGATCTAACCAATCAATCTATAGTCCTCTATATCGTGAGTCATGGACCAAAAATCTTATAATAACAGGATACGTTCTTCCTTATTGCATGTTGTAATAATGGGCAGTGACTAGCATCATGGTTTAAATGACATATCTCATAGTCTAGCAGCAATGAATGTACTGATATGCGGGGACAACTATCCTTGGTGTGACCTTCCACTTCACAATATTTATACCAAATCCTCATGCGCATCTTATGTGTTGAGTTTGTTGATAGTTTCTCCAACTGCTTTCACCATAGCTGCAATATGTGCTTCCAAAAATGGGCTGACCCCAGTGTCTATACTTCTGACTACCTCAGCGCACGTAAATCTGCTTCAAGTGCTTCACATGGATCAGTGTATGTCTTATGTGATAAAGCCCTTCTAAAAGGTGTAATCAGACCTCCAACGAACCATTGTACATGTTGGCTTGCATGTGAATATCATAAGAAAGCTTAGATAAAAGTGTTTTGAAATGGACATCATACTCTTTGACACTCTGAGTAGTGCCTTGCTTAATATCCTTAAGCACACTTATACTCTTCTACTCAAACTCAGGGATGTGAAACTCTTTAAGGAAAGCATATTTTAATGTTGCATAGTCTATGCAAGTCTGATCAGGTCAAACTTGTGGTACCAGCTATGTGTGTGTCCTTGTAACGTAGTTACAAATTGACTTTACCCTGCACTCAGAAGTCATGATTCCCTTTACGCGCCACAGTATTTCACACATGTGCACATGTGTTCAGCAACATCTTCTATGCCCCTATATTCTGGAAGATGAAGAGACATCTCCATGTAAATATTCTGGGGTTGGTGCGGACCTTGCCCACCTGATCCAGAACCTCATGTGTTTCCTCTACCTCCAGAACCACCAGATCCACTGGAACTAGAACCACCTATACCTCCTGATCCTCCACCTGTAGCCAGAAATGGACTAGAAGATGTACTTCCTTGTGTCCCAATAGTAGTACTGAACTGAACCCCTACAGTTTGTGAAGTGTTACCACTCCTAGAAGTGAGTCCAAAATTCTACATGCTTGAATTCTGCACAGATGATGCACCTGAAAAGGTACCTCCAAACAAAAATGAAGACGTCTTCCCTACCATCGATATACTTGCTGTGTGACTTACTCCTGCTCTCCCTCCCAATTACCTAAATTAGCTTGTACTCTACTAGTTGTACTAGATATTGGAAAACCAAGCACAAGGGCTAGGTTTCTAAGGTAGATTCAGATGCACGCCTGTGGCCCTAGGTCATCTCTACTAGCACACTTCCATGTGAGGCTGAGGAGGGTTCCCTGTCATGCTTTCCCAAATGGGGGAGTTCCTGATGCTCTGGCTCCATGCCTTCTATGTGAGCTCCAAATCCTTCGCGAGCCATCTCTCTCCTCAATGTCATTCACTCTACAACATCCCGTTGCTTCTCTATCTCCCTCTCGCATGCCTCATTATACTTAAGCCACCTTTCTTCTCTCTTCCTTTCTGTCGCTAGGTCTTGCCATCTTTCACCAAACCTGCTCCTACCCCCACGTGTGGTGGGGTTTAGTTAGCCATCAGTTTGCTTTCCAAGTTTAGGGTCACCATCAAGATTTTGATCGCCAGTGGAATGCCTTGCAAGTAAGTTCCCCTTGGGATATCGTAAAAAAAAGGAATTTTGCTAACTCTGGGAAAGAATAAGTGGAAATTGAGTACTCTAGAATATAACTATTCAGAACACCATGAAACCAAGTATCCATAGTGCATGTCCAAATCAGATCAGCATCATAAAGGCTTGAAATTCTTCCTGCATCTAGACAAGTGTGTGATACCTCCAATCCCTTTTAGACACATAAGTAACCAGCCACTCATATAGTTCTACTAGAAAAATAGAAAAAGAAGCTCTCATAAAAAATGTCATACAGATTCTATTCCACCCATGTGCACGCATGTTAAACTCAGATCCGTGTTGAACCTCTATGTGTATTCTTCTTCTAGATCTTATATCCACTCCTCAACACTTGCTAGGGTCAACTGGTATGTCTTCATTGTGAACCATCCTAAAAAAAATTGAAAAAGAGGTCCTGGAAATGGAACCAATGATGTAGCCTAGAATTTACCAAAATAACCCAGGCACTAGCACATCACCCAGCCTAGACTGAGCACTCACCCGAAGTGTGCAAAGGTACCAGGCCCCTCTTTAGGGTTGCTTGTGTAGGATGTTAGCAAGATGAAGAGTTAATGCATTCATATCCATAATTGGTATAAACATTCTACAAAGCATATTCCAGATCTAGATCTAAGGAGTAATGGATTCAAAAATAGCCATAATGAATTCTTTCATGCAAGAACTAGTTGTAATCATGTTTAACACCTTGATTCAATCAATACACTCCATTATATTAAACACAATAAATACACAAAAGCTTCTTACAATAGAGTAGTACCATAAGCTTCATGCACGCATCAGATCTGGTAGCATAACTTCACAATAGCTCATATCTATAGTCACTACTACTATACTACAGCAAATCACTACATATTTATAAGGGTGGGGACTTTCCCTTCACCACTTGTATAATTCCCAAAATAGTTTGCATGCTGAAAAATAGCTATGTGTCATTACAATAACAGACACACATGCAAGTGCACTAATACTAGATCCCTTACTGGTTAACCAGCAGTAGTAATTATATTATTAATTTAAACTCATGCATCTCTTTCAAAAATATCATGTGTGTCACGCAAGTCTTTATCTGGTTTGTGTGCTCTACATGCTATCTCCAAAAATAACCCATAATCCTGAAAATGGATAAGTCCTGAATTTGTCCTTATCTTTCACGTGCATTTCCTTTCCTATTCTTCTGCGCCTTTGAACGCACCCTATTCCCACGTGCAAACCTTTTGTGTGTGTTTTGCTAAGTTTCACACTTTGTCTACTTAATAGTTATGATTACGAGTTTCAAGAGTTCAATTGATAAAAATGTGATTTTGGAGTAATGGCGTCAGGAGGATCATTGAGCAGACATAAGAGGCCCATGCAAGTAGAGGTAGACCCTTTATCTTGCTATTTTTGATTTTTTTTGCTTGTTTTTTGTTTTTTATTTTTAGCATCTGTATGGAGGACTTGTTTTTTAGAATTGTTGGAGATTAGGTGGATCGCCAGCAATTTAGGTAGGTTTAGTAACGATCCATGGAAAATGGTTTGCGAACGATGTGAATGTAGGTGAAGTTGAAGTTTACCATCCGAGATAGGATTCTAGTGATCCTAATAAAGGTGAGAGAAGATATGTCAGATGATGATTGGGCACATGTGGAGGAGGTGGGGTTTATAGGGATGTGTGATTATAGACACATTCATAGGCACTGAGGACTATTGTTGGCATTTCTAGAGAGGTGGGATCCTACCACATGTACTTTCTGGTTTCCGATACGGTGAGATTACCATCACCCTGGAGGATTCCATAGGATTACTATGTTTTCAGTGCATGGGAGGGACTTTATTATATTGATGAGACCAAGAGAGAGAGGATGTTATGAGGAGATTATATGGGGTGGATGTTGATGTGAGATATACATTAGGTGGTTTTTATTAGCAGTCTCTCTATTCAACCAAGAGGGAGGGTTGTGTTAGGATGATGATGATGATGATGGGTATTTTGTGTTTTTCTTTACCTGATTTTGGTGGTGGTAGATTTCTATGGATGATGAATAGGGTTGTTATGGATATGATGGAGCATCATACTATTTTTCATGGGCCCCTGCACTACTAGCGCACAGACATTACAGGGAGTTATGGGCTTGGAGAGTCCATAAGAGGTTTGGGATTGATGTCACATTTTTTGTTACAGTGTTGGGAATTTGAGCATATTTCATGGCTTGTCTACATGGTTTTCTATGGGGAGGTGTGACATGATTGGGATATTAGCTAGTTTTATGATATGGCAAGATGCATGTGGACCTATTGAGGGGGAGTACAGAGTGAAGATTTTTATAGAGATATCCTTATAGGCTTATAGGTTGGAGATGTATTGTGGAGGCCATATATTGATTTTCTAGTGTGGTTGGGATATGAGATGGAGTTGAAATCTACTCAACAATGCTTTTGGGTCTAGGGGAGGAGAGGGGGAGAGTGGGAGTTAGTTAGATTTCAGTCACATCAGGTGGTAATTTGGTTTGATACATGATGTACTTGGGGATCTAGTACCATATAGATGAGATGAGTGGGGACTTGGATACCCCCAAGGTAGTGTGTGGATCACCTATTTATTATACCTGAGGAGGGGGGAGTGATGGGTTTAGATGAGCATGATAGTGAATGAGTTCCTATTGATGATGTTGGAGTGACTATGGGTTATAGGAACATGGTGGATTGGTGCCTATGCATAGTTTGAGAGGGAACATTTAGTTTGGAGAGGTAGGAGGGTGTGCAGCTTGAGTAGAGGGGAACACATGAGGTAGTTGATGTTAGTGATGATGAGGAGGTGATGGAGATGAGGGCAGCCCTAGAGGCTATTGTTGCATAGTTGATGACTAAGAAGGCCACAGTAGAGACTGAGAGAGATGGTTTAGGTGAGAGTTAGGATGACTTGATTGGAGTGAGGGATAGCCTGATTGGTGAGAGGGATATCTTATAGGACTGAGTGTGATAGTCTTAGGAAATATTAGCATAGGCCATGACCAACTGAGATAGGTATAAACAACACCAAGACACCTTGAAAAGGGCTCTCGATATTACAGGGTCATTAGTGTCAGGTACAGAGTTAGTGGCCTGAGCCCAGGCTAGTAGTTAGATGGGTGTTCCTGGCATGGTTAGATATGCCCATTATCATTCAGTTTGAGAGGAGTTGGCATACTATGAGGACTTGGTGATAATAAACTGCCTACTGCCTTGGATATGGAGATCATCTAGCTTACAGAGGAGGAAGTTCCTAGTGCTAGTGCAATGAGTGTGGGCCAGCCACCTTGAGGATAGATGGAGATGAAGGATGATGGTGGTGCATAGGAGGTGAGGGGAGTGTTTTTCATGTTAGTGAGTTCCTTGATGGTGTCTAGTTTACTAGATAGTCATGATATATGTATTATGTTTTGATATGTATATGGATCTTTATGAAGCCTCGATGATATATATATTTTTGATATACAGAGTGATGGGACTCTTGATGATGTATTGAGACTTTGATTATGATTGTATATATATGATGATGACATATTTTGACTTATGATTCATGTGTGGATTGATGATGTTTTGATTTGATGGATGTCATTTTAATGTATTTTAATTGTTTTTATGTGATTTGAATTGGAATGTTTATATTTTGAATGATTTAGATGGTGATGTATTGATATCATTGTGACTTTGATATGATCCAAATTTATCAAAATGTGTTCTAACTTTTAAATAAGAATAAAAATGGAATGATTTCTTTGATACTAGATTTGATACATACGTGATGGGTATAAACATGGTGAAGGCACTTGCACTTTTGGCCTTAACAACAAGTGTTAACATGGGACTATCAGTAGGTAGTTACATGTGGGATCTCAGATACAAAGATGAAGTGAGAAGATGTACCTTCCTAGGACATGAAAAGGGGTTAACATGTGTAGGTTGTGTGGGGGAATATGGTTCTCCTTTCAATAGTGATCGATAGGAAGTTTTCTTTGATGGGAAGCTGATCGATGTGGGAATATTTCCTAGGATTTTTTGATATTTTTTTTTAAACTGATTGATGTGGGAAGACTTTTTACATGGGTAGTCATCCTTTAAGGGAGTGGTCTCCTTATTTTGAATTTAATTTTTGATTTTTTATAGATATCCATCCTTCAAGGGATCGGTCTATGATTTTGATGAGTAGCTTTCCTTCGAGGGATCAGTCTACTTTTATTTCTTGATAATATGATTTTGATTATTTTGAATAGCTTTCCTTCAAGGGATCAATCTATTATTTTTGATAAGATGCATCCATAGATATTTTTGAACTTTTTTTGAGCTGAGGGAAAAACCCTAATAGACCATTTCAAGGAGGGGAGAAGAAATGTGTACAAAACCTACACATGTGTGCCCCATGACATGTCTTTGGTTGTAAACAAGGTTGGATGGATGTAATGATTATGGGGTTCCCATAGAGGGGGAAACTTGTCCAATTGAAATATGTGATGAACAGTCATGGTGCTCATCTTTAAGGTATTTTAAGGATAGTGATGGAAAACCACATACTTTCAAATCATTACGATGATAAGATGACTGGTTGATGGTGAAAAGAGATCTTAGATGTAACGACTATTCTGATGATCAAAGGTTAACAGTAGAAAGGCCGCAAGTGCAAGGCATTCAAAGGTTCCTTTTTAGGTGTACCATCAAGGGAGGCTAGGTGATATGCTCCTGACCCATACTTGTGAGTGATAACGTATGGACCAATCCAGTTAGGGGAAAACTTTCCATGTTTACTCCTTTCTAGAGTAGTGACATTTTGATTTTCTTTGAGAATGAGATCACCTATGTTAAAGTCATGTTATTTTACATGTTTTTTATATGTGTTTGATGCGTTCTTGATAGACATGATGATGTTCAAGAGCTGTTAAACATTTTTCATCTAATAATTCTAATTGTGTTAAATGATCTTATAGATACTCTTCATCAGGGATAAAGTATTTGAAAGATACATGGAGTGATGGGATTTGAACTTCAAGGGGTAGAACCACCTCAGAGCCATAAACTAGTGAGAAGGGTGTAGCACCTTGTAGGAGTATGGATGCTAGTTTGATAATCCCAGAGAGAAAACAAGATTTGGAGATGTCAATTCCTACCTGCTTCATCAACTATTTTCATGAGGATTTTGTTAAGTGTTTTATTAGAAGCTTCAGCTTGTCCATTTTCTTGGGGATAATATGGTGATGAAAATCTAAGTTTGATGTTGAATGTGTCACAAAGTTTCTTAACATCCTTATTTTTGAAGGATTTTCCATTATTAGTGACAAGTTTGTGAGGGATACCAAAGCGACATATGATGTGTTGATAGATGAAATTGATGATTTTTTTCTTTAGTTGAAGTTAAGGGAATGGCTTCGACCCATTTTGTAAAGTATTCAGTGGCTGTGATGATAGAATGATGTTGTTGAGATGAAGTGAGGATTGATAGTGCCAATGAGGTCTAACCCCCATTGTGAGAAAGGCCATAGGTCTTGAGATGGTTGTAAAGCTTGACTAGGAACATGAATGAGGTCTGAATGTTGTTGACATTTGACACATTTCTTAACATATGCACAACAATATTGGTTGATGGTAGGCCAGTAATAGCCCAGTCATAAGACACATTTAGTGACAATGGTACCATTGAAATGTCCACCGCATATACCATCATGGACTTCCTTGATGGCTTTAATGGATTCATGGGATTTAAGACATCTTAATAAGAGGCCATCAAAACCACATTTTTAAAGGATACCACCTATAATGACGTAGCGGGTAGCACATTGAAGAAATGATCATTTAGCATTTTTAGATAGGTTAGGGGGAATTTTAGATTCCAAAAGGTAGTCAAATATTTGAGAGTACCAAAGGTCAGTTGAATTATTTTTGATGACGTTGATAGCAGGGAGTTGATTTTTGTGTAAGGGTTGATCCAATCTATGGAAAAAAATGAAAAATTTGGAATTGTCAGTTGATTCTTCAGTTGATAAAGGAATGAGGGATCCTAAAGAAGCTATGGTGTCCAAAAATTTATTAGAAGATCATGGAACTGTCTGAATGGTGTAATGATCAAAGGCTTTGAGGAGAAATTCAACAATGTCTTTATATTTTTGTAGGATTTCATTTTTACATTGATAAATTCCTTTGATTTGATTAATGACAAGTTGTGAGTCTCCATAGATTTCTAAGATTTGAACACCTAGCATGATAGTGGTTTGAAGACCCATTATTAAAGCTTCGTATTCGGCCATGTTGTTAGTACATTTGAAGTTAAGTTTGAATGATAGAGGAATAGGAGTCCCCCAGGGAGGTATGATAACAATACCAGCCCCTCCCCTTGTTGGCATTTAGATCCATTGAAGAAGAGGCTCATTTTGATAGGAGTGAATTCGTGTTCATTGATAGTGTTGATAGATTCATTGGGAAATTGTTCATGAGGAGTTGAGTGTCAGGAAGAGGAGCCTTGGCAAGTTGATTTGCAATGGCTTGACCTTTGATATATTTTGGGGTATGAATTCTAGATCAAACTCAGTCATAAGCATAAGCCACCGAGTGATGCGGTCACTATGATATGGTTTAGAGTGCATGGTTTTGAGTGGGTTAAAACTGGTGACAACATAAGTTTTGTGATTGAGTAGATAATGACGTAGTTTAGAAGTTGCAAAGTACAGGGCACAACACAACTTTTCAGCTTTGGTATAATGGGTTTCATATTCATGTAGGGTGTAACTTATATAATAAATGACTTGTTCATGACCTTGATCATCTTGATGAGAAAGCATGACACCCAAGGCATGATCTGTAGTGGATATGTAAAGGTAAAATGACTCCCCCTCATGAGGAGGAGTGAGCACAGGTGGTGATAAGAGGTATTGTTTGAGTTCATTGAAGGATTTTTGACAATTAAGATCCCATTTAAATTCAATGTCTTTGAAAAGAAGATGATGAAAGGGTTGACATCGGTCTGAGAGTTGTGATATAAAGCGGTGAATAGATTGTAGTTTACCTTGAAGGCTACGCAATTGTTTGAGGTTTGATGGAGGAGGCATTTCAATTATTGCTTTGATTTTGGTTGGGTCTACTTCGATGCCTCAGATATATATGATGAACCCTAGAATTTTACCAGTGAGAACACCAAAAACACATTTAGCGGGGTTAAGATGAAGGAAATATTGAATAAGACAAGTGAATATTGAATCAAGGATAATGAGATGATTTATATGTTGTTTAGATTTCCCTAAGAGATCATCAACATAGTCTTCTATAGTTTTGTGGATAAGATCATGAAATATATATGTCATGGTGCATTGATAAGTGGCCCCTACATTCTTGAGTCTGAAGGGCATGACACGGTAACAAAAGGTCCCCCAAGGGGTAATGAAGGATGTTTTGTGTTGATCATCAGTAGCGATGAGGATTTGATTATAACCAGAGAATCCATCCATAAGGGAAATAATTTCATGGTCAGCTGTTAGATCGATGAGTTGGTCGATGTTTGGAAGAGGTAAATAATCTTTAGGAAAAGTGAGATTGAGATCCTGGAAGTCAGTACAGATGCGTAACTTTCCTGAGGCTTTGGTTATGGGTATGATATTAGAGACCCATTGTGGATAGTCAATGGGTATGATGAAATTAGTGGAGAGTAGACATTGTAACTCTTCTTTGATGAGAAGAGCTATGTGAGGGTGCATCCTACGTAGCTTTTGTTTGACTAGCTTGGCATTAGGATAGGTGATGATATTGTGTATGATGATGTTAGGGTCGATACCTGACATATCACTATATGACCATGCAAAGGCTTGACTATACTTAGATAAGAAGGTGGTGAAATCATTTAACTCTTGTGGATTTAAAGATTGACCAAATTTAACTATATGAGGTTCTTGTAGTTCCTATGTTAACATCGATGGTGGATTCATTGAGAAGGTTGATGTGTCAGGTGGTAAGGATTTTGAAGGAAATGGTCCTCTGCCCCCATGTGAGAGAGGATATCTTGATCATCTTGACATTGAAGAATATTGATGGTGGGTGAGTCTTCTTCAATCATTTATGGCCAGATGAGAGGAAGTGTTTTAGTAACATGATTAGTTTGATAAGTCAATGGACCTAAGGTAATAGTATTGACTAAAAAAAAGTTAGGTGGGATGGAGATTGTGTCATCAGTGTCCATGGGATCGTCATGTGTGGTTGAGGATGATGGTTCAGATTCTGTGATATGATAAGGATGATGGTGTTTTACATGGAGGATTCAAAAGTTGGTTTCTCATAACCTATCCCATGTTTCTCATGAGGTTTGAGGGAATTTTGGATGTAATTAAATCATGTATTCCCTATTTGTAACATCCAAATCCAAAGCCTTTCTAGGCACAAAATGATGGAGGTACATTTGTGCAAAGATTTGGTTATATAAGAATTTGAAGTCTGATATGAATGACATGGCATGGTGTTGATGAGTGGGTTGTGAGAAGGGAGATCGATCCCTCCATAGATGAGATTCATTTTTAGATGTGGGGGACCATAGAGGATGACATCTTTGATGTTAGTTTCATATATGGGTTGTTAATCTGGTCTTTCGTACATATTGGGTGTAGGAAGTGAATTAAGCATGAGGAGATGATACTCCCCAAGTGAAAGATGTTCTATAATGTTATCAAGGAAAGAGTCATCTGGTAGTTTGGATGATGGGATGGATGTGCTGGTAGATTCCTCATTAGAGGATCCTAATTTGATTTTGGAACAAGTACATCATTCGGATGATACATCATGTTGGAATTTATAAAGGGGTTAGGATCCATATGAACCATACATGTTTTACCCTCATGTTCATATTTAAGGCATCAGTGAAGTGTTGAGGGGATACAATGCATAGTGCATATCCAAGGTCATCCTAGCAATATATTGTATTGGAACTCTCCCTTCTATAAGATAGAAGAGTTCAGGAAGAGTTTTGACACTGAATTTAAGTGGTAGATGATTGTACCCAATGTGGGAGTGATTGTATCATTAAAGGCTCAGAGTAAACTGGTGTTTGGGTGATAATGGTGTTTGGTAAGTTGAAGTTGGTTGAAGGTGTATGATGATATGATATTGATCGCAATGCCATTTCAATCACGAATATTTTTACGAGTACATCGTTGATTTGAGTGGTGAGGAAAAAGGGAAGGTCATGATCTTCTGGCCGCAGTGACGATATTTCGGAAGTATCAAAAGAGATAGTGGTGGATGTTTTGAGAGCACCTACAAAATTTGTAAAAGGTTGTGGGTCATCTGTAGGCACTGATATAGAATGAAGAGATTCAACCGCGGCTTGTTTATGAGAAGTCGAAATCTCAACCAACTCATAAAGTGAAATTTTGACTGGAGCTTGGTGTAATTGTTTAATGAAATTTTTGTACTGTGGTAGTGGATTGTGTAGAAGGGGAGACTTTGGTAAGGATGGTAACTGATTAGTTTGGGAAGGTGTGTCATTTGATGAGGAAGAGATGATTCTGGAGTGAGAGGAATGAAACCTTAGATTTTTTTTTTCTGAAGGATTAGGTTGTGGGTACGTGATTGAGTAGTAATGTGAACAACATCAATTTGATGAGGAGGGGTTTTACTAGGAGACCCTTCAATAGGTTTTGATGACGAGGTAGACACAATTGTTGTAGATGTTTCACGGGAGGTTTTTGATTTTGTAATTCTGAAGGGAGAAGACCTTTATTTGCAAGGTTTTTAATGACAACATGGAAGGCTTTACAATGTTCTACAGGAGTGTCCTAGTGTTTGATGATAATAACAAAAGGCTTCATAGTTATAACAGGAGGGCTTCCAACCTTAAGAGCAGGATGGTTTGAGGGGGGAAGCATTATGAGTGACTGTTGAAGAAGTTTTTCAAGGTTGATGCATAGTATCCTTTTGAAGTGGATGTTGAAGGAAGTAATGTTTCATTTGATTTGGTAATGTATGGGAAGACACTACTTTTGATGAACTTCTTTGGTTATTCATGGATGAATGGTTTTTGATTGTTTGATGGTGATAGGTAATTTAGATGAAGGATGTGGCCCTAAGATAGAGGTTGATATTTTGATTTTTGTGTTGAAGAAGTTGGATGGTTTTGGGATATGATTGTAACCTTTTCAAATGGAGGTGGGATAGAATTTTGAAGGTTACGTATACACGATATTGAGCCTACAAATCATCATATGAATATTTTTCACAATTTGGAGAATAGGTTGTTTTTTTAAGAGGTTGTGAAGAGTTCATAGATAGCTGGATGAAGAAGGGGGTAGGTGTTGATGAAGAAGGTTCATTTTTGATGATAGGTTCTGTGGGTTTTATGGATTTTTTTATCTGGTGTTGGTGTAGGAGCACTACTAGAAGGTTGTATGGGTGTAGATTCAATGGTAGGTAGTGTCTCATTAATTGGTGTTTATGGTATGATGGGCCTGAATATTATTAGTTTGTGGTTGACTAGTTGATGGAGAATGGTTTGGAAATGGTTGTTTAAAGACATCGAGGTTCTGATTTTGAGGTGCATTAGGATTGTCTAAATGTAAGTCACCTTTATCAATCAGATCCTGAAGGACATTACAGAATGAGTGACACCTTTTGATGTCATGTCCTTTGACCCTATGGTACTTGCAATAATCATTATCTCTGTACCAAGAGGGTTTTGAAATGGAGGTATTGATAGGATAGATAGGTGGAAGAGTGATCATGTTAGCAGTGAGGAGTTTGTCAAAAACCACACTATATGATTCACTGATAGGAGTATAGTTTTGTTAAGGATGAGAACATTTAATGGTCGAATGTTCTTTGGAGGAAGATTTGACAACTACTGCATTAGATGATGATTTGGATTTTTCTTGGCTAGAGGATGGTTCAGATGAAAATTTAATTTTGGTTTCTTTGGTCTAAGTTTGACTCTACCTTCTTCAAGGGCTTATAGCTCAATTTTACAGGCCATTGTAAAAGCTTCATCAAATGTCTGAAAGGATTGGATTTGAAGTGTGGATGAGATATGTTTGGTGCAGGAACGAATGAATAATTCAATCAACTCTGTTTATGGGAGGGAAAATGATAGTTGATTGATAATACCCCTCCAATGGGAAACAAATTTCAATGGACTCATCTTCAAATTGTTTGATTGCATACAAGTCAGTAATGGTGATTTTACGAGTGATATTGATTGTAAAATGTTCAAGGAATAGTTGAGTGAGCTGTGTGAATGAAAAGAGTGAATATTGTGGGATGTTGTTATACCAGTCTAAAGCAGGGCCTACTAGAGACATGGGGAACATCCTAAGCATCAAGTCTTGATCATGAGCTATAAGGTAATAGGCATGATGGAAGGCCCATATATGTTATTGAGGATCTTCCTTACTATAGAATTTGAGGAACTTAGGAAGTTCCTAGTGAGGAGGATAAGCTTTGTATGACACAGATGGATGAATAGGCTCATTGCATATTTGTTCATATGATAGTGTATTCTTGGGACCCATGGAAGTGGCTTTGAGGCTAGATATTTTGTTCATTAAATCTTGAAGAGGGTCTATTTGTTTGGTTGTTGTGTATTGGATGAGGATGAACCGGGATGATTATATGAAAATTGATTAGGTTGTTGGTATGGTTGATATTGTTGAGGGATGTTTTGCTGAAAGGGAATGTTTTGTTGAGGAATGTTATAAATGGGTTGTGAAACTAATGATTGCAAAGGTTTAATATATTGATACTGGATAGGCATGGATGTGTTGAAAAGGGGTTGTGATTGTTGGGGTATGTGTTGGAAAGGAATAGATGTGTGGATAAGAGGTTGTGATACTATGGAATGTGTTGAAGGGGATAGAGGTATGAATAAGGGGTTGTGATTGTTGTGGTATATGTTGAAAGGGGATAGAGGTATGAATAAGAGGTTGGAGTTATTTTGGTATGTATTGAGGTATATATTGAGTGAGAAGGTGTTGGGTGAAATAGTAGATGATTGTTGTGAAGAGGGGATGGGTACATTAGAAATAGAACTAGTATTGATAAGTGGGGTTGATGTGGGAATGGACATGGTATGTTTTGAAGGGGTGAACATGTAGGTTTTTGGGATGGGGGATGGTTGAGCTACACTTGATGGGATGGCTACATAGAACTCACGGGAGGAGTCTGGATAGTAGAGGAAACTTGAGGTGTTTGTGTGGATGAAGATGTTTGTGTTATTTTGAGGTGGTGTGGAACTAGTCAAAGGGTGTGGTGTAGACATGGAATGCTGATTTTTCATGTCTTGTGATGATACTACATTAAGGTTGAAGGCAATAAAAGGAGTTGAAAACATAACATTGGATGTTTCTAATTGACTGCTAGTAGGATATGGATGCACTTATTTAATAACTGGCTCATAATTAGGATCAATGAGATGGGTATAAGCACATGATGGATTTGGTACATAAGGTCATGGTTTAGGTGCGGATGGTTGAAGATGAACACCCCGAGAAGCAAGGTATGCATTAAGAGAAATGGGGTTTGAATCTAAGATTTCAGAAAAGACAGGATCCCCACTATCAAAGAAATGGGGACTGAAAGGATTAGGTATCTCAGATGAAGTAGATTGGCTACTAGGAGAATGAGGTTGTTCTTGATCTTCTAGTCGAGGGTGATAAGTAGCCCATCATTATTCAATTAGATGTGAGGCATCCTCAATATGGGTTTGAATATTTGTCAATGGATTGTTGGAATTTTTTCATATCATATTTTCAGAGGTTTGGATATGTGATTGTTGTCTTGTAAGAACCATGGAAACAAACAATCACCTAATAATGAAAAATAAAACTAGATAGTTGATTACAAACAACAGACAAATCACACAGAAGAATTTTTTATTATCTTGATTAATTTAGAAGAAAAGTGAAATGTGTAAAATGGACTGATAAGGTCCTAGGAAATGGTCCGTCTAAGGATGGTTTCAGGTAATGTTTAAGGCTAGAGTCCTCGATATACCCAAAGGTACGTGAGGCCCAAATCTGTGTTGGTGCCGGTACGAGGCCTGGTATTGGGGCCTACCCCCTCACTTCACGGTCCCACAGTGATAAGGGAGTTGAGTGCTTAGCCAATATACTGACAACCAATTATTTATACTCAGTTTTTCCCTATTGGGTGATGAAATCCCAATAGTTTCACCTGGGTAGGAATGTTTCAATGCAAGTTTATGTTTGATGTGATTTGGTTGTGTGTGGGGGAGATTAAGTGAATGTAATCTATTAACCTCCTAATTAAACTATGTGATCAAGAAGGATGAAAGGTTCATTTTAAACCCAAAAGAAAGATTGATTTTGATGAGAGAAGAAAACAATAATGCAATGCTTTGAAAGAAAAAGAAAGGAAAAAAACACACTCGTAAAACACTTCCTTTTTTATTGTTAATTTTTTATTTTTTTAGCACAACAAAAGTGCAAACAAAAAAAGCCCCCAAAGCAACAACTTGCAAAGGTTAGCAAGAAAACAAAATACACAAAAAAAAAGGATGTTAGAGGTTGACTGACTAAGTAATCAGAAGCAATCACAGAGATCGTCGGTGATTGACAAGAATCATGGGAAATTCACACTGATCATTGGTGATTTAAATGGATCACTAGTGATTACAGAGAAGAAGGCCTAAAATGAATGAAAAATTAATTTAAATGAAAGAAAAAGGGACTAAGGTCCCATCGGGTGTGCCAGAATGTACAAGAGAGTTTTTTCTTTCCAACTTTAACTTAATGAAGTGAAATAACAAAAACAAACCAACCTTAGAAGATGACATGGTTTACCGATACCCACGAGATGGATGATGTTGATCTTGATGGATGATTGAAACTACCAAGTCCAAATGAAAGCACAAGTCCTCCTATCTTAGAAAGCACTCTACAATCAAAGACACTAAACATAAAATATTAGATAAATGGATAAATGAGCTGCTTGGAAAAGGCCGATTCTAGGAATCCAAAGGGACTTCCTTGGAGGATGTCAGCTCACTTTTAGAAAATTAAGTAGGTTGATAAAGATAATGAAAGATATGAAATAGAAAACTGATAAATAGATAATAGATGAGAAGCTCTAGAACTCAAGGTTGAAAGGTAAGTCATGTGCAGCTTCAAAGGTGGCCTAGGAAAGGGTGGATGCAATCTGAATGGACTCAAAGTAATCATACCAAAATTCCTCAGTCTCTTGCTCGATGTTGTGGAGGAAATTGATCTGATCCTTGATGTCTTCGATGTCAATGGAAAAAATTATTGCACACAAAGTTAACTCATGAAGGATATTGTATTGTTCCCAAAATAAATGGTGTTGGACTATAGGGAGATCATAAATGCTTGTAATTGGATGTGAATGGGAACTGCCATCTAATAGAGAGCCATGCTTGGAAACAACAAGTTAAATGCAAGGAGATTTGATAAAAATGATATTAAACTGATAAATTGATGAAAATATGTATTCTGACAGGGATCACTAGTGATTTGTGTTGATCATTGGAGATTCAGGTTATCACTAGCAATTACTGTTAAAATGGACAGTTTTGCTAAAAACGATGGTAAAAGCTAAGAAATGATGTTTGTGACTATTTTCGATGTTTTTTATGAATTGTAAATGATAAAAAAAGATACAGGAATACCTTTGGATGCAAGAGGAGCTAAAATATGCCTCAAATATTCAGTGAAATTGATTGGAGTTTATTGTGTTGGTTGTCATGTCTGCTGAGAGTTGACAGATGAAAAAGGCTATGAAAACATTGTGTAAATGATTGCCAGAGATTTATGTTGTCTCTTGGTGATCTCTGGAATGCCTTGATTTCTCTAAAAAGTCAAAGAACTAAGTGTAAGCATGAGAAAAAGAATTTTGAAAATCATGGAGAGAGAACACAAAGGTGCTATTTATAATCGTTGGTGATTAGTTAGAATCATCGACGATCCACTTTTTCTGGGGAAAACATTTGAGAAGTGGTTAAAACCACTTCTAAACAAAGTTTTTGGGTTTTTAATGAGGGTAGATGGTTAATGGGAAGTTAGGGATGAGGTGTAGAGGTTGGTATGTGTTGATAAAATAGGTTTAGATGGTTTTAAAATGGTTAGGGTAGATTTAGAGTGGTTGGGTGGTTTCTAGAAGGGGTAAAGTAAGATTTTGTAACTATAGAATAATTTTTTAGGGTATAAGATCATGGAGTAAATATTGTGGAGGAAATTAGACTTAAGATAAGTGGTACATGGAAATAATGTGATTAGGTGACTTATTTTGACTCAATTTTTTTTTCGGGGTAATTTATACGGTGAGGGAAATTAGTGGTCCTAATTTTAGGTGTCTACTGTGGGCCAGTCTGAGGGATAAATATCAGACAGAAGAAAAGAGTCAAGTTTTATCCCTGAAGAGTATGATCTTTTTTGTAAAGTTACAAGAAGGTAGAATGTTGTTTGAACACCTACTTCAGATGAAATACCTCCGAAACAAGTTATCTTCCATTAACACAAAGGTGGATGACAATGATATGGTGGCTCTGGTTTAAAACAGCTTACCTTCTTTATATGAATAATTTGGGGAGGCTCTCCATTTAATGGCTAAAATTAAAACACTCATGTTTGACAAGGTGAGTTCCTACCTATTGCAAAAGGATTGGAGACAAATTCAGGAAGAATCTAATTATAACCAATCAGAGGGTGCTCTTGTCACACAGTCAAAAGGAAAGTGGAGATGTCATTCTGGTGAGTCTTCCACTCAGTGTCAAGTCACATGTTATTATTGTCATAAGGTTGGGCACCTTAAGAAGGATTTTTAGAAGAAAAAGTATGATCTTTCACAACAGAACAAAAATCCATGTGATGAGGAACATGTGGCAACAGTTGTAGAAGAACGGGATTCGGATGATGGGCATGCTCTTTATTGTCTTACGACATCATGTTTGCATGACAGTGGTACTATTTGTTGGATCATTGACTCTGGTACATCCGCACACTCTTCATGTCGTAGGGATGTTTCATTTACTACAAATACCTATTTTGAATCAATACTAGTAGCTGATGGAGAATCATTTGCAGTAGAAGGGATAAGAGAGACATGCATTTTATTGAATAATTCTCATAAACTATTGGTATAGAATGTTAAAAATGTACCTTCTTTACAAAATAATCTTCTATTTATTCATCAATTAACTAAAAATGCCAAATTTTTTGTGAATTTTTGTGGGAAGAAATGTATTTTTTCTAATATGAAACAGAGACAAATGATTGCCCTTATTATTGGGGAAGATGGCCAATATCAGCATCTAGATCCTGCTACGATCAACATGAATGCACATGTGAAGGACAACTTCACCATACAGGATGTGTAGGAGGCTACAATGCCTTAAGAGGAAGCCATTCCTCACAAATATGTTGCCTTGGATATAGTCAACCTACATGCACTTATGGTGGAGGAAGTATCCACTATACCAGATGTATGAGATTCAGACATGCCTTAGGAGGATGGATTTCCTCATTGTGAAGAATAATTTGTTGTGGATGGAGACTCCACTATTCCATATGCACTAACGATGTGTGGTGAGATGGCATGCCATGTCACTCACTCATACATACTTGCTCAAAGGATAGTAGAGCATGAACATTTTTTTCATTGCGGTATGAACTATCTTTCCCAATAGAGGGGGATACAAGAGAAAATATATGAGATAGAGGAGGTGTTCCCATTCTCACTGGCTTAACTATTGAGATGGATATGGCCCATTTCTCGAATCTTTGCATGCACAGATTTGGTAGTGATGCCGCTCTATCCTGAGAGTCTAGTTCTACACTCCATTCACATCCGTTGATGGTCACATTTCGTAATCCCTCGTTAGATCCTCATTGCATGGTTTGCAAGGACCCTCTTTCATTACTTATATCCATTGTACATTTATAATTGAGTCTCTAGTATAGACAGATCACTAAGCTTATTCAATGCTAGGAACATATGGTTTCAAAGGCTTCAACCTCTAGATTAAGGTTCTAATTCCATATCACTTGGAGATGTAAGCTAATTCCTCTCAGTATTTACATGATTCATAACTTATTATAAAATACTTAACAAAGTAACCAATACCACTTGACATATGATGTTTGGATCACACGACCTAATTTTTGTTTTATACTCTCAGTGTCAACAATGGATAACTTCAACAATGGCTATGGGCAGTTTCAAAGTGTGCATACTGGCTCTGTTGTGTAGGTAGTTCTAATGGAAGCATTCTACGGCAAGTCTAGAGCTTGTTATGGGTAAGATAAATTTCCAGCAAAGACTTTCAGAATTGTTCCAAACAATTTAGTCACTTGGTTAAATCATTTTCCAACTTCATATGCTTAGCTTATATACTTCATGATGCCTCACTATTATTGTAATGTCATGATTCTACAGTTTTATCATTCCCCAGCCAATGGTTAGAATGGGCTGCTATAGGAGCACAACCAAAGTGCTACAAGCTTGTATTTGGTTTACTACTTCAAAAGCTTATGTAATCTTGTAATTCTGTCTATAGTTGGAGACATCGCTAAACATTAATTTGCTTTAAAAAGAAAAAGATTCAACCAAAGTAAATAAGCTATATTATATCTTAATGAACATACAAAACTAAATAAATGTAAAAAGATAACTTTATCTCATATCAACCATCAAGAGGAGATCAAAGTCTCAAAACTATATGTGTAAGAGGCTTCAAAAATGATTTAGATGGGGCCAAAACATGCCAATATGTGGCCTTATCAAAAGGTAAACTAACAATGGATAGACGTCACTAATATCTCATCTCATTGTTCAAAAAAACGTGTACATATAACTACCAGTCCAAAAGTATGATATATAGTGATTTTTTGAAAAATTTAGTGTCTACATTTCCCCCCTTTATACTAGTGAATAAAATTTGAACTAGTGTGCAAAGGAGAAGGAGAAGTGTACTTGATCAATTTTGTTTAAGAAAGAACCAATAGGATCAATGCCGAGAGAATATAATCGTGCATAGAGAACGTCATGAACCAATGATTGAATTCATGTGGAGAAAGGGGAGGACCTTGTCATGAGTAGATAATGGAGTTTTTTATTTTACCAAACATCCCAAGTGATTTTGGACATCACTCACAAAGACTGAGCACTCACCCGAAGCGTGCAAGGGTACCAGTCCCTCTTTTATGGAATATTTTTCAAGAGTGTTAGCATGCATGAGCATGATCAAGATCTAATACAGACCCATAATAGTAACAAAGAAACAAGATGCATACAAGATCTAGATCATAAACCATATAACATAATGAACTTATACAAGAATCACAAATATCATATCACTCTACAAGAACCATTAACACATATGTTAACATAACAATATCCAACCACAAATCCATTATATTAATTGTTGTAAATTATAGAAGCTGAATACATACTTATAATTCCTCACATAAGATTCATGTGCACTAAGATAAACTAGCAATCATAACCTTAACAATAAGTAGACTTTGATCTGGCCTAAACAGTGCCAATCACTACATATTTATAGGGGTGGGGACTTGCCCTTCACCACATAAGCACCCTCAAAATAGGTTGCATGCTAAGAATAGCCATGCACCTTTACAAAGACAAATACAAAAGCATGCAAGCTTTCCTAAAATAGAAATCTATAGTTAACTCTAGTTCACATCCTATTAATAGACTTAAAGTGGATATGCATGTCACTTTATATTTCTTGCATGAAATCCTAAATATAGACTTTGCTTGAACTGAAAGTCCTCATGTTTCAATATTATCTTTAAACCTTTCTTTGTTGCCACTCCAAGTCCTATCTTTATCTTCCTATCCCAAAACTATGCTAAGTATTCAGTTTGTATCATCCTTCATCACAATGTGCATTCTTGTCAATCTTCATCACACACAAATATCCTCCTCGTGTGAAAAAGGGTAAAAATTCATGTGTGTTTCTTCCATAATGCCTCCTATGCATGCTAACCTTATTCTCAGGGACTTAGTAATTTTTCTATGCTCAACATTACCCCACACTAATGATGTTGTCCATCCTCAAAAACATTCAGCTTCTCCAAGAAAGAATAAAAGAATAAAGAATAAAAAACATGTACCTGGCTTGCACCAAAGAATGAAAGAATTCTGCTACTGTGTAAGGAGGATGGGGAAATCCTTATTTAATGATGCCTCCATGGCATTCCATCCCTCCACTTCACTTTGCACTTGTTTAAACAAATCCCCAATCATGGCACTGACTTCATCAAATGCAACTCTTCTCCCTTGGCCTTGAATGTTTCGACCATAGTTTCCAGTTGCTTGCCAAGGTCTGTCAGCGCGTCCATTTTGCGCGTAACCTGGGGATATAATTCTTTCAAATTATTCTTAATAGAGGCCCTCAAGATTTCAATTTCCTCAGTCTTCTTCTCCACCTCTGCTAAGATTATGTCACATTCCACCTGATTTCCCTTGTTCTTAGTCTGGAACTCCTTCAGGTTTGCCTCGTGTGTGGCTACTAGCAAACTTACACACATGATCCCAGGTATTCACTAGTTATCATAAAAAACCTCTACCATATGATCCACAGTCTTAACTGATGTGAGAAGCTCAGTGTATTGATTTATGGTCACCTTGATTTGTTCCTTCTCTTGTTTCTTCTGTCGTGCCATAACTTCTTCCATAGACTCTAGTGCCAAGGGTTGCTTTTGCATCGTGATTATGCGCATTAAATCCTCCAAACAATAGAGGGCCGTCTCATACGTCTTTTTCGGGGGATTAACTCCAGACTAGTATGATAAAATCTACTATGAACTCTGACTTCTTATAAGCCTCGCGCAACCTTCCATTTTCCTCACATAGCTCAGCCTTTAACTGCGCAGTAATATGTTCTTTCCCCTTTATCTCCCTATCTCTCTTGATAATCTCCTTATTCTTCTCTTCAAACTCATTTTCCAATGATTTAATTCTATTATTCCTCCCAAAAAATATGTCCTCCACTTCCACCGATACCTTATTTAACACATTACGCACTTGTTCATCAATTAATTATTGAGAATCCACTAATGGATTCACTTCCTTAGAGCTCGGTGAAGTGTGTGTATCTATTAATGGATCCCACATTGACTTTGAACTCAGGTTCATCAACGTGGGACTCAAACATCTAGGAAAACATCTTTCTTGTGTGTGGTAATGCACCTTCCTTATCAAAAGATGACCAACCAAAAATTTGGTTTGCCCGTACTGTACTTTGGTAACGAGCATGCAATAGTTTGTCTGGATCTACATCATAGGCCATAATAGGTCCTTGTTGGGTGTACACACATCTACTACCTGTGTGTGCACCCATTGGGAACCCTACCACTAATCTTGTTTCTCCTCCCAAACTCCCATCTTTCTCTTTTCCTTCTTCTTCTTCTTCCATGTTGCGCTATACCTCCTGATCGACCAAGTGTTGTATGATACCAGCGACTTCATGTTCTGCCAAGGTCTCTAATTCTGCATCGGAAATGTGCATAGTCTCTTGCACATTTGTGCCAACGTCCTCCTCTTCATCCTCCTCCAAGTCCCACGCTTATTCATAGGGCACACTCTTCTCTTCATCTGTCTCATGCACGGTATATACATGAGGGTCCCCTATTGGCACTTCTTCATCTCCCTTCAAGTCCTAGAGGGGATTCCCCTTACGCTTTAAACTCTTTATCTTCTCATAGTTGGAACTCTGGACCACCCTTGGTTTCTTCACCACTGGAGACTTCTTCCTTTGAGTATAAGTACTCATACATGTACATGTCTCCTTTGTCTCTGCGGACTGGCCTTCATGCGCGCTCGATGCTCTGCTCGTTGTAGGAGTCTCTTCACTACTTCTCTTCTTTATCTCCACCTTCCTTCTTGATGAAGGATTTTTTGGGAAACTCACATCATCTTCCACATACGTTCATTCAGCAAATTTAGGCCACAGATGAAGATATAACAATGTTGCAGTTGTCTCAGCAATCGGTATTGAAACAGGCTTGCGCATATTTATGTCATGTGAGACATATGCTTCCCAATAGGCGTGCTTCTTCGGGTAGACCAAGGTATGGTAAATCTCATGATGCTCCTGGTCTACCTCACTTAGATCAAATCTTAACTTCTTCACCTCTTTAAACCTGTTGACCGCGCTTTGGAAGTATTACACAGTGAATGCAAATGGTAGCTTGCACCACGGGCCTTTCATGTCATAAACCAAAGTGAACCTACCAATAGCTCATAAGATGTTGGTATTTATTAGCCTGCATACTCAGCAGAGCTGGAGTTGTTGAGGAATCCTCCATTCTGCTCCGAAAGCATCACATGTGCTCTTTATACCACTTATCAATGTGTAACCTTATATGTTGTTGTCAATAGTTTCACAAGTATATATAAATACCTTACATTATCCAAATAACTCTCCTAGTTATTTGGATAACTTGTATACATCTTCTGGCTCTGAGCTCTTCATTACAAGGTTGCACACACTCAAGTTCACTTGGCACATTCCCTTGGTTACATTTTCCCTACGCACTTCCCCTTCTTCCCTTTCATTTTCCTTTTCCTCTTTGTTCCACTCCTCCCTTGTGTGCATCCTCTACACATTCACCTTCTTCCTAGTAAATTTTCACCCTATACGTGCACCTCACACTTGCTTCAAACAGCCAAGTCCCTGGCCTTCTCGTGCACCCCCCGCACATTACTCTTGTAATAGTTGTGCCTTGACCATGCGTTCTCCACTCAATAGTTTGCCTTATTTCCCATGCGCGTTGTGTGTGCCTTCCTTCTGTCTTCTTCCCATGCCTCATTCTTCCATGTGCATATCTTTGTGCCCTAATTGTGCACCTTCTGTGCCAGGTCATCCTCTGACATGCTTGAGTGTGCCACACGTAACCAAGTCAAATGCATGCCAACAGGGCGCCAAATCCTTGCAACAAATCAATGAGTGACATGGCAGAAATGACAAAACATTTACACATTTGGCCATCCTTTCAGCCAATCCATGCATGCCACATGTCTTGTGTGCACAGATGACTCTGAAAACTTCTGACAGCCATATCTTTTTCTACAGAGCTCTGATAGTGTGCACCTAGATTTTTCAAATAGTTGCTGACATAGGCTACAGTGCTAAATATTCAAATTCAAATTCTTAGTGGATCTAGTAGGTGAGAAATGGGAAAACATCTTTCTGAGCATTAATGAGCAAATCTAATTGCTTCAACCACCCGATTTGATATGATCTGCCCTCCTTCCTTCTCCAACATGCCAAACAGACTTGGGGAAGTGTATTTGATAGATTTATAGGTGGATTTGCAGGCATTAAATGCTTCTTGTTGGTGGTTGTATTTCAAATTCAGATTTTCCCTCCTTCTTCTCTTCTTCTTCCATGGATTCATCTATAAATGTAAGAGTTGGGCTCATTATTAATGTTGGACATTTTGGATCCTTACGCACTTTGCTAAGGACTTCATATTTTCTGTATTTTGAGTTGCAGACCTCTAGATCTGGCTCTTACATGTGGATATCAGCCTCTTTCACCATTGTAACAACTCTGTGCATTTCTGGAAGTAATAGAAGCATCATTTTGTGACTATTCTCTGTCCTAACGTGTTTGCATTCCTTCTTCTTGCCTTTTCTTTTGCATTGTGTGCTTGTTGTGCCATTCTACGTCCCTTGCAGCTCCTTATTTAGTTGTGTTCCATGAAACTGATCTGGTAAATATGTTTTAAGTTGTGTTACACATGCCTAGCCTTCTTTCATGCATTTCCCTTCATTTTCACTCAAAATAGATAGTGTTCATCCCTCTTTTCTGGTGCTATCACCTTTTAGTGTAGTTTCCTTTCATGTTATCCTTCTATCCCTGGTCCCTTGGCATTATTAGCTTAGTTTTCCCTTTAGCACTAGGAGTAGCAGTAGCAGTAGAAATAGATAGAGAAACTAGCCTTCTCCGGAGATCCTGTCTCAACTGCAGCATTATTAGCTTGCAAGGTCCCACAACTTGGGGATGGTTCCATTGTTGTCACAAACAACTTGGTTCTTCCAGATCTGAGACACGGGTGCAAGTTTGATGACCAACAGTTTCTGGCATGCCCAGTGGGACCAACAATGAAAGCTTAAATTTCATATTGCTAAGTTCTGGTGTGTGGACTTAGTATTTCTAGCCTTTGGAGGCTCATTTCAACACATCTGGCGACTCCCAACATTTGCAGATCTCTGTTTTAGCAGCCCTGAGTGCCTTTCATGAGAAGAGTGCATACAAGGAGAAGTGCAAGTACTGAAGATTCTTTTGAGTACCTCCAGCTATCCCTGAGAAGAGTTCATTATAGAAAACCCACACGTGTATCTCCATATCTAGTGCATCATGCCCATTCAACTCCTCCTCACAATAAACAATTTACGCACCCTGCAATGGCACATCAGCCACCTCCTCCACTAAGGAACTTTGCTAACTTCACCAGAGGAAGTCCCTTGGTTCTGGTTGTGCAACATGATATGCCAAATGGCACACTCAAAAGTATTCCATACTTTACTGGTGAGAATCAAGTCACCCCTCAGGAGCATATCCAGGATGTAGCAAATGTATGTTCACTCTATTTGATCACACATGATGATGTAGCAGTTAGGCTACTTGCGGCCTCTTTCAAAGGAAAAGTGCTTCAATGGTACCGGGGCTTGAGACTTGGATCTATTGTCACCTGGGATGAGATGAGAATAACTCCTTGCAATTATTTTAAATATAATTCAGATCACTTATCTTTGGTGGAGCAACTGACAACAACAAGGAGGGTGCCCAATGAGTAGATGACTGATTTCAACATCAGATTTCAGAAGACTTGGGACAGAATCCCTCTTGTGGTAAGACCTACAACCCAACATGCTTTTCTATATTATCTAAAGGCATTGAACAGTGATATCTCAGTCATGATTCAATCCATGGGAGGTAGGACTTTACCAGCTGCTTATAATATTGCAGTAAGGGCAGAAAATAGTCTTATTCAGGAAGGAAAGATAGCTCCTAGACCGCCTATGCCCTTGTTCCCAGAAATGTCACAAGTGCCCCAACCTTTTATGGCCCCTATTCTTGTTCCTGAGCAAAGCATGCAACCTAGTTGCATCAACATCCTACTCTCCTCACAGCAAAAAGAAGATGAAGAATTGAAGACCCTGATTAGAAATTTGTCAAACAAAGTCATATCATTAGAGAAACAACAGGTGCAAGCCTATAGAGGCAGTTCTAATCAGGTGCATAGCCAAAGCAATCAGCCTTGGTGGAATCAATATGGAAACCAAAGATATGTGCCCAACCAACAGAATGATAGATGGCATGCTAATGCACATCTACCCTTGCAAGTTGTTCCTCCCATGTGCCCTCTCTTCCAGCACCCAATGCAATTCGAGTGCTTGTTCCAGTACAGAACAACTTGGCGCAAGAGTCAGAATGGTGCTTCCCTTGTAACATGCCTCATAGTCAATATCACTGTGCCAATGTGCATGCGCGCAAGCCTATATGATCTAGAATGCTTCAACCTGTGAGCCTTCAACAAGTGCCCCTGAAGTAGAAAACCAAGAAAGGCCAGAAGTTCCTCCTGATTCCAATTTGATGTTCTTTGGTGCTGAGGACTTTGTGTAATCAACCAAGCTACAGATGATACAAGCAGACCGCACACCCAAGTTGGAGACAACACAAGGTACAAGAAGAGAATGCTAGAGTCAGGCGCGTAAGTCACAATCCTAAAAACACAAGATGACCCTCAAAAGTAGAAAGATGTAGCTAAGGTATCCAATAGAAAAAGTGCTCAAGTCCCTACACAAGAGGTCCCACGCAAAGCTCCCCTGAAGTGTGTGTGCCCCTCCTTTGGTAGGTCAAGCCTCTGCTTCAGCTAAAGCCCCTGTTTCTGTGCCTGAACAGTTCAAGAAAGGATGTCATTGTCCCTCAAATGCACAAAGTCATTAGGTCTTCCATTCAGCATTGTGGACTAGATGAAGAAGATAAATATAAATGTCACAATGTGGGATGCTCTGACCATTCCATTTCAATGGGATCTGTTACATGAGGCCTTATCTCAACTTCCGCACATTGATCCAACTATTCAGAAGCCATGTGCTTCTATCAACATCTGCCAAGAAGAGGAGAAGCAAGTAAGTAAAGTTTGTTAAAACCCCACCCTTCTATATGTCCTTGATCATAGGAAAACACCTAGTGCATAACTGCATGATTGACTTAGGTGCTAGTACTTTCGTCATGCCTAAGAAGATAGTTGATGTCTTAGGTCTTAAGTATACCCCCTGATCAAAAGGAGTCCTACAACTTGATGGCTCAACTGTTACTACCTTAGGAATCATCAAGGATCTTGAGTTAACCCTTCATGCATGTCCAAGCCTCACCATACTCAAGATGTGTCTATCATTGACTTACCTCCTTTGTTTTCCCTATGTCTATCAAGAGAATTTACTGCAAAAGTGGGTGGTTACTTGTCTTCTGATTGGTCTCATATGTTACTCAAGACAAGGTATGGTACCCGGTTTACCATACAAGCTGAGCCTATATTTTCCTATCATGTAGAGTCATATGTCCCATCCCCTCTCCAAGCCAACTGTTTAATCAAAGAACAAGCTTCAGTTCCTGAAGAGCAGCCTCTTCCACCTTCTATTCCTGATCTAGTACTTGATGAATGGGCAGAGGCACCATAAATTTGACCATATGCTGAAGAACTGGAAGCTTATGAAACTGGGCTTGGTACTTACTGCATTCTTGAAGAAGAAGTTGTGTTGCCACCACATGCTCAAGAAAGACCAAGTTGAACCTGGTCTATGGAAGTTATACTTTGATGGATCCAGAAGCAAAAATAGAGTGGAAGCAAGAGTCATCCTTATTTCTCCTAAGGGTGAGAAATTATTCTTCACTCATAGGTTACAGTTCACATGCTCTAATAATGTGGCGGAGTATGATGCGTTGGTGCATGGTCAGCTTATTGCTAAAAAGAAGAAGATTAAATCGCTGCAAATATTTGGGGATATAGAATTGGTTATCCACCAGGTTACCAACAAGTGTCAGGAAAAGAATAAGCTTCTCAGAGATTATAAACATAGAGTTTGGGACCTCCTTGAGAGCTTTGATGCTCTAAATCTGCAGGTGGTGCCAAGAAAAATGAATAAGGAAGCTGATCAAATGGCCACGCTTGGTTCACAATTCTCTCCTACTGAGGACTTTGTCAAAGGAAACACTCAGCACATTAAGATGGTGATCAGACCATCCATTCCAGACAACAATACCAATTGGAAAGTGTTTGACAATGACACACAGATCGTCTGATTCATTCAAAATGAAGTAGAATTCTCATCAAGCATGCAAGCTGACTTGCATGATAGTTATGGTGACCAAGTGATTCAACTGAAGAAAAATAAGTTTCCTAAAGGGTTGGTCATCTTAGAGCAAATTTTTAGCTATGATTATGAGTTCAAGGGTGAAGAAAAGTATATGCAAGCCGCACAAGAAGACTGTTCCCCAGTCACTATTACGCGTGGAAAGGAGTTGTTTCTCAGTAGGACTTGCGCGCACGATGACAAGCGGGCCTTCATCTCTCTCTGTGAAAAATACAGTGATATCTTCTCATGGGAGTATGAAGACCTCAAAGGTTTTGATCCAAGTGTTTCTCAACACTCCATTGACCTTGATCCTGGTATCAAGCCATCAAACAGAAGCAATGACCAGTCAATCCAAAGATAGAACCCCTCATGAGAAAGGAATTATCCAAACTCATTGAGAAGAAGATTATTTTTCCCATCAATTACTCTACTTGGGTCAAGAATCTAGTTCCAGTGCGCAAGAAGAATGGTGAAATCAGACTCTGTGTTGATTTCAGAGATTTGAACAAGGCATCTCTAAAGGATCATTATCCTTTGCCTTCAATGGAGCAGATTCTATAGACTATGGCTTGGCACGCAAAGATTCTCAATGTTAGATGGGTATTCAGGTTTCAATCAGATCCTGGTCAAGGAAGAGGATCAATTCAAAACAACATTTACAACCAAGTGGGGAACATATGTGTATCAAAATATTCCCTTTGGTCTGTCAAACGCAGATGCTACATTTTAGTGCGCCATGGGCATTGTCTTCAAAGGTTACATTAATGAGTTCATCTTGGTTTACCTTGATGACATAACTATCTTCTCAAATAGTTCGACCCATCAGAGTGAGGATCATAAACAAAAGGAAAAGAAAGCTTCTAGAGATGCACACCAACACTCATTCTTTATCCTTTATGTTGGGGTTAGCACAAGGTTGTACTGATAATATATCATATCTAAGCATACATGCAATAAAAGTGGATATTCTACTAGAAGAAATATACAGAATAAGAGATATAAATCAACACCAGATTTAACATGGTTCATCAAGTGTGGGCTACATCCACCAAGAAACAAGCCAATCTATTATCCAAATATTTCAAGAAATATATAATTGAAGATCTAGAATCCTCCACGCCTCTCAGATGTACAATACCTTCTTTCTCTCAAGCTTCTCTCTCTTCTCCAATAATTCTCTCTCATAATTATTCTCACAATAATCATTAACTCACACTTCTAAACCCTAGCTTTCATGCTTGTATAGGTACATACAAACTTATGGTACTTAGCCATGCAATTACAATCAATAGATTTGCTTTAATGCTAAAATTAGATTTAATTCCCGAGAGTTAAATAAAACACTCCCGCACGGGTAACCGACGTCGGTTAGCCTTAACCGATGTTGGTTTCTCCTTTCTTAACCAATGTCGCTCATGAGTGACCAATGCCGGTCCCTCCATAACTGATGTCGGTTACTGTATTTTCTTGTAAATTTCATATTACATGTTAAACTGAAGTAATTGAGCTCCACAACTCAACAATCTCCCACTTGGAGATAAATTATTGCACTATACCTGTACAGTGTCATTCTTGGATCCTTCCTTAGCTTTGTTTCTTCCTCTTCAAGTCTCAAAATCGAAGACCAATAGAAGTGGAGTGTAGCTCCAACTTCTCCTTTTCTAATGGCTTCATTAGCATATCCGTAGGGTTATCCCTCTTATGAATCTTCTCTAATTTCAGTTGTCTATCCTCCAATACCTATCATATGAAGTGATACCTCAACTAAATGTGTTTCGCTCTAGAATAAAACATTGAGTTCCTTTCCAATTGAATTGCACTCTGACTATCACTGAACAATTCACAATCATCTTGCTTCTTTCCCAACTCTTCCATGAACCTACTCATCCATATCATCTCCTTGCTAGCCTTTATAGCTGCAACATACTCTGCCTCTGTAGTAGACAAAGCCACAACCTTCTACAATCTTGAAATCCAGCTAATTATCGTCCCACCTACTGTGAAAATATATCCAGTAGTGCTCCTTCTACCATCCAGATCTCCAGTCATATCTGAATCAACATAGCCACATAAAGAAATATCTGAACCTCCATAACATAAGTGCATGTTAGATGTCCCTCTCAAATACCTGAGTATACATTAGACTACTTTCCAATTCTCTTTACCTGGATTGGCCATAAATCTACTCATAACTCCCACTATCTGTGCAATGTCTGGTCTGGTACAAACCATAGCATACATGAGACTCCCAACTGCTGAAGCATATGGTACTTGTGTCATGTATTTGACCTCCTCATGTGATGAAGGACACTGATCTTTTCTCAATTTGAAGTGTCCAACCATAGGTGTACTAACAGGTTTTGAATTTTACATATTAAACCTTTCCAACACCTTATTGATATAAGCCTCCTGAGACAAATACAATTTCTTGTTATTCTTATCTTTGTGTATTTGCATGTCAATGATTCTTTTTGCAGCTCCTAAATCCTTCATAGCAAATGTGTGAGCTATATTTTCCTTAAGCTCACCAATGTCCTGCATACTAGATATCGCAATAAGCATATCATCCACATACAGTAACAAAATAATATAGCTCCCACTTTCAATCTTCTTGAAATAAACACAATGGTCAGATTCACATCTCAAATAGCCATGCTCATGCATGAAACTATCAAACCTCATGTACCATTGCCTTGGAGCTTGCTTGAGCCCATATAGGCTCTTTTTCAACCTGCACACTAATTTCTCCTTACCCTTGACTTCATACCCAAGTGGCTGCTGCATATAAATATCTTCATCCAAATCACCATGAAGGAAAGTCGTCTTCACATCTAGTTGTTCTAAATTAAATTAATGTATTACAACTATACTCAATACAATACTTATGGAAGTCATTTTAACAACATAATTGAAGTGATTTACTCAATATAGTGCATAAATAAGGCACCTTCTTTACCGAATCATCAAACACTGGTTTTTCGTCATTCATTCTCTCCTCTATAGGTCGAACTAGTTCCAAGGTTGTGTCCTTTTTAGCTTGATCAGTTCAATGGTTATAATCGCTTATAACCATTCTCCTTACGTGGGATGTCCAATCCTTTCCTAGAAGTACCCCATCTAGGTATTACGTCTCTGAATACCACTCCTCACTGAAATTCACCATCGTGCTTTGTTTTTCTCGGCCATTACCCTTTTCCTTGGTTGGTGTGGTTGTTTCCCTTCTTGTTTTCATTTCTCTTGTGTAGATTCAAGCTTCTACCTTGTACCTTAGTCTTTTTACCCCTCCGAGTTCTCTGTCACACTCTTCTTGCGCAAACCCTATACTTCGTGCCCTAGATTTGTGAAACCCTAACCAAAGAACCCTTTTCTTCTTGTGAACTTCACACTCCGCCTCTCTTAACCACAGAACCTCATTTACCAACTTGTTTTGTGCTCAGACATATCCTTCGTTCCAATCTGGTTCATAAATCTTTAACTTCGCAAACAATTCTTCGTAATTTCTACCAAGGATGACCTAGTTCACAAGAGCTCTTTCACAAATTAGCACAAGGTAAAAATGAATTACCACGACCCTTTATTTATAAGTTTTCATTTTTACCCACATTAATTGCAATGCCACCTACCACCGTACTGCCACAATAAATGGATTTTTCCCACTTCTTCGTCTTTTATACACTCAACATGCACGCTCACCGTGCACTTAAACCTACAACTTTATGGCATGCAAACTACCATGGCCATAGAACTCCTTTAGCGCACTCCCATCACCGAAGCATATCACCTTCTATGCCTCAATCCTTGTAGTTATCCCTGTTAATGCCTACCTCACGTTGTACTCTGTGCTACCCATATGTGGCTTTTCCTCTGGCATTAACCTATTTTTACACATTCTTATGACCACCATCTTCCAGCAATTGATATCACCAACCATAAGCGATCTCTGGATCTTTACCCTTCCACGCCATTCTCCATAAGACTTTAACTTTGTATTTCCACCCCACACTAAGGGTATGCACGATGCTCTACACATGAAATCGCTTATAATGTAATCAACTACTGGCACGCAAGTGTGCATATTACACAAAACACAACTAAATTGACAAAGCATAGCAATGATGAAAGGAAACACATATAAAGGAAATGCATTAAAGAAATCTAATCTAATGGAAATACTACCTTATTACAAACACCAAGAAGACTTATTTATAGTAGGGCTTCAGCCTACTCCCATTGAAGTAACCGGGAAACCCTGTCCCATCCAGTGCCTGTAACTGGCAAACACCTGAATCAAGTATGTAAGTCACAATATACGGTCCCAACCAATGCACTTTGAGCTTTTCAGGGTGGTGCAAGAACTTGGAGTCATAAAGAAGAACCATCTATCCAACTTCAAGCTTCTTATCCTTAATGTTCCTATCATGCCATGCCTTCTATCTGGCCTTTTTTTTTTCTTCTAACTCCATCCGGAAAAGGCGTGCCTTTCATCCAACTACATCAGTTTATCAATGTGCTCTTCAAGTGCTTTCTCATCAACCAAATCTCTTATGCGTGCAATACGTAGAGAAGGTAACATGAATTCCATGGGAAAAATAGCCTCCGCGCCAAACACCAACTAAAAGGGTGTGGCTTTGTTCAATATTTTATAAGTTGTCCTGTATGCCCAAAGTACAATAGAGACTTTATCATCCCAGTCTTTCCTTCCAACATCACAAATCTTAGTCAATGTATGTCCCAATATCTTGTTGAAAGCCTCAGCAGTTCCATTTTCTTGTGGGTGATAGGGTGTTGTTTTATGGTGTGCCACCATAAATTCTGCCAATAGTATCTTGATGTTCTCATTAAGAAAATGAGTGCCCCTATCACTTGTCAAACTCAATGGGCATCCATACCTACTGATAATGTTCTCCCATAAAACCTTTGTTGTCACTTATCATAAGTAGCTATTGATGCAATCCTTTGTAGATGTCGCTTCTGCCCACCTTGTAAGATAATTTGTACAAGTTATAATGTAGTGTGATCCAGTCCTGCGCACGGGTGGGGAAATAGGACCCACAAAGTCAATTGCCCATTTTTCAAAAGGTTCTGCACTAGCAATAGGCCTCAAAGGCATTTCATCTCTATGCCCAGGCTTTCCAAGGCATTGACAATGGTCACATGCCTTACAATATTCTTTACAATCCTTATACAGTGTTTCCCACCATAGGCCAACCAATAAAATCTTGTGCATGGTGGCATCTCCTGCATAATGTCCACCTACAATCCCACCATGAGATTCCTCCATAATAGCTTTGCACTCATGCTCAAGTACACACCGGCACAAAACTTCATCTGACCTAGTTTGTATAAATCTCCACTAATCAACATGTAAGGTGCATGACGCACGTATGGCAAGTTACTTCTTTTCTATACTCTTCATTCCCTCATACGTCACACTAGTTCGTAAAAAGACAGCAATGTCTTCTAAGTCAGAGGGTGCACGGTTTAATATGAATAGTTATGCATCTAACATTGTATCCTTAATGTTATGCATGTCCTCGCCTGAATTAATCCTTGATAAATGATCTGGTCTAGAATTACTCTTGCCTGGCTTAACCACCACTGTAAAGTCAAATTCCTGAAATAACAGAATCCAACGGCATATGTGCCCCTACAAAATGGGCTTGTTCACCAAGTACTTAAGTGTCATGTGATCTGTATAGAATATAAATGGGGTAGCCAGCAAGTATTGTCTAAACTTATGTTGTGCGTAAATCATGGACAAGGCCTCATGCTCTGTAGTTGTATAATTTTGTTCAGCTGGGGTCAACTTCCTGCTTGCAAAACAAATAGGATGATCAACAATACCTTCTCCAAGTTGGGCTAATACTGCACCAATGGCCATGCTAGAGGCATCCACATGCACATGAAAAGGTTTGGTCCATGAAGGAAAGCACATAATAGGTGTTGTAGTAAGCCTTTCCTTCAATGTTTCAAACGCACGCTGTTGCGCTTCACCCCAATGGAACTTGCCTTTACTCTTTAACAATTCTTCCAAGGGTGCGACAATCCTAGCATACCATTTGATAAACTTCCTATAATAGCCTATGTGCCCCAAGAATTTTCACACCTCACTCTGGTTAGTAGGTTCCTCTAAGCCCAAAATAACAACAACCTTAGTAGGATCTACTAACAAGCCTTCTTTACAGATAATATGTCCCAACAAAGTCCCAAAAGGTGTAGCAAAAACACACTTCTTAATGTTTAAAAATATGCTCAACTATCGGCACCTCTAAAACATAAGCCTTAAATTGTCATAATCATCTTTCACCAGCCCATAAATTGTCTAATCATTCAAGTCAACCTGCAAAAACTTATGAATGAAATCATGGAATGCCTACACAACAATGTGTGAAAAGACTGCAGGTGCATTCTTCAATCCAAAAGGCATAACTGTGTATGCAAAACTTCCCCACTCAGTGGTGAAAGTTTTCTTCTCTTGATCCTCCTTAGCAATTCTCACCTAATGATACCTAGAAAATCCATCAGTGAAGGAGTAGATCTTGTCGCCCTGCAACGCCTTCCAGAATCTCTTCAGTAAAAGGTGTGGGAAAGGGATCTATTACACATGCAACATTCAACTCCCTATAATCCACACAAATTCTTATCCTTCCATATTTCTTTATACTTATCACCATAGGGCTAACCCACTCTGACTCCTCAATGGGCTCAATGATTCCAAATTCAACATCTTATCAATTTCTTCCTTTACCTTGACGTGCAGATTAGGATTCATCCTGTAAGGCCTCTTCCTAACCAGGCGCGCACCTTCCTTTAACTTGATCCTCATCTCACCCAAAGAGTGATGTACCCCTTTCAACTCATGATAGCCTCTAGGAAATAAGTCCTGGAAGTCGTGCAACAACTCAATTATCTTAGCAACCTCAGAGTCAGACCAATAATCTCCAATGATGGCCTCCTTAGGTTCAGCATCTGTCCCAATGTTGACCTTCTTCATTTTCATAGGCTCATGATACGCATGTGCCTTCTCATCTGCACTATCTAAGACCTCGTGCGTACCCTCAATATGCTCAACATCTAGATTCTCCACTTCTTCATCATCAATTATGTAGACCATCTTACCTTTTTCTTTTTCTAGGAAGGTGCGCCCAAACTATTCTACATCTGTCTCTTCTTCTTCAAAGCATGCCTCCAGATCTGACTCACCTAGTAACTCCTGAATAAGTTCCTCAGCCTTTGCACTATCTCCCATAGTCAAGCACTTCATAACCTGTAATGCCTCATTCACTGGAGGTTTAGTAGAAAAATAGTCAAAGGTCTGAATCATACCTGCAGTCAGTTCTTGCCAATTCCATGTTTCTCTATTCAATTCTGCATAAACATACCATGCGTGCGTAGCCTCGCAAGGTGAAGTAGAACTTGTGCACCCATAGTGAAGGTGGTAAGGCCTCCTACCCCTCTGTCCAGAGTCTCTCACACTGTTGAACATGATGTGAAGCAGAATCCTTCCCATGGAATTCACATGTCTTGGTAGGTGCATTGCTCTGAAGAAATCTAGCAGAGAAGGTGATTCTCACTTCTCGCCACTCTAAAATACCATCTTTGTGTACCATCCACCAGCACGTTACTGTCCCACACAAGGTATACACCAACATATTCCTTCTTTCCACTTGATCTGTCCACTGGGCTTCCATAGCGCACATGAATACTTATGGATTTTCTTCAATGTACCTTGGTACATGTTACTGCCCAAATGCCTAACACAAAGTGGTTTACTTACGTGTGTAACTTCACTCTTCATCTCGCACTCACTCATTTCATAAGTTCTATGCACCTAGTTGTCACATGCAACACTTGTAGTATCACTCATAGAGTGTGCATCATCCCATTAAATAACTCCTTCCTTTGATGGCTCAAGTACTTCAGGATCTCTAATGGTGTGCACATAAATTTTGTTCAAATCCTCTTCACTCAAAGGTTCTACATAAGGTGCAGCTTTTCCATCTGTCAAAGGAATGATGACGTGCTCTTTCTTGTTCTCAAAACTGATATATCCTTTATTAAAGTGCAAATCAACATTATTCACATAACACCAAGGGTGCCCAAGCAATGTTGGAAAATTGTCTGCCTCTGCAAGTGCCAAGACCTCAAAGTCCCCAGTAAACTTGGCCCCTTGTATAGTAATAGTAGCATCCTTCAAGACTCCAATGGGCATGGCTTTAGTCCTGTTTTCCATAAACAACACATTTGAAGATGGTTGTAATGGTGGCCTCCCCATCTGATTCCATGCATCCAAAGTGAGTACATTCACTTCTGCACCTGTATCAATCAAAATGTTACTCAACATCCATCCATCAACAACTGCATTCAGAGTGATCTCTTTGTCATAATCAAACTATGAGGAGGTAAGTTAGCATGTAAAATCTGTCTCTCATGCTCAACTCCAGCGTGTGACATCTTCCCCCTTAACCATTCCCCTAATAAAGGAATGATGTTTTCTTGTCGCAACATCTTACAAACCTCCTTCAAATCATCAACATCTTTTCTGAGGAAGCTCAACTACTTTTTCCTGCTCCAGCTTCTGCGACTTCTCCTTCAAGCATTGTATCTCACCTTGCAAGTTTCTAATAACTTCCATGGTTTCTTGATAAAATTCCTTCTGATGAGTAGGGTATGGATACTTTGCATGTAATACCTCCTCTTTTGTAATAATAGAGTTCTACTTTGGAACTTCCCTGGCGCATGTAGCCTCAGCGCATGTAGTGACTAACACAGGAAACATCTCAGGATCAGGTGCTACCTTTGGCATCCACTGATCTTCCACAATGTGTTGTACTCTAACCATTCATGTTCCCTTATCCTTCTTGTGCTTCTTGCTCAAGTGTTTATACAAATCTTGGCATTCTTCATAATTGTGGTTCTTTTTGCAGAAGGAGTAAATAACATTTTGAGGGCATTCGCGCTTATAATGATCAGGGGATCCACATGTATAACATGTTCCACAAGGGAACTCACTTCTTCCACCACCACAACCTTGGCCTCTGAATCCTCCATGGTATCCCCGACCTCTACCTCTACCACCTCCATCAGAGTGCCCTTCATTGTAATTATGATCATGATGCTCACCTTGCTCCTTGGAATTGTTTGCAACACTGGTCTGACATACACCAGTATCAATGACATCATGAATCTGATCAATCAACCTGCAATTCTTTGTATCATGAGTGGTAGACCTACAAATCTTACAGTAACAGGACATGTTCTTCCTTATCGTGCATTGCAACAGTGGGCACCTACTTGAATCATGATCCAAGTGATAGATCTCATAGTCCAGCAACATGGTGCACATCAATTTATGAGGGAAACTATCCTTAGTATGTCCTTCTACTTCACAATCTATGCACCAAATACCACTGTGTGTCTCATGAGCTGAATTAGCTGACAATTTCTCCAACTATTTTTTCATAGCTGCAATATGAGCCTTCAAAAATGGGCTAACTCTAGTGTCTACGCTCCTAACTGCCTCAACGCACAGAGCTGCTTCAAGTGCCTCACATGGGTTTGTATAAGTCTTGTGTGAGAGCACCCTTCTGAAAGGTGTGATCAAACCTCCAACAAACCATTGAGCATGTTGACTCGGGTGAATGTCATAAGACAACTTCAATAATAAAGTCATAAAGCGGGCATCATACTCCCTTACACTCTCAGTCATGCCCTGCTTGATGTCCTTCAGTGCGTTGATGCTCTTCTGCTCAAACTCAGGTATGTGAAACTCTGCTAAGAAAGCATCATGCAGCATGGTATAATCTACACAAGTCTGGTTCGGATCATATTTCCTATACCAACTATGTGTGCGCCCTTGCAAAGTAGTAGCAAATTGACTTGCCTTACGCTCTAGAGCTGTAATCCCTTTCACACACCATAGTATCTCACACATATACATGTGCTCAGCTGCATCTTCAATTCCTCTGTATTCTGGGAGACGAAGAGACATTTCAAAATACAATTGTTGGGGTTGGTGTGGATCATGCCCACCAGATCTAGAACATGTATTGCCTCATGTGTTTCCTCCGCCTCCAGAACCACTAGATCCATTGGATCCTGAGCCACCTAACCCTTTTGAGCCTTCTGCTATAGCAGGAAATGGACCAGAGGATGTGCTGCCTTGTGTTCCAACAGTTGTGCTAAACTGAACTCCCACGGTCTGTGAAGTTGTACTACTTCTAGATGTAATACCAATGTTCTGCATGCACAAGTTTTGTGTTGATGACGCGCCAGAAAATATACCTCCAACCGGACCTCCAAATAACACAGATGACAATTGTGCCGCCATAAATGAACTTGCTATCTGATTAACTCCTGAACTTGATTGCAAATTAACTCTATCTATCGCTACTCTACTGCCCACACTAGCTTGCTTACTAATGATTGTCGTAGAAACTAGAAAACCAAATGCAAGGGCTAGGTTGCCAAGAGGGATCAAATGCGTGCCCATAGTCCTTGCAGTTTCCACTGGTGTGCTCTCATCTGAGGTCGAAGAGGGTTCTTTGTCATGCTTACCCAAATGGGGGAATTCCAGATGCTCTGACTCCACCTACGTGAGCTCCAAATCCTTCACGAGCCATCTCTTTCCACAACATCATTCGTTCCGCAACTTCACGCTACTTCTCTAAATCCCTCTTGTGCGCCTCATTAAAATTAATTCGCCTTTCCTCTCTTTGCCTTTCTATCGCCGCGTCTGCCATCTTTCACCACATCTGCTGAAAGATCCCTTCCCCAAATCTGATCCAAATTTCTAGTTTGACTCGTTTGACATTTCATCAAACACTTAGCATGTAATTACTTACAGGTTAGGTAACAACAATAGTATGCAAAACAAATTTTTCTATGGCCCAAATCAGACTCGAAAATGAAATATAGGACCATGCAAGATCAACCTAACTACTGTAATAAATCTTCAACAATGATGACTAGGGTTTGATAGAAAAATACACATAAATGCTCCCAAAAACTATTTCTTTATCACAAATGACTGCCACTAATTTTAGGAGTTCAAACATATAAAAAATCTGATTTTTATTGATGCCACAAACACGCAAAGATCAGATCTGAAATCTGATTATAAAACTGGTAAAAACCCCACTAAAAACCCTCTAATAAATTATGAAATTGTTTGCTTCACTTCACAAAAATCTGCAGATGATTTGACAATAGAAATCAGATTTAAATACCTCAAAGAACATGCCAAATCAGTCCCAAACTAGGTCGATCCAATAGAAGAAGACTGCTGCAATTTATTCTCCAAAATACCCTCAAAATACACTACTGGAAATGACTAAAAATAACTCTGAAAATCTGATTACAATCAATGGGAATTTCTGAGTGAAAAACCCTCTCAACTCTTGGGGTTTTCGTCCACAAGAGATTAAATCCACAAGGGGTTTCGTCCTTGGAATTTTAATGCAAAAGCTAAAGCTTCATGCAAGAGAAAATGTTATAAAATATTTCTGGATGCCTCTAGGCAAATCACCTTCTTCTTTATATAGGAAATGAGACCCAAAGTGACCTTTGGACTTTCCATAAAAGTGACCTTTGGAATTCCCATTAAGTGACCTCTAGAATTCCCATAAAAGTGAACTTTGGAATTCTAATGAAAGCGACCCTTGGACTTCCAAATCACATTCTCCCTTAGGAAGTACATTTTAATTAAGTGCTTTTATTTTACTGCACTTTCCTAATTTTCTAATTTAAAGTAAAGTCTATTAATTTATTATATGTGCTTTTTATAATGTTATATTTTAATTTTAGCACAATATAATAAACTTAAGTCACCCTTGAATTCCCCCTTTGGCCATCAGATAGACAAAAAGGGCCAAAGGTCTTCTAACAATCTATTCGAGAAAGCAGGACATTACAGTCCTCCCTTCCCGAGATTGCTTGTCCCCAAACAACTGCAATGTTGGATGTTGTAATATAGACTCGCCTTCCATGTAGTGTGCTCTATTGGCAACTCTTTCCACCTCACAAGGAACTCCTGAATAACTTTATTTCTCAATCTCCTCTCTCGGCTATCCAAGATCTCCTCTGGCACTAAATCCTCAACTAAATCCAACCTCCCTTCCTCATCCAATGGTGGTAACTCTACAGAAGAAACAATGTGTTGCCCCAAATCCTTTTTCAAGCAAGATACATGAAAGACATTGTGTATCTTACTCTCAGAAGGTAATTCTAGCTCATATGCTACCTCACCAACTCTCCTCAACACCCTGTATGGTCCATAAAATCGAGGCTTGAGCTTTTCAGCTCCACTCTTCTTGAGAGTGCTCTGTCTGTATGGTTGAAGACGTAAAAATACCATGTCTCCTACCTCAAATGCCCTCTCTACCATGTGCCTATCTGCATACATCTTATGTTGATTATGGGCCCGCTGAATATTATCCTTAAGTACCTTAAAGATGTCCTGACTATCCTGTAGACTCTGCTGAGCCTTGGGAACTCTATTGTCCCCAAAAGCCAAATCAACAAAAGATCTTGCATCATATCCATACAATGCTCATAATGGAGTCATACCAATAGACATATGGTAAGTAGTGTTATACCAATACTCACATAAATATAGCCACTTTACCCATGCCTTCTGTTGTCCTGCAACATAGTTACACAGATAACCCTCTATCCACTTGTTCACAATCTCTATCTTCCCATCAGTCTGCGGGTGATAACTAGTGCTCGGAGTCAATTCAGTGTGAACCAAATGGAAAAGTTCCTACCAAAATATGCTCAAAAACCTGCTATCTTGATCACTGATGATGTTCTTCAGAAGTCCATGCAACCTGAATACCTGACGGAAGAACAAATCAGCCACATGTGGTGCCTTAAAGCTGGTAGGGATAGCAAAAAAGTGTGCATCTTTTTTCAACCGTTCAACTACCGCATAAATGTGATCATTCCCTTGCACTACAGGAAGACCTGTAATGAAATCCATCGAAATAATCTCCCACTTTTGCTCTGGAAATCGGCAATCGCTGTAACAAACCTGTTGGGAAAGTATGCTCTAACTTGTTCTGTTGGCAAGTCATACACCCACGGACATGGCGCAAGACATCATCTTTGAGATCCTTCCAAGAGAATCTCTCTATAATTTTCCTGTATGTTTTAAAGTACCCTGGATGTCCTGCAAGTGGTGTATCATGGAAGGCATGCATAATCTTCTCCTTAAGCTCAGATTCGGGAACTAGGTAATTTTTTCCCTTATACAAAATCAAATCAACTATTACCTTATATCGGCCATCGTGAATTTTTCCATCCCTAATGTCACATGCCCAAGTATTTTTGGAATACTCAACTAATAGTTGAGATTTTCAATCTGCTAAAATATCGCACAAAGAACATAGGGCAACGAGATGGTGTTCCTTGGATAGTGCATCAGCCACTATATTCTTCGTCCCCTTTACATACTCAATGTCAAAATCATATGCTTGGATTCTGCTGACCCATTTTTGTTGCCTCTCATTGAGATCCTTTTGTTCCAAGAAATATTTCAGGTTGTTGTGGTCGGTCCTCACCACAAATTTCCCACCTACTAAGTATTTATTGAACTTTGCCAAAGCATGCATGACGGCAAGCATCTCCTTATCATATGTGGAGTACAACCTCTCATTATCTCTCAACTTCCTACTCTTGTAGGTAATAGGATGGCAATCCTGCATAAGAACTGCACTTATCTCCAATCCCGAAACATCACATTCCAAAATGAAGGGCCGTGAGAAATCTGGAAGAGCCAAAACTGGACAGGTGCTCATAGTTACCTTGAGCCTCTCAAATATTACCTGTGCCTCATCTGTCCATCTGAATGCCCCCTTCCGTGTAAGATCTGTCAATGGAGCTACCAACTGAGAATAGCCCTTCATGAACCTCCTGTAATAACCACATAACCCCAAGAATCCACGCAAATCAGAGATATTCCTAGGTGGTGGCCAATCCTGCATTGCCTGTATCTTCTCCTGATGAACCTTGACCCCATTGGCCCCAATGACGTGCCCAAGATACAATATCTCAGTAAGTCCAAATTCACACTTGGACATCTTAGAAAATAAAGACTGAGTCTCCATTATGCTAAGTACCTCATCAAGATGCCTCAAATGCTCATCCCATGTCATGCTATATATCAAAATATCATCAAAGAATACCAACACAAACTTCCTCAACTACCTATTGAAGAGATGGTTCATACATGACTGAAATGTAGCAGGTGCATTGGTGAGTCCAAATGGCATCACCAAGAACTCATAGTGCCCGTAGTGACACCTGAAGGTTTTCTTGTGAATGTCCTCATCCCGAAATGAATCTAATGGTATCCTGATCGAAGATCAATCTTCAAAAAATAGATAGCTCCATGCAACTCGTCTAAAATCTCATCTATGTGAGGAATATGATACCTGTTCTTTATGGTTTTCTTGTTTAGTGCATGGTAGTCAATGCACATCCTCATGGTCCCATCCTTCTTCTTCACCAAAACAACTAAAGAAGCAAAGGGACTAGAACTAGGATGGATGTGTCCCATCTCCAAGAGCTCTCTAATGGCCTTCTCTATCTCATCCTTATATGTCTTAGGATGGCGATAAGGTGTAGTCATCACAGGTTTAACACCCTCCTCAAGCTCTATAACATGCTCAAACCCTCTATCTGGTGGTCTACCTGGAGGAATGTCACCAAACACTGGGTTGTGCTTATCCAGTATGGACTGGATGTCTATATGAAAGGGATTCTCACTATCTGAAGAAGGTTTGGATGAAATGAAGCATTGGGCTGCCCATGCAACCTCTCCATGTCTGATTATAGATTCCATCCTGCATGCTGAAATAACTCTAGGCCCACCGTCAGAAAGAGCCTGAAGCAAAATCTTCTTCCTATCCACCATAAACTCCAACTCCATCCTCCGAAAGTCCTGCACATATCTACCAAGGGACTGTAACCACTGAATACCCAAGATTGTATCAATCTCACCAAGTCTAATAACATAGAAGTCATCGGTCAATGTGTAGTCCCCCATCCGAATACTAAGTCGTGGAATCCTCTTAGTGCAACTAATAGCAAACCCATCTGCTACTCATACACTAAACCCCTCAAAATCCTCAACCTGTAATCCTCACTTCACAGCCAACCCCTCATCAATGAAGTTGTGTGTAGCTCCACTATCAACCAAACAAACAATCTGCTATCCCTTAAGCACTCCCTTCAGCCGAAAGGGATGGTACCTAGGAACTCCTGAGAGTGTAGCAATAGTGACATTGGATGAATCCAATGCCTCACTCTCTCCAAGCTCTACTTGGGGCTGCTCTCCCTATGCATCATGGCTTCTATCCTCACCCTCCGCATCTGTATCCGGTGAGTGGTCATCATCCTCATATGGAATCACCTTAATGAGATGCACCTTGTCTTTACCAAGGAAACAATGTCCAGGCTCCCAATGATCTTTGCAATGAAAGCAAAGCTTCTTCCTCCTTAACTCATTACGAGTTTCGTGATCCACCTTAGAAGGAGGTGCACTCTTTTGCTGACTAGAAGGGTGTTGGAATGGTCTGGAACTCATGGGAAACTTCTTATTGGGATGATAAGAAGTGGGGGATGTGTCCAAGTCTAATTTCGTCTAAATGGCATCATGTAGTGTCCTAGGCTTAAGAGCCTTCACCAAACCCGTCAATCTATCATGAAGTCCCTCAATAAACAAAATCACCACACGTCTCTCAGGAATCTCTGGCACCATCACAGTTATACGCTGGAATTCGTTAATGTATGAATCAATGTGTCCACTCTGTCAGAGTTGTGCCAAGTCCCTGTAATAAAGCTCCACATCCTTACGATCAAATATCACAATCAACCTCTCGTTGAAGTCCCTGTATGACTGCAGAAGATCATGATTCATGTGTAACTAACCCATGGTGCCACCAATCATAAGCCACCCCCTCAAGGTGTAAAGTAGAGAACTGTATAGCCTCTTGTTCCCTCATTGGTCTGAGGGTAAGATAGGTGTCGAGCTTATGAATCTAAGCCTTGGCACTGATCTTTCCGCTGCCATCAAAAGTGGAGAGGGTTACCTTATTGGTAACCAGCTTCAGATCCCTGTTCTATTGTGCTCTAGGCCTCCTATCATGTCCATCCCTCATGTTATCTCTCCTTTGAGCACAATATTGTGGGAGGGGAAAGACATCCCTCACATTTTGTGGAAAACTCCTCCACTCCTCACTGACTGCCATAATAGTATCCATAAAATCTACTTCCTCCGGTCACACCTCAATCTCTGGTGGATCATCTCTAGGTAGGAAGTTAGGATGCATAGGCCTATCTGTAGTCCATGTAGGCTACCTCTCATCTGTATGAGTGTGCCTCCTCTCACGGCGTGGTGATCCCCTAACACTTTCAATTTCCTGAAGGTGATCTGTTGTGATCCCTATAACCACTGGCAACTGATATGGATCTATCCCTCCTATCATGTTTATGCCACAGCCTATCCAATGCCAACATGTCTAAGGTAGAGCCCATGCACTCCATAGTCTGTAACAACTACCTTTGAGTGGATGCCATATCCCTAATGAAGTCTCTATCTAGATCTGCATGCTCATCCCGAGGAGGACTCTCCTGTCTATCACCCATAAAATCCATTTTGTCACCTCCTACAATACCAGCTTCGAGTCGTGCTTGCCTGCAGGTGTAGTATCTGTGTGGACTAACCTCTCTATGCTGCATTCAAAGTTGAATTTAAAAAAAAAAACTCTCTGCTTCCTTCCCACACAGGCTGGGAGGATACACTGCTCTGATACCACTGAAAGATCCCTTCCCCAAATCTGATCCAAATTTCTAGTTTGACTCATTTGACATTTCGTCAAACACTTAGCATGCAATTACTTACAGGTTAGGTAACAACGATAGTATGCAAAACAAATTTTTCTATGGCCCAAATCAGACTTGAAAATGAAATATAGGACCATGCAAGATCAGCCTAACTACTGCAATAAATCTTCAATAATGACGACTAGGGTTTGATGGAAAAATACACATAAATGCTCCCAAAAACTATTTCTTTATCACAAATGATTGTCACTAACTTTAGGAGTTCAAACATACAAAAAAGCTTATTTTTATTGATGCCAAAACACTCAAAAATCAGATCTGAAATCTGATTATAAAACTAGTAAAAATCCACTAAAAACCCTCTAATAAATTATGAAATTATTTTGCTTTCACTTCATAAAAATCTACAGATGATTTGACAATAGAAATCAGATTTAAATACCTCAAAGAACATGCCAAATCAGTCCCAAACTGGGTCGATCCAATAGAAGAAGACTGCTGTAATTTATTCTCCAAAATACCCTCAAAATACACTGCTGGAAATGACTAAAAATAACTCTGAAAATCTGATTACAATCAATGGGAATTTCTGAGTGAAAAACCCTCTCAACTCTTGGGGTTTTCATCCACAAGAGATTAAATCCACAAGGGGTTTCGTCCTTGGAATTTTAATGCCAAAAGTTAAAGCTTCATGCAAGAGAAAATGTTATAAAATATTTCTAGATGCCTCTAGGCAAATCACCTTCTTCTTTATATAGGAAATGAGACCCAAAGTGACCTTTGGACTTCCCATAAAAGTAACCTTTGGAATTCCCATAAAAGTGACCCTTGAACTTCCAAATCACATTCTCCCCTAGGAAGTACATTTTAATTAAGTGCTTTTATTTTACTACACTTTCCTAAGTTCTAATTTAAAGTAAAGTCTATTAATTTATTATATGTATCTTTTATAATATTATATTTTAATTTTAGCACAATATAATAAAGATAATAAACATAAGTCACCCTTGAATTCCCCCTTTGGCCATCGGGTAGACAAAAAAGGCCAAAGGTCTTCTAACAAGTTATTCAAGAAAGAGGGACATTACACCTAGTCTTGCCCCCGCGCGTGGTGGGGTTTAGTTAGCCATAGAACGTTCTTCCAAATCCAGAGTTACAATCAAGATCTTAATCGTTAAAGGGATAGCCCGCAAATAAGATCTTCTGAGTTCGCACAGAAACTGAAACTCAGCAACCTCTGGACAGGAATGAGTAGAAACTGCGTACTCCAAAATGTAGCCATTCAAAACACCACTCCACCAATGATCTACAACACGTGTCCAAGTCAGATTAGCATCATGCAGAGCCTAGAATTCTCCCTGTGTCCAAACTAGTGCTCTATAATTCCAATTTCTCTTTGATGCATATACTACCAATCACTCGTACAGCTCTATATGAAAACAAGAAAAGAATGTTTCATAGAGCTCATGATATAGATTCTGTTCAACTCACGAGCGTGAATCAAAATCATGTCCAGTGTTAAATCTGTGAGCATACTCTTCCTTTAAATTCTCTATCTAATCTTCAAAGTTGGCCAAAGGCTACCAGTACGTCTTCATCATGCAACATCCTAAAAAACAATTAGAAAAGAGGTCCTGGCAACAAAACCAAAATGTAGTCTTTTATTTTACAAAACAACCCAAGGCGCGTTGGCACATCACTCAACCAGAACTAAGCACTCATTTGAAGCGTGCAAGGATACCAAGTCCCTCTTTTATGAAAGTTTTTTCAAGGAGTTAGCATGATAAGCACACACATAGATGTATTCATGTTGGCTAGATTTTCTGCATAGCATAAAACCTAGGCAGTCATGAGATAAATCTCCCTCATTTACCGGTGAGGCTCCCGTGTCAGATTTGTCAATTAAAATATGCTAGTATCTATATGGGGTTTTACTTTAACTATTCAGCTCATGAACCATAGCTGTACAGTTCTGCAGCAAGTAAGCAGCTGTTTAAGAAAGGAAATATTTATAGAAGAAGGGAATTATATAAACACAGAGAAGAAATGGGGAAGATGTGCATCCCAATCAATAGATAACAGAGTTGATTGCATGCACATAGAAAAAACCAATAGATATAAACACAGAATTATAAGCAAAGGCAGCTCTAGATCTAGATCTAAAATAACACAAAGTTTATTCAAAGATCTAAGATAGAAAGCTAGAAACAAAATACACCGTGACACAAAGTTCTCCGGAAATCTGCTCCTGTATATTCCTTTGCTTCAAGTGGCTCTCAAGGGTTTCAGCACAAAGTCTGGAACACAAGAATGCTGCTTACAAATTCTGATCTTTAACCCGAAGGTTCTTCCTCTACTTATAGAATGTAGAGGGGCAATTACAAGTCGGAAGCTTTTAGTTGAACTGGCACATGTGGAAGTGGGAAAGGAAACAACTGGCAATCTCCCTCCTGGAATTCCTCTTTGCATGACATGCATGATTTGCAACTGAAAATAGAACCTTCTATTTTGCACGTCTGCCACCTATCTCCAAGTAGTTGACTTCTTCAAGTAATGGCTTTTAAACCAATCACTTAAGTTGTATAATTTAATTGATCGCTCAATTACTTTGTCGGAGGAAATAAGAGAAAGAAGAAGAAAGAGGAAAGCTGCAGTCTTGTCCTTTTTCATATTCTGCATGCAGCTGATTCTTTTGCCTTTGATTCTCACCTGGATCTGGGAGCAGCTGGATCTGGAAAGCTGGATCTGGAAGCAAGCTGGATCTGGAAGCTGGACTGGAAACTTGCTTACGGGTGTTGCCTTTGCCTTGTCTCCTTCTTATCCTTGAAGCTTTTGCAGTTCTTCTTTGTACATGCATCAGTGCAATGTCTGCCGTAAATAACTCATCATTTTTATTTTTAATTGCATATGAGCAATTAAAAATTCTGGAAAGCACTCCGGGTGAATGCAACTTCAATGAAGGCTTCAACTGGAAGATTGGGAGCACATGCACAAGATCCTGGAAGAAATTTTCCACGCACTGACTTCTTCACGGGCTGCATTCAGAAACAAGAGGATGAAGCCTTTGTGCCGGAAGCTTTTGCAATTATGAGATCTGGATCTGGATCTGGCCTATTGACTGTCAGCAAATCTGGAAGTAATGCATGATTCCGCTGAGCTTTCTTTTTCATCCCGCTTTGCCATGGCTGGAGAAATTTTTGTTTGAACAATTCTTTTTCTTCTTACTCGGCCGGAATTCTTCAAAACTGGTGCAGATCTGGATAATTCTTCAGATTCAGAGGATATATTCAATGTATTGGACATTGATTTAAGCTCCCTTTCTCTTATAAAAGCACCTGTAATGAATTCCTGCAATTAATTCAGACAAAGATGGCAACCGGAACATGAACAGTGGATTTTAATCATAAAAATCTGCATAATTCAAGCCTGCTGCCCCAAAATTTGATGTTTTATTTGCATGCAAAGCAAGCATGAATTTTACCAACTTCACCTGAGCACCTGTATCACTTATGCAAACAATTATCCAGACACAAATCAACCTCCTTCAACCTGTGCGCCAAATTTGGAAGCTTTCAGCATTAATTTCACCTTCTTCTGAGCAAAAAATCCTCTTCAAATGGGGCGCACTTTTCCTCTGGGCTGCACTTCTCTGCTTGTGAATTAATTAATTCATCCTTATGGCAGCCCCTGCTTATATAATCAAATGGGGCGCCTATTTTGTGCATGCTCATGGCTGCCATTAAATAAATTAAATTTATTTAATTTTAGACTTTTGCTTCCAGTTAAGTCAATTCTATAATTAATTAATGCCTTTCCTATTCCTGGCAATTAATTAATTAATTAATAAGCTTTACTCTTCAAATGGGGCGCCTATTTTGTGCATGCTCATGGCTGCCATTAAATAAATTAAATTTATTTAATTTTAGACTTTTGCTTCCAGTTAACTCAAGCCTCACAGTATGCTTTGACCTTAGCCACTGAAAATAAGAATTAATTTAATCATTTAATACTTAAAAAAGTATTATTTCTCTCCCAAAATGGGGCGCACTTTTTGACATGAAGGGGCTGCATTAAATAAATAATATTTATTTAATTTTAGAACTGTCTATTTCCAACTTCCTTTTGTCCATTTCCCTTTGTTGACTTTTCCACAAGCCTGGGCGCCAAAATTGGGTGAATAAATATTAACAAATATTTATTTAATGCATTATTATTCACCCAAGGTGGGTCGCACTTTTTGGAATAAGGAATTTCTATTTTTAAAAGTCACATGACAATGGGATTATTTACCCTGCAAGGCAGCCCTGAAAATCCCATGATTCACTTAAGTTGTTTGACTTTCATAATGGGATTATTTACCCTGCAAGGCAGGCAATAAAATCCCATGATTCACTTAAGTGATTTTTCTTTTATTCCACAATGGGAATTTTTACCCTGCAAGGCAGGTAAGAAATTCCCGCCTGCCTGCTGCCTCTAATTTTCCCATTGTGACTTAAGTGGCGTTGCTTCCATGGGAAAAAGTACCCTGCTAGGCAGGTACAAAATTCCCACCTGCCTGCTGCTTCTAAACATCCCATGATCCACTTCAAACCCTCTTTTTCCAAAAATGCGGCCAGGCCAGAAGAGGCTTTTTGGTGCATGACTTCGTCTTTTCCAAGAGAACCAGACCTCCGATGGCGAATTCCTTCTGGCACAACGTGCATATGTGATCTCCAGATACTCCAGGCCAAGAATCAGGCCAAACCGGCAAAGGAATTGATCCAGAGAAATTTCACAGAAAACGAAACGGGAAAACACAAAAAACACAAAACGTTGCCAGAAGTCACAAATAAAGCCCAGGATTCATTCCTGGTTAAAACCCTACTGGTATATGGGAATAATGATATGTACGATCACAACAGGGTTAAACCGGAGCACAAATTGCCTCAAACGGGGCTCAAAATAATTAAATACAAATTTCCCGCAGGCAAACCCGACGACAGAATATAACAATTTCGGGCATCTGGGTATTTGGCGAAAATGGCTAATATGGCTCCTTGGGAATATCTTGACACAATACAGAAACTTTCTGGCAATAAAAACACAAAACGACCCATTATTTTAAAAGTACGATTTTTTTTAACATGGGGTAGTCTCAGATTTCAGGGTGAAATCTGGGGACACCAGTTGGCTCCGTCTGTGGACATCTTTGCCTCTGTCAGAATGACAAGGGAAAAGATGAGATCCCAGCATCTCTGGTTTCGTGTCTTGTCCATTGGGCTCGGGGTCAGGCAAACAAAAACAACACAACACAAAAAAAAACAAGGAAAAACAAACAAAGTTTTATTTATATACATACAGGTTTTACCCTGCTTTTTTCATGTCTGAACAGCTTCAGATGCTGCCCGTTGAATGGCAGTGGTAACTCAATTCCATCCCGGTAGGCAAGGAAGAAAGTATCCATTCCTGCAGCTCTTTTGATCATGAAGGGCCCTTTCCAGAGTGAATCAGATTTGTCGTGCATGCCCTTCGGTTCATGTCTCTTGTCCCACCAGAGTACCCAATCTCCGATCTTGAACTTCCTTTCTCTGGCCTTCTTGTCAAATACTCTGGGCAAGTCCTTATCAACTTCATCTGGTGGTGGCTCATCCTTTCTTCTCTCTGTGGTGGGTAAGTCTGCATCAACTTGCTCCGTTCCCAGATTTATTTGCTGCATTTCTGAGGAAGAACTATCACCATTTTCTTTGTTCTTCTTTAGGTACTGATCATGCTTGTTGAAAGTCTCCATTAAGGAAACTAAACCCTTGGGGATTTTGTTACCTTTTGGTTGGATTACTCCACTACTGTCATCATAACCTGGATCAACTTTTCCTGTGACTGTTTGTCGTGGTGGTGATTTACTCCCTTCAACATGCAGACATGCAGATGTTTGTTCAGGGACTTTGGGGCGGTAGACCATCTCCACTTTATAGTTTCCTTGTCTGAATATGGACGGTGGTCTATCCGGATTCAATAGTGCAGCCGTGACTGCCAAAGAATCTGCCTTGGAGTTCTGATTTATTGGAATGAAGTCAATAGAGAAGGCTGCAAAATCGAATGTGGCAGAAAGTACTCTATCTCTGTAATGCTCCAGCTTATCTCTTTTGACTTGACTTTGCCCTCGAACCTGCTTTACTAGAAGTTCAGCATCTCCTTGGGCTTTGAGGAGTTTTACTCCTTTCTTTTTAGCTTGCTCCATTCCTAGAAGCAATGCTTCATACTCCGCCGTATTATTGGTGTTCTCGAACATCAGCTTGTGGGAGTATGAAAATATCTCATGATCTGGAGATATTAGTAGAACGCCAGCTCCTGATCCAAAAGAACATGTGCCTTTAAACTCCAGAGTCCAAACTTTTTCTTCTTCTTTTGCTGGCTCTGGCTCTGGTCGAAGTTCTGGCTCTGGAATGTCTTTATCCATTTCCAAGAAATAGACCCCACGGTCAGATTCCTGAAAAAGAATCTGAGATCTAGGATCCTCAGATTTTGTAACCGTGTACTTGGACTTCTTTTCCGGCTCCAGCTTATGGTTAACCCCTTTGATAGGAATATGAGCACAGGACCAATCCATCTTTACTTCTCCTCCCAGCTCTTTGCAGAAGTTTCTGCTCAGCAACATCCCGTAGGAGACAGGAATATCTGCAACTAGAATTGTCATCTTTAATCTTTTGTCAGGAAAAGCTGCCAGAACAACTTGTGCATCTTTGATTTGTCTGATTAAAGGGACTTGTCTCTCCATGGAGTAGCACCTTTTTATGGTCTTTGTCAAGGTAAGCCCAAGAGCATTTGCAACTTTAGCTGGCATGACATTGTCAGAAGCACCTGAATCTAGAATGCAATTGCTTAACTTGAAACCATTAAGCAATAAGGAGACATAGAAAGGTTCCACTCTTTCAGAAGATGGTGAGGATTTAACAACTGCAGTGTTGTTTTGGGGAGGAGTATCTTTGGGCTTAGGCAAAAGGCCTTTTGATGTATTGGATTGTCCTGGTGATTGTACATATTTGACTAGCCTATTTAACTGCTCAGGAAAGGCTCTCAGGTATTCAGCTTCTGACATTTGAACTTTAGTTTTCTTGGCATGATCAATAATGTCAAAAGAAGAAATAGATTCAGATACCTGAGCCGCTTTCTGTGGTTGAGATGAAGAACTCGCATGCTTACTTCTAGGAGCTAAGGAAGAAGGCAAAGGGATGCCCCTTCTTTGTTCGTCTGCTAATGCCTCAGCTTGGCGAGTTTGTGATCTTGTAAGTACTGCATATGTATGACCATGATCATCTTCATGAAGTTTCTCATCGTCATGTTCAAATTTGTAGTTCAGGTAATTAATGTTGGAGTCGCCAGCAGGACCTATAAAATCATCATCCTCGAGCTGATCAACGTCAGCTTCCTGGTCTTCTTCATTCATCTCCACGTTGTTTCTGGGAGCAGCTTCAATTGCTAATCTTTGGGAACCAGCAATGCGGTTCCAGTTGTTGTTGTTGAAATTCCGAGCAGGGGCAGTATTGTTGCCTTGAGCCATTTGAGCCATTTGTTTCTTCATCTGCATCATCTCATTTGCTAACTTTTGCAGTAGTGAATCAGAAGTAGTAGCAGAGGATGAACTTTCAGCTCTAGAAGTGTTGCTCTTTATCTTTCCAGCCATGATGAGGTCGTCTTCAATTTCAACCGCCATGTTTTGAGCTGCTAACAAATCAGCAGGACGTGCTCTTCGCAGTTGATAGCTTACTTCAGGAAGTAAAGCATTGATGAAGAATACCTTTTGATTCTCATCATTCAGAGAAGCAGAAGCTGGAATTTTGTACAGTAATCTTTGGAATTTTGCAATAAAATCCCGCATGTGCTCACGTGGCTCCTTCAACTGAGTGAGTTGAGTTATCAATGTACTGGAATCTTCAGCTGGTTTGAATCTTTTTAGGAACGCATCCCGCATAGTAGCCCAGTTGGTTATGGTGCCAGGAGCTAGCCGGTAGAACCATTCTCCAGCCAAGTCATGCAGAGTCTCTATGAAGAGTCTGACAGATACATCTTCATGTTCGACTGCAAGCACTCCACAGGATATGAAAAACGCAGCCAAGTGGTCATCTAGATTCTGTTTGCCATCTGCAAAGAATTTTGGAAAATTCTTTGTTGTCCCTTTAAGTAGATCATGCATAGGAGGAGTCAGATTCAAAGGCCCAAAAGCTGCTCCCCATGGAACAAGTACTGCAGGGGCAAGTGGTTGATTCTGCATCATGATGAATGGAGCACGTCTTTCTTTGAGAATAGACTTGGTGAATAATTCCAACTGCCGGATTATGCTGAAGATGATCCGGATCTGGATGAGTTTGCACTCTTCTTCCTGGTGAAAGACTAGATCTGCGGCTTCTAACTTGAGGAGGATGATTGAAATTGAATTGCTCCTGCAAGTCTGAAGAAATGATCAGTCCTTCCTTGCGCCTTCAAGATCGGGTGAATGGACGTTCAGCCAGGTTGAGATTTGTATGGAAAACACTCTGATCTTCAAAGAGATAAGCTTTGATCTGCAAAGATAGTTGTTCCCCAGCGGAGTCGCCAAAAACTGTTGGCTAAATTTTCTCCATAGTTGAAAACCTAGGTAGTCATGAGATAAATCTCCCTCATTTACCGGCGAGGCTCCCGTGTCAGATTTGTCAATTAAAATATGCTAGTATCTATATGGGGTTTTACTTTAACTATTCAGCTCATGAACCATAGCTGTATAGTTCTGCAGCAAGTAAGCAGCTGTTTAAGAAAGGAAATATTTATAGAAGAAGGGAATTATATAAACACAGAGAAGAAATGGGGAAGATGTGCATCCCAATCAATAGATAGCAGAGTTTATTGCATGCGCATAGAAGAAACCAATAGATATAAACACAGAATTATAAGCAAAGGCAACTCTAGATCTAGATCTAAAATAACACAAAGTTTATTCAAAGATCTAAAGATAGAAAGCTAGAAACAAAATACACCGTGACACAAAGTTCTCCGGAAATCTGCTCCTTTATATTCCTTTGCTTCAAGTGGCTCTCAAGGGTTTCAGCACAAAGTCTGAAACACAAAAATGCTGCTTACAAATTCTGATTTTTTAACCCGTAGGTTCTTCCTCTACTTATAGAATGTAGAGGGGCAATTACAAGTCGGAAGCTTTTAGTTGAACTGGCACATGTGGAAGTGGGAAAGGAAACAACTGGCAATCTCCCTCCTGGAATTCCTCTTTGCATGACATGCATGATTTGCAACTGAAAATAGAACCTTCTATTTTGCACGTCTGCCACCTATCTCCAAGTAGTTGACTTCTTCAAGTAATGGCTTTTAAACCAATCACTTAAGTTGTATAATTTAATTGATCGCTCAATTATTTTGTCGGAGGAAATAAGAGAAAGAAGAAGAAAGAGGAAAGCTGCAGTCTTGTCCTTTTTTATATTCTGTATGCAGCTGATTCTTTTGCCTTTGATTCTCACCAAAGTGGATCTGGAAGCGGCTGGATCTGGAAGCAAGCTGGATCTGGTAGCTTGGATTTGACTTGTCTTCGGGTGTTGCCTTATCCTTGAAGCTTTTGCAGTTCTTCTCCAGTACATGCATCAGTGCAATGTTTGCCGTAAATAACTCATCATTTTTATTTTTAATTGCATATGAGCAATTAAAAATTCTGGAAAGCACTCCGGGTGAATGCAACTTCAATGAAGGCTTCAACTGGAAGATTGGAAGCACATGCACAAGATCCTGGAAGGAATTTTCCACGCACTGACTTCTTCACGGGCTGCATTCGAAACAAGAGGATGAAGCCTTTGTGCCGGAAGCTTTTGCAATTATGAGATCTGGATCTGGATCTGGATCCTATTGACTTCAACAAATCTGGAATTAATGCTTGATTCTGCTGAGCTTTCTCTTTCATCCCGCTTTGCCATGGCTGGAGCAATCTTTGTCTGAACAATTCTTTTTCTCTTTATTCGGCCGGAATTCTTCACAACTGGTGCAGATCTGGATAATTCTTCAGATTCGGAGGATATATTCAATGTATTGAACATTGATTTAAGCTCCCTTTCTCTTATAAAAGCACCTGTAATGAATTCCTGCAATTAATTCAGACAAAGATGGCAACCGGAACATGAACAATGGATTTTAATCATTAAAATCTGCATATTCAAGCCTACTGCCCCAAAATTTGATGTTTTATTTGCATGCAAAGAAAACATGAATTTTACCAACTTCACCTGAGCACCTGTATCACTTATGCAAACAATTATCCAGACACAAATCAACCTCCTTCAACCTGTGCGCCAAATTCTGGAAGCTTTTAGCATTAATTTCACCTTCTTTTGAGCAAAAATCCTCTCCAAATGGGGCGCACTTTTCCTCTGGGCTGCACTTCTCTGCTTGTGAATTAATTAATTCATCCTTATGGCAGCCCCTGCTTATATAATCCTCATGATTCTATAATTAATTAATGCCTTTCCTATTCCTGGCAATTAATTAATTAATTAATAAGCTTTACTCTTCAAATGGGGCGCCTATTTTGTGCATGCTCATGGCTGCCATTAAATAAATTAAATTTATTTAATTTTAGACTTCTGCTTCCAGTTAACTCAAGCCTCACAGTATGCTTTGACCTTAGCCACTGAAAATAGGAATTAATTTAATCATTTAATACTTTAAAAAGTATTATTTCTCTCCCAAATGGGGCGCACTTTTTGACATGAAGGGGCTGCATTAAATAAATAATATTTATTTAATTTTAGAACTGTCTATTTCCAACTTCCTTTTGTCCACTTCCCTTTGTTGACTTTTCCACAAGCCTGGGCGCCAAAATTGGGTGAATAAATATTAACAAATATTTATTTAATGCATTATTATTCACCCAAGGTGGATCGCACTTTTTGAAATAAGGAATTTCTATTTTTAAAAGTCAATGACAATGGGATTATTTACCCTGCAAGGCAGCCCTGAAAATCCCATGATTCACTTAAGCCGTTTGACTTTCATAATGGGATTATTTACCCTGCAAGGCAGGCAATAAAATCCCATGATTCACTTAAGTGATTTTTCTTTTATTCCACAATGGGAATTTTTACCCTGCAAGGCAGGTAAGAAATTCCCGCCTGCCTGCTGCCTCTAATTTTCCCATTGTGACTTAAGTGACGTTGCTTCCATGGGAAAAAGTACCCTGCTAGGCAGGTACAAAATTCCCACCTGCCTGCTGCTTCCAAAAATCCCATGATCCACTTCAAACCCTCTTTTTCCAAAAATGCGGCCAGCCCAGAAGAGGCTTTTTGGTGCACGACTTCGTCTTTTCCCAGAGAACCAGACCTCCGATGGCGAATTCCTTCTGGCACAACGTGCATATGTGATCTTCAGACACTCCAGGCCAAGAATCAAGCCAAACCGGAAAAGAAATTGATCCAGAGAAATTTCACAGAAAACGAAACGAAAAAACACAAAAAACACAAAACGTTGCCAGAAGTCACAAATAAAGCCCAGGATTCATTCCTGGTTAAAACCCTACTGGTATATGGGAATAATGACATGTACGATCACAACAGGGTTAAACCGGAGCACAAATTGCCTCAAACGGGGCTCAAAATAATTAAATACAAATTTCCCGCAGGCAAACCCCAACAACAGAATATAACAATTTTGGGCATCTGGGTATTTGGCCGAAAATGGCTAATATGGCTCCTTGGGAATATCTTGACACAATACAGAACTTTCTGGCAATAAAAACACAAAACGACCCATTATTTTAAAAGTACGAAATTTTTTTAACATGGGGTAGTCTCATTATGTTTCAACCAACTTATTGAACCAATAAGGATTTGTATTCAATGTAAAACAAGAAGATGAATTAACATTTATGACACCAAGATCATGGACAAATACAAATAACTCCTAGAATTGACTTAAACATGTGCAACTTCAAACATAATTTGTTAGTGTAGAAAATGTAGCATATTTTGTTTACTAACATAAATCCATGTCAATAGGAGATGCTTATTTCGATTATGCAAGTTGGAAACAAGAGAATTGCAAAATTACATACATTGTACTTCCTAATTTGAATAACCAGGTTGTGATAACTTCACTTTGACACGAAACTTTGCCACATATTTTGATGCCAAGTTTGTGCTTTGTCAATAAATCTTTCTATTCCTTCGCATGAGACTTTTCCGAATTTAGACTTTGCTTGAACATGCAATTGCTCATGAATGCCAATCTGAGTATCTTTTGCATTTGCCTTGTTCACCTTCCAAGCACTTTCTATTTAGCAACAACTTGGTCATATCCAAAATCAAGTGTTCAATCTTCCATGGTTCCTTTCTACAAGATTTTTCTTTTCTGCACAATTTAGTCCATTCGCAGATCATGAAAAGCCTTCAGATGTTGAATCATGTAAGCAATTTTACAACACTAACTTCTTTCCAGTGGAATTGCATTTCTCTAAATCTAAACAAACTGTCAATGATTTAGATTGTGATAAAGAATTCCCTCTCATTTATTATCTACATAATATTCCATTTATTCTATTGTTCCTTAACACGACTTCTGGAAACAAATTTGTTAACTTTATATGAAAATATGAATGGGGAAATATCTGGGTCTCACATCTTCAAATGGTTAAACCTACAAACCATATTGATCATGATTCTTCATGAATTGATAAAAATCATTGCACAATTCTTCATTTGAGTGCTTGATCGACATCTTTAATGAAAAAATCTCCCTTCTTCATGAGTAAACAAGAATCATATATCTAATTGGATTTGAGATAAATGTATTCTTTATTCAATCATAAAAGAAGTAACATCACATAGAATATAGGATATACTATCATGCTCACAAAATAATACTTTTCCATTGAAAATGAACTTTGAATTAGTCCTGAGAATGTTTAAAATACAATAACTTTAATACTCTTCTATTAACTTTCTGATTTGAATTTGATCAAAGAAGTATCAATGATAAATTCATATTTTTCTGTTTACAATGGAGTCAATACTTTCTTGAAATCTTGTTATCATGAAGGCCAATAATTGATCTTCCAATGCATTCATTGGAAGCCCAACTTTAAAAAGCCCATACTGCTTTCTGATTTTTCATGCCCAAATTTATTTTTTTTGCCTGTAAGTTTTAAGTCATACTCCAAGAATTTTACAACCAAATTCACTGTTCTTTGTGTCTAAAACTTAATATTCCTCAAAATCGGAAATATTGTCATTGTAACCAATAGAAATCACAATTGCTTAATCAATGTTTTCAAAAAAATGTAGATGCATTAATATTTTTATGAAACTCCCAAGACATTTGCTTAACATCCAAATATTCCAATGATAAAAATGGTCAAATTTGAATGAGCTCCAACTTAGAATATTTAATTTGCAGCAAATTAAATCACAAAGGTTGAATTTAGAAATGAATATCAAGTTGATTTCCTCAAGCCTAACAAAGGAGTTTTCCAAACATGTCAACCAAAAAACTATAGCAGATTTTTATGAACAAAATTGATTTCTAACAATTTTTGCTGTCAAAGTTTATAACTGATCTGTTAGGTCAAATCAAACAAAAATATTCACATTTACATTTGTTATTAACCTCATGAAGTCATTAGTTTCAAAGCATTGTACAAATGAGATGTTTCAATGCTCAATAGGCCTTTAATTCTCTAAAATGAAAGCCAATTTTAAATTGAACAATTTTGCCCTTGAATTATTCCATTGATTCAATTTATTGCAAAATGTTCTTACATGATACAACTCAAACATTTGTATGGGCCTACAAACCTGTACAAGGTGAACTCCCTTTTTTTACTTATCCAAATATTTTCAGTACTTGTATACCAACTGAAAATGGAGCTTGACATAGAAATCCAAATGCTAACTAATTTCATGCCATTGAAACAAATTTTAACCAATACCAATCAACCTAAATTGAGCATGTCATGAATTGGGAGAACAATTATAACGACACCAATATTACTTTAGCAGTATTAGTCCTTACTGAAGTGAGTGCATCTGCTTTAGCTATAAAATAAGGATCAATGTTAAACTCTATGCCAATATTCCCAATGTGTTCACCAGAAAGAACGGCTATTGATGAATTTTTTGAACCCTTATAGACAAACAATGATTTCCAGCAAAGATGCTCAATGAAAGTCATGATTTAAAGCTCCTCGATTAATCACTAGTTTGCACCAAAACAATAGATATAATTGAAATTGTTAGAAGATTGAAACTCAAATAGTTGAAATCATGGTGTTGATATTTGCTTGAAATTACCCACCTAATGTCATGGTTCAAAAGACCTGTTACTATTGACAGATTATTAGTTGATTGTGTAAATATTAAATGTCAAATAATATTCACAATTAGCAAAAACTTGATATGACTTGTCAAATCCAAAGTTCTCCTAACACAAATAATAAGTTGCATTGTCAAGCTAATTCCTTCTACTCTTTTTGTCAACATAAGATCCATGTTCATTCAAAGGGATCTTGGAAATTGATGAACACAACCCAGAGTTATAACTTCAATGTGACATGATAGTAAAAAGCACAAAGTTGCATAAAATCAAATGGATTTAATAATGAAATGAATCATATGGTTCTTTTGGCAAGTGAGTAATAAACAGAAATAGTGTACCAAGATGATTTACTTGCTCATAAAGTGCACCAATATTCCATGTCATAAACAATTATCTTGAAGTAGGTTGCACAAAATGTGTGCACCACATTCAAGGACAACTGTGGAAGTCAAATCCAAGACCACTAAATTGTCCAACCCAAAGATAATGTCTTGGTAGGAGAAAAATGAAACCATAGTTTGGAATGTTGCAAAGTACCATTCATCTGGAGTTAAAAGTGCAAAAATAAACAAGAATTGGTATGGCCACGTTGAAATGCAGACTAGAAGTGAATAGGAACCAGTGCTTGTTTAACAGAAAATCCTTGCAACCTTTATTCAAAACGTACTTTTTGGTCTGTCATCAAATTAAAACTTATAATCCAGTGTAACTAAATAAAAATAGAATTTCCAATGTACCAAAAAATTCATGAAACCATAGTTTGGTGTACCAATGTTCTAGAAAAACATGAGGACACTTTTACCTAGGCTTAAAGAAACTTTCTTCTTTGACATTCATTCGACTATGTTTATTACATTAGGTAAATTAATCAATTCCAAAGCATCAAACTAGTTGCCAGGATTGGATACGATACGCGGATACGTCAATTTTAAAAAACCCTTGGATACAATACGATACGTGGATGATCAATGTGCTTTAAAAATGATATACATATAGGATATGCCAAATATCTAAATATATATATATAATTATATGTGCATCTACTCATTTGTACCATTTTTTAGGAAAAATGAAATTTAATACAAAACTTGAATCAATCAAAACATTCAAATATACTTAAGATCCTTTTGATTGATCATGTGGCCATACAATGATATACGAATAATGTCAACATGAATATGAACAAAACTTGAAATTTGAAAAATATACAAGGATCCATGGTTCAAATTTCAAGACATACAATTTTTCAAGATTTTCCAGATTTCATATTTATGCAATATTATTAAGTTAAAATAGCTTGCCAACAGCTGAAAACTTCTATGAATTCATAACTTTATGCATACTATGCTATTTGCATGAAACTAGTGCACAATAAATGTCCCCAATGGACATTATTTTACCCCTGAACGGATTTTAGGCAATCCCAACTTTTATGCAACTTGTAGACAAAATACCAAACAAGTATCATGCAGATCTGAATAAAATAAGAAATTGCGACTTAGGGTTAAGAAAGAAAACCCACACCAATCAGCCTCTAAACTTATATCTTTCCACTCAAATCTAGTACCACTAATTTATAAAGCCAGAAATATGTAATAAAATTCAGATTTCAGATGTTTTAATCACAAGGCTGCAATAAATTATTTAAAAACCTTGTCTGCAACATAACTTCAAAAATTCATATCTTTTGCTAGAGAAGTCCAAATGAGCTGAAACTTTGGATCTTGGGCCACAAAAATATGAAGAATAATATTCCAAAATTAGTTTTCGCACAGCAAACACAAAACCCTAATTTTGCCCTAAAAAGTAGGTCGCCCAACACATTTAGGGCATCAAATCAGCTCCAAAAATTAAGAAAACAAGTTGCTTTGATTCCCAAACAAATCAACCTTGAATCAACTCCAATAATGACAAACTAGGGTGGATCTTTCACCACCGAAGAGTGCCCTACTAGCTAGGAATGGATCTCTCACCACCGAAGCTAGGGTCCCTGTGGGATCTTACTCCACAAGCTAAAGAAAATCCAAGCGTATATGCAAAAGCTACAAGCTTAAGACACAAATCAGAAAATATCAAATGGTTATGCAATGCCTTCCCCTCAAGTCGACTTCTCCTTATAAAGGAAGAAGAGACCCAAAACAACCTCTACAATATCCAATTAGTTCACAAGGATTTTCCCTATGCAAGCATTTAATATTTTCCCATATTAAATGTTTTTCCCAACAACTTTTTCTCTCCTAATGCAAGTCGCATTTTTCTAGGGGAAATACATAGTAAAATGGGCATTTATCCTTTCTATGTTCCCATTCCCCTTTCTAAGGCAAGTCACCTTTTCACCTAGGATGGATAACAATTTATATTTGAGCCTTTTCCATCCTAGATTTAATAATTATTAAGTCATATAAATTATTATAAGTGCTCTATATATTTTTTTCTTTTATTAATGGCACTTTATAATAATTAAATATAACTTAAGTCACCCTTATATTTTTCCTTTGGCCGTCGGGTTGACAAAATAGGCCAAAGGTCTTCGAATGGGAAGGGGATATTAATGAGGGGGTCTTGAGCGTATCCGTATCCTATACGTATCCGATATGTATCAAAGGGGATACGAGGGGGTCTTGGGCGTATCCATGCTTCCTAGATTAAAATCATAGCATTACAATGAACCTCTGTTTTAAAAATAGCGATTTAGCGGCGATAAATCACTATTAATAAAGACACATAAGAAAAACGATTAATCTCTTGAAAAATTGCGATTTCTTTTCTGGCAATTACCGGCGATAAAACTCGTGAAAAACCACCAAAAAATGCCTTGAAAATCATGGAAAATCGCCCCGCAGGGTACATAAATTCCAAATTGAAAAGAAAATGTCATTTCAAAATGTTTTTCAACAATTTTTCCTCCACGATTTGACCTGTGATTTTTGCCCCCAAGTTTTGCTAGGGTTTCGACTCTTCAAGCCTACTAGGGCTTCGAATATCATGTTTTGCATTTAATTTAAGTTTATTTTATGAATTTAAAAGTTTTTTATAGTGATAAAGTTGTCGAGAAATTGCCAATTCCTGATTTCCAAGTCAACATTTGGCCTACCAAGTAATTGCCTATAACGATGTTTTGAACTACGCAATGAATTATGGACAATATTTACATGTGCTTGTAAGCTCATCTATACAATAGGAAACATTTGATTATTTTTTCAAAAACATTCTACAAACATCGTTGAGCAGAGGTCAAACACTACTCACCACAAGCCATACATTGGCAATTCCATTACCATGTACAAAGTTTGGCATGGATGTATGTCCAAGGCCCAATAATGAACAGCCATAACATTCACGTGGCTTTCTTTCTACTTCTTAATTTCCTTATTCCTTTTCTGCACAATGCAACCCTTGGGCACAATGACAACCCTAGTATTAGCCAACCTATTGTTTAGGTAAATGCAAACATGCATAAAACAGACTTAAAATGAACCATGATAAACATACAAAGATAGTTTATCATGGTTTCTTTTCATTACATATGGCAGCCTGCTTTGTGGCCTAAGGTTAGTTTTATTGTCTGGCACCTAGTTCATGGAAGAATCCTAACGAGGGAATAACTGATGAAGAGAGGATTATATGGCCCATTTCGCTGTCATTTATGTTGTGAGGCAGACGAAACTATCAATCATATTTTTTCCCAGTGTTCATAGGTCATTCGTTATGGCGAGTACTTGCGGGTGTACTGAATATCCAATGGAATGGGATGCACTCTTTACAACAATTAAATAGAGACTGGCAAGGAATCCTTCCCAAAGGTCAAAACTTAATTCCGGTTTTGTGGACAGGCATTTCTCTTCTGCTATGGAATATTTGGAAGGAAAGAAACAACAGAATTTCTCAAGAAGCAAGCAAATAATTGTCCTTTGTCTGGCAGAAAACCAAAATTAATATTGCAGAAAGCATTAAATATAAGATTTCTATCCCATCTACTATTACACCTATATGAGAGAACATATGCAGGAAGCTTTCTATGTAACCTACACATTCGATAATGCCAGCCTTTAAAATGAAGAAGAAAGCTGCTCGACAAAATCAATGGAAACCTCTTCAAATGACTTTTGGTAAATTGAATACGGATGGAGCATCAAGGTGTAATCCAGGACAAGAAGCTATAAGAGGCGTTAGCAGACTTCAGAATGGAGAGATAGCCTTCTTTTTTGCAGAAAATTTAGGCTTTGCCACCAATAATCAAGCAAAGCTTAAGGCAGTGTTTAAAGGAATGCAGGAAGCTATGAAATGTGGCTGGACAATATTGTACATTGAGTTAGATTCACAAATCACAGTCAAATTGTTATTGGATTCCAATGAATGTCAGAGTGATAATTGGAGACTTACACGAGAAGTTTGGCGAATAAAACAATTGCAAGAAAAAATTCTACTAGTACTCTTTTCCCACATCTCTAGACAGGACAATAAAGGTGTTGATGCGTTGGCTAATTGAGCTCTAGATAATCATAATATTGTAGGCTATGGGTCACCACCACTATGGTGGCCCACTAGGCTTTGGTCCGAAAATCTGTCGCCTGGACAGATCTATGGATAGACGAGCCAACAGTGTGCAGGGCTTAGCCCCTCTTTGAGTCAGCAAAGCGAAACTGGTTTATTGCTATTCTACCAGCAGGAATCTATGCAAGTCTCACAGATTCTGCCTTCGGGGGTTTGGGATCTCATCCCAGTAGAGTGTTTCAGGCTGCGAAAAGAAAGGAATGAAAGAGGGAAAAGAGAAAGAACAGATCCGAAGGAAGAAAAGAAATGAATTCCAAAGCAGAAAGGTCAGAAGATTTATGTTTTTGGGTTGGTAGTAAACAGAGCCAAACCTACTTGCATAAATAAACAAAGCAATACTGATGAGCAAATGACAGAAAAGTAGATATGAATCCAACAGATTAAACACACACAGATCTAACGTAAGGAAGATCTAATGCATAACACAGCTATTGAGCACAAAGTCTTAATATTTGTATTACTGTTTTCTTCTGTTACAAGAAAGCTCAAAGTCTTTCTCTCCTCACTTCTATTTTCATCTAAAAAATGTTCACCCTGAATACAACAAGTATTCCAGTATTTATAGAAGAGAGGAGAAGGAAAGAAGGCAAAAAGGAGCCAACAAATATTTACAAAGATATTTAAAAAGTCAACAATTGACTTGGGCAAGTTTTTGGATGGCAACATCCCATGGTGCAACATGGATGAAGTCATCGTGTATGCCAACATGTTTTTTAAATATCTTACAAAAATGATCAATGGATCCCAAGAAGAAACCACTCTTGTGTAAAATGGCGCACTTTTCAGCATGTCGACATGACTTCTCAGCATTTGGCGCACATTTCAGCATGTCGACATCACATTGTCAGCGCCTTTGGAAATGGGCGCACTTATCAGCATGTCGACAGGAACTTATCAGTGCCCTTTGGCACACTCTTCGGCATGTCGACAGGAACTTATCAGCACCCTTTGGAAATGGCACACATTTATCAGCATGTCGACAGGAATTAGCAGCGCCCTTTGGCGTCGACATGAACTTATCAGCGCCCTTTGGCGCACCGTGTGTCAACATGAACTTCCATGCGCCCTTGGCGCACCGTTTGGCATGTCAACATGAACTTCCTTGCGCCCTTTGGCGCACCATTTGCATGTCAACATGAACTTCCTTGCGCCCTTTGGCGCATCAGCATGTCAACATGAACTTCCTTGCGCCCTTTGGCGCACCCAACATTCTTCACCCTTTGGTGCACTTCAGCATGTCGACAGGAACTTATCAGCGCCTTTGGCGCACTCTTCAGCATGTCGACAGGAACTTATCAGCGCCTTCTGAAAAGACTGAAAAATGGCTAAGTCCTTAAAACTTGATTTTCGGAAGAGAATTTTGGGCTTCTTTCGAACGTTGTCAAACTTCCTTGGGGCCAAAACAAAATTTTTGGGTATGGTTACCTGCAAATTTCCCTTGACAATTTTGCAGGATAACAGCTGGCTCTTTCTGGGGACTATCTTTGAGTGAAACTTAAGGGTAGAGAATCCCAGATCTCATGTGCCTATCCATTGGGTAACAGAGTCAAAAACAAGGGGGACCGGAGGGAGAACAAAAGAAACACACGACAAACCGAAAGCAAACACACGACGAAAGCAAACACACAACTTAAAGCAAATTGTACAAAGAAGAGAGCAAGCTCTACTTCCTGAAGATCTTCAGATGCTGCCCGCTATAGGGAAGCGGGAGCTCAGTTCCATCCAGATACGAGAGATAGAAACTATTCTCTCCGTTGAGTTGCTTGATTTTGAAGGGCCCTCTCCATAGGGAATCAAACTTTCCGTGCATGCCCTTTGGCTCTCTTCGCTTGTCCCACAAAAGGACGAGATCTCCCACTTGAAAATCTCTTTGCTTGGCTTTCTTATCGAAAAGCCTCTTAACTTGATTCTGATGTTCAGTGATCCTGTCGACCACCTTCACTCTCTTTTCTTCAAGTTCTGCCAGATACATGATTCTCTTTTCTAGAGAATTTGGAAAGTTTCATCTTCAATGGCTCGTGCCAAGCGCAGAGCAGGAAGTTCCGCAGAAATGGGAAGCTCGGCATTAGTGCCATATAACACTTGAAAAGGTGACATGCCGAGAGATCTCTTGGGAGTAATACGATCCGCCCACAAAGCGTCGTACAAAGACTTGTGCCACATTCACTGATTTGATTCCACCAGTTTTCCTATGATGGCCACCAAGTTCTTGTTGCTGGATTCCGCTTGACCATTTCCCTGAGGATAATAGTCGGATGCGTGAGCCAAGGTTATCCCATATTCATAGCAAAAACTAATAACTTCTCGTGAGGAGAAGTTAGAAGCATTATCAGCAACGATTTTGTTTGGAACGCCGAACCTGACAATGATATTTTCTTTAATGAAATTGCAAACCACCTCAGAAGTGGCATGCTTGACAGGTATGGCTTCCACCCACTTGGTGAAGTAATCCGTTGCTGTAAGGACATAGCTATGTCCGGCACTCGATTGAGGATTGAGTGCGCCAATAAAATCAATTCCCCATTGCCTGAATGGTTCATTGATAATGACCGGCCTTAGGGGAAGGGCAGCCAGCTTGGGCTTGCCGACGAATTGCTGACAGGGTTCACACTTTGCCACCCAGGTGGCTGTATCTTGAAAGAGCGTTGGCCAATAGTACCTGGCCCGAATGATCTTGTGTGCCGTCACGGAGGAAGAAAAATGCCCTCCACAAGCTGAATTGTGAAAACTTTCCAGTAGTTTTACTTGCTGGGGCTTGTCGACACATCGCAGGAAGATGCCATCTATCCCGCGCTTATATAAGCCGTCATCCCAGATGACATATTTAGCCGCCCTGAGCTTTATAGTGCGCTTCTCCTTTGCAGTTAGGTGCATCGGGCATTCGCCGTAGGTAAGGAAGAAAGCGATGTCGGAGTACCACTCATCACTAGTTGCAACAAATAGAACCAGAGGCAGAGAATCAGGCCCTTCTTGCCGGTCCTGCGCTTCTTCGATGTAGTCACCCCTCTCATCAGGATTTTCTGAATCTTTGTTTTCAGCCATTAGCTGACACAGGCCCTTGCCCCTTACCAGCTTGGTTGGTTTAATATCCAGGTCATACTCCTGGACCTTTGCGATCCAATTTCCTCGCAAACTTCCTAACTCCTGCTGAGTTAGAATTGATTTCACCGCCGTGTCAGGGACCAGCACCACCGTATGCGAGTTTAGAATGTAATACCTGAAATTCTTCACTGCTTTGACAACGGCAAAGGCATGCTTTTCCAGCTGAGTCATCTTTAGTTCGTGAAGCTTGAGGGGAGAACTCATGAATGCAATCGGGGATTCAATGTCTTCTGAATTCTTTTGCATTAAGATTGCAGACACAATATGCTCAGATGCATAACTATACATGATGAAGTCCTTGGAGAAATCGGGACATACCAGGACTGTGCATGAGCAACAGAAGCTTTTATTTCTTCAAATGACCTTTTCCCCTCCTCACTCCATCTGAAAGTTGGTGACCCCTTAATCATGTTCAATATGTGACGGGTCTTCTCGGAAAAGTCAGGAACAAAACGCCTGAGAAAGTTCACCTTTCCAAAGAAAGAATGAACACCAGTCTTGCTTGTAGGCAGAGTAAGGCTTTGAATAGCCTTAACTCTTTCAGTATCTATCTTTGTTCCTTCTTTGCTGACCACATGGCCTAGCAACTTCCCTTCCGTGACTCCAAAAACAGACTTTTTTGGGTTTAGGGAAATCCCATGTTCTCGGCACCTGGCCAACACTTGCTCCAAATGATCACAATGATCATTTCGCTGTTTAGAGAACACGGTTAAGTCATCTAGGTAAACCACGATGACTTTTCCCATCATACCTTTGAATGCAAAGTCCATGGCCCGCTGAAAAGTGGCACCAGCATTAGTTAGGCCGAAAGGCATCCTGCTGTAGGCAAATGTACCCCAGGGAGTAGTGAATGCTGTTTTGAATTGATCTTCAGGTGAAACCTCAATCTGATTGTAACCTGAAAAACCGTCAAGCATGGACAGCATCTCTGATCCAGTTACTGCTTGCAGAACTTGATCCATTATCGGAAGAGGGTAGTTGTCTTTCAGCGAAGCTTGATTCAAATTTCGAAAGTCTACGCAGATGCGTATTTCACCGTTTTTCTTGCGCACTGGCACAATATTTGCTACCCAAGTACTGTGATGGATAGGGAAGATGATTCTTGCGTCTAGCATCTTCTGAATTTCGGCCTGGATGGTACCCGAAATCTTGGGATTATAGTGCCTCTGCTTCTGGCGGAAGGCTTTGGCATCGTCTTTCAACGGAATATCGTGCTGAACGTCCTTTGGCTTGAAGGACTTTAAATCGGCATAAGACCATGCCAATACATCCATATATTTTTTCAGCAACTTGACAAATTTTCGCTTTTCTTCTGGCGTGCAACATTTCCCGATGTTCACAAATTGCGGATGTGCCTCCGAACCTATATTGACCGGTTCGGTTTCTGGGGATGAGCCAGGATCATCTCGCCTCTTCTTTCTTACAAAACGGTCATGCCTGTCAAACAGGCGTTCCAGAGAAACCAGGCCCTTTGGAATTTTATTTCCTTTGAGCTGACATATGCCATCGTTCTCCTTTGATTCGTGGTTTTGACCGTTGATTGATTCACGGCATGTAGAGGTGGATCCTTCGAAATACAATTCTTTAAAATTTTCTGCCTTCTCCAGAAAGGCAATGAGTTGATTATCATCATTGAACACCTGCCAATGCTGAGAATTGTCTGGTACGCTCGGGCGGAAAACCACCTCAATGGTGTACTTGTTCGTTTTCAAACCTGGATGTGGGAGCATGAGAGATGCTGAGACAGCCAATGAATCAGCCATGTCATTTTGAGCTCTTGGAATTGATTCAATTGAAAAGGCATCAAACTCCTCAATGCTGTCCCATACCGCATTACGGTAGTGCCTGAGTCTTTCATTCTTTACTTGGTAAATCCTTTTGACTTGATTTACAACTAGCTCAGCATCACCTTGTACTTTTAGATTTTTTATTCCTCTTTCTTTTGCGGCTTGCATACCGAGTAAGAGAGATTCATACTCAGCAGTATTGTTAGTGTTGAAAAACTGCAATTTGAAAGAGAGAGGAATGACTTCTTCCTCAGGAGATATCAACACGACCCCAGCGCCACATCCACTAGTTGCACAGCTCCCATCGAATTGCAATGTCCAGATCTTATTAAGATCTCCTTCCTGAACGAGAACAGCCCCTGTTTTATCCGTCTCAGTAGATAAGAAGTAATTCCCCATCCCTGATGATTCAAAAAGGATTTGAGCTTTGGGGTCTTCAGAGTTGGTAACCAAGTATTTCTTTTGTGATTCTGGCTCCAAAGTCTGCATTACGCCTTTGACTGGAATTCTAGCTTTGGACCAGTCCATATGAATTTCTCCACCAACTTCGCTGCAAAAACTTCTTCCCAGCAATATTCCATATGCTGCCGGAATGTCAGCAACGAGGACTGTCATTTTTACTCTTTTATCCGGGAAAGCCGCAAATGCAAATTGCGCGTCTTTGATTTGGCCAACCAACGGAACTTGCTTAGTTTCCAAAGAATAACATCTGCCGAAAGGCTTGGTAAGAGTGAGGCCCAAAGCATGGGCGACTTTTGCCGGCATGACATTATCAGAAGCCCCGGAATCAATTATGCAGTTACTCAGCTTGTGTCCATTGATCAGAAGAGAGAGATAGAAAGGCTCTATCTTGCCTGACGCAGATGTTGAAGCAACATTTATATGGGATTCAGGGGGAGTGGAAAGGATTCCTTTTGGGGAAGCCTGATTAGGTATAACAGCTTGACTTTGGATATACTTAGTTAATCTTACAAGCTGTTCGGGGTTTGACTGAAGATACTCAGCTTCAGACATTTGGATCTTGGTCTTTTTTGCATGATCTATAATATCAAACGCGGCCAAGGGTTGCGTTGGTAAAGGAATGAGTCCCTCACCTCGCGATGATGGAATAGGATTGGTGGTCTTAGTAGGAATGTGAGAGGACTGATTTGGAGGAGAGATAGGGGGAAAAGATTTCTTTGTAAAAGATTTGCCAGGGAGTTGAGTAGGAAGAGGATTACCTCTTTTAGCAATGATCGGAGGCGCGTTTGACACGGCCTTCTCCTGCTGGACATGGGCAGCAACTTCCGCTTCTTTTCCTTGCGAACGAGTAAAAACAGCATATGACTGCCCGCTTGCGTACCCCTGGGTACCCTCTTCTTCATCAGATTCTTCCTCATCAAATTCCATATACCCGATAGTAGAGTCGCCAGTCGGTTCACCGACATCTTGATCATCTTCGCCTTGAGACGAAGGTTCTTCATAATACTGCTCTTCTTCTTCAATCTCGGCCAGAGCATTGACCGGAGGGGCCTCAAGTGCCAACCGCGGAGCAGCTGTAGGTAAGCGCGGTCTTTGTGAAACATTGTTAGGAACGAAATTCCTCCGCGGAATATCCCGGTATGAGGAACTGGGAGAGGCCTGGGCCAACTGCTTCTTCAATGCAAGCAAATCGTTTGCCATCTTTTGGAATGCTGGATCAGACGAAGTGGTGGGCGAAGGGCCCAAAGATTTAGGCTTGGCTGATTCCTTTTTTAATTCGCCAGATATTATCAGATTATCCTCTATGCGAATGGCAGCGGCTTGGGCGAGAACCAAGGTGGCAACTCGTTCCTGAAGGAGCAAGAAACTAACTTTCGAGCTCATAGCGTTTACGAAGAAACACTTTTGATTTTCCGGCGTTGGAAGCATGGCAACAGGGACACGGTTGATTAGTGCATTGAACCGGGTGACAAAATCGCGCATGGTCTCATTCGCCTCCTTCTTCAGGTGAGTGATTCGTGATAATAATGCAAATGCATCCTCTGAAGGCTTGTACCTATCTTCAAAAGCATCCCGCAAGGTGGCCCAACTGGTGATAGATCCGGCCGGCAAATGCTGAAACCATTCAGCTGCAGGTCCTTGTAGGGTTTCCAGAAAAAGGCGAACCGACACATCTTCGTGGGTCACATCCAAAATACTGCATGACATGATGAATGCCGATATGTGTGAATCCATGCTTTGATTTCCGCTCCCGTCGAATTTGGGAAAATTCTTTCGATTTCCGTGAGGGAGCGCGTAAACTGGATGTGGTAATGCATGAGAGGACCCATAGCATTTCCCCATGGTACCGCCATTTGAAAAGCTGGAAAGAGAACCCGAGCTGGAAGTATGGTTCTGCTGAGTAGCAAGGCACTTCAAAGGGATGTGGATGCCCCTTGTAAAAGACTTTTTCTTCGTGAAGGCGAGAGACTCCTGGATGACCGGCTAGCTGAGCTTAGTGCTGAAAAACGCGCCGGTGTTACACGCTGAAATTGTGCCTTTGAAGCAGATCGAAAGTAGGATCAGCTTCTCCACGGGCTCTCCTGCTGCGCGTAAAAGGTTCACTCGCCAGTGTACCTTCCAGATCTGCAATGTTATGGCGCAGATTTAAACTTTCTTTTTGGTTGTACTTGCTGATTTTCTGGTTTTTCTGTCAAAAACCAGCAGCAGGCACTTTTCTAGATATTTAAAAACTATCCTCTTCAGAAAACCGATTGCGGTTAAATGACAAATTACAACGAGGATAAGACGGCAGGGAAGATTAGTAAGCTGATTTTCTGATCTGATTTTAACTTTTTTTAGAGGGTTTCAAACTTTTTGCAAACAGTCAAAAACTCAGATCTATGGCAAAATACTGATTTTTTCAAAAACTCAGCGAACTAAAGATCTTTAACTGGACCAGATCTATGACTCTCAGAAGAAAATTTTTCAATTTGAGCACTTTTGCAAATTTTTGGATTTTTAACAAAAAGTTCAGATTTGCAAACAGGCAGCAATCTTTGATTTTTTCTGATTTTTTATCTTACTACCATCATAGATCTGACAGATCTATTCGATCCCCAGCGGAGTCGCCAAAAACTGTTGGTCCGAAAATCTGTCGCCTGGACAGATCTATGGATAGACGAGCCAACAGTGTGCAGGGCTTAGCCCCTCTTTGAGTCAGCAAAGCGAAACTGGTTTATTGCTATTCTACCAGCAGGAATCTATGCAAGTCTCACAGATTCTGCCTTCGGGGGTTTGGGATCTCATCCCAGTAGAGTGTTTCAGGCTGCGAAAAGAAAGGAATGAAAGAGGGAAAAGAGAAAGAACAGATCCGAAGGAAGAAAAGAAATGAATTCCAAAGCAGAAAGGTCAGAAGATTTATGTTTTTGGGTTGGTAGTAAACAGAGCCAAACCTACTTGCATAAATAAACAAAGCAATACTGATGAGCAAATGACAGAAAAGTAGATATGAATCCAACAGATTAAACACATACAGATCTAACGTAAGGAAGATCTAATGCATAACACAGCTATTGAGCACAAAGTCTTAATATTTGTATTACTGTTTTCTTCTGTTACAAGAAAGCTCAAAGTCTTTCTCTCCTCACTTCTATTTTCATCTAAAAAATGTTCACCCTGAATACAACAAGTATTCCAGTATTTATAGAAGAGAGGAGAAGGAAAGAAGGCAAAAAGGAGCCAACAAATATTTACAAAGATATTTAAAAAGTCAACAATTGACTTGGGCAAGTTTTTGGATGGCAACATCCCATGGTGCAACATGGATGAAGTCATCGTGTATGCCAACATGCTTTTTAAATATCTTACAAAAATGATCAATGGATCCCAAGAAGAAACCACTCTTTAGTGTAAAATGGCGCACTTTTCAGCATGTCGACAGTCGACTTCTCAGCGCCTTTGGCGCACTTTTCAGCATGTCGACATCACACTTGTCAGCGCCTTTGGAAATGGGCACACATATCAGCATGGCGCACTTTATCAGCATGTCGACAGGAACTTATCAGCGCCCTTTGGCGCACCTTCAGCATGTCAACAGGAACTTATCAGCGCCTTTGGAAATGGGCGCACTTATCAGCATGTCGACATGAACTTATCAGCGCCCTTTGGCGCACTCTTCAGCATGTCGACATGAACTTATCAGCGCCCTTTGGCGCACCATTTGGCGTGTCAGCATGAACTTCCTTGCGCCTTTTTGTGTTAACATGAACTTCCTTGCGCCCTTTGGCGCATGTCAACTTGCGCCCTTTCACCGTTTGTCATGTCAACATGAACTTATCAGCGCCCTTTGGCGCATTCTTCAGCATGTCGACAGAAACTTATCAGCGCCCTTTGGCGCACCATTCATGTCGACAGGAACTTATCAGCGCCTTTTCTGAAAAGACTGAAAAATGGCTAAGTCCTTAAAACTTGATTTTCGGAAGAGAATTTTGGGCTTCTTTCGAACGTTGTCAAACTTCCTTGGGGCCAAAACAAAATTTTTGGGTATGGTTACCTGCAAATTTCCCTTGACAATTTTGCAACTTAAATTTAGACTTTCCCCACTGTATGTCTTGAAAATATGTACTATAGAACAAATAGGGGTAGCTAATTTGCAAATCCTCTAGTAAGCTGGCAAAATCCACTCGTCTTTTCCCCTCTCAGACAATTCAAAAGACTAGAGATGGCACTGCAAAGCTTTCTTTGACGCAAGCAAAGGGGTCAATGGGCTTCTTTTGGTGGCTTGGGAGTTTGCACCCTGCAAAGAAATGGAAGGGTGTGGGTATCACATACATTCAATTCCAGGTTATATTTAGTACAATGGTTAGAGAGCGCCCATGGCAAATATCAATCCAAACACCAAGTAATAAATGACCAACAAATCATGGGCCCATCCAAAATATTTAAATATGTGATATAACTGGGAACACAAAGGAATCTAAGTTCCCATGATTATCACCCCTCAAGAGAATCTAGACTTCCTACCAAATGGTAGCAAGCCATCTTCACTAAAATATGAGGGCCCACAAAGGTGCATTGGATTTAGCATCAAAGGCATATTAGCTTTCATTTCCCCACAAGGCCAATTTGGCCTTTTATCATGCTATGCTGGATAATGACTGGCTGGGAAAGGTTTTCTCTGCTCAGAGATCTTTGGAATAAAATTGTGCCCAAATTTTGAGTAGTGTAGAGTCGTAGACAAATCAGTCTCCCTGAAGCTTCAAAAAATGATTCCTGAAAGCTACCCATTTAAGTTTCAAATCCAAAGCTCGGAGCCTTATCGAAGACACGGGAAGTGGAGTAATGAAAACTTCTTCTATACCCATGACACAAAGGATTTATGCATTGAAGTAAGGTATTAATTCCCTATTTCTAACAAAAGATGGGGAAATCATGAACCTGAAGAACAGTGACCAGAGAAATATTGGACTAATTATAAATCAAGAACCCCCTTTGAGCACAGTTTTGCGGTGGCTATTGCTTCACTAGAGTCAAGTGGACAGAACAAGGTTAAGCAAAGCCAGCAAATCTGACATTTGATGTGTATAATGTGAGAGGAAAGAAACAATAGTGCGCCTCTTTTGGAGATGTTGATTTGCCAGGGCCTTTTTAGCATGGCTATAGTCAGAATTTAGGTACTTATTCATAGTAATTATACAAAACAAGCAAGTTCTCATACAATTAACATAAAATGTCTGGAGCTCACTTTTGATTCAATAGATCCTCCCATGTCTATAAGCAAATGCTATTGTAACTTGTTTCTTTTATTACAGTTTAGTTTTTTTTGCTAATCTTTTTTGAAGCACCCTAAATGAAAATTACGACCATATACTTGAAAAATACCTTGCGATCATAATCAATGTTATATATTGAATATACTTCTTTCGTGACAGAAGCATCCCCTGAAATCAAACCTTCTGACCACCGTTTTGCAACCTCCGCACATTCCAAAAACACCTGCGAGCATTTCAAATAATGGATTTATCAAATATCATGTACAAAACATTCTATTGTAAGGGAATGTTCACATATTTTGTTTCTCGCTAGCAACTCAAGGTAGATATGAGATGGTATCGAACTAAACATATGCTTCTCAAGTGCCTTTTTGAAACATACGCACCTCTTCATCCATTTCTTCTTCCTCTTCACTTTCACTTCCTTCTAATTCCACATCTTCTTCAACAGAATTTTTATCATTTCCAGGTAGAGCATGAAATTTATCCATCTCCCCATCTTTTGTAGCTTGAAGTACAGCCTCCATCAAGTCAGGTTGTACTTTTCGCAAAAGGCCACCTGAAAGGTATCTAACCATTGCAGATGTTAGCATAGTTTTTGCAAGCAAGATAAGCTATAAATTACAATCAATTAACTCAGTATGACTATCCTAAATAATTACAGTGTTATCTTCATAAAGTTGCCATGTATTTATGGTGCACATTAAGCTTGCCCTCAACTATTTTGATTTCAATAATTAGCACATTTGCAGTAGAACGGATATATGAATTTTTTTCAATAATATTATACTTGTCGAAACTGTTGAGATTTATTGTTCATGTGTCTAAATAGTGAAATTATGCACATAAAGACATGAATGTTTGCTATAACAAGGAATATGTTTACACTTTACACACATGAATGTATTTAAATGCTGGCCACATGCCATGGTAGTCAAAATCCAACTAGGTGGGAGAGCCTAGTGCCAATGCACTACTTATATTTCCTGGTATAGATTGGTGGCCCTAAGGTAAGGTTATGCTGTTAGGAAAGGGTTGAATCAAATAGAGTCATAGTCTAGTCTATGTCGTGAGTGATGTTTCTAGTATCATACAGCATTGACCACAGTGAAGGGCTGCAATGGAAGGTATGACTGCCAGCACAATGGTTTTTTAAAGACAGATCTTTGCATGATTAAAACCTTTAACTCAAGTAGGATGCATCTGCATTGTAATAAGACCAGTCTTCCACAGGTAGAGGAACATACCTGTATGGGTAGCTTGAAGATCAATTCTATTGATAATTTTCTGAACATCTATGTATGTGTATAAAATCACACAAACGTAAATTTAAAGGCAAGTGTCCCTTTGCATATAAATCCTACATTACTGGAAAATGCCCGTAATCAAGCAAGATACTAATCAAGGTATAATTTAAACTAGTACAGATATCTTAAATATATCTATCTGAAAAACAAGAGATATCAATTTTGAGGCCTTTATCTTGGATTTATGCATGCCATATTGATTAATAACTCTATTGCCTTCTCCGTGAATTTTCCACTTAATCTTGGATTTTTGGCATACCATATTGATTAAACACTCTAATTCCTTCTCCGTGAATTTTCCAATGACTGATGATAAATGACATCATTCTAGCGCAGCACTGTGTCAGGCTCGAAAAAATATTTCCGGGGAAAAAAACAGTTTCCAAAGTCCATCGTATGGCCAAGACATTTCAATTTTTCGATTAAGTTCTCCAAGCAAAAAGTAAAAACTTCTAAGTGACAATCAAAAGGACATCAAATTTAAGGTTGAAATTTCCCTGTGACAGTCAAATGGACGTCAAAATTAAGGTTGGATATTAATTGTTAACTCCTTGCGGACTTTACAATCTACCACCACCAACCCAGCTGCCATTGTAGGATGCCTATCAGCATAAGAAATCCATGCAATCAGGCATATGCAACCCATAAATTTGCCTGCCCACCAAAACACTCCAGAAAAGAAAGAGTTATGATCAGTGCAAACCTTCCAGACAAATCTTCCTCTCCTAACGGCAACAGTGCATAAGTTTATCATCATCTCATGATCAACAGTGATTCAGAGATGGCTTCTCACCTATGACATCCCTTTAAAAGTACATGAGTTTACCCTTAGATTCTCAGAGCCCCTCTCCCCTACCATAGGTAAATATAACAAAATTGAATGGCTACAGCATAACAGATTTCAATGTGAACAAACACATGAGCTCGTCTTCCACCTCTAGTATATTTCCACTACCTGTGCCTTTAGGACTCCCGTCACATACAAAACCATGAATAAAAAGACACTCATTTATGAACATACAAATTCACATGTATAAGCTCTATTATAATCTAGCATAACATTTACATAGTTAACTAGTAAGACTGCAAATATGACAATTGCACTATGCAGATACTTCTGTTGCGGAAGGCAATTTTTTGTCGAATGACATGCTCGGGCTACCGAAAGCTAGAAAACATATGATAGAATATGATCGGGATTCCAAGAGTTCCAGAGGGCTACACTCTAAATGAGAATCTACAGGTGTTATATGCACATGCAGAAGCAATGTAAATCAAGATTCAGAATAGAGAAAATAATAGAACTGAACCAGAAAGTTTCATTAATTTGTGCATTCTATACATGGCATACTCTTGAGGGAGCTGTATGGATGTGTATCTTCTACTATCTGATTGCTATCTAATGCTACAGATATGTATACATAAATTACAAAGCCACAAAGACTGAAAGAACTGTTTGCACTTCCATGTGTGACTCTTAACCTTCCAACAGTTATGTGGCTTGACTGCCAGATGTGCAGTATGCTGACAGATGTGCTTGCATGGCAAAAGCCTAGGAAGTGCCACCTAGCGTGGCACAGCATGGTGTTAAGTGTCTACATGGCCATTGTGGGTTTTGGATGTTCAGTGCAGGGACTGCGTTGTGCAGCATGTCTATGGGTGTTGCACAGGTGACCAATGTTGTGCAGAGGTTGTGCACATGGAAAGAATTGGCACAGTGATGCAGAAGCTGCATAGAGTATGTGGATGTGCTACACAGCACGCTGAGTTACGCAGCATGTCTATGGGTGCTGCACAAGTGGCCAATGTAGTGCAGAGGTTGTGCACATGGCGAGAACTAGCGCAGCGTTGCACAAGCTGCATAGAGTATGCAGATGTTGTGCTATGCAGAACACTGAGTTGCACAGAACGGCATCAAAATTGATCATCGGGTATTCATGAATTCATAGTGGGACACTGCCCCATTTTGAGTGGAGGACGCAATGTTGTCTTCTGAGTTATGTGACATGTATTCTGGTGTTGCATGGAATGTGCATGATGCTCAGAGCTACGGGGAGGGGCTCAAAGGCACTTAAGGCGGACCAGAAAATGCGCTCGGATCATTGATCCCATTCTTGTTCTCCTTTTACTTTCCTAAACAACTGACATCCTATGGGTCACCAAAAATAGGCAATCTATCACTCACAATCCTTAATCACACGATAAAACAATAAATAAACAACTGCATACTAATGATAGAAAAGGGGAAATCAGACAATTTTTCCCATTATTTCAATTTCACAAGTGAGGAGCTCACGTGTTGATTTGAGTGATACATTTGAGAAGATTTAGTAGGAATTGTGGCATTTTTGCACTTTGAAATTATTTGATGTTGGCAGATACCATTTTTGGTGGCCAATGTCAATTGCATATATAATCAATCCTCTAGAAAAGCTAGCAGTAACTGTTATAAGCAGGATATCCTCTGGTGAGCTAAAATATTACCCATTTACATTCTTCAAGGGAATTGCCACCAAACTGATACGTAATCGCTAAGTAGTGCAAGACTTTTATCTTTTACATAGCCAGTTTGGCGGGTGCTACTTATATACCAATTGTCCTTCATTTACGTGGCCGCTATCAGGTGCTTTATGCTGTCAAACTTGTATGTCATTTTTCTCAATATCTCGTTATGAATTAAAACAACCCAACCTAAGCTGGCCCTTCAGGTTGCATTTAGGAATGGTATACAGTTGTCAAGGAGGATAAATAAACCAATTTGTGCTTCCCTTGCAGCATTATTTGTTACGGGTTATTTCTCGGACACAACCCAAGGACTTGAGAGGAATATACCATTATTCTAGTTGGTCTTAACTATAAAATATTATCTTTATCAAGCAATTCATTTGATGTTAGTTCTGGTGGATGGTAGGAAACTCATTAGGTAAAAAAATTTGAAACCCCTAAAGAAGAATGCACTATGAGAACTCAGCAACTGACCATTTTCTTACATGGTCAAATGAATGGATCTAGCATAAACATTGAAAAGGGATGAACCATAGTACTCTTTAAGAATCATTGGCAATGGGACCCAATTATGATCGACGGTGATGATGTAATGTCCCCAACTTGGACAAATCAAGATTCAGAAATTATCTGTCAAAACCCTTTAGATCTGAGAGCTGAAAATAAATGACAGCAAATCTGGAAACTAAATACTTTATGACAGAATGCATTTAGTGCCCAGAATTCGTCTTCAAACCCTAGCGACTACGGTAGAAGTGCAATTCTACAGTCAAATTAACTCCAAAAATTATAGAACTTAGTACTTGAGCAGCCTTAGAGTTGTAGACATGGGAAACACTTTCGAATCAACACCAATCCGAAGATCTGAATTTTAAATGAGAGAAAACAACTGAAACTTCAAAAATTCATAACTTTGCCACAAATAGGAATTACAATGCAAATGATAGCTCAAAATGATCTTGGAGAGATCAGCTATCCAACAAAAGTGATTTCCTATTTTTCCTACCACTGAGACATGCCAAAATGTGATCCCGAACTTTCCAAGTGAGTAGATAAAATTGAAACCCTACCCAAAAATTACCCAATCTCAGATTCTAACCTTATATATAACATATGGAGAATCAATACATCAAATCAGAATTTCAAAATGTGCCCTAGAAGACACTGAACTCAGCCACTATGCAATTCGCCTAGGGTTGGAAATGAAGATCTACAATGCAGAAACAACAACACAGCAAATTCAGAATGATCCAATGTACTTTCCGGATGAAAGTACTCCTCAATCAGCAGCAGCACTATTGGGCATACATCCCTTTTCTTCAAGCATGAAGAATTCAATTTATCAAATATTCAGCATGCTCTAAACTAGAGCCTTACTAGTGCTCATATAGCCTTCCCAAATGGGGCAACCCACTTTGGGAGGGAGATTACATTTTAAAATCATTTTTATGTCGTCTATGACTTACTTTTTTTTTGTCTATTTTTATTAATAGCCGACATTACATCATAATGATTACATAAGGAATTAATTAATTAATTCACCCACTTACAAGAGTGATTAAATCACTTGAGTAAATAATTAATTAAAATACATTCCGCTCCAATTATATTCTATTAAATATTTAAAATTGCCTTATATGTGTAAATGATAAAAATCACTATTCGGGCAACCTTAATTAAATAATAAAACAAGAAAACCCCAAGAATTTCCCTTTAGTCCATGGGGTGAGGTGAACTACAGGTCTTCAGTACGTGTTTAATAAAGACGACATTACAGATGATCAATGATGAGGAAGCAGTTTGCAAACCTTTTTTTTTCTTTATATAGGAATTTCTTTTATATTGTAAATTTCCATAGACATGGAATTTCTTTTATCAAGATCCTCCATATCTCTTTCAACTTTAATTTTTTCTGTATATAGGAACTTCTTTTGTGTCGTACACTTCTAAAAACATGGAATTTCTTTTGAAAAGATCCTCCATGTCTCTTTCTAATTTAATTGGAATATGATTAATATGTGTTATGTGTATAATTATCAAGAAGCTAATCGATATTGGAATTTCAGTAGAAGGCCAATATATTTCAAATTGTCGGAGAAACCCAAACATATGCTGGGGTAGGGTGCACATTTCAGATACAGCTATGCATCTTGGAGGTGAAGAGGCCTGTAAGAGGTGTCTCCCTATTGCAGGACATGTCTCTAGAGGTGCAGAGATTTCCCTATTGTCTCAATGCACCTCGGTACATATACCTTGCTACAAAAGACAAGAAAAGAAAAACTTCAAAAAACAAAGCATAAATGAAAAAATTCCCAGCCATAAAAGATCAAAAGACCCACCCAAAGCCAATTCTCACTCATCCAGAACACATCCATACAATTTTGACAAAAAAGGAGAGCTATATTTTTTTCAAATTTACAGATTTTAATGAAGATTATCACATAGCAGCGGAGGACAGGTGAAAGGAACAACCTCATTTCATTTATGATTCAATGTTTAAGGCAGTATATTTTAAGTTATTTTTTTGAGTTATTCATGTTGTGTGTGTGTCAGACTCAGATGTACACTCAACTCACATACACTTGCACCCTGGCTCCGGAAATGACATCTGCTTCCTGTCTCCATCTCTGTAGCCGCACACACGTCACTTGATGACCACACCAATTGTATTACGAAGAATTTTCATCAAGCATCATGGATGTTTTCTACGCTGTTTACTAGAATACAGGATGCATTCTACTCTTTGGAACCAAGCACCCAATCAACACTCCTGAATGTTGAAAAGATTTGAAATTAAATGCAAGAACTGATATTTTTCTGTGTGCCTTTTGCTCTATGTGAAGGGATGAAGGCCGTCATCAGCTTCTTGCCAAAGACGGGCTATTGATTAAGGATACTCATTCCTTGGACCCTAAGTTTTATTCTGATTTGATTGCTGCCCTTGTTGTCATTAGGATGAGCTGATGATTGCCATTGTATATACCCATCTTTGGTCTGTATGGCTCTTTATAAATATTGTTTGTATTAATATGACGTATCTTCCAAAACAAAAATCAAAAAAGAACTGCTATATTAGTAACAAGTCAATGGACTTGTACACAGAAGGAAAATTCTGGATCTTGTGACCAGATTCTTGGTAGGAACGAGAAAATAAAGCCTCGGGTAAAGGAATATGAAGTACCACAACTGATATTGACTAGGATGAACTTTCTCAGATCTCCTGATTAGCAGTATAAATTTTTCAAGTGAATACTACTCTAGCAAAGCAAAACACTTTATTGGCCATTCAATTCAGATGCTGAAAGACTTGAACAGAAATTAAATCTCTAATGCATAGTCATGAGAGTCGCTGGAGCCAGGGCACACTTCTAAAGAAAAAGAAGAAATCAAAATCAGTACTAATATGGTTCATGGCACCTTCTGCTTGGAATAATTAGTGGATTGAGATGTTCCTCTATTTGTAATGGATCAGCCCAGAGATGATTAAATCTGAGGGATATGTAATTATCATGAGATGGGATTGGTTTCTACCTCTTGTTATCCTCCACTTTCCAGCAAATGAGGGAAATGATTTCAAGTTTGTCAAATGCATGATATCGAGCAATAGCTTTAATGCAAGTTTTATCTGCTTGAGAAATATTAAACTGTGAATGTTCATGGTCCAGTTCTATGATAGAAGTACTTGTTTACTTCATAAGGTTGTGCTAGATGTATGCATGTAGCTATTGTCCTCACTTACATACCCTCTCTTTTTGCGTAGAGGTGTCTTGTATAAATGGGCTGAGTAATGATTTTTCTGCATGTGGATTCTCGTTTGTTGGAGTCCAAAGTTTAGAAGTCCATTGCTGGCAGTGATGAAATTTGAAGGGCTCGTCCTAATTTCAAATGGAAGGGTATATATTCATCCAACCCTTCTGTGATGAAAAGTGGGAAGACAGTTGCAATTCAATTGACAACGGTAAATTAAGTACACACTTCATTAAAAAAAAAATGTTAAATAAAATATTTTTCTTCCAGATTTTAGATAATTCCTACAGGACAGGTTGAACCCCTTAGAAGGACTAGTCAAATAAAATATACTTGAAACAACAATGCCTATGAATGATTTTTTTTTCTTTTTTTTTTCAGCCGATTATTTTGTAACCCTTATTTTGAAACTTTATTAAAAACAATTCCCTCCCTAAATGACAAGTGAATTCAAAGAGATTTTTTTTCAGCCAACTTTTTTGAAACTTTATTAAAAACAATTCCCTTCCTAAATGACAAAGGAATTCAAAATTTTAAATTTTTTTTGGGAGTTAATTTTTAAATTGCACTTCTAGGACAGGTTTGAACCCCTTGGAAGGGCTGGGAAGGGTGCAACTTTGATAACCGAAATCTAGTTGCCTCGTTGAAATCATTCATGGAAAGATATCAGTCCAAGATTTCAGTTAACAGGAACACCCAAAAAAGGGCAACTCCTTTAGCAAAAGAACAGAATGAACTAAAGTAATAATCTGGTTCCACTGCCCCTGCCAGTGATCACTTTTAATGTAAAAACGAACATTAGAATCAGTACCAAAATGGGACTTGGCACCTTATGCTTGGAAAAAGTGAATTATATTTGAAAATAGGGCAATGTAGAGATCATATTATAAATCAGACATTAGAAATGCTGTTCAGCTGTCCATGAGAGAGAATAATGCTGTACATTAGGTTGTTGAGAAGCTTTAAATTATGGTTACTAACCTATGTAATTGAATTGCCTACGTTTTCCCTCACGTACATCAGGACCAAATTTCTGCCATAGAAAAATGTGATCACAAAGTGTACACACATATTATTTTAATGTTGTCACAACAAAAACACACTCGAACTGGAAAGGCAGGTAATACCTTAGCTAGCATTACAGCATTGAAAACTTCGTCTTCAAGGGAAACCACCCTGCAAAAGTATCAAGCATATAAATACATGCATTTGAAATGTGTCATCAATGTCAGGAACTTGCAACAATTTGAATCTCGTAACTTTTTTACCTCTCCTGGTTCAAAAAATTCTTCATTTTCAGCCCACAAAAAGACATAAAATGTTCCACATATTTTCGCATAAATTGTATATATATAGAAAAGATGGATAGGGGTTCCCTGGAATAAAAGCCTCACACTCTGGTTTTTGGTTCTGTGTTTTCCACTGCAAATTACTGTGTCCTGAGCAGTAAAGAAAACAAACTACGTAAAGCATTCACAAAATAACATTTTCAAGTGCTGTTCTCTGTACTGAAAGAACAGGAAACTAGCAGATAAAATACAACCTTTCCAGTCCTGCTAGTGTTAGATAAGTTAGATATTGTTAGAGTATAGTAAGCATATTGTTAGCCTCTTGTTAGTTTTTCACAACTAGGCTATTTGAGGATTTGGGTTGTTCCTGTAATATGAGAAGGATCTCATGAAGTACTATTTGCCCAGTTATAAATAGAGGCTATTGCAATGTAATGTACACTGTTCATGATTTAATCCTATATGGTATCAGAGCAAGCTTTGCAGACTTCACACCTCAGGGCTCTCGGTGTGTTTGAGCATGCTGGTTTGTTGCGGGGCATGTTCAGGAAAGGGCTCTTGATCTAAGTATGTGAAGTATGTTTTGATTTTTTGTGGACAGCATATGGTTTGAAAAATAAGGTGGAAGATGGTGAATGTGTGGTTGGTTTTTAGAAAAACAGTGCCAGGGATTTAAGGAATCATTTTGAGCGGTTGAACCTGAGCTATGATTCCCCTGCTGAACAGTATTTTGGAGGAAGAAGTTAAATAGAAGGTTCAAGGAAAGCTTATTGGGTATGATTTTCTTGGATGCGGATGGCTCTCTCCTACGTAGTGCAGCCAGTATTATGGAGGAAGAAGTTAAATAGAAGGCTCAAGGAAAGCTTATTGGGTATGATTTTCTTGGACACGGATGGCTCTCTCCTAAGTAGTGCAGCCGAGTATTCCATTGATTGGTGGGGTCCTCATGTTGGAGATACACATGAAGTGGAATCCAAAGAGACTGTTAAATTCCGAGCCCAGAAATTGATTTCTCAAGCAACATTGTGTGAGTATTTGTGTCAGAGCTATATTGGGTGATGTCCTTTCTAGTGATCCATTAAAAAAGAACAACTCAGATCAGCTTCTCTATATTCCTCATTATTTAGGGAAGCTGATCTTCAAAAATACTGTGTTCTTCATGGAAGTAAACGTATGAGGAGGATCAGTGGAAGGCAAAGATCATTCATGAATATAGCATGCCAAGTCACAAGGTTTGAGTTCAAGTTCATGTTCAACAAGGATAAAGTTCGGTTCAAGTTGGACAATTGATATTTGTGAATTTGGATTGTTGTGTCATACTAGCCTTTGCTCCGCATTATGAGCACTTGTCATTAATAGCTAAGGTTTAGGTCTTTGAGCATGTATTGTAGAACAAAGGAGGACCCAACTCTTGAGAGGAGATTCCAGCTGGTTCAGGTGCAAGAGGCAACTGTGGATGAGGATACACATTTTGGAGGGCCTACATGAACAATATGAAATCCATCACAAGCTGTAAGGCTTTATAGTTGCTGCGCTGTAACATTTCCTTCCTGATAAAGCAATCGATCTAATTGGTGAGGTGTCGAGGCCAATGCTCAAATGCTTTTCAGACACATGCAGCTTCTTGAAGAGGCTAAGGAAAATTGAGAATGTGTGTGGGGTTTCTGTGGAGGAACTGTGGAAGAAGTGTGAAAGCCTGCTTTCGTGTCAAGGTTTGCATCAACATGTTTTCTATTTCCTGCTTGCGGGAGGATATTTTGCCTGTTGATTGAAAGCAACAGCATTTATGGTGTTAAAAGGCCCGTGAAACCAAGGATTTCAAGGTTGCTGCCACATATTAAAATTAGAGAAAATAAGTCTTTTTTGAAATGTCACTTCAATAGTGACAAGTCACATTTTTTTAAAAGGGGTGTTGTCCATGTTAATGAGGTTCTTTTTAATGATGAAAAGAAAGCAAAGTTAGGAGATGCAGGCGGCTCCTATTAGTACGTTAGATAGTTAGACCATGTGATCAAACATGGTGTTTGTGTTGGTTGTGGATTCTAGTGTAGTATATCCGCGAGGGATAAGTTATTCTGGTATTTAGGATAATTTATCAAAGATTTGTTGAATGGACCATGTATGAGAAAGGACCTCCTACTAAATTGTCAAATACAGAAACAGTACACTATATGAAAACTTCGACATCTTTGGATACAGCATTTCCAGGGTTCAATGACCTGTGAAGTGTCTTTCATTTCTGGGGGGACAGTTAGATAAGGATGAAGACCCGGGAAGATGAGCACACAAGTACTCATGAATTCTCATAAATCACGCAAATGAAGAAGAGTTTGAGGAATTCACGAGTGTTAAAACACTATAAAAGACATTACATTGCTAAGGTCAAGGCAGCCAAGGAGTAGATGATGGCAATATTGTGTCCAATGGAGGGTGCCAAGATGCATGGTGCACATCAAAAATGTGTCATGTTCATATTTGGTGGAAGTTGTGAATACAATGGTCTACATTTTTAACCAGTGTCCTTGTAAAGCATTGCATGGTGTTACTTCAGAGGAAGTATGATCAAGCAACATACCATTCATAAGTGAATTTTTTATTTTCAGTTGTGTTGTTTTTGCATTAATTCTTAAAGAGAACAAAAATATTTTATATGTAAAGAGCAAAACGTATATGTTTGTTGGCTATAATGAGCAGTCAAAATACATGTTAGTAGATGTCTCTACAAAGCTAATTTGTGGTTGGGAAAAATTGTGATTAGTAGAAATGTGGTTATAGATGAGAAGATGTGTTATTTTCATTTGATAAGTATACAAATAGAATTGTATGGGTAAGTGTTGCTCATAATTCTGAAATGAGTCTTGGTGTTGAAATAAAAGAAGGCTCGTCCCCGGAACATCAAAGAAGTCAAGTTCTATGGGCAAGTTGATGAACATAATGATACCCAATCTCCACAGTCGAATCAAGGGAACCAACTACGAAGACTAAAGTGGTATTACACCATAGTGAAGGATATTCAAAAAGATGAATTGGTACTGACAATGGAAAGTTGATTTAAATGATCAGATAAACAAATGGTGCAAGTTTGTAAGCAAGTAACGTTTTACTCTTACACTATGTTGCTAAGAAATAGGTACAAGTACAGGTCCGAAATGCGAAAAATGCCGATTTTCAAAAAAACCTTGGGTATGAAATGTTAAGGAAACATTCATACCATATATTATAAAAAAAATGTAAAAAAGAGTGTGCATAGTACTCATTTTCAAAATTTTAGTCCATAAAAGAAAAAACACTCAAAAGGTTCAACATGGTTACAATTTCATATATACATGATTATAATCTAGATTCTAGAATATATCATCTAGATTTTCATCATAATCATCTCCATGAATGCCACTAAAAGCTCTACTGCCACTAGCTCCACTATCCATCCCTAGTGTAGAACTTCCTGGATTGTCATCGTCAACACCAAGCTATAAAAGTTGGGCGAAAGTAGCAACAAAAGCATCAAAATCACTAGCCTCATGATGAATATCCCAAAGTTTGTTGAGACGTCTAGTTAAGCCTTTAGTCTTGTGCGATATGAAGCGCAAATTGGAATGTACATATATTAAATCCTCAACTTTCTTGGATGCTAACTTGTTCCATTTGGTTGAGTGATGAAGGTATATGTACTCTAATTCTGTTTTATTGAAGAATTACTGGCAATTTGTTACAAAAGAAGGTTGTTAAAAATTTAAATAAATAATAATTTAATAACTTAAATTTTTAATTGATAAACAACAAACTTTTGATTTCATTTTATACCTATGAGAGGATTTTGATGGTGATTGGTCATAGATATTTGGCATCATGGCCATGTACATACCACCACATGACTGGGGTCATGGTGTACTTGTCACATAGTGTGCCTCAATTTCGTCCGTGCTACCGTTAAACGAGGAGACAAATATCCCTATTTCATAGCGGATTGCACTAGCTATAGATGGATCAGAAAAAAACCTCTAAAACACTACCCTGGTTCCATTTGCAACTTCTTAGTCATTATATGGTAATTGCCTATCAGGTAGCGCAAGTATTTCATTGCTATTATATTTGGGATTTAGGGCATATACAAGGAGATGCAATGGGGAGGTCATTTTAATCCACCTCCTCGTGATCATGCTCTTAAATTCATTGTAGAAGTTTTCTTCAGGATCTTGCTCTTTCTTTTGTATGATGTCTCTAAAACTTTCAAGCATAGAGTCAAAATTCCATCATAAATTTCCCCCATGCAAGCGTGATCTTTGTCTGCATATCTAATCTTAGATAAAATAGGCTCCGTAAAACTGAACGAGTTCTCAACCTTCACCCACCAATCATTATCAAGAATCGATGATTTTATCTTGATGGTTCATTTTGTGTTTCTTTGCCTCCACTCAAACCAAACTTCACCAATCACCATACTGTTAAAGACATGTTTTATCTTCACAAGTCATCGCAAGACGAGTGTGTGAGAGGCAAATCTCGTTTTAGCAACCTATTAAAAGAAATTAAAACAAGTTGATAAAGTACAAATTTAAAAGAAATTCAATTCATAATTATATAGAAAGTTAGAAAATAAAGATTAGAAACGACTAAATTTTTCTCTTACCTTCAACAACTTCAACCTTGAGAATCTCTTAAAGATAGCCAGGGACATGATGATTCGTGACAAGCATCTAAATCTCATTTGCCTTCGTATGAATCTCCTCTATCCATGGGATTTTGCAAATTTTCTACGACATCAAATTCAAGGAGTGTACTACACAAAGTGTCCAAAATATGTGCTCATATCTCAATCGTGTAAAGTTCGCTTTTTCAAACTAGTTCGGTTTGAAGACTTCTTGCCCATTCCACTTCTCGTGGGCAAGAAGAAGGTGAACAAGGGAAGTATTTGTTGAGTTTTTAGTCTTTTTTGTGAGCATTTACATTTTCCTTGTGTTTTCCCTTATGAGGCAAGTCAGTTGGGTTTAAGAGATGAAAAGCCAAGTTAAAAATAAAAGCAACATCATTATCGAGGTCGATCAAGGGGGAAACTCCCTCAGTTTTTGGCACCACCAAAAGGGTATTAAAAGGGGTTACTTGGACTCATTTGTGCATCATCTTTTGGCATAAAATTATACTTTACTTGGTTTTGGGTTGTTTGCTCAAATTCCTTCCACTAAGAGGCGAAAATCCTTTGGTGTGGCTTCACAAGGAAGACAAAACTCTTCCTTGTCGATTGAAGAACAAAAACTCTTCAATTAATTGTTGCAAGTGCTTCAAAGAGGTGGATAGTGCATATTTTCAGCAAGGGTTTGGTCCTAAAGTGAAATTTAGTCCCTCTCCTAAAGGAGTGACCCATCTTGGAGAAGTGATTGGTAGTTTCTAGGGCACGGTGTCACTCAACTCAGCCATCGCTACATTCTCCATATTTTTGGCAGCTGAAATCCACTTTGTATTTCACTTGCAGGGCTTGGAATCATTCATTTCTAGCCATTGTGTAAGGGCATGCTCTGTTGTCATTTATTTAATTTTCAATTGTGTTTAGAGGTTGATTTCTTGGTTAATAATTGTTCTAAAATATTCCTAAAGTGTCTCTACATACTTTGGATGATGTCAATAGTGATATTTTGATGAATTACTGTTTTTTCCTTGCTATTGTTCTAAAAATCAAATTGTTCACTCTTGTTCTATTTTTTAGTTGGCTGATATGAAAATTAGAATATTTTCAGTTTGGGTTTTGTGCTATTTCATTGTTTTTCAGTTCATCCCTAGAAAGGGACATTAGAAACCAACCCCACTGCTCTACAATTTTTTGTGTTGTCCGTAATGACTTAGATAGCGTTTTGGGGGCCCATCGACTCAATAGCCTCAATCAAAATAAATAGCAATAAATTGAGCATCTTTCACTTCGCCCTCACCATCAATGGCCTCTAAGAACAACGCCCCTTTAGACCATACAGCAAAAGTGTTGATTAGGTGTCAATTTTGAGCATCTTTCCATCCATCTAAAATAATAGACACCCCCGAGTCCTTCCAGGTATCCTTAATTGGCTGCAAAAAAGTATATATATGGTCCAAATATTTCACCAACAATGATGTTCAAACCTTCTCATAACCAAGGCCCTTGTACCCTTGTGGTGCCTCATTAATACTTTTCACCATTTGCTACCAATATGGTGACCACAACACATTAAAAGGCGGCCCACATGCATAAATGCATTGAGCAATTAGCACGTCAGCAATATCTCTTTTCCTAATTACAATTCTAGGGCTGAAACTGAAAAAAAGGGAAATAGCACAAACCCAAATAAAAGTAATCTGATTTTTATAACAGCAGTTCTAAAAACATGTGAAACCCCAACAGCAAACTAAATCTACATTTTTAGAGCATCAAACACCCTCCAAACAAGATGAAAATAGGTGTATAAATCCTCCTAAATATTGTATTCAATTAATGGAATAAACACCAACCAAAGTACTTCAAAACATGTGCAAATTATGAAATTATACCCAGTTGTAATTAAATAAATGACAGCAGAAATACAACTCACAATAAGGGCTGGAAATGGAGATTCCAATCCCCCAAAATATCATAAAAGTGTGAAATCAGCCTTATAAATTATGAGGAAGATGAATATCAACTCCAATTGCCAATATGTGCCTTAGAAGACATTCAACTCCTCCAAACACGTCGCTACCCTAGGAAAGGGTCCAAAATTGATGTAGAAACTTTAGTAGCTCTTCCTCTATCAAACCCTAGCTGAAAACCAACAACATCACTTTCCTTGAAGCCCTTAGGAACCACCAATTGAAGAGTTTTCGTTCTTCAATTTGAACAAGGAAGGGTTTCGTCCTCCTTGTATGCCACACCAAAGGATTTTTCGCCTTCTAGTGGAAGGAATTGAGCAATCAGCCCAAAAACCATGCAAGTATATTTTTATGACAAGATAGATGCCCAAAATGAGTCCAAGTGACCCCTTTTATACCCTTTTGGTGGTACGCCAAAATCAATAAGGGAGTCTTCCCCATGACCGACCTCATAGGATGTTTGCTTTTAACTTTATCTTAGGCTTTTCACCTCTTCAACCTAGTCGACCTAACTTATGAGAGAAACTATGAAAGAAGAATGCAAATGCTCACAAAAAGACTGAAAAACATGACAAACACTTCCCTTGTTCACTTCCTTCTTGCCCAAGGAAGTGGAATGGGCTAGAAGTCTCCAAAACAAACTAGTTTGAAAAAGGGGACATTACAGTCCTCCCTTCCCAAAATTGCTTGCCCTCAAGCAATTGCAAGCTCTCATGCCCAAGTGCCATCATACCAAGGTGAAGGAACATGCTGTAGTGCTCCCATAATCTAGATCTCATGCCTGTCAAATGAAGGAGCTCAAACTCAGACACCCGCTGCCCCTTTCTTCATTGAAGTCCTCTTCATCTTCAACTTCAAAAACACAGTAACAACTTCGTTTGCATACTCAGCTGTATAAAAAACCTTCCAAACTGTTGTAATCTCAGTCATAAAGCAAGAAATTGATGAATAATCAGCAGCTTGACAAGCTAATCCATGTCCCAATGTGGCATCCTCATTCTTCATTCCATCCTTGTCAACTAAGGTGGAAGAACACTCCACATTCCCAAATACAAATGCAACTGAAATTAGGTGGGGGCTGCTAGAAATGATGAACAACATCAATGATGGCAGTTTGGCTCATGGCTGCCATAAAAACACTTCCTTTCTCACTTGGGGTAGATAACACCTCATTCCCCAACTCTTGATTGCATTCTTCACTCAACGGCAAACTTGGAAAGGCAAACTTGAGCATCATGCAAAACTGATCCAAAGTCAAACACCTAGAGTTACCTTGTTGTAGTGGCCTCCTTGGCTGCCCAAAAGGTGGTCTAGGCTGCCCTCTTCCCGTTGTCCTAGGTTGGGTTGTACCTTCCTCAAAGCCTTTATGTTTCACTCCCAATCCAAGTATTGGAGGGACTCTATTTCTATGCAAAATGAAACCTTTTGCAATCACAAACTTGCCATCCTCCATTATGGCATCTTCATCTTCAGCTGCAGTCCCATACTCTTCACCATATGCTCGGGTGGATAACAAATTCAGCTGCTCTTTCTTCTTTATTCTTGTGCCTACACAAAGAACAAACACATTAAAAGAAACAAGAGCTCCCAATATCATTTCTTCATGCCTCGTAGGTATGGAAGCTAGCTCTCTTCCATGGCTTGCATTCTCCTCATGATTTTCTTTCAAGTGATGGAATCCCAAAAATCCAACCATGTTGTCCCAAACACAGTTGTACCCATGCATTTCTTCCCCAAAATCAGAAGGATAGTGGTTGGGATCCTTCTTATGACAGCTGAAAACACATCAACGATGATAGTAGATTGGAAACCCTTCACCCTCATCTGGTCAAAAAATGGATATAAATTGTTCAAATGAAAAAAATCTCATAATGATTACCTTGGCCTCCAAAAGATGCTTCCAAGCTGCCCCAAACTAATCTCTTCAAAATTTGGTTCGGATCAGAACTTATGAGTGCTGGTATGTAAGTATAACAGCCATACTTTGCCCGGAATTTCTTCCCAAACAATACCAAATATGTTGGAACATTGGCCTTAATTGATCTCAATGAGTGAACCCTCTTACATACAATTTTAAATGAAAAGAATGTCTTCAAACCTGCCCCTCTATTGCTGTCCAAAGAAGATATGCACAGCCCAACACATGAAATTGGGGAGAACATCCCATCATGGCTGTAGCATTGCATTTCATTATTCAAATTCAAAATTGTAGTGACCAACAAACACCTTGTGATAGTTACCCTTACCTTGTCAATGTCACTAGAAGAAGAGCACCTCTTCCTTGTGATCGAAATCCACTTGGTGGCTGCAAATAGAATGTGGAACCGGCTGAACATGTTGGTCATAACAGCCACAAGATTCAAGACAACTCCCACAATGATTGGGGTTCATGATTCACATTTTCCAAGCTATCTCAGTCGTATTAGAAGAATGACTTACACCACAAAACTCCCATTGAATCCATGTCTCATTAGGCATTCTTGCTAGGTATGTTTTAGAGAACCAATCCCAAACAATGGCATGATACATTACTTCACCTTGGTTCATGAAAACTGAATTATTGCATACCTTGTAGCAAGCTGAATTTATATTCCATGAAGCTGAATTTGTATTTTCAGTGGATGAATTATCCATAACCTTCACATACATCCAAAAGTGGCAATCTTGAAAGTAACTTGAGTCCCATAAAACCATAGCAAGTTGATTCATACAATCTTGATTATAAAAATAACACCTAGTTTGCTTACCATTCATCTTCCCATCAATTTCAACACGCTGATCAAGATAAGAAATATATTGCAGCGACATAGGAGGAATTAACAATTCTGAAATATGATCATTACCATCATATTTCCCCGTTTTAGGTTGTCCTCAACATGTTCACCTTCCTTTACTAATATGAGGAATGATTGAGATGATGAGAATGATTTATACACTTACGACCTTGTGACTCAGAACTTCTAAGTTAGGATCAGTCTTCTCCTTCACCTTAGATTCAACAAATGAAGTTTTTTCTGCCTTGGCTTCAACCATATTTTAATGAGACCCGCATGGAACATCTTCATGGTTCTTGCCAAAGTCATGTACACCATCAACTTGCCTCTTATTGACTGTTGTTCTGAAAAATCCAGCAAGTTGAACATCAACATTATCCCAACCCAATTGGGACTTCAGCTGACAACCACCAATTCCCCTCCACAATTGGCGTATCACATTTCCCTTCTTTCTTGGGCTCATGCTCAAGATGATTACATACAATTTTATCAAATCACATGCCCCTTCACACTATTGTTGGTCCTAAAAATCATGTCACATGGCTCATACATCTGTATTTTTGGAAGAGAACATCCCATCTTGGTACTTGTATGACTAATGTTGCTGCTCATTATTCAATTCTCAAAATTGGAGTGTTCTTCACCTTTTGATAGTTATCCCTTACCTTTTCCAAGCTAGGTTATGAAACACCTCTTCCTTATCCTTCCTCGTGTGACTAAGGATTTGGAGCTAGAGGAAAGTTGTGTGAAAATATTTGGATCAGTTTTGTTTAAGGGTTTTGGAAAGGTTTTATGGAAGCTTGCATAAACCTAAGTTGAGTCTAACCCTCCAATAGCCATATAAATTCTGAGATTTGAATCCATTTGGATGAAAATTCTATCATGATTCTTGAAAAGCTCTTTAATATTTAAGGTGACAATTCAGTTTCATGTAAAACTCCCTTATGAGTTAGGAATTATTGAGGAAGTTTCCATTCTAGCATGTTTAATCTTATTAACAATCCCAAATTATAAAATTAGGTGCTTTTTCTCATCAATGTGTGGTTGTAAAAATTAGTTTGAGAGATCAAGGATTTTGATGATGATTTATCCATAATCTTTTGGAGTGGCATCTACATGCCAAATGTGGCAATCGAAAACCTTTGAAGCAAAAATTATTTGTGTTTGCTCATTGAATCTTATTCTTAAGTATTTGGAGCATTGATCTTCTTCAATTTTTCCTTGCCCAAATCTTGCATCATATGACAATTTGGAGGTGTTCCATAATTATGGTATGATTCTTGCATTTCTTGTACTAAATCAGGTATCACCAATGTTAAGCCAATAATTCCTCCATGCTCTTGCCTTTCCAACCTCATTTGGGTTGACTAGCTGACATTGGGATATTTTATTGATTGGTGAAGGGTTTTTCCATTGTTTGGTTTGACAGTCTTCAAGCAAATTCCTAGAAGGGTCATTCTATTGATCATCATCTATCATACCATGGGTTGTTACATGTTCACCTTCCTTTTCCGAATGAGGAATGATTCCTACAACCTTGTGTTTTTGAGTTAGGTCATCAATCTCCGTCACCTTAGATTCAACAAGTCAGCTCTTTCCACCTTGACTTCAACCATATTTTGTTGACACTGCATGGAACATCTTCATGGTTCTTGCCGCATAAATGTACACCATCAACTTGCCTCTTGTTGATTGTTCTGAAAATTCCAGCAATGAAACATCACATTATCATCTGGAAATTGGGCTTTAACCACCAATTCCCCTCCACAATTTGGCATATCATATTTCCCTTCTTTCTTGGGCTCATGCTCCATGGTTTCTTCATCAAACACATGCCCCTTCACATTGTTGTCCTGAAAATCAGTCAATGGCTCATCCCTAGGAAGATTGGTGATAGGTACTTCTAGGGCTTCCATGGGTTTTCCCTCTCAATGCCCAACAACTTCAAGTGTTCTTCTTCTTCCTTGATCACAATGGAGGGATTCTTTCCCTCTAGGGCTGGAACATCTTTCCCATTTTCCTTGGGCATAGCTCGGGGTTTAGACCTTGGTCCAATTCCCACTTTACCTTTCTTCAACCCTATGAACTCAACGAGTGATATGGCATCACGAATCTTCTTTGGAAGAGCCCTATACTCCTCATAGTTGTCTGCAATGTTGTGACCCACTGAATGTTGTGTTTCAACCACCGGAATGACTTCCTTTCTTGGGAGGAAGGTAGGCCGGAATGACCTAGATGAAGAATCACTCACGATTCTTGGTGGCTGAATATTATTGCTTGCCCTTGAAGAGCTTCCTTCACCATTTAGGTTTTGCATGGCATGGATCAATTGTGCCATCTTATTTGCCAATCTTTCTTGCCCTAGGGCAAACCTCTCAACCCTAACATCATCAAAATGTATGTTCACCATTTATCTACTCCTAAATAAAACCCTCCAGGCTGGGAGGATCGATGCTCTGATACCACTGTAATGTCCCTTTCTAGGGCTGAAACTGAAAAAAAAGGAAATAGCACAAACCCAAATGAGAGTAATCTGATTTTTATAACAGCAGTTCTGAAAATATATGAAACCCTAGCAGCGAACTGAATCTACACTTTTAGGGCATCAAACACCCTCCAAACAAGCTGAAAATAGGTGTATAAATCCTCCTAAATATTGTATTCAATCAATGGAATAAACATCAAGCCAAAGTACTTCAAAACATGTGCAAATTATGAAATTATACCCAGCTGTAATTAAATAAATGACAGCAGAAATACAGCTCACAATAAGGGCTGGAAATGGAGATTCCAATCCCCAAAAATATCATAAAAGTGTGAAATCAGCCTTATAAATTATGAGGAAGATGAATATCAACTCCAATTGCCAAGATGTGCCCTAGAAGGCACTCAACTCCTCCAACCAAGTCGCTACCCTAGGAGAGGGTCCAAAATTGATGTAAAAACCTTAGTAGCTCTTCCTCTATCAAACCCTAGCTGAAAACCAGCAACATCACTTTCCTTGAAGACCTTAGGAACCACCAATTGAAGAGTTTTCGTTCTTCAATTTGAACAAGGAAGTTTTCATCCTCCTTGTATGCCACACCAAAGGATTTTCGCCCTCTAGTGGAAGGAATTGAGCAATCAGCCCAAAAACCAAGCAAGTATATTTTTATGACAAGATAGATGCCCAAAATGAGTCCAAGCGACCCCTTTTATACCCTTTTGGTGGCGCCAAAACCAATTAGGGAGTCTTCCCCCATGACCGACCTCATAAGGATGTTTGCTTTTAATTTTATCTTTGGCTTTTCACCTCTTCAACCCAGCCGACCTGACTTATGAGAGAAACTATGAAAGAAGAATGCAAATGCTCACGAAAAAGACTGAAAAACATGACAAACACTTCCCTTGCTCACTTCCTTCTTGCCCATGGGAAGTGGAATGGGCTAGAATTGCTTCCCCATGCCCTCCCCCTAAAGCTAAACTAGATGCCATTTATGTTTTTATATATCAAAGAATCAAACTTAAAATGAAAAATAAAAACATGAAGTTAGATAACAATAAATAAAACTACACCCTACACATATGCTATTTCTGCTTTTGATCACGAAGTTCACCGTTTAGACGCGAGGTGAGAGTATACACAAAATTCATATTTTTAAATTTAAAAATATAAAATAAACTTAAAAAAAAAGCAAAAAGAATTAAAGTTTTAAACCATACACATCCTATTCTACTTTTGATTACCAAGTTCGCCATATAGGTGCGAGGTGAGAGCATACACAAAGTTTAAATGATATATTTAATTAAAAGCAACAAAAGAACTATACTATACAACCAAGAAAAAACATGCAAAGGAAATATTACAGATTTTTTGTACGTGAAGTTTAACAATTAAAACTACATATCATTATCAATGATCATGAATAATATGTGCATTATGCACACATCATTCATGATCATTGATCACATTAAAATTTTCTATTAAAAAAAGGTTGAAAAAACCTGATTTTTTCTCTTGGATGCTCTTAGTTCTTAATATCCCCTCCTAATCTCTTCTTTCGAAATTCCTCCTTGATTATGCACACATCATTCATGATCATTGATCACATGTTAACATGTTAGTCTAGTGAAAAATGAATTCAGCAAGAATTAGAAATAACTGTGGTTCTAGAATGAGCCTTGAAGTTGTTTCCTCCTTCCAAATCTGCTTTTGAGAATTCCTCTTGAGGAAGGTTGGGTGGGTAGATTAGGATTAGAAACAATAAATGCAAAAAAAGATTTTTTTTTTGCTTTTTATGAATCATACCACTGCAGGTACGGCCTGGAAATGCCCCGGGTATCACAAAACCATACCTACCTAGGGCATGTAGAGCGGACCAAAGCGATGTCAGCTATATAGCTTTTAGGAAGTGTTTTTAGCATGTTTCCAAGGTATTTCTAGGTTTAGGGTACGGGCAAAGTAGTGATGTTTCCATGCATCATAACTCTTACATTTATTGTTTCGCAAATATCTTAACCCAACACATTTGAAAAGGCCAGCGGAAACATGAATTGAACTGCGATATATGAAACATGAGTCCAACGTTTTACTGGCATTTCCATTCCGGAAGATTTTCAGAATTGGAAGGCTACAAGTTCCTTGCGGGAACTAGCGTGTATAGGTAAACTTGCAATCATTACATAATCCTATGTAAGCTATGAAATATGAGTGCCTTTGTTGTGAGTCATATGTGTGATTAATAGAGCTATCTTTCAGTTTGTGATTGTAACTTATTGTGGATCAATTGGAAGTTATAGTTTTATGATCCATAAGGATTTTTGTTGCCTACATAACTTGAGAAGTTGGGATTAATGGACATATTTTCCTAGACAAATCAATATTTGTTTTACAATTCAAGTAATAGATACTGCATAATTTAGAAAAAGGTGTATTTATCTCAAGTATTTACAAAAAAAGGAAAGTACCCCTTTTTAAGTGTTTAGTGATGGTAGGGTACTCAGAATGTTGTCTATTTCAAGGTTTATTCTCTTTAGCTAAGGTGCATCTTTAGAGGACTAAAGGCTTGTTCAAGTGACATATGTTTTAAATTGTAGTAGCTCTCTTCAATCTAGACAGGAGGCATAGTTTGACCTACATAGTACAATAATGTTGGAATTGTTGAGGTATAACAAATTTTCATCTACCGATGGACTAAGTCCTTGATAAAGTGATACCTACATGATTCTATTGGCGCCATTGTTACAATACTCATCTTTAAGTGGTCAATGTTCATAGGAGTTCAAATAAGCTTAATAAGAAAACCAACCAATGTCAACTTGCTTGTCCCATACTTGGTCAGAGTGGTCATTACTGGTTTCCTCTACAAAGTTGACTAGTGTGACAGCGACTCTTGACCATATAAAGCATAAAGAAAATCATGTAGAAAATCTTTATTTATATTTGGTTTTGAAATACAAGAGCACATCTATGAATTGGAGACCTTTGAAAATACTTATATTTTGAAATTCCCATGTTTCACTCAACAACCATTCAATTATTATTTTCCCCTAAGTGCACGCAAATATGACACCATTTTTTCTATGCAATATACTAGTAACCAGTATGTTTAATTTCAAGGGAAATTTTTGTCTAAGGTGAAAAAAGCCCTTTTTGTCAAAACTATGTGTATACACTATTTTAAGGGCATTGTTTCATTTGTGGAATTACTTCTTTGGGACAACCTACTTGACAAACCTTAAAAAGACATGGCTTCTGAGCCATTCTTGAGTTCAAGCCTCAAGACTTTGGATATTACCTAAAATCAAGGTCTTTTGTTTTCCATGTTTCAAGGTCTTTAAATCTTCCACGTTTTTGTTTGGTCTTTGCTTTACTTTTTTCGTTCTTCCTTCAAGGGTACCTTGGGGTCTCCCTCTTTCCCTTTGGTACCATAAGTCTCAAACTAGCATATGTTTAGAGGAAGATACAACCATTATCAAATGTCATACAATCTTATCAACAAGGATATGTTTTGATCCCTTCTTGGCGCAGTTACTAGCATATAAACAACTAAGATAATATCCCTGCTATAGTGTCAGTTCAGGAAAACTTTACCGGTGTGGTACAAGTTTTGAAGGACGTCATAGGAAGCCCCCATGTAGCGCACACTCTTTATGTTATGCACGTTAGTTACACGCTAAATTTAATAGCAACATGTATTCAACTGGATAGGTCATCATCTATGTGGTTCAAGCGTATTAATCAGAGAGGAGAAAATCATGTGTTGCCTAAGCACTATTAGAGTTAAGATTTAAAAACCAAGCTGAAAGACTAAGACCATAATTTGTAGATGTTTACCATAGTTTCTAGGAGATGGGGATGCTAATTTGCAGACATTGAGTATGGGGGAGGGGGGGGTACTCAGAGACGGCATACGAAATAAAATAATAATATTATACTTAAATTTCTGAAAATTGAAATACATCAAATTCAGTACAGTGACAATGTCTCCTACTCTGAAAAATACTTTTCTTTATTTCTGGCTGCAAATCAACAATTGAGATGAATGAAGCTTGCTGTAGGATATTTTTCAAGGTTTTTTAATTGAACTCAATGCATTATGTTTTATTGTTTAAGCTTTAATGTTAAAAAAAGGAAAAATAATTTTTCATGTAATCAAGTTCCACGACCATCGTGACATTTTTTAAAGGACTCTTGGCACAACGAAGTGCAATTTGAGAGCATCCCTAAATAGTGCCTCCATAGCATAGAAGATGTGGTCTTAACGATACCAAACATGCGTGTCTCCATCTATGAATGTTTTGAAGTATGAGGAGGGTCTCTACGAGACATCTTCTTGCCTCCATAAGATGTGTCTTATACCAAATGAATGTCTCCAGTTTTTATGATGACATAAGGGTCCATGTCTTCCAAAATGAATGCTTATATGCATAATAATATCCAAAGTGCATATATGCACGGATGATTTTAAGTTGTGATGCCAGGAAATGCCTGGGGGGGCCCCCATTTCTCCTTAGAAACGTTTCTGAAGCGTTTTGAGAAAAGGACATTTTGGGGGGAGAAACAGCAAAAACATTTCCGGAAATGCCTGTGCCGTTTCTGGAACTCGTTTTTTGCCATATCCTATACGCTTTTTACTTTTTAAAAATGACTTTACTTTTTTAAGCTTCAATGAAAAAACTTTGCATTAAATGAACCCTAACCCTAATACAACTACCTAGACAGGTTCCTAAACACACTTCCGAAAAGCTATATAATGACCTCTTGGGTCCATTCTAAGATTCGCGTGGCAGGGATTTTCTCTTAGCACTACTATTTTCATTAGGTGAACTAGTGGATATACTAGGCTGTGAATGTATCCCTTTCAAGTCATAGCATGAGTTCTCAAGATTTGCTAAAGCCTTTTAATACTGGGATGCACATGTATTTTTCAAGTTTTTTTTTTTTTTTTGCATGTGATCAAATCACATGATGTATGCATTATGCACAGTTGAGTCATTCATGATCATTGATCATGATGTCAATATGTAGGTTTAATTTAGTAATTTTAAAACTCTATGCTTTAAAAAAATACACCGCAAAATGTAACATTTTCTTATGCGTTTTTAAAATAAAAAGCATATCGCATTCTTTTTTAAAATTACGCTCTGAATATCAGCCAAACTCTATGTATAGTCTCACCTCGCACCTATATGGTGACCTTAGATGATAAAAAACAGAATAGGATGTGTAGGGTTTTTAAATTTAATTCTTTTTTGTTTTTTTTAAATGAAGTTTATTTTGTTTTTTTAAATTAAAAAATCTAAACTCTGTGTATGCTCTCATGTCCTAAGCACCTATCATGGTGACCTTGGTGATCAAAATTGCAGCAATAGGATGTGTAGGGTTTTTAAATTTAATTCTATTTTTGTTTTTAAAAAAAAAAGAGCACAAATATTAGGCCCATAAGGAAAATTCCCTCTGATTATTATTTCATAAGGAAAATATTTGTACAATTTCGACTATGCCAGGCATGGAAACTATTAGTCCAATCCTGAGCATTATGAAACAAAATAAACTTAATGAACATCATGAAAGATTATCAAGATTTAGAATAGCTTTCATATCTTCCTGATCTCGTTCAGGCCACCACAGAGGGGGATCTCCATAGCATCCGATGTCATGATTATCCAAAGCCCAGTTTGCTAGAGCATCAGCCACCTGATTTTTCTGTCTAGAGATGTGACTGATTTGCAACAACTGAAAATTAGCCTGCAATCCTTTGATTTTCCTTTTTTCACGTTCAATCTGCCAATGTGAACTCCCTAGTTTCTCTGAAGAAGTCAGCATCCTAACAATAATCTTGGAATCAGATTCCACTTGCACCTGAGTCCATCCACACTTAATAGCCTCTTGTAAACCTCTGTAGATAGCTCTAATCTCAGCAACATTATTAGTAGTAGTTCCCAGATTTTCAGCAAAGAGGAAAGCAACTCTCCCATCATGCATTCTTCCAATACCCCCCATAGCCACCTTTCCCAGATTTCCCTTGAAAGGCCCATCCGTATTCAATTTACCTACTTGCATAGGAGGAACCCAATTTTGTTGTTTATCTTCTCTCTTTTTAATTGTAAAAGTAGGAAGCGGGGAACTACTAGGCTGAAAAGATAGCAGATTACATATGTTACTCCATTCCGGAGTGAGAGAAGAGGGAAGGGATACTTTCTGCTTTGTAGTTTCTGCCATATTAATTATAGTCTTCTGCCAAACGTACCCCTTTTCTGTGATCTCTTGCTTGAAAATTCTTTTATTCCGTTCCTTCCATATATTCCAAAGTAACAAAGAGATACCTATCCATAAGGCAGGGAGTAAGTTTTGTCCTTTTGGAATACCATCTTGCCATTCCTTCATCAGTTGCTCAAGAGAATGAAGTCCTTGGTAATGTATACCAAACATATTCGCAAGAGATTGCCATAAAGGTATAACCCACGGACAAAGGAAGAAGAGATGATGTCTAGTTTCCTCCTCATTCCAACATAGTGTACATCTGAAAGGCCCATAAAAACCTCTCTTCATAAGTCTATCTCCTGTAAGAGTTCTGCCATGTGCCAAGAGCCAAAGAAAAAAACTAACCTTGGGCCATATAGCGGGCTGCCATATTTGCTTAAACATAGCTTGGAGGGGATGAGGATTACCTCTAGTTAGCTCTTCATATCTAGAGTTAATTGTATATTCTCCACCTGATGAATTCCCCCATCCTATTTGATCTGGTTCATTAGAAAAGGAAAGTGAATGTCTTTTCAGAATTTGGTTGATCAAAGCTTGTTTTGGCTGTTGTAAAGAAATAGGCCATTCATGAGTAGATATCCAACATCTACCCATTTCCAAATGTTGAGACATCTGTCTAGTATAATGCATAACTCTTGTCCATCCTTTTTGATGCATTGCTTCCATCACATTACGTAAATGAGGAAATTGATGGATTAAAGGAGGTTGAGCATCCCATGAATCCAACCAAAAATATGCATGATTCCCATTATTCACTATCCAAAATAATTTTGTTTTAATCAGACTTTCCCCCATTTTAAGAACTGCCAGAATCGGAGATCCTTTTGTTGGAAGAGAACATCTAATAATAAGATTTGGTGGCTGATTTTCCAGGTATTTGCCTCTGATATTAATAGCCCATAAATCATTAGGTGAAGTGATTAGCCTCCAATAAAGTTTACCAGCTAGGGCCTGAGCCTGTTTAGCCGCAGATCTGAAACCTAGTCCACCTTCCTTTCTGGGGCGACAAAGAGTTTCCCAATTTACTAATGACCATTTTTTCTGATTTTGTGTCCCACTCCACAAAAAGACCTGACAAATAGAATCAATTTTTTTCAAAATTGATTTAGGAATATTGAGGATGGATGAAACATAAACTGGAACCGCCTGAAGGACAGCCTTAACCAGAGTCATCCTACCTGCCGTAGATAACCATTTATTGGTCCATTTTTGTATCTTACCATTTATCTTCGCTATTAGCCACTCCCAATCTTTACTCTGCTTTGAATAAAGTGGAACTCCCAAATATTTGATAGGAAGAGAACCTTTTTTGAAATGGAAAATCTTGAGAATTTTCTCTTCCTGTTGTAAGGAGCAATGGAAGAAAATAATACTAGATTTGGCTTCATTGATCAGTTGACCAGTGGCAGAAGAAAATACTTGAAAGATTTTAGCCAATTGCTTAGCTTCCACTGTGGTAGCCCTCCCTGCCAAAGTAGAGTCATCAACAAACTGAAGATGAGAGAGAGGCTTTACAGAAGTAGCAAGTTGCACACCTTGTATTCTCTTATCCTGACAGGCTTTATTCACTAATCTTCCCAAACATTCAGCCAAAATAATAAATAGAAAAGGGGACAACGGATCTCCCTGTCTAATACCCCTAGAAGCTCCAAAAAGGTTGGTAGGTTCTCCGTTGAGTAACACAGAGAAAGAGACTGAGGTTAAACAAGCCTCTATCCATTTAATCCAATCCTCAGAAAAGCCAAATTTAGCTAGAACCTGACTGAGAAACTTCCAATCAACTCTATCATATGCTTTGGATAAATCCAATCTAATAAACATTGCCGGTGATTTCTGGAGTTCCATAGAATGCAAGAGCTCCTGGGCTAAAACTATTTCATCATGAATCTGACGACCCGGAACAAATCCACCTTGTTCGGGGGAGATAATCTTATATAGAAGAGGTTTAAGCCTTTCTGCCATAACTTTTGTGATAATTTTATACAAAACATTGCATAGTGCTATAGGCCTGTATCCCGAAATCTCTGTCACATCCTCAGATTTCGGAATGAGAGAGATAAATGTTTTGTTTATTTCCTTAAGCATAGTTTTTGATACTCTTGCCTCTTCCACAACACCGAGTAAGTCCTGCTTTATTATATCCCAAAAAGTCTGATAAAATTCAATTGGGAAACCATCTAGTCTAGGAGTTTTTCCTTTGCCCATACTAAGACAAAACAACACATCAAGGTACAACTTGAAACCGGTGAACCCAATATTCAGCACCACTTCCTAATTTACTTGATCGTTGCAAAGGCTAGTTACCCATGCACTTTGGTGAGATGGAATGGCGACCATAGGGACACCTGGCAATATTTGTTGCATTCGCAGCAAGGTTACACATAATTTGTGTCTAGACTTAATTAGACTCTTTGAACCCCATACACTATACAAGCTCATATGATTGATGTAATGACCAAACCATTTAGATTGTATCCGATTTAGTGTTTAAGGGAGGGGAGGGGAGGGGAGGAGACTGCACATATTAGATATATTAGAGATTGTTAGAATATAGATAGCATATTGTTAGCTTGTTGTTAGTTTGTTACAACTAGGCTATTTGAGGATTTGGGTTGTTCCCATGATATGAGAAGGATCTCATGATGTACTATTTTCCTGGTTATATATATATAGGCTGTTGCAATGCAATATACATCACCCATTTTAAACTTATAGCTAGCGTGCATTAAATATGGAGGATATAATTGCAATAAATGAGCTCAACCATGGCACCTTGTGTAAAATTAAGTCCCCTGATAACTTTAAATTCAGATTACATAATATTGAATAAGATCAAAATAAATTAAAATTTTTGATGAAATCAAGTGCAGCAGGTGATTCAAATTGATGTGACAAATACATTATAAGTCATTTCGCCCTTAAGCAGATACGTTAAATTTCATTTAATGCCATACATTACTGCCAAGAAACGACATTATCCTGAACAAAGGATAAATCCATGTCCTAAAGAAACAGATTGCATATTCATGCTTTATTGGTGCATCAGAAGCTGATAACTGCACCAGAAGTGCTGCCACAAGTTGCATCCTAAAGGTGAAAGCCAACCAACACTTGATTGTTCCTGAAACATGAAATGGTGATGATTTCGCAATAGGCAGAGTGCATGCATGCATTTTTCCAGATTTCCCAGTAATCAAGAAATAAAAATATTGGGGGTTAGCTAAAATATGAAAACACATACAATAGGATTCTCATATATGTAGGAACACAACAGGAAAGCAGGGAAGGGGGGTTTAGTACTAAGTGTAATGAGATCTAGTATTTGATTTCTTCATTATTGTGTGCGTAGCATTTATAGGGCTGTCAAGTGTGTTACACCACCTAAAAACTGGCCAAAGATGAACAGAAATAGATGAAAAGAGTTTTTGCACCAGAATGGAAATTTTTTATTCTAGAATGTCCCAGAGATGCAAATGGACGAGGCAAATTCCCATGTCATTTATAAAATTGTTTCTCAAAACATATAAGTTGCAGGAAATCTGACAGAGATATTTGCCCTTAGGAACTTTCTCGATGGTAAAGCAGTGAAGGAAGCTGACTAATGCAGCTTTTGAGATGAATATGACCACTCCCATAGAATTTAGCCCCAACAAGAAACTGCAGATCATCTGTTTGAAACTGATATCATATATGTGCTGAAGGTATCAATTATTCTTGCCAGCTGGTGAAGTATTAAATTGTGAAAGAGGTTCTGACAAGGCCAAACGTTATTGACAATAGAGTCAAACAGAACAAAATGATATGTTCATTTACCATTATTTGCTCTAAAGATAGGCTAATCAGTACTATTTTATACATAGGTTCTGTATATCTTTGATATCTCAAAGCCTAAGATCAATGATTTCATATAGCTTCAGACCTACCTAATGCCTACATATGATGATTCTCATTGTTGCTGACCTATATAATGGTTTGCATAACACGTTATACCAGCGTCCTCTTCAAAAAAGAAGAGAGAGACTTTGACACATCATCATAGTGCACACAATTATACATCATTTCATCAAATTTAAGCGATGTCTCATTCTATACAATACAATTCAATGCAACATGAATCATTGCATCTAAATTCAACAATACCAGATTTATGGCGGTGGCAGGCCTCCTCAAGGCTAATGTTTGACATGGTATTTTTTCCTTTCAGCTACCGTATTCTTTGGCTCGGTTTATCCAAGATTGCCTCGTGCTCTTTTGCTTTCTAGCATCTTTTCTCACAAAGCAATGTCTTGGTTTTTCAAATTCAATTAAAACAACTTTCCTTGAAGAATCGGGTCTGCCAAAGCCCCCAGTGACTGAGGAACACAGTTATCCAATAATTTCAATCTTGCACAACGACTTTTGGGTCAAGTCCTCCATCACCTAAAAGGTATCGCCCATTGTGGAGAATGATCAACAAATGGCAACTATTGTCGGAGAATCGTGTGCACCCTTCTAATTTAGGCAGCTATTCAAGTGTCTGAAGGTCTACTTGCTAAAGAAGAAACCTATTGGAGACAGAAGTCTCAGGTTACGTGGCTCAAAGAAAGAGATAAGAACACGAAATTTTTTCATCTTACGGCTACCACTAAAGCTAACCTTCTAAGGATCCATGAAATTAAAAAGCAGAATGGGGAGTTAACCTCCCTGGAAGAGGAGATCAAAGATACTATGGTCAGCTATTTTAAGGATCTGTTTTTGCAAGCACTGGAACTTGATGAAAATATCAAGGATAAAGCCCTGGCTCTCTTCCAAAGAGTGATTTTGGGCCAGGATAACAGAGATCTTTCTACTATCCCTGAGGAGGAGGAAATTTGTTTCGCCATGTTTGACATGGAAGCTGATAAAGCCCCGGGACCGGATGGTTTTCCGGCCTTTTTCTTTCAACATTTCTGGGAGATTATCTAAAACGATGTGGTTGATGTTGTTCAAGATTTCTTGCAATCTGGACACCTTCTTAGACAAATCAATAACGTTTTTTTGGTTCTTATTCCTAAAATGACTAGGGCTAATGACCTTAAATTTCAGGCCCATTAGCTTGTGCAATACCATTTCTGATTACAAAAATCATGTCTTTTAGAATCAGGAATGGGCTTTCAAAGTTCATTTCTCCCAACCAAGGAGCCTTTGTTCCAAAAAGACATATCCTAGACAGTGTTGTTGTCATTCAGGAGGCCATACATTCAGTAGAAAATTCGGGAAGGTCAGCTATGTTAGTCAAATTGGATATGCACAAAACCTATGATAGGGTCTCTTGGTCCTTTTCTTGGGTCAATTTTGATTAAACTTGGGTCTAATGAGCATTTTGTTAAAATGGTGATGGTTTCCATCACTTTTGCCAGCTTCTCGGTTATTGTCAATGGCACCCCAGAAGGTTTTTTCCAGGTTGGAAGAGGCCTTAGACAAGGAGATTCCTTCCTTTACATTGTCATGGCTGAAACCCTCAGCAGATTATGCAATGAGGCACTTAATCAAAATCTTCTCTAAGGGCTCAAAATTTCAAATGGATCATGGCTTGTTTGTCTAAGCCAATTTGTGGATGACAATTTTTTGCTTCAGAAGGATTCAGTCCAGGAAGCAAGGAATTATAACCGAAGTGTTTAAGGACTATGAGATAGTCTATGGTCTGTTGGTAAACTTTAACAAGAGTGTTGTTTTATTCAACAATGTCCAAGAGAAACATCAAAACAAACTGGCAAGAATTCTGGGCTGCAAAATAAAATCTTTTCCGGATACTTATTTGGGTATGCGCCTTATCCATAAAAAATTGGATAACTCAATTTGGAATCCTCGCATTGATCGGGTTAACAAGAAACTTTCCTCTTGGAAAGGTTCTCTCCTATCACAAGCTGGTAAAGTTCAACTCCTCCGAAATTCTATACAAGGTATTCCCGTATATGCCATGTCCCTTTTTAAGCTTCCTATTAAAATAATTGTGACCCTTGAAAGAATTCAGAAGAGATTCCTTTGGTATGGTGCTAAGGATCATTTTAAATATCCTCTGGTGGCCTACTCGAGTAAAGTCACTAAACCTAAATCTTGTGGAGGGCTTGGGCTGAAAGATATTAAACTAATGAATGAAGCCCTGTTGGCTAAAGTTGGATGGAGGATCACTAAGGAAGACGTTCTTTGGGTTGACATCTTAAAAAAGAAATATTTGTAGAATGTTGACAAAATAGATACCTTTTTTTTGGATAATGATATACCCTTGGGGTCAACTTTCTGGAATTCTTTTGTCTCCTCTAAGACCATTTTAGCTCAGGGCATTAAGTGGAATGTTGGGAAAGGCTCTAAAATCAGGTTTTGGGAAGATAGGTGGCTAGAGGACAAACCTTTGATTGTTGAAGAACCATGGAAATCTTTGTTTCCTTTTATGTGGCAGATGGTCGAAGACTAATCCAAGACTATTGGGAAGTTGATGGTGAGGGTAGAAGGTTGAAATATCCCTTTTGGGGACAAGACTGAAAAAGTAGGAAATCAGCCCAAAACCAAAGATTCCAAATCTGATTTTTAAAACCAGCCAACTGAAAATAATCTGAATTTAGCAATATTCTAGGGCAGTGAACTGTTTATGGAATGCAAATCCACTTTTCACCATCCAAATCAATGAATAATACCACAAAACAATTACTCTATCCACAGCAATATTTATGAATCACAAATACATTAAAAGATGGACAGAAAACCAAATTACACAGCTGGAATTAATTATTCAAATCAGCAGCAAACTAGCCAAATCCGACATCTAGGAAAAAAAACTAAACTTCTCCAAAAATCACCAAAATGGAGATTCCGGCTTTATAAAATATGACAAATCAGATTATGAAATGAAAATGCAATTTTATGTTCACCAAACACACAAACCCTACACCAAGGTAGATTGTTTCACATGTAGGAACCAAAAAAAATTTGAAAGTGAATGTTTTCTCCACAAATATGCCTTATACTTCAAAGCCAAGCAATGATGAAGGGTTTTCATCCTTCACCCAAACCACTAGAAGGGTTTTCGTCCTTCTAGGAAGCCACACAAGAGGGTTTTCGTCCTTAAGTAGATGAACAAGGAGCAACAAGCTCACAATGCCCAATATTAAAAAAATGCGCCAAAACTAGATGCTCCAAATGAACCCTCTAATATTCTTTTATAAACTCCTTTTGGCACCAAGGCTTGTGTAATGTCCCCATTCCTTCGCCGAAGGCCTAAGGACCATTTTTTCAGTCTTAGCCTGGGTCATACCCAAGGGGATAATGACACTAAAAGCTATTGGGTATGGATGGTTGTTTCCCACCTTGCTTATTTGTTATATTTTTCTGTTGGCATTAGTATTAAGCAACTTGGTGGGAATAATTGTTATGTTTTGTCGTTGAGGGGGGGCTTATGGTACTTTATTATTCTATTTCTTCATGGCGGTCAATTAAGTCACTTTTAGTCCCACATGGAGCTCCCAACTTGGAAAAAGGTAATGAAAAGTTATAAAAGGAGGTTTGGGGGAGTGATAGAGCGGATTCTTACACTCACATATGTTTTGGCATTGAGCAACTATTGTTTGCATTCTTCTTGCTTGTGAAATAAAATCCCACAGGATCCCTAGCTTCAGTGGTGAGAGATCCACTCCTAGCTAGTAGGGCATTCTTCAGTGGTGAAAGATCCACCTTAGTTTGTTATTTTGGAGCTTATTCAGATCAGATATTCAGGCAAATTTTATAGAGGTTTCAGGAAGGGTTTCAGGAGGGCTTTAGAGGCCATTTTCTGTACCAGAGAGAGGAAATGTCAAGGGTTTGCATATCAAATCATTACCAGCATTTAAAGTAGAGTTTGGTACAACTTTTGGAGGCATTTTGGTGGATTTCTAGCCCCTTCTAACGGGTGACGTCAGCCCTAGCGATTTGCAGCAGGTTTTTCAAGGGTTACCCAATGTTCATTTTCAAATCTGGAGGTTGGGTTCTGTTCTATATAATTTGTAGATGTTATTTCCAGAAAATCAGATTTTTATCCATTGTATTCACATAATTATGATTTTTTTTAAGTTTTCTAGCAATTAGGGCATTCTAAAATTTACTAGCAGTCATATATTATTCAGAAAAATCCAAAAATATTTTTATAGTCTTTGTTTTCATCTTAGCAAGCTCTCTATAAAATTTCATGTGATTTGGACAAATATTTTGCAAGTTATCTTTAAATTTCAGTTCGCTGCCCCAGTGGGTTTAATTCCAAAAAAATCAAAATTTTATTTCCTGCAAATTTGTATATATTTTGTGAATTTTAAGTGATATCCCCACAAGGGATATTTCAGCTTGGAATAGCAAGGTTGACCTCTTAAATTCATTATAATCTTTTATCAAGCCTCATTAAAGGCATTAAACCCAGCTGACCCACTAAGAATGGGTAATATTACAAAAATAAATCATGAATAGGGATAATGAAAACTGAAATATAACCCATGATTTTCCATTGTTCAACTCTTGCTTGTTAAGAAATCCTTTATTTCAGATTAATTCAAAAAAAGGGGGCATTACAAAGGTGGATTTCTATCATTCCTCCCCCTAATTTTGAAGGATCTATCCAACCTTTTAACGAAATCAATCTCAAACTTCAAAATTCCCATATTCCTTGGTTCCAACAAGATGATTTGGTGGTCTAGAGAGAGAGGACTTAGGGGAGTTCTCTGTCAAGTTTGCTTATCTTTTAAACTTCAAACCCCAGGAACAAAAAGTTTTTTGAAACAAACTTTCAATCAAGGATTTGCTTCCCAAGGTCAGCATTTTTTATTGGTTAGCTGCTCAAAACAGGATCCTCATGAAAATTTGAGGAAAAGAGGCATGGTCATTCCCAACAGATGCATTCTATGTGGACAACATGAGGAAAATGCCAATCATTTGTTCATTCATTGTTCTTTCTCTTTGGTTGTTCTTTCTACCCTGTTTGGGCTTTTCAATCTCCAGTCGATCTTGCCTGATTCCATGGATGCTCTATTCTCAATGGGTTTGCCCTTTTAAATTTTCTGTGGTGGTGGCTGCTTGGGATATGGCCCTCCACCATTTTCTTTGGTGCTTATGGAAGGAGAGAAATGGGAGGATTTTTAGGGACCACTATACTTCAACCAAGAAGGTGGGTGCTCACCTGCTTTCTTCTCGTAAGGAAAATTTGAGACTTTTTTAGGGAAAAATCTAAGTCCCTTGCCCCAAAGATGAAGTTTCAGTCCTCAAACATTTCTCTTCCAACCCACCAATTCTCAGTCCAATTCTCCATAAAATGGATAAAGCCGGAGGTCGATTGGGTGAAGCTGAATTTTGATGGGGCCTCGAAAGGTAACCCAGGTTTAGCAAGTGGTTGAGGAATTCTTCGGGATCATGAAGGGAATTGTATTTTTGTTTATGTTGGGCCCTTAGGTGTTCAGTCTAATAATTTTGTTGAGGCCATTACTGCCTTATGGGGTATTAATTTAGCTAAGGAGAAAGGCTTCAAGAGGGTCCAGATCGAGGGGGACTCCCTTCTTATCATAAACACCCTGAAAAGACAAAGGAACCATAATTGGGCTCTCAGAAATATCATTCATGATATTAGGGAATTGCTTAAAGTTTTTGACAATGTTGTCCTTCTCCACACCCCTAGAGGAGGAAATAAATGCGTAAATGCCTTCGCTAATATGGGAGTGAGAGTTAATGATTTCAAAATATGGTCGGAGGGGGTTGAGCTTCCAAATAAAATTAATACACTTATAAATGATGAAAAGTACTGACTTAAGGTTTGCTTTTTTCCCTCGCTTGGCTTTGATCCTTGTCATCAATGGCAACATGAAAGGAAAGACTAATGGCACGTGTGACAAATTTGTTAAGATTGCTATAAATTTCGGGATTATTGTTTGTACCGATTATTTGGCTTTCATTTCTCATTTTCATGTTGGTTGTGATATCATGGGAGGCGATAGACTCAGAACCAAACCTTCATCCTATGGGGCTTTTAAGGATAATCTTTCGTTGTGGCGAATTTTCAAGATAGGGGGCTTTAAAAATTACATTTCTAGGCTCAATGGGTCAGATCCTTTTCTCGCCCTGGATTTCGCTCGTGCTTGGGACAACAAGAAAGTGGTTGTGTGGGGTATGGAAATCCAGGTCTTTGAACTCTCAATTGCTTTGGTGTCAGGGATGGAGATGAATGGATTAAAGATATTTAAAGACAGGACCCGGAAAAATCATGAAATCCAAACCTTTTTCACAGGTAATGAAAAAGTCTACTTCTTAGTGGATGGTATTGCTTGTTACTGCATCCCAAACATTTGGAATATGGTATGTTTGCATTTGATGAGGTAAATTACCCTCGAGGGAAAATATAGGAAAATTTATAGTCATCATTTGTTCATGCTCAATATGTTTTGCCATAATGTTGCCATGAGTCTATCGTTTTATCTATTTATGTTTCTTTCGGCATCTATTAAGGATTTCCAGCAAGGGAAGGTAGAGACCTTCCTGCACCATGGTCTCATTTTACTTCTCTACCAAAATGGTAAGCCAATCTTGGCCAAGGACATGGAGCCCAACTTGGAGGACTCGGACAACTACACCTTGGCTGAACGCATGAGTAGGTTGCGTAAGAAGAAGAGGACCGACACTCACGGGGAAGGGAAGGACTGTAGAGTGGCAACAGTTACCTTGTCTGGCATGAAAGGGGATTCTTCCAAAGGCAAAGACAAGTTGGAATCTAATTGGGGTCCGGCTCTTGACAAAATTAGTCTCTGGGTCGAGTAGGTGGAGAAAGATGTTGACTCTCTTGGCGAGGCAGGGACCGATTTGAGGGATAGTGTGAAGAATTGTATTGAGGCTTCCAAGAGAATCTATAATTTTCAAAATAATTTTAGAGATGAGCTTACTGGGTTAAAGAATATGGTTAGGGATATGCAAGGGAGGTTGGACAAGCTGGAACAAGGCCACAAGAACCACAGTTTAAAGTTATGTCTCAGTAGCTCTAATGAGGAGGAGAGGATGAAGGATGGATTCATACCCTGGCCAACCAGGGTGTCAATCAGAAAGGTCAAGATATTCACCACACTAGTTCGTCCAAGCATTTGAAGGCAAAACAGTCTAAGGATTTCTGAGCTTTTGGCGGACTGTTGGGAAACTTTTCATTTTTGGGAGGGCTTCTCTCTCTGTTTTTTGTCGGCTTGGGCATGTTCATTCTCTTCCTGGTGGAAATCTCTTTTTTGTATCTTGTAATGGGTTGTGGATTGGGTTAAGCTTGTTTAACCTTTTTTGGGCCCTGTTTCTTCTTGTTCTTGTTCACGATACATCTTTTGTAAGGCCCCTTGGAGCCATAATCCATGTTCTTACCTTATCTAATAAAAAAAACAATGGGAGCATCTCTAAGGTGTGGGACCTTAACCCTTGAGGTAAACCTCTTGAATAAGGTTGGTTTCTTTCTGTAGACAAACATAATTACGCTTGAGCAATTTAAATACTTAAATTGCGTTAATTATCCCCCTTCTTACAAATTGGCGACATATCATCAATAATACTCATTTTCCCTCATATCGCCGTTAATTAATTACACTACGCTAATTAATTAAGTCGCATATCCAACTAACATCCTAATTAATGACCTTCCGTTAATTATTCACCCCTTCTACCTAAACTAATTAATTATTATTAATTAATTAGCTTTCCCTTTCATTTAATCAATAAATCAATATTTAATTGATTTAATCTCCTTCTAATAGCCTAAATCGTACTAATATTCCTCTAATTAGCTTCTATAAGCTTACATCTACCTATTAGTTAATCACCTTTGATTAATTAAAGCACCCCCAACTCCCATGACTTGCTAAGCATAAATTAAAACCCTTCTAAAGTAAGGTTACCTTTTATAAAGCAACCTTATCCATTCCTAATCATGTTTTACCTTTATCCCATATGCAAAGGGATGAAGTGTTTCCTTTATCCATTGGGCTATATAAGGAGCCCTCCTACCTTTATACCTACATTTAAACTCCTTGAGAAAGCAAATGCAAAGCATATAGCAAAATAGATTACGCGCTTGCCTTTTGTTTTCTTGAGAGTTCATCATCTTGAAGGGTTAAGCCTCTTTCCTAAGTGCTTAGGTCATATGGGAGGTGTCAAAAAGGTCTTATAGCCCAACTTTGACTAGCCCTCATTCCTAGGTTCTGGGAACACCAAGAACAACCATTTTTGATAGCCATGGAGCCTACTTAGGTCCCTTCATTTATTTGTTGTTAGAGAATAGAGGATATTAGATGCTTAACATTGTTAGTTTCAAAGTTTTGTATATTGATGAATGTTAGCATCTAACTCTTGTTTAATTTTTATCATGATGGTGCTAAGTAGTTTGTTTAACTTTTGCTATTTAAGGGTATTTAGGTGTTAGTCCTTACTCACATTTAGCATTAGTTTAAAAATAACACATTTAGCAAGAGTGCTGGAATTTGACAAGAATGGTGATACACCAGAGTATGAAGGGATCACTCTCCTTGAGATTAAGGAAAAAGGGACAAACACAATGACAACGGGGCAAATATGAGCAACAATCCACAATATATTCTATCAGCCGTTAATTCTCAATATAAATGACACAATGGACTGAAATTATGCAAATATAATCCATACACACCATACAATAACAATAGAGAAAGGTAAGATGCACTAACACGAGCCAAAGGATAGATATGGATCACAATCAACTAGATATTATTGCTTAAGAAATACACAATCTCTCATAGTCATTGAAAAGGCAATGAATGTATTGCATAGTTCAACACAAGGGTCTACACAGACTCAGAACACTCAAAAACCAATTGGGCAGAGTTTCTTTGCATTCAAGAGAGTATGGTTTCTTTTGCGAAACTCATTACATTTATAGAAGGAGAGGAAGGACAAAGGGATCAAAATATGCCATGGAATATGCCCTTTGGAAGGATCTGGAAGTACTAGAGATACTAAGAAGAAGAAATTCGCCCAAAATTGCCTCTAAGAGCATATTCTAGGTCTCATGAGGAACTCTAACAAGAAAGATGCCTTCCTCAGCAAAGCAAAGCAAATATTTTCCTAGAAGATGAACTTTGAGATGGATATCCATGAATGCCCACAAGATCAGGAGAGATAGGTGAAGAGTGAGCTGTCATTTGTCTAATAAAGCCATGATTGTGCTTCTGGGACCACTGAAACTACTCCTTGTTTGTTTCTAATTTGTTATAAGATCTCCTAACTCCTTTGATCTGGTGCTTGGTGGGCCACTGAAGGAATATTCCACTGACAAACATTCGTGTCAAATTATTTGGGTTAATCATTATTAAGAAAATTATATAGTTTTGTATTATCCAAACATCAATATGTGAGATGATTGTATAGTTTGTATAAGTGTCCATTTCATATGCTTAAGTTTTGTCCATAGGCGATATTCCCGTTGAAAGCTTAATTATAGCTAAAAGCTATATTAGTTGCATAGAGTTTAAAGTGCAGAATTATTGTTATTAAGTTTTTACTTAGTTTGGTCAAATCAAAATATTGTTTTAGGGGTAGGATCCATATTTTCAATATTGTAATTAATCATGTGTGATCTCTAATCTGGTAAGTCTACCATTTGTATCATCTTTGTCTAGAGAGTGTAGTCAATGTCAATGGTTCGTAAAGTCATTATTTTTCATATCAGTGTCATTGTCAAAATAATTGTGTCGTCAAAATCAAGTATTATTTTGTCAAAAGTCATTGTTCATATAGTCTTCTTGTGGAGTCAAAAACTGTGACAATTTTTAAAAAAATTGCCCCACTTTTCCATAATTGGATGCATTTTTGCTTGTACGCGACGTCCATCCTATATTGTACAATAATCTCCATGATCAAAGCAAGATGAGTTAAGCAATAAATAAATTGGAGGACGGAGGCATCGGAGGAAGGAGGTCAATCAGCAACCTCTCGTCAGTCACCAACGACGGGGCCGCATGAAGGTTTGGTGTCATTTTTCAGAGTGTTTTTGCTTTCAGTGATTTCATTATGCTTCATATTTCAGTGTTCCTATTTGGTTTACAGAATAAGTGAAAATTTCACATTGTGGGGGGGAACATAACACCAATGTTCCATTTCCAGTTTCCAGTCTTCAATTTGTAATATGCGAGCACAATTCCTGAGTAATCCCCTGATGGAAGAATATGATGAGAGTTGATGATACTACTACAGCATCATGATATTATGGTTGTTGGTTATCCATTTTGAAAACCATCTCGGAGGTTGTTGGTTATCCTGAAAACAAAATCATCTAGATCATGAGCAAGCCTCGAAGCGGCACGTTACAATACAAGGCAGGTTTTCCCCATGTTCGCACTAAGGGGGGGAATGTTAGGAATCAATTACTTATTGCTCACATTCTATTGTTTATAATGTAATAATGATGTATTTGTTAGTATGGTTATTAGTACTAACAACCACGTAAATATGGTTGAATATGTTACGAGTTGTTTTAACAACTCGTCTGCATTAGTGAGTGGTTTCCTATTTTCTAGGATATGTAAAATCCTATTTATTTGTAAGAACCCGTATGGCAATACAATGAAATTTTCTATGCAATAATCTATTGCAGCTCTCTCAAATTCAGCCCGAGAAAGGGACATTATAAAACCCTTCCTTGGTCACCTATTGAGGATGAAACCCTTCAATAAAATCACACTTGGGGATGCAAACCCTCATTTGTGATTTGGTGGCTTCATACGGAGGTCACGAGTGAGCTTTAAGGAGGATTTCATATTTATTTCTCCCCTTCTAACCCTAGGCAACTTGTTTGGGTGAAGAGTTTGATCTCATCTAGGGCACTTTTGGGAAATTTGAGTTGATATTATTGCTACTCATATTTTATAAGGTTGGAATCTACAATTTGGTGATTTTTGGAGAGGTTTATGGACTATTTTTAGCCCTTGTTTGTGGCTGCCTTCTTGTTGTCATAAAATTAATTCCAATTGGGTGTAATCTCTTATCTTCTCTATTATTTTGATGTAATTTGGATGGATAAATGTTGTTGTGCTTGAAATAATTATTTAGAAGCATTTTCAATTGTTATTGCATGGTTGTATGATGATTTGAAGTGCCTATACAGTCCGCTGCCCTAAAGGACTGATTATTGATTGCTTGAATAGGGTTAAAGTGTGTTTCCAGTCATTTTCAGATTGATGCTTGTTGGTCGATGGTTGATGGTGTATTTTTGGATTTGATTCATTTGGGGTTGTGGCCAAACCCTTATTTTCAGTTTTAGCCCTAGAAAGGGACATTACAATCTTCGAATGGATTGCTGAAATGTGAACTCGTCTCAACTTTGATCCTCTAGCTCAGCAATCTTCCTCAGTCAGGAGCTTAAATGCAACCCTTGTCTTGTTCCACGAGTTGCATTTCCAGTCTCCTCAAATTCTGCAGATTTTCACTAGTCCTAGGTCGCCTTTATACCTTCATTTAGCGTATGATCATAATTTCAATTCACTTTGAAGATTTGCGCTACGTTTTGGTGAAACCTCTTTGCAGATTTGCGTTTACTGAGCTCGAAGGATTTATCACTATTTGTAAAGAGCTCATCGTACAGACCTACAATTCATGTATCTGTCATTGTTTGATCCGTTCATATATCAATACAGATCTGTATGTCAATGTGTTAGTTTATTTTCAATCATCAAGCAAGATCAGACCCGACAGATCTGACTGCATGCTACATGGTTTCTTGAAGATCACGTGGTATGAGAAGAACACAAGGATAGATTTGTTGCACATCGTATGACTCCTTGTCGGCCCTTCGCTCTCAGCTCTTCATTGTCAGTCAAGGGACCTACATTACATGTATAATTGTATTTATCCTAAAGTCTTCATACATATTTATCCCAAATTTTAGTGTGTGTCTAGGTCTTAGAGTTAAGTTATCTCTTATAAATAAGAGTTTGTTCTAAAAATTAACAAATACGTTGTCAATACATGTCTAAAGCTTTAAGGGCAAGTTCCATTCCTTATAAAGTAGCAATGTGTTAGTAGTTAAAATTCTAGATTGTTGTTAGCCAAATAATCTAATTATGTTTAAAGGTCCAAAATTTATTTAGTTATCATTTTGTGTTGTCAAAAAAATTCGTCATTGTAAAAGAGTTGGAAAAATGAAAACAAAATTGCCTTATGGACGCATTTTCGGTGTAGCCCAACATCCAATAAAATAAAATGTTTCACACTGGGGGGAGATAAGAATAAACACAATGTGGAAACCAATGAATTTCATGTCTTCATCAACTGAGTAAGCAGCAACATTTCTTGGAGGATGGAGGCACGAGAGGTTAGAGGTCATTCAGCGACCTCTCGTCAGTCACTAGCGACAAGGCTACGAAATTGCATTAGTGGCACCAACTTTGCGCCAAAACAACTAAAGCCAGAAGCAGTTCCTAGGTGGCAACGGTAACTGTCTCATATTGTTTGTGATCAGTGTGGCAATGATCACCAATAGTGGTTGCAAACACGATGAGGACAAATTCCTCAAATTTCCATTTTTCTAATATATCAGTTGTGTGAAGATAAATCATGTTTGTAATTTCAGAATTTTCTCTTGAATGTGTTGCGATATGGCATGGAAGGTGCAAATCTATAAAAACAGTTGAAGGGGAGGGCAGCTGACTGCAGTGACCCTCTGATTGCAAAGATCCTCTGACTATCGTACTTCCGGTAATATCCCTAAAAAAGAAACTTCTAGCAGATCTGAATATTTTTGTTAAATCCTAGGAGCAACAATATTGCAAAAATGAACTTTTACAACAGCAACAATAATCTGAATTTTATAAATAAAAACAGTGAACCAATATGGAAAAAACAGTCTTTTATTTATTTATTTCCAACCAGATACAATAAAACAATACTAGTGTCTGATTACAATTGCTTGGAGCTGAACTGGCGGAACAATTGCACCCTAAAATTGTCACTGCAACCCCTGAATGGAGTTGCCAAGCTCAGATGTGAGGGTTTTCGTCTTCAGATCTGTGTGTAAATGAGGGTTTTTGTCCTCTATTACTGATGCAGAAGCAAAAGCCACTTGTAGACAAAAAATAATTGATGAAGTTCCAAGATATGTTACAATGAACCCCCAAGTCTGCCTTTATAACTCCCAAACACTCTCCAAAGTGGGCGCCCCATCCTTTTAAAAATAGGATTAAACAATTAAAAATAAATAATACTTTGTTCCCCCCCTAAGAATCCTTAAATTACATTTAAAAAAGCATGCTCCTATCCTAAAATTAGGATTTTGGTATTCATGCAACCCTCTTTATTTATTTATTTATTAATTCTAACTCAAGTGCCCAATAATAGAAGTCAACCTTCTATTATTATTTTATTCTATTAATGCTTTTTGGATTAAAATATAATTTAAGTGTCCTTTTCCAATTAAAATATAAAAATATCCTTGGACCACTTAAATTAATTTATTTTCCTCTTTTAATTTCCCCTTAGCCTACGGAAAATAATAAAAATAGGCTTCAGGTATCCGGAATTAATTAATTTTGAAAAGGGGACATTACAGTCCGCCCTTCCCAGAATTGCTTGCCCTCAAGCAATTGCAAGTCTCTTCTGCAAATACCGGATCCCAAACTCTCATGTTCACACAATTTGGAACTTGTATGAACGGATCTATGTGCCCTTTGCCACTCAAAGTGTTCTTCACTCTATTACCATTTCCACTATGTTGTCCATGATGACCACACATATGTAATGACTTAGTAGGAAGCAACAAATCCACAACACTTTCATACCTTTGGCTGTCCTCAACTTGTTCACCTTCCTTTGTTGAATGAAGCTTGGTTGAGATATCTTCAACATCCCCAACCTTGTGACTCGGAACTTTTGGGTTAAGATCAACATTCTTCTTCACCTTGAACTCTTCACATTCAACAAGTGAATCTTGTTGATGCATGCAAACATTAGAAGTCAATAAAACATCTTCATGATTCTTACTAAAGTCATGAACACATTCAATTTGCTTCCCATAGGTTGTTCTGAAAATTTCAGCAAATTGAAAATCAACATTAGCAACCGGTAAAGCCCTTTTTTCATTTTTATGCCCCTCAACATGGTCTTCTTGGAACTCCACCCCAAAACCTTCTTGCAGATTAATAAAATTGGTGAGGGAAATGGCATCTCTAATCTCACCGGGAAGTACCATGTACTCCTCATAGCTAGTAGCAATATCATCTGCTATGGTAGGCTGAATTTCTGCCTCCCGAATTGCTTCCTCTTTACGTAGGAAGTTTGGCTGGAAGGGCCTAACAGTAGAACTGGTGACCGTCCTCTGAGTGAGTTGGTTATTGTTCACCCTTAAAGAACTTCCCTCACTGTTTGGAGCCCTTTGCACATTCGTGCCCTGCATAGCTTGGATCAACTGACCCATCATATTAGCTAACATGTCTTGTCCCTGAACAAGCCTGTCAAAACGTGCATCTTTCGGGTCCCTGATTTCCATGACTTCTGGTTGTTCTGTAGCTTTCTTCTTCTCCCTTTGTTGGTACCTGACTTCTCTGTCACTAACCTGCATGAAGTTCAAAGCTGCAATTTTTTTCTCTTCCTTTGTTTTTTTTCCTCTAATTTTTTAAAATTTTCCGTCCACAGGCTGGGAGGAAATCCGCTCTGATACCACTGTAATACCCCTAAAAAGAAACTTCTAGCAAATCTGGATATTTTCGTTAAATCCTAGGAGCAACAGTATTGTAAAAACGAACTTTAACAACAACAATAATCTGAATTTTATAAATAAAAACATCAAACCAATATGGGAAAAAACTATCTTTTATTTATTTATTTCCAGTCAGATATAATAAAACAATACAAGTGTTTGAATACAATTGTTTGGAGCTGAACTGGTAAAACAATTGCACCCTGAATGACTGCAACTCCTGAATGGAATTGCCCAGCTAAGAAGTGGGGGATTTCGTCCCCAATTCCATATGCAAATGAGGGTTTTCGTCCTCTGTTATTACTTTGCAGAAGCAAAAGCTACTTGCAGACAAAGAAAATAATTGATGAATTTCCAAGATGTTTGTACAATGAACCCCAAATCTGCCTTTATAACTTCCAAACACTCTCCAAAGTGGGCGCACCCCCCTTTTAGACTTACATGCATGATCTTTGAACAATTAAAAATAATAAATTCCTCCTCCATGTTGGTGCCCCATCCTAAGAATAGGATTAAACACATTTAAAAATATTTTATCCACCTCCTATCCTAAAATTAGGATTTTGGTATTCATGCAGCTCTCTTTATTTATTTATTTATTAATTCTAACTCAGGTGCCCAATAATAGAAGTCAACCTTCTATTATTATTTTATTCTATTAATGTTTTTTGGATTAAAATATAATTTAAGTGTCATTTTCCAATTAAAATATAAAAATATCCTTGGACCACTTAAATTAATTTATTTTCCTCTTTTAATTTCCCCTTAGCCTACGGAAAATAATAAAAATAGGCTTCAGGTATCCGGAATTAATTAATTTTGAAAAGAAAAATAGAAAATAAAAAAAGAATATAGAGAACATAACAGTTGAATATGCAGCAGGGTCTAAAGCTGATAGTAGGATTGTGATTAATGTACTAATCTATGTTTTATGATAAAAACAAGTTTTATGGGTTAAATCTTCATCTATCTGTTGTTCCAAATTTCATGCAACAATTTGAACAGCTTAATTATGTTGTTTCTTATGAGTTTTAAGCTCATATACTTTGACTTCTCCTGATTTAGTAAAATCTGCAGCATACAGGATAGTGTTTTATTGCAGGTTTTAAGGTGTCAATAGGTCAGCTGCTCCATCAAGGGGGCATGGTTACTATTTCAATTCTTTTCCAAATACAGGTTACAAATTTGTCTATTTACATATGTTATTTCCATTTTTCAAAAGTTCAAGACTATCAAGAATTATGAATCTAGATTTGTCTGCAGCGATGTGGTTCATTAAAACAAACACGTTTTAATCTAGAGACGCTCGGCGACCTTGCATTACACTTTGCGACCCACTTCTTCGAGTGTTGGATTTATGCACCCAAATCTCCCAGTTTACTTTACTATTACCCTTCTCTCTTCAAGTGGTGAGGTTTTTGAGTTCCCCAATTCTCTTTTGTTATTTTAGATTGGGTCTATTACACTCCCAACCTTTCTTGTTACCTCTAGTTCTTCAAATTGGGGAATTGATCACCCCCAATTCTCCATTGTTGCTGCTACAATCTCCATCTCCATATACCTTGACAAGGTGCATAGTCTCCAACACCCATAAGGCATAGTTGGTCCTACACACACACGCGTACTCCCTATTCTTCTTTTTTTAACAAAATTTCAAATTCAATTCAAGTTTCAAGTTCACTTTCAATATATTCACAGTTACAAATTCAACTTTCATCATATGGACATTGATTACACTTTTCTGTTGCAGATTTCGCTCTTCGATGCATCTTGCAACTATTCAAGTGAATCAAGCAATCGAGCAATCAAGTGAAGGCAAAGAGTGTTTACACACTCTCGTACGTTTTTCCTTTACGCTAGCAAATTTCATTTATTAGCTTAAAGGGGGGGCAAATGTAGACACCCAAATTTGGTAATTTGGTACTTAACATTGGATTATATCCCTTAGTCATGAATTGTGTGCACAAATAGAGGAGGTGCCCACCAAACCCCCCCCCCCCATTTCCCCCTCATTCACTCCTTGTCTAGGGGGAAACCACCACCAGGCCACCATATATCTATATCCCAACCTCGAGGAGTTAGGCCCCCTCGCTTAAACATATCATCTTACTCTCTCATAAGGCTTGCAAACACTTTCCATTTTCTTATTCTACTACTTAGACACCTACAAGATTGCTTATATTCCTTACAATACAACTTACACTCCTTGTCAGACTTTTCCATATTTTCACTTGCAATATTCTATCCCCTGGACATTACCATACAAGTTGGACAAAAATGTCGTACAGTTTTGTCCTTTGTTATACAGTTTTGTCCTTTGTGTGCAAACGGTCAAATTTTCTTATGTTTATTTGTATTCCCCTCCTAGGTCGGCCTTAGTGCAAAATTATATCTCGTGGAACGATATAAATGCAAGTTAAACACACTCATTTATCCAGCCAGCACTCACCTAGGATTCTCAAGGGCTCCTCTAGCAATATCTATCAAATCTCTAGCAAAGCTACCCTAATCTTCCCTAATTCAAGAGTAGACTTTAGGAGCGGCATCTATATAGGTCTAAACCACTCAAAACCGGGTTTAAATTAGGCCGAAGCCAAGTCAAAGCATTCCAAGCCAAGCCAAATATCAATATCAATTGTTCAAGAGCCAAATTCGTAGTGTCATCAACACAATTGCACTTCCAATAGGTAAAAAAATACATGGGTTTAATGCCTCTTCGGAGTAGTGTTATGTAGGTTGCACAGGGGTGCCACAACCCAAATTGTTGGCCCCTTTTTACAAGTCTTTCAAGAGAGCTAGGATTTGGAGGAAAGAAGTTTAATTTCAGGAGCTTCTGCACATCTTTTGGGCTCGTGATTGCACACAAAGTTGTATATCTATCTATCACACAAACTCCAAAGGTCAAAATTGCATAAAGCATCAAAGGATAGAACCATACAAATATGACAAAAGCATAGTACGCTAGTGTCCTTGAGGGTTTGGACAGTCAATTTCAGAGACGAAGCACTTTCAGACTTTCTCCAACCTGTTCCATTCTATTCCAGATCTAGATCAGCCTGCAAAGTATTAAAAAGCTAAGTGCACTCAACTTCTTTTGTTTTGCTATATTTAGCATGTTCCTTAACAAGGATCAAAATTGAGCCTGTCCCAGCCCGTCAAAACCTTCAAACCCGTCAAAGAAGGGGAAGGCAAAATTTGACCATCAAAAAACTTGAAGTTCATTAATTATTTGACATTGGAGAAGTGTAAATATTTATTCAAAATTACAAAGGAAAGTCTAGATTTAAAAATGTCTGTCACTTTCAATTATAAGAAGATATGTATGCCTCACTAAAATTAATGAATCGTTAAAGTTCCAAATTTCAAAAATGTTGCACATTGTACCAATATTCAAGTTATATGGAGAGAGCCTAGAGAGGCAGTCTAAAATATAAATATCACACCTGGAATATTAATATCCCAGTTGGGCCTTGGCTGCATTAATAGATAAACGATATCAAATTGAAAATTTACCAGTACAAAAACAGTTTGAAGTGACTGGTGGCAATTTGCAAATTGACAATGGCTGCAATCCACTTCCGTCAAGGCATGTCTGTCAAGTTTCAACCAACAATTTTACAATCCCGTTCGGGTTTCTATTGCTGTCCAACATCCTCATTTATTGGTCAAAGCCTATGAATCACAAGTCGCAATGAAAAATTGCAACTTGCATAGGTTGGGCTGAGGGGCTTATCTTCCAATATTCCCACGATTGAACAGATCTATGTAAGACGAAGACAAATCAAAGCTGTCAAAGAGATTTTGAGGTAGCAAGTTAACAGTGGCAAACTTGTCCAACAGAGCATGAAAGATATATAGCCAACCTTGTGTAAAGAAGGAGAGTCGAGTGAGTGAGCCTGAGATTGGTGAATCTGATGGTGATAAGTGAAGAGTTCTGATGTTGAGAGCCAGGGACTTGTATGGTGAGCTTGTGATGCGAAACTATAAGGATTCAAACAGCTTTGTGAAGTAAAAACTCAGAGCTATGAACAAGTTGAGAACGATGCTAAAGTGAGCTAGTAAGAACGCAACTCCCATATGAATTTGAACGAGTTGGAGGGTCTGGCATGTGTTGATATTGGGAGCCCATTTTACTGAAGAACCCGAGGCAAAACAAGAGAGCTTGATCTTGCAAAGTAAATCACAAAGGATTCTGAGATAAAAGTGAAAATGTAATCTTGCTGCTAGGTAGAAGCTTGAGTGAAAATAGTTGAGGCATCGTCAACTCTAATGTAATGAACCTCAAGGTGATCGAGCCCATTCAGGTTGGGAGTGAATCAGAGCCGATACAGTGAACCAAGTTGAAGCTCAAGGGAACTAGGAGTTCATAGAAGAGAAACCAAATATCTAGTAAGAGGCACATACTTGGCTTGAACCAGATAAGGTCAGGGATCAAATTTGAAGGGCTAGTCAAAATTTCACTGTAAAGGTTGGCATTATAGCAGATTAATCACCATCTTTCCATGCACTTTGCAATTTGCGCAGGTCTGTAATATGAATTGATGCAGTGGTTTGGTGACTCGGCGAGATCAAGATGAGTCGAGCCTACATGGAAAAGTGCTCCGAGGAAAATGTTGCCCCAAGTTCAAAGAAATGTCTGAAATGATAGAAGGTTCTGAGAAAGTGGCCAAGCTAGTTGGGTTCTAGTCCAGAAGGCCATGGCAGACAGAGTTGTGGTGAACTTGTGATTCATTCAAAGAGCTCCATTTCTGAGATAAAGATGCAGCCTGCAAATAAAGCTGAAAGAAAAATCCATGAATGTAAATGAGTAACTTAGAAAGTCTGTGACTGAGTTGGGAGCACAAGCAGAGCTTGCAGGAAGATGTGAGAGGGTCAAACTTCAAAGTGTTCAAACTGACTTAGCAACATTGTGCTTCGGGAAAGAAAAAACATGTTTAATATATTTTCCTTCTATTTAATAAATAATTCTTTTAATGATCATTGTTTTTTAAGTTTTCAGCTAACTTGTTTATATTATATATTTTTGAGGCCTCGATGTTGACGAAAATTCACTGCCCTCAGGCTTCTAGACTCTTGCCATTCACAGTTTTGAATTTTTACGTTTTTTACATTTGAATGCTATGTAATGAGACAGTGGATTTGTTTACAGTTTGTCAAATTATTTTGAGGTTTAATGTAATCACTTTTTTTTAAATGTTCTTAACTTTTAGGATGTGTGTACTAGGTTTACTCTTGTCCTATGAAGTGTAAATATCTATACTGCTTTTCATCATGGAAGGGTCGGTTGAATATCTATCCCCAACAAGTATTTTGCCAGTAGAAAATTCTCCCAATAGGAGATTCACTTTGAGAAAAAACATCAAAGATACAACATATCAAATAATCAATATTATATATAAATAATCATAATATTAATATGAGCTGATTAGGAAGGTTTAAGAAGAGAAGGGAGATGACGAGTCTATCTACACATTGAAAACACTTTACTGACACTTATGATGTCATGTGCTTGCCGGTAAATTAATCTCCCTGCATGAATGCATTCACATACACCGAGATTGGGGCGGGTCGGCTTCTAACACTTCACAAGAGATGTGCTGGGGGCTACCCTTCTTAATACCACCTTCAGATGGCTATCAAATCAACAAATTTTCCTCCTTGACCTCCTAATCCTTCCTCTGACCCTCATTCTTAAATTGTTTGCACACAATGGATGTCATCGACTTGGCCAATGATGTTGACTAAAACTGAGTTTTGACTTTTCAGGATCTCAAATATATTTATAGGTTTCCCTCTGTCATTCTTCGATAAGCAACAACATTAATTCGATCTACTTGTGCTCGCAATTCCCCCTTTAAGAAGAAGAAGAAGATTTAGGGTTAAAGCAGCTTATACTAAAGGAAGAGAAGTTAGCAATAAAGGCCTTGAAGATTCAAGAATAAGAATCGCACCATCAAGGTATATCAAGATGGCACAAACATGGCGTGTAAATTGCAGAGTTTCAAATATGACATTGTTCTATGAGCCAACATAGAATTTACCTAATCCAATAATTATTACCGTTGCACCAACACAAATTGCATCGAATTGAGCTTGGGCACTGTCTCGCCTAGAGGATTGGGACAGACGGTAATATCATACGGGTCACTTGTAGATTCGAGGCGATATTGTAAGTAGGTGGATCTTGTATTATATAAGCATGTCACTACTCTTGTGTTAGAGATGACACTTGCACGAGTGATGATATAGTCTAGAATAGTCAGTTTGGTGGGTTATTGGTATTTTAGCACTGTACTTGCAAAGGCTGCAAATTAGCAAGCAAAAATCCTAGGATCTCAAGTTTGATGAGCGTCTTGCTCGTGAGATAGCTATTTTTGTTGCCATGTAGTGCTTTTTGTGATTGAATAAAAGATTGCTGAGTTTAGAGTTCCATAATTTGTGTTCATGTTTGTGTGTAATACATTTTATGCATGGTATTCCACTGTGTATTCTGAGGCTGCATGATCTACAGCATCCTATAATAGGGAACCCTAACCACAACTGCGTCAGTCAGGCTTCAGTATATCCCATTAAACATGGTCACGTTTGACTCAATGTACTTTGCATTGCAAGGTCGCCACATGTCAACAGGTTATGGGCCACTTTCTTTCACTGCTGAAATTTTTGACCTTAGGTCACTCTCTTAAGAAGGCTCCCATTACTGTTAGGGGAGAAGGGCCAGTAGTGGTACACCCTAAGTTAAGGGGTCCACAAAATCAATTATTTATGATATGGGATTGTGATTTTTTCACTAATATGTAGTTTAGATTTGTGTTAACTTATGTTTTTTGTTTGGAATGTTCAATTGGAGGGAAAACCATATTTTGAATTGATTTAAAATAATATATGTGAAAATGCTACAACCATGGTGGAAACCAATACTTGAATATAAGTGAAATTGCTTGAACATTGACTTTTTTGTACTTGTACATGGGTGAAAACTCTTACATGTCATGATGTGATTGGCTACTTGTACAAATTTTTGAACTTCAATAATCAAAATTTTGGTTTTTATTCCATCAAGTATTGGATATTTTAAATGCAAAATACTGTTCAAGTATTGGGACGTGTTCACATACTGGCCCTTCTCCCCTACAACCACAACCGTTGGCAAGAATTGATTTAACACACACTTCTGTCGAAGAGTCAAAACGCAAAGGAGCTATAAATTTGAATTTGAACAGTGTACATATAAGGAAAGTGTGTATGGTTCCCTTGTTTCTAAAGTGGGTATCATAAGCTCATGAGGCATGCTGGCTATGCTGTGACCTAGAAAATAGCTTTACCTTAATATTGAAAAATTCTACAAGATTGAAGTCACCCCTGCATGCCTCCGAATTGCAATGCTACTTAACCCTAGGCTGAAACTGCTTCCATATGTTACTGTGTCCTATATTTAACTACTAATCAACTAAAGTCTGCCTAAATATCCATATAATGGCATTCATTATTAATAAATCAATACTCAAGAAAAGGCTTTTAAGACATTAATGCATTCTGCTCGGTTATTGAATGCCATAAAAATATGGGCAAAGGTAAACGACCTGACAATTCGTTTAATCTGAGAAGGGGAAAATTTGGCCAACTTCATTCCCCACTTAACTGCACGGGCAGCCTCCCTCTTCTTCTCATTTCTGCTCTTATTTGTAGAGGGTTCCTTCAACTCGTCCTTTTCCTCCTCCTCCTCCTCCGTAGCCTCTGAGAGATTCGAACTTCGAAGCTTCAATGCTCCAGTTGATGTGTCATGAATGTAGCGTTTCAAAAGAGAGAGATTTAGATTATGAAAGATTTTAATGACGTCCACGAGACTGAAGAGTCTATGGGACCAAACGAAACCGATACATTAAGCAGTTTTCAGACTCTTTGCCATATCAACTCTCCTACTGTGAATCTTGAGCACTAAACCAACGATCTTTTGAAGTTTTGTTTCTGCAAATAACTCATTTAAGTTGTCCACTTTTAATTCGCTTTCGTACTGGATACGGATATCATCATATGTTGAACACTCCATAATGAAATGCCATTCCGTTTCAACAACCCCTTTGCTGCAAAAAAGACAAATTCTCCTTTCCCAATCCTCTTTGGGAATAGTCCATCTACCGGTTTCACAACGAAGATGATGTGATCCGGTCCTCAACTGGGCCACTAAAATCCTTGCCTTACCTTTGATAACTGCCCCTAGTAAGCTTTTTCATCATGCTCCCAAGTGGGGTTGAATTCTTTGATATATTGAGCTTTCTTACGACCCATCTGTTCTGTCCACATGGCAGTCCTAAACTTCTCCATCACATAATTTTTTATTTCCCTGTTGCTGTTAGGACACTCCTGAAAATTGATGCCCCATTTGTTCATCCATTTGTTGTTCTGTTTCATCCAGGTTTTCTTTCTGCGCTCTAGATTATCCTTTGTAACCATTTTGGGCCAGCGAAGATCGTCCATGCTTTCAACTTTTTTCAAATAGCTTATCAGCCGAGTTATTGCCGATGCTTCCATCGGGAAGGTACCCGCTTCAGCTAACAAGATCTCATAAGGAACTGTTGATTTGACTTTAAGAGTGCTTGTGATTAGATGTTTCTGGATTCTTTCTAATTGTCGCCATCCATGCTTTGACACGCTACTTCCCCAAACCTCGCAACCGTAAAGAGCAACCGGAGTAACCAACAAACCAAAGAGGGTTTTCTTAGTTTTCCAGTCCCAGAGCTCAGCTTTCCTACACCTATTATGAAGTAGGTAAGATGCTTTCCAACCTCCCTGTATCCTTTTTGCTCTGCAAGTCTCCCAACTCATCTTGTTGTGGAAATCAATCCCAAGATATTTATATTCTGTAACAATTTCCAATGTACTCCCCTCAAACAGAAAGTTAAATTGCCCTCTCTCTTTTCTTTTCAGGGAAAAAATCATGATTTTTGTTTTGCTAGTGTTCACTTGCATCCCGACTTCCTGGCAAAAGAATTCTAAAGCTTTTAGATGCTCCCTCAATCCTTGAGCTGTTGTTGAAATTAAGATAAGATCATCGGCATATAAGAGTAACTTCACCACGTACTCGGCCAACTGAACACCCCCTCCTTCGGTTTTACGTAACCATTCTTCAAGCTTATCAATGTATAAACCAAACAAAGTGGGAGAAAGAGGGCAACCTTGTTTGACCCCAATGTCACTACCAAAGCATTCAGACATACCTTCTCTTGTTCTGATTTTAGCTCTGACCTGCTCATAAAGTCTATGTACTGCTGCTCTGAGCTCATCTGGAATCTCAAGTTCCTCCATCCTGTTCCAAAGTTTGTCTCTAGGAACCGTGTCAAAGGCTTTCTTAAAATCAACAAAACAACAAAAAGCTTCATCCCCTTGGGTATCCCATACCTTTTCAATCAAGTGCCTAAGAGTGATGCAATGATCAATGGTTGAATGTTTAGATCGGAAACCTGCTTGTCCTTTTGCCCTTTTGCCCTCTCTTTCTGCCCAACTGCTGATTCTACGTTCTATCATGCCCCCAAATAGCTTACCAAAAAGAGGATTGATCATAATAGTGCGATAGTTAGAAGGATTATTGATATCTCCACTTTTAAAAAGAGGAATAACCACACTAGTTGTCCACTCTAGTGGGAACCCAACCTGAGTTACATTATTGAAGATTTTTCTGATATGCGGAGTGAGCACCTCAACCCCCCACTTTAAAAACTCAGCCTGCAACCCATCAACATCTTGAGCTTTACCATTTGCTAGATTCTTTATGCCATGTTTGATGTCTTCCTCCGAAAAAAGTTCAATCGAAGTATGAATGATGGGAGGAATATCCTTCTGTTGAGACCGCTCGTAGAGAGTCTTCGCATATTCTAACCAATGAGCTTCTGTGATATTGTTTTCTATGTATGTTTTCTTTTGTTGCAACTCCTTCCAGAATCCCTTGGGATTGTGTTTTCTGAGAGAAATTAATTCAGACCTTCTCTTATTCACATAGCTTTCTTTTTTTTGTTGAACCAATCTCTCGTATTTCTTTTTATTTTCTTTTTTGTTCACGTCACTTTCCCTCATAGCTCTCTTGGCAGCCTTACAATCTTCGTCATACCACGGATTTGTTGGAAAAGTATTTGCAGCTCCCTTTCTAGGCTTAGATTTTTTGCAAGCACTTAATGCCTTGTGAATTAATGGTATCAACAACTTACTACAAACATAACCCCTTGCCCCCTTGTTTGTATTGCTCTCGATATCATTTCTTGCCATCTGAAATTGTTGTTCAAGGGCAGCCACAAAGATTTCCTGATTTTCTTTATTTAAAATGATTTTGCCTTGTTTTGGAGATGTCTCTTGCCTGCGATGAACTTGTTTTCCCTGTTGCTGATTTGAAATGGTACCAAGCTTGACCAAGAGAGGATTATGATCAGATTTGAGCTCAATAGGACAATCTCCAATTTCAAACTCGAGCAACCTACAAATAGCGCTCTGAGTGCATATTACATAGTCCACTACACTTTGTCCATTGTAAGTTTTGCAAGTGATATTGCTAGATCTGGGCCAAGCCTTCATGCCATTACAAATAACCATGTCGTATAAGCTACATAGACCTAGAAGCTCAACCCCAAAATGATTCACCCCTCCATTACCATCTTGAGATAGTCTTTCCCAAAACTTGTCCTCTGCTTCGTTAAGCCAAAGCGGATTGTCATCTCCACCTTTTTCGCTGCCCAACTGAAGAGATTGATTATTTGCAGTCCTTGCATTAAAGTCCCCCATCAAAATAATTTCCCCAGATGCACTAAACACAGAGATGTCTTTTTTTAACGAAGCATATGGGTCTTCCATATCCAAATTTCTTTTCTTATATGTCCTTGAGCCTTTCGGTGCAAAGTAGCAAGCAACCAATCTAATTGTTGCCTTGTTATCTGATATTTTCAGCCAAATGTATTGCTTATTTGCATCTTCCTTTTCCACTTTGATGATCCCTAACCACGCTTCTTTGATTAGCACTGTAATTCCCCCGTGTCCTTTCCCTGTTTCACTTCCTTCGTTCCAAACTGAAATTTTCTTGTACCCCTCGAAATCTGGGACTTTGCAACCATCGTGCTCATGAGTTTCTGTAAGAATAATAATATCTTTTCCCTCTGCTATGGGCCCCAACCCGGGTCCTCTTCTCCACGGATACCCCCTGCAATTCCAACTTACTATGTGCATGGGATCCCGTGGGGCCCCAAATTCCTATTTCTTGTTTGACCAATGATCACTGATTTGGGCCTTTCCATTCCTTAATTGTGCCCATTTTCCTGCCTCTCTTGCTTTTTTCACTTTCTCCCATTCCTTCTTTCGGTCTTCTTGTTGAGCAAATGTTAAATCCTCGTCTAGATATATATGTGTGTCTCGAAGAAGTCCCCTGCTTTTTAGGATAGCCTGCTTGTCTTCTACGGTTCTCATGACAACTCGCACATGTCGATCCTTTCCTCCCTCTATTCTCCTGCCAATCCTATTAGCTTGTTGTATATACCCTGTCCATTTCAACTTGTCTCTAAGGAAGTCCCTTGCCAATATGTCAGTTCTCTCTTTTTCACCAAAATCTCTTAAGCCTTTGATAATAAAATTTACCGCTTTGTCCTGCTGGTCTTTTTCTTCTTTTATCTGAGTTTTGATGTGCTTCTCTATGACTTGTCTTTGTTCATTTGATGATCCGCTTACCACTTGTGACCAAGTTTTGGCCTCTTCTATCCGATCTCTTAGCTGGTTTTCTTTTATTTCCATGTTTTTAATTGCTGATTGGATTTCATTTATCTGAAATGTTTCATTTCCTTTTATCGTTTCGATGTTTTTCTCTCCTGCTGCTTTCAAATGTCCTGAGTCATGTTTTAGAATGACTAACTCTTGTTGCCCTCTTTCCATGAGGTTTTGAAGATTTAACACCTGCTCTTTAAGAACTTTATTTTCCCTTTCCAACTTGTGTCTATGTGCTGCACATTCTTTTCTCTCATTGTCTTCTTGCACCTTCCGATTTTCTAAAGTTCCAAGTCTCTCTTTCATGCTCATGAGCTCATTTACATACAATTCTGAAGACCACATCAAGGGGGTAGATGTAGGGTTGTATAGTTGTTTAGGATCTTGCACTGCTTCCTCTCTTTCATCCTTGTTTGTTGCAATTTTTTCTGTTTTGCTCAGTTTTGGATCCTCTCTATCCTCCTTATGTATTGATTGTTTTCCTTGTATTTGATAATCTTTGAAAACAAAATTCCCTTTGTTGTTCGTTGTTTTTGGTAGAATCAAAGTAAGATTTTTCTTTTGAGTCTGCCTTAGCTTTTTGGCATGCCTACGTCGTAAGATCCCCTTATACTGCTTTGCATTCACAAAAACCAGCTTTTTCCCTGTTCCCAGTGCCAGAGTTTGAGAGTTTCCTGTATTTCCGTTTGCCATTGGTAAATGTGCCTCTGAAGCAATGTACCTCTGTAACTCCAAGTTCGGATTGTCTTTGAAACCCTCATGCTTAACCATGATTTCCCTGTGTTTGTCGGCTTGTGCCCTACTATTGCAATATTGATGCCTTGGATCCGCTACCTCCTGCCCTATAATATTGATCTCCCATGTTTATCCACTATCATGCAGCTCCCTCCTACCCTGCAATCCAAATCATGAATAATAGCTCGAACAATATCCTTCCCTCTACCTTGAAGCACCAACCAATTTGTTTACTATAAATGCACTGCTAGTAGAAATATCTACTACTTCCCAAAATCACACCCTAAATCGCGAACCCTAAAAAAGAAAAATCCAACGGTTTTTTGCTACTCTCTAGTGGAGGATTGGCCACGATGAGAATGCCAAAAAGGATGCAGTGGAAGAAAGATATGCGGAAAAGGGAAGGAATAAATCAGTTTTTTAATTTGTAGATAAAGGTAGAAACTATGGTTACTTTCATCGAGCGTCTTAACAACAGTTATTCATGAATGATGAACAACACAACACTTTTTCGATCCATTTATTATTCTCGACTATATATTCCCCCAACGCATGTCAGACACAACCACTAAGAATCATATTTCAAAATGATTGTTGACATAATTAATGTCTGAGGCATTGGAAAAAGAGAAAAGAATATGCTCTTGGGTTTCCCTTCAATGTTTTATGTCATCCAAGATTCTAAAAAGGGAATGCTTTATTTTGAAGAATATAATTCAATCAATCGGATGGAATATTATAATGTGGTTTATTTATCATGACACTTAATAACAATGGTGAACACGTGTAACAAAGTATAAGAAAATGCTCACCACTTAGTAGAGCGTAACTGTTAGGAAATATATCTTAGTGCTCCATTTGTATGTACGGGTGAATAATAATTACATGTGTAATTATTATTATGGTAAATTAGTGAAAGTACATTTACTATGTAAATGTAAATAGTAAATGTAAAATGTGGTTAGTGTGTGGTAAGTTAGTAAGTTAGAATAATAAAACAATTAGTATTGTTTTATTATTATATTGGTGAGAGGTTGAAACCATATGGGTGTATGGTTGTATATGAAGACAAATGTTGTTGTAATGATTGTTATTTTACATCTCCTATATAATGGAGTGTAATAGTGAATGAATATAATAAAAATATAATATAGAGTTGCTGATTTCAATTATTGTCTGTGTAGCTATTTCATGGATTCTTTGTATTAGATCAGATTAATTTCTACATTTGGTACCAGAGCAGGTTAAATCTGTCTCGAAGATGATCTTGTAACTTTTGTTTCGTGATCTGGGTTTCTCCAAAATTTTGTACATGGAACGATCTGTTATACAGGAAGCTACAGGAGAAATTTCAGCATAACCCAGTTCGTAGTTTGGGAGAAACGTGCAATTTACTATACAGCACATTGATCACTGTTGTTTTTTGAAGAAATCAGAGAATCAAAGGTAATTCAAATCTACATTCAATTTTTTTTGGATATTTAGATTCAGTAAAATGGATACACCATTAGATAAATTTAATGGGCTGAACTTCCATACATGGAGAGTAAAAATCCAGATACAGTTAATGAATAAAAATCTATGGAGAATAGTAGATGGAAAAGAAAAAGCACCTACAGATGTAAGCAAAATTGTAGAATGGGAAACTAGAGATGAAAAAATAACAGATAAAATTGACTATAACTATGAAGAATTTCTATACTAAATGAAGTTCTTGGAGGAAGGAGGCACAGGAGGTTGGAGGTCATTCAGCGACCTCTCGTTAGTCACCAATGACGGGGCCGTATCAGCTATGGTGATTATTATTTTTACAGTGTGTTCCTGTTGTTTCTTTGTATTTCTGGCAGAGTGTTTGGTTGCAGTGTTCTTATTGTGGTTTGCAGAATAAATGAAATTTCACATTGAGGGAGGAATATGATCTCAATGTTCCATTTCAAGTTTTCTACATTTCTGGTATTTTCTATATATGCAGCAGATTTCAGCAGAATTTCCTATGTTATTCCCTGCAGTGAGATGTGATGAGGGCTAAGAATAATACTTGGCATATCATGATGTGGTTGTAGGTAAACCACTTGAAAACCTTCATTTTGGTTTGTGGTACACCACTTGTAAAACCACCATTTTCGGTTGTTGGTATACCCTTTGCAAAACCATCACTTTGTGGTTTGTGGTAAACCAATTGCAAAACCACCATTCTCGGTTTTTGGTCAACCATTTGCAAAACCATCCTTGAGGTTTGTGATCATCCTGTGAAAATCACCAGATCATGAGCAGGTGCAAGTATAAGGCAGGTTTTCCCCATGTTCGCACTAAGGGGGGGAATGTTAGGAAATATATCTTAGTGCTCCATTTGTATGTACGGGTGAATAATAATTACATGTGTAATTATTATTATGGTAAATTAGTGAAAGTACATTTACTATGTAAATGTAAATAGTAAATGTAAAATGTGGTTAGTATGTGGTAAGTTAGTAAGTTAGAATAATAAAACAATTAGTATTGTTTTATTATTATATTGGTGAGAGGTTGAAACCATATGGGTGTATGGTTGTATATGAAGACAAATGTTGTTGTAATGATTGTTATTTTACATCTCCTATATAATGGAGTGTAATAGTGAATGAATATGATAAAAATATAATATAGAGTTGCTGATTTCAATTATTGTTTGTGTAGCTATTTCATGGATTCTTTGTATTAGATCAGATTAATTTCTACAGTAACACTCTAAATCTCGATAAAAAATGATATTCGCAATGATATATCTGCAGTGGATATGAAGAAGCTTTAACTAAAATATTAGTTTTACGAATGATTTGTAAGCATTAAAGGATTTAAATCCACAAATTGTATTCTCAAATGGAAGCGGAAACTATTAGATTTGAGGTTGAATTAGTGGTGTGTGAGTGATGTGGGTTGAAGGAGGAATGCCCGCCCACTTATATAGCTCACATATATGAATCAATTTTTGGGTGTTGGGTTTGTGGGCTACATATTGAAGTTGTAGAAGACGAGATGTGCAGGACTAACATAATTATGAAGGACGCATTGTAGACACATACAAGTTTTTGTATGTACTTTAGGTCTAATGTAAACGCTAACAGTAAAATAATGTTTAGCAAGCCACATGCACGAATGTGAAAAAAAAAGAAAAAGATGTAAAGTAATGTCTTATATCATATATGTTAAAAACATGATTAGCTTCATGTTTTCGTGAATTGTATTGGATTTTTTTAAGCCATGCAAATGAACGTTAAAGGCGTCGGCTTTTTAATTTCAACTTTAAATCTTCGATGGGAATAAGCCACTAGGAGACACTTCATTAATGAAAATTGCAATGTCAATAGTCCCCGCCTTACATCAAATTGCTTAATTATTTTAAAGTATTTAACATTGAATTGTTATGAAGTAATTAGTATTAAATTATTTTAAAGTTATCAACATAAAGTGATTTTCAAATACATAAAGTAATAGACAGTGTTAATAAATGAAGTAGAAATAAATAAATGAAATTATTATTAAAATTATAAGTTAGGGGAAAAAGGAACCAATGAGATATTAAAGAAAACATGATGGGAGTTTGAAGTGAGATGGAAAGAAAAATGTATTTGTTTGCAACAATTAATTAAATACACATGTTCGAGACTTTTTCCATAATGACATGTACTAAACAATTAATTAAATACACATGTCCAAGACTTTTTCTGTAATGACACGTACTGAACTTTTATATTCAGGAAAGGGAATTATTCCATTGGATATTTTGATGCGGACAAACACTTTGCAACTTTGGTGCAAAACTAGAGTTGGATTTTCTAGGATTTCTCTTTTCTAGCCGTCATATTGCGGACTTTTTCAGACTTTGCAGGAATTTATTGCTATAGTCTCTCCTAGGGTTTCTCGCCCTCTGGGCATCCCCTATATAATGTCCTTGCCATCTTCAAACCTGGTTGTTTCAACCGTGGTAGGAGATAGTGGAGTGAGCAATGGCACCGCTGGCGAAACAACCCAGGAAATTCATCCTAAAGGTCTTTCACAAGGTAATATTTCTCCTCCTGATGTAGTTCTACCCATTTCTAAATTTAATGTTGTTTGTCAATGGTTAGAGAAATTTTTCCTCATTGCGTATTTTGTGGGTTGAATCCCCTCTGAAAGCATGCTAAAATTATGGGTTAACATAGTCTAGACTCCTCATGGATTCTGCCTGGATAGCATTCAAAACATGACCAAGGGTTTCTTTCTTTTTCGTTTCTCTGACCCTGTTAATGCGCCCAATATTCTGGCTAAGCAAGCCACTTGGTATGTCTGCAACTCGTTGTTTGTGTTGACACCCTTGCATAAGGACTTTGTCGTATCTGAATATACCGCCCTTAAAGTGCATGTTTGGGTTGATATTCCTGGTCTTCCTCTACCATGCGTGCCTTTTTTGCCACAAATTATCACCTCACTTGGGCGGGTAGTTTGCTTGGAAGCCGATAAGTTTTACCATGCTCGTCCACAGAAGCGAGTATGCATTGAGATTGATCTCTCGCAGGATCTCACTGAATTTGTGGATATTCAAATGGGTGATAAATGTTATTCCCAGTGGGTCATGTATATCAATCTACCCAACACTTACTTCCATTTCCAAGTGTCTGATCAAAAGATCAAGGATTGTCTACTTTATGTACCATGTAACCGCCTTATGGCCAAAACAACTCCCGAGCCATTCAAACCCCAACAGGAGGAAGGTTGGAAAGTTACCGAGGGTCAGTGAAACAAGAACAAAGCCCAACAATCCAAAGCCTTTGGCTCCCATGGCCATTAGGAACTAACTGTTAAGGAACAATCTCTTAGTATCCCGACTAAGAAGCCTACAATTGCTGTTAAAGAACAAAATGATGTTGCCATCTCGACTACTCCATTACCAAAGTATTCCAGCACGCCCCTTGCGGCGTCGGTTCTCATGGACCAGAAAATTTTTATTCCTCACATCCCCATCCTTCGTTCAGTTCCACTATTGCTGCCAAGCAACTCATAAGAGCCGTCAAAACGACCTTGAAGTCCTTCCTGCATCTCTCAGGACCATAGCCCAACACGCAACATGGATTCCACCGCAACAGAATATAACATTGAGTACGTCAATTGGAAAAAAGTTGATTTGCAGCACAATGTTGTTTGTTTCTTGCACAATCAATATGATGCCCTTGATGGCTTAGAGGATGGGGATATAGCTTTGGACCAATGTTTCCCATAAATTGTTTATCTTGGAATGTTAGGGGTCTTACAAACTCCTGTCATAAATATGTGGTGCGTGAAAATCGACAACGATGTGTAAATACAGACATTTTATTTTTACAGGAAGTAAAAATTACAAGTTGTCAGTTACATATGGTATGCAAATCCATCTGGCCTGATAGCTTGCATTTTTGTAGCAATCATGAAGCAGGGCGCGGGGGATTGACTTTGATTTTTTCTCCCAAATGGAGGCCCTTATTAATTGACCATGGAATCTACCCCACCAAATGTGTCATGTGGGTTCTCTTTAATATTGATGGTCACCCTTTTGGGCTCATAAATATTTATGCCTCAAATGATGTGGCCGAAAGGGCTGATCTATGGCGGTGGATAACCAAATCCATTCCCAATGCCTACTGGGTAATAAGTGGAGACTTTAATATGGTTGAATCCCCTAATGATAAATGTGGCCACTTGCTTGTGAGGTGGACACCTGGTGAAAGGGAAGCGTGGTGCTTCACGTGAAATAAATTTGGGTTTTTTGATCCTAATGCATATCATTTCCCCCTATGCAGTTTGGTACACGTGGACCAATCTTCATGGAGGGACAAATTGCATTCTTAAACGGTTTGACAGGAATATGTTGTCAGCTCAAAATTTCTTTGAGTTTGATAACATTTATTCTATGCCAGTGGAGGTCATGCCTGACTTTTTCCTTTCGGACCACTCTCCTATACAATTTTGTATCTGTTGGCATGATGCGTGTCCCTTTTGTCATATAGTCCAAATTTTTCTTAATATTGCCTTGATGCAACATAGCCCCACTGTCAATCATATCAAATGGGTTTGGAATCTAGCTCAACGACCTCGTCACTGTCAGCAGTTTCATCCACCTATGCAAGCCAGCTGGATACAATGGTGGGAAGATGCACTGACTCAGACTACCACATTTCTTAGAATCTACAACTGATAGCTGGCAAAAATTTGGCACCGCTCATACACCGCTATCACCTCAACTCTCACCCGGGTGATGGTGGTGCTTCAAGGTGATCCATCCTCTGACACTCTGTAACTGTAAGTTGCAACACTCTAAAATCAAATCCAAATTATGGATAACTATAATGCCAGAGGTGCTCAGATATGGGTTTGGATGCATTGGCTCAAGATTGGAGATCAGGTTTCAAAAGAATTATTTTTTCTCTCTGAGTCAGAAAGCCTTCTCAACAAATACGAGCTATCAAGGACAACAAAGCTCAGATTACTGACCCATGACTTATGTTGTAAGCCTTTGTGTGCCATTACAAGCTCATCTTTCAAGCTCAGCCACCCTCTGCAGCTCGCAAAGCCACTCTTGACCACTATTTGGGTGTTGTGTCGCGCAAACTTTCAGAGACTCAGAAGGTGATTTGCGAAAGAATGCTCACCATTGAAGACCTCCATGAAGACACTTTGCAAATGGCTAATGATAAAGTGTCAGGCTATGATGGACTCCCTTGTGAATTTTATAAAGCTCTTTGGGATTCTATCGGGAAAGACCTTTTTCAGGTCTACCTTGAAGGATTTTAGAACTAGTCCCAAGGGCCACACATTAATAAGGGAAACAAAAAATTTATCCCTAAGGAAGGAGATCCCGAGAAAATAACTTGTTGGCGGCTGATTACATTGTTGAATGTCTCCTACAAAATCATTGCCAAAGCGTTAGCTCTGTGATTATGTAATCTTCTGCATGTTATTATTTAGCCAGAGCAAATAGGCTTCATGCAAGAACATTTCATCTTGGATAACATCATCGTGGTGTGGGAAGGCATAGAATGGGCTTGTAGATCTCATAAAGCCGTCATGTTTATCAAGATTGACTTTGAGAAGGCTTATGATCAGATTGAATGACCATTCATTCTCACCATGCTTCAGGCCCTTGGCTTTGGACCCATTTTTATTCAATCCGTCGATATGCTTTTTGTAGATGCCTTTGCTCAAATTTCTATTAATGGCCTCAGCTCGGAGCCTTTTGGGATTTTCCAGTCTATCAGACAAGGTTGTCCTCTTGCCCCTGCACTGTATGTGATGGCGGCCGAAGGCTTTGGTTATCTCTTAGCTCATGCCAAAGTGCAGGGTCTTGTTTGTGGAATCTTGCTGCCTGATGAGACCAATTCACAACTTCTCAATGGGAATTTTGTAGAAAATTCCTTCCTTATGCTTATTAAGGATGATACCAACATTAGCAATGATATGCAATGTTTAAATACTTTCTGCCTAGGTTCTGGCTCATCCATTCAGTGGTAAAAAACCTAATGTTACTGGCAATCTTTCCTTCCCGCACCTGATTGGCTTACCACCTTTGATTGGAAAATTCTGCAACATGGTGAGATTTTCAAATTTCTAGGTATTCCTTTTTCTTTTCAAGCCTCCCTGACTGAACTATGGCATTATGTCATTCAACAGGTGGCAAAAAATTGGAATATTGGATCACTAGGTCTTTATCATTGGCTAGCAAATTCCAAATCTGCTCTAAACTTCTTACTGCCACCCATGTTTACTACTTGTCTTGTTGGGTTCCTTCCAAAGCCTCCATTCAAAAGCTAGAAAAATTACTCAAAGCTTTCTTACAGGCTAATGCTTCTACTGGAAAAGGTTTTCATCGGGTAGCCTTGGATATATGTTGTCTGCCTCACAATTTTGGAGGCCTCAGGCTTATTCACATTCAACGTCAAGGGAAAACTCTTTATGCTAAGTGGGTTATCAGAAGCATTACTGGCCAAGAAGCTTGGAAATTTATCATATGACATTGAATTGCGGAAGGTTCTTGTTTCATCCCTATTTAACATCATCAAACAAATGAAGAAGACAAATGAAGAATTGGTCAACTTCAAATCAACAAGCTCATATGCAAGAGAAGGTACTCACAAATGTTTCTCAGCCTGAGGGGAAGCTTAGAGGACAACAAGGTAAAGTTTTGAAGCCCCCTCCATTCTATGTTTCATTGATCATTGGGGATAAACTAGTACACAATTGTATGATTGATTCTGGGGCAAGTAGTTATGTGATGCCCAAGCAAATAGTTGATCAGCTGGGCCTCCAATATGAAGTCATATCCAAAGGGGTGGTGCAACTGGATGGGACAACAGTAACAACAGTAGGGGTAATTAAAGATTTGAGCCTCACTTTGCATGCATGCCCCAATGTCACTGTTTTGCAAGATGTGTCAGTGATAGATTTACCACCACTTTTTTCCCTATGTTTGTCAAGGGATTTCACAGCTAGAATTGGAGGCTATTTATCTGCTGATTGGTCACACATGTTGTTCAGGACAAGATATGGAACCAAGGCCACAATCAGGTCTGAACCTATTGCAAACTTTCACATTGAGCCTCATACTCCATGCTCAATCAATGCCAACTGTTCAACATTTGATCAAGAGGATTATCCAGGCACAGATGAAGCTGACACCAAAGTTGGAAGCATCCCAGATTTGAACTCTTGATGAATGGGCAAGCAAGGTACATGCTTTTGATCCCTATAAGGAAATAGAGGAATCTAAACTAGGAGTTTATTACATGCATGAAGAAAATCAGCCTATTCCTAGCATCACCAAGCCAGACCATAAAGATGACAATGAGGTATGGCAGTTGTTCTTTGATGGATCAAGAAGTAGACAAGGTGTAGGGGGGAGCTATGCTTGTTTCACCTCAAGGCATTAAGTATTATTCAACTTTTAGATTTCAGTTTGCATGTTCTAACAACACTGCTGAATATGAAGCTTTGATACAAGGATTGCATTGGTCAAGAAAGAGAGGTATCAAAAACTTACAAGTCTTTGGTGACAGTGAGCTGATTGTTAATCAAGTTAAAGGACAACATGCTGCCAAAAATGACCTACTCAAGAGTTATAAGAATAGGGTGTGGGACCTCATTGAGGATTTTGAAGGCTTTGGCATCAACTCCATCCCTAGGAAAGAAAACCAAGCTGCTGATAGGCTTGCAGCAGTTGGAGCAGCCTTTGATGTTGTGGAGAGTATCAAGGAAGATAAAGTGTGCAGCCAAACATTCATGTGATTGTAAGGCCATCAGTGCCAGACAATAATGTAAGTTGGCAAGTGTTTGAAAGTGACCAACAAATCATCAATTTCTTGCAAGAAGAAGCTGAGTTCTCAGCCAAAAATCAGGAAAAGTTAGAACAACAGTATGGTGATCAAGTGGTACAGCTGAGAACCAACAAACTACCAAAAGGACTTGTCACTTTGGAGTCCATCTTTAATCCTAATGATCAATTTAGGAAGGAGAAAGCAAACATCCAAGTCAAGGGAGAAGATTCAGTGCCCATCTCAGTGGGAGAAGGCAAATCACTTCAAATTGGTAAAGTGGCAACCAAGCAAGAAAGGTATGAGTTCATGCAACTTTTCCAAGAGTTCCTAGATATATTTTCTTGGAGCTATGAAGACTTGAGAGGTTTCAATCCCAAGCTAGCTCAACACACAATTGAATTAGATCCAAGTGCTAAACCCATCAGGCAAAAACAAAGACCGGTCAATCCACACATGGAGCCTCTCATGAAGAAGGAATTGAATAAGTTAATAGAGGCAAGTATCATATTTCCCATCAAGCATTCAAGCTGGGTTGCAAACTTGGTTCCAGTTAGAAAGAAGAGTGGAGAAATCAGATTGTGTGTAGACTTTAGAGATTTGAATAGAGCATCCCTCAAGGATCATTACCCACTTCCTTCTATGGAGCAGATTTTGCAAGTTGTTGCTGGCTCTAAGAGGTTTTCATTACTAGATGGTTATTCAGGGTATAATCAGATCATGGTAAAGGAGGATGATCAGTTCAAAACAGCCTTCACCACCAAATGGGGAACCTATGCATATAGGAAAATGCCATTTGGGTTGTCTAATGCCAGAGCTACCTTCCAAAGGGAAATGGATATGGCGTTCAAGGGATTGATCAACAAAATAGTGCTGATATACCTAGATGATATTACTGTATTTTCTAAAAGTGCAGCAGATCATCTCTTTCATTTGAGACAAGTGTTCTAAAGATGTAGAAGATTTGGGGTATCCTTGAATCCCAAAAAATGTATTTTCCTAGCTCATGAAGGAAAGCTCCTAGGCCACATTGTTTCCAAAGAGGGATTAGCAATTGATCCAGAGAGGGTTGAAGCAATAAAAGCACTACCATTACCAAGTCACAAGAAGGCCCTTCAAAGTTTCTTGGGAAGAATCAATTTTGTTCGAAGGTTTGTTCCAGACTTTGCAGCCCTTGTCAAGCCAATAACTATGATGTTGAAGAAAAGTATGGCTTTCAAATGGACAGCTGAAGGTAAGGCAAGTTTTGAGGCAATCAAAGAGGCTATCTCACAAGCTCCAACTCTCATTAACCCAGATTTCTCTAAAGATTTTATCCTTTATGCATTTGGCGGTGATGATACAATTTCTACAATTTTAGTACAACAGAACAAAGAAAATGCAGAGCAGCCAATTGCCTTCTTTAGCCAAAGCTTGGAGGACTATGAGGTGAGGTATTCCTTCATTGAGAAGCATGTTCTTGCAGTGATTAGGAGCTTGAAGAAATTTAAGCATCTAGTTTCAAACAACAAGGTTCAACTACTGGTTTCTCATGTGGGAGTTAAGGACTTCCTCCTCAACAAAGACCTAAATGAAAAACGTGCAGGGTGGATTACTCGTGTCATGGAGTATGACATTGAGATCAAAGTCACCAAGCTGGTCTGAGGAAAGGGATTGTGTGAGCAGCTGGTCTTGAGAAAATCAATGGAAGCAAGCAATGGGAAGGATGTTGTTTTGGCATTGCAAGACAACCAAGAACAAAGAGGTGTTCAAGAAGAGAATGGTGGTATGCTCACTCCTTGCTGGACCCAAGACATAATGCACTTCTTACAAATAGGCCTATGCCCTCCAGAGATGAACAAAACCAAGAGAAGACACTTCAGATTGCAGGCTATTCCATATGCACTTGTTGATGGTGTCTTGTTCAAAAAGGATATAAATGGAGTGCTGCTGAGATGCATTGGGACAAATCAAATTAAGAGAATGTTAGAAGAGTTCCATGGTGGATCAGCTGGGGGTCATTTTTCTCCAAGAGTGACAGCCCTCAAGATTATGAAGGCTGGCTATTATTGGCCCAAGGTGTTTAGTGATTGTTATGCATGGATCAAGAGGTGCAAAAATTGTGCATTCTTCACAGGCAAGGAAAGATTAGCAGCCCTTCCATTGCACCCAATTTCAGTTGACCAGCCATTCATGCAATGGGGTTTGGACTTCATTGGAGTCATTAACCCAAACTCAAGCCAAGGACACAAGTGGATTCTAACAGCAACAGACTACTTCACCAAATGGACTGAGGTGGTGGCACTCAAAGAGGCAAATGAATCTAGCATTCTAGACTTCTATGAGGGGATAGTAACCAGATTTGGTATACCTGCCACTATAATATCAGATAATGCATTGGCATTCATAGGATCAAAGGTAACTGAATGGGCTGTTAAGAATGGGATCTATCTGAGCACTTCATCAAATTATTACCCTCAAGGTAATGGCCAAGCTGAGTCTACCAACAAGAACCTATTAAAGATCATCAAGAGGACTCTTGATGAAAATCAGAGGACTTGGCACACTAAACTTAAATCAGCCTTATGGGCTGATAGGATAACTCCCAAGAGATCCACTGGTAACTCTCCATTCAGACTTGTTTATGGAAGAGAGGCAATCTTGCCTATGTCACTTGAGTTGCCAACGTTGGAACTCATGAAGCAATTGGAATTGTTGGAGTTTGAACCCATGGAGGTTAGATATGCAGAATTGATGGAACTCCAAGAAATCAGAGAGCATGCAGCCCAAACAATGGAGAAGGACCAAGCCTTGATCAAGAGAACCTTTGATAGGAAAGCTAAGGCTAGAACCTTCCAAGTTGGAGATTTAGTGTTGAAATGGGATGCAGACCGAGCAAAGCCAGGAAGGCATTCAAAGTTTGATGCCATTTGGAGTGGCCCCTACATGGTCACAAAATGTAAGAACAACAATGCCTTCCAATTGTCTACATTGGATGGTGAAGAACTGTAGATTCCAGTTAATGGAATCCATCTAAAGCATTGCTACTAGAAGGGAAACTCCTCACCTTGTACATATTAGCTTAGATTTTCATTCCTCCAAGTGCTTGTGCACATTGTTTTGTTGTAGCTTAGTTTTACATTTCCCTAAGTGCTTTGGCACAAGCTTTGTTGTCCCAAGGATGCATCTTTGCAGGCCATGTTCCAGATCAAGTGATGTTCTACTCTCACAATCTTCTTTCTAGAAATTTTCTAATGAGTTGAGAGTACCAAGCAGTTAAGTTGATGACTCCATGCCCAATGGATGCTTCAAAGGCCACTGATCATTCATCCAGCAGGCAGATGACCCCTCTGAGTCACCAAAATTGTTATCCAAAATAAGCCCCTTGCTTATTTTTGACTAACTTTCTTTCATTCCTTCCTTCCTTGTGCCTCAGTCAAATTTTTTCACTTTTTAGGCACTCAAAATTATCTGGAAATGGCTTCATCAGATAGAGAATTTTCTCACCTTTCCAGAAAGGTAAAATTTTCCTTCTAACTCCTTGTATTTTGCAAGTTATGGCTCGGTGGAGTTTTTGAGGGAAATTTTCCCTGGGAAGGTCCGCAACCAATAGGAATGTGCCATGTGGTGGTGGAATGGCAGGTCAATGGAGGTAAGTTGGAAAAATCACCAAGGAGTGGGCGGGGGCACAAGGAAATTTTTTTCCCACGGGCCCCCAAGGGAGGAAAAGAAATGATTTGAGGCCCGCGGTGTCGAATGAGGAGGTGCCACGTGGCAGCGGAGATTGGACCGGCGGGGGCTTTAAGTTGAAAAAGTTTCAAAAAGGGTGCAAAGGAAATTTTTTGGCCTGTGGGCCCCAGAGGAAAAGAAATGATTAAATGTGCCCAATGTGTCCACGTGTCCATGAGGGTGGTGGGAGTCGGAGGGGTGGAGTAAATTTTGGATTTTTGCCAAAGTAGTTAAAGGGTGCAAAGGAAAAAATTGGCCCGCAGGCCCGCAAAGGAAGGAAAGAAATTTTTGATTAAGGCCCCGGACCAATCAAAGTGTGACACGTGTCCTGTTCTCGGTGGAGGTCGGGGGCGGGGGAGAATTTGGAAATTTTCCAAAGTGTTCAAAATGGCGTCAAAGGAAAAATTTTTCCCGCGTGGCCCGCAGAAAGAAAATGATTAAGGCCCATGCCAAATCAAAGTGTGCCACGTGGCAGTGGAGTGGCGAGGCGTGGAGAAATTTTGGAATTTTTTCCAAAATTCAAAAAAGCGTAAAATGGCCATTTGAACCCGTGGACCAATGGGAATGTGCCACGTGGTAGTGGAGTGGTGGGGGTGGAGATTTTTGGGGAATTTTTCCCAAATTCAAAAAAGGGGAAAATTTTAGGTTTCGGCCCGCCGACCTGATTTTTGCCCCAGTTTTTCCCTAAATCTTCAGAGGGGCATATCTTTCGATCCAGAGCTCAGTTTTTCTCGATTTTGGTGTCATTGGAAAGCTATTGAAGTCCTCTACATGATGGAATCTTCAATTTTTTTTTTGGTGGAGTTTAGTGAGAGAAAAATGAAAAAACACCTTTGGCATGGGGAAAAGAGCAGAACTGACATTCAACCACCATTTTTAATGCAGTATGGCTTCCATTCTTCTCCAGCATGGTCAAAAATCTTGGGGAATGAACTTTTAAGGGTACCCATGCTATTTTGATGGATCTGGTTGGTGGTTGAATCATTCATTTCAATTTTCCATGTTTCTCCTTCCTGAACTCGGGTTTTCATTGTTAAAAGCCAGATTTGGCTCATTTGTAAAGGGTTGGATGTTTTTTATGTTCTGCAGGCTCCCTCCTTCACCCTGGCAAGTGAATTTGTGGAATATCAGACCTTTTTTAGGACTGCAACATGTTTTTTACCTCCTTGCTGTTGTAATGCACTGTATTTAAAAATGGAAATGACAATGCAAGCTCTGTGAATGAATTTTCAATCCTTTCTTGTGTTGTTTGCTCTATCCTGATCCTTCATTACAATTTTAGCAATTTGTGCATGATTTGTGTTGCATTTTTATAATCTGTGTCAATGTACAGAATTAGATGTTCACCACTCTTTTTTTGTATCACCTTGTTAGTTTAGTTTTATCTTCTCTCTTTCTATCCTTGTCTCCTTGGCAGAATTAGAGTAGAATTTTGAGTTAAACCTCTACAAATTTCATGCATACATCTGATCAGAGGAGTAGAGGAACCAACCTTCAATCTGGAGAGTTTTTTCCCATTTTTGCAAGTCCCACACTTGGGGAAAAGATTCCATGTTGTGCAATCACACTAAATGACCCAATTCTCACTTGCAGATCTGAAGGTCATTTAGGGGGTGGTATGTGATCAATTCGGTTCATGATCACATGTTCCATAAGATTGTTGTGCATTCCTCTCACCCATGGTGGATAGACTGGAAGTGGTATGTTGATACTCCTTTCTGTAACTACAAAGCAAACAAAGGTTATCATTGGCTCTCACCCCATTTTCCCATGGTGGACAAACTTAATACTCGTTAGGGAATTCACGCCATTATGTCTACCTGGGGTAGACAATTTGAGACTATTTGGACTATATGCGTGGAGCCCAAAATTGCTCGTTTTCTTTGGTGTATTCTATACCAAGGCCTTCCTATCGGGGCTCATCTTGTTCAAATTAGGATGCCGAATCCCAATTTCCCCTTTTGTGGACATCTAGAAACACTTTTGCATGTCTTCTGGTTTTGTCCCAAAGCTCAAATTTCTTGGAACTGGATCCATTCATTTTTTTTCCTTCACGACCCCAATGTTTCACTTGGTAGCATATCCTCTTGGGAGATAATCCCAAACTTTTGCCTATGTTCACCCATATTTGGCATGTTTTCAGAGGGGATATTCTATTTTGAATATGGAAAGAAAGAAATACTTTTTTCTTTTTTAAATCTGTAGTTGATCAATATTTCTTGATTTATAATAAATTTATGGTGGTCTTCAATGTGCTTATGTAGATTCAAGTTAAGGCAAACAAGGTGGCACTGGAGGTGGATCACCTCTAGACCCTACTGTGCCCCTGGGGGAAGCCCCGTGTAACATTTCCTAACTACATCCATCTCCCACCAGGCACTCCTTGTCTTTAGCCCATGGTGGCCGGCGCAGCTGATCTCAACAGTGTAATTTCAGTTGCACCTGCCGCTCTCCGGGGCCGTTATGTCAACATAGTCACTCGTCAGCTTGTCGTCATAGCCAGGGCTCTCCATCACATTTGTCGGCTCACCAAAAGGGTTGGGTCTCGCCACCTTGCCAACATGGGTGGGGCTCTCCACCGCATTCATCGGCTCACTAGCAGGGCTGGGGCTCGCCACCTTGCCAACATGGGTGGGGTTCTCCTTCTGTCATTGCTTCACAACATGACACTTGGCACCCACCCCCACCTCCGCCACCATCTGAAAATTCCCTTGCCTTAACCTCACCATTCCTATACATGGGGAAGTAGATTTCCGGATGAAGAATATAGGAATGCATAGTTGGGAGCTCCTGGATAACCAAGGACCTAAACTAAACGAGTTATGGGGTAGTCAACGATTGTAACAACTCCAAAACTCGGGCATGTTTGTTGTTGTTGTTTGATAGTGCCAATATAAATAAAGTGAGTTTTTAGGTGATAACAACTCACATATAAAAAATATGGTAACACTTCAAAGGCTTGGCCTAAATTTCAATCTAAATAATGTTTACACTAATGATATTCCTAAAACTATAGCAAGCACATAGCCATTTGAGAAGTGGGAGATTGAATTTGTATGACCCATTCCACAACCTACGTGTAGGACAAGCACGTACTATATTATCACATGTATAAATTACTTGAGAAGGTGAGTAGAGGTTGCACCTACAAGGATTTCACAACAAAAACAACAACTATATTTTATAGGAAAACATCATAAGTAGATATGGTTGTTCATTAAGTCTTACCAATGATAGAGGAACTCACTTTATGAATGAGCATGTTTGTTGTTGTTGTTTATATTATTGTGCAATGAGCGGCAAGTTGTGGAACAAAAACATTTTCTTTCTATTTTTTCAAAGGCTTTTGGGTGTGTAGGTCAACATGAACAATAACACACTATAGCGAGTCCATTAATTGCAATATTTTGGGGGTAAGAGATAATGGTTGAACTTACACAACATGACATTGGCATTAGTTTAGAAATTTAATAATGAAGTGGTTCATGAGATATACACGTAGCACCAAATAGGAAACAATTTCCACCAGTTAGAACTATGAGATGGAAACCATAAAAAGCTAAATGTGGGAAATGAATCAATGTTGGTCATTTCCTTTTTACGATAACCATTCTTCCCCAAAAGAGGAAATACAAATATGGTAGCCTTTCCATGGTTTACAAAGGGTTGGTTATTTCTAATGTAGGTAGAACCGTGATACTTTTTTATATACCCACTTTGTTAGGCTAGCCTAGGTGTATATTTTTTTAGTTTTTTGAGAGGTACAAAATATGGGAAGATATTTTATATATTTAGAAGGTCTGATTAAAATATTTTTTCATATCAAGGAGAAAATGAGAAGAAAATCTTTCAAGGGTGGTGCACTGATATGATGAAATAAGTATTGAGTAACATGAGTCAACTTAATCAAAAAAAAGTATTGAGCTTAAGAATAACATTGTATTGTGTCTTTGTTTAGCCATATGGAGGGGTCCCCCACTTAGTAACATTAACTTATCTCTCAGTTATAGGTCCCCAACAACAAGCCCTTACACAACTAAAAGAAATGGAAAATTTTGAGAAAATATGGGGGAAATGGGCTTTGCAATTTTTTTATCTTATTTTTATGGTGTATTAAGGTTTTTGATTGGATGGTGTTTTAATTTGTTAGATAAGAAGAAGGAAAGAATGCAATGTTTGGAATTAAATACATGCATCTCCCACACATATTCCATGGCTCGGATTATTCAAACCCAGATATTATATGCTATATGTGTTATACTTTATCATATCACTCTTGTTTGCATTATTTACATGAAATTAAAAAATAAAAGGAAGAAATTAACAGAATGTTGGAAAGAAAAATATATGAGTTAAATGTTGGTACTTGTGAGCATGATTGTGTCCAAGCTAACTTAAATTATTTATGTGTGTAACATCCCCAATTTAAAACACCAGAACAAGGGAAATTTTTTTTTTTTAAAATAACGTTCTCTGTTATGAATTATAAAATTCAAACACACGTTCGAGATTTAGTAATTGTTCTCTGCCCAAACCACATAGTTTGGATCATACAATTTCTTTCAAAAACGAATGTTCCCTGTTCACATATTTACAATATGGAACACACATTCAATGCCATTCAATCTCATAACAGATTCTATATGCTGCTGTAAATGACTCGATGAACTACCGATCTTCCATTTTCATGGCTCGGAGTTTCAACGATCCTTCATTTCATGACTCGGCAACAACCGATCCTTCATGTACATGACTCGGCAACAACCGATCCTTCATGTCTGTTTATGCATAGTATATTTTATATACTTATTCTCATAACCTTCCCCGGTTATCGAAGTGATCCATTTAAGAAGCCTATCTGAATATCTGTTACTGATATTCATCTGACATCCTGCATCTTAAATTAAGTGATAAGGACAACGCAACCAGCAATTGCGATACTTTGGCCAAAGATTTTCACATGCTTTGCATGATCATATTCCTGGATGTGATACACATCTACGGAATACGTCCTTCACTTCACTTCACCTGTTATCTAGAATGGTCTTTCCTGGCTCCTACCAGTCCTCATCGTTTAAGGTCAGTTTTAAACTTTCAATTCCAGCTAGTAATATGAACGGGTATAGGAAGGCACTCCTGGTAACTAAAGATACGCAGACATACGGTGTCGTTACCCCACGACTCCGTGTGTCTGATTATCTTTAGTAATCCGGAGTCACTCCGTATACCAAATCATACCCTATCTCCACCCCAGCTAAGATCTACACTTTCAGCCTATGTATTCTCAATGTTTTAATTCGGGAGGGCATTGCTATATGTCAGCTGCAACATTGTGTCGTCGTGAAGACCCCGTCTTCATGAAGACACCTTGCTGTAGCTGGCGTATGCCAATGTCCTGCAGAATTCATCCCATCGAGAATTCACATCCTGCCCAGGTGACTTAGCTACGAGTTATCAATTAAAGCAATTTTCAGCATCCACGCTGATCCCTTGATCCTCGTTGCCGTTGCAGTTGTCTATAACTAAGAGGGACTAAACCGTCCGTTAGTTTTCTATGTATCGTCCCCTTCATATCGAAGGGCTACATTCCCTTACTTGGTTAATTTCTTAATCATTAGATTAAGCAGTCCGTACCGACGGACATGATAAGTTTAACCTATTAAACTTAACCAAGATGTTTCCAACTGCAACTAATTTCATAATGTTAAATTATTAGACGTCATTCAAACGAGGTCTATTCCTTGAGAAATGAATTCATTTATTTCCCCTCGACGTTATATAGTTAAGGATCATTAGTTATGGATATATGTATCCAATAACCTTTATTCTGAATTTTATCAAACGGGATCATTAATGGAGTTCGAAAACGAAGTTCGAATACTCCCAGTTTAAATTGATATTCCTTAGCTCCTAAGCTAATCCTGAATACCTTCTGATTATAAAATCATATCCTTCTTAATCCTTTTTAATGTCAATTCAAAATTCATCTTTACCCCAAGTATGAATTAATTGCATTGTTCAACTTAAAGGTTGTAATTAAGTAAGAATAAACATCAGTTTCAATTCAACATCCATCCAAGGATAATGAAACAATTCCAAATCAGGAAATAACACCATATTTCCAATTTAAACAGCAATATCAAACTGATATAATTATTGAAAATATCACACTTGTAACTGTATTCAATATTTCAAGTCATAATTTGTACATTTGCCAATCCAGCTGATTGGGTATAATTTATACAAAGCATCCATACAACTCATGGACAGAAGAATGTATTTTCTTCTTTTACAATTCCTCAAGAGGAAATAAAAACAACAATTACAATTCATTAACAACAATCAGAAGTATCAGAAAACAGCCAAGTCTTCCTTCTAATCAAATTCATCTGCAAAATGAATTGCACGGGTCAGTTCAACGAACTGAGCACATTAAGCACTTATCCTTAAAAATAAGATGCTTCAACTAACTGTTTCAATAAAAGAACCCTGCTTTTATGAAACTACTGCAAAACATCTATCTCGAAATAGGCACAAAGGGAAGATCAGCATAACAACTGACTATCAAATATCATCACAATCAGCCAAGGGACTGCTGTCCCGTTTCCACATAATCATTGCAAGTATCAATTTACAGTATTTGTAAAGTTAGGAATACAAGTAGCTTGCTGCCTATATAGCATCCAGTTATCCTTTCCACACCTTTCATTAATAACAAATGCAAAGGATGAAACTAACTGAAATATAAATCCATTACTTTCCTTTCCGTTCATGAAGCATATTAAATTCAAAGCATTCAAGTACAGACAAGAAAGCGAACAGCAATGCATATAGTTGCTCCCATCTAAGCACTATAAAATTTATCATTCACGAATTCCAGATTTCCAACTGAATGAAAGAAGAAAAGATCATTTTTCCAAGTCATTCATTCATATCTCTATTTCTTTCCACATGACTGTCCTAACAGTGGAAGCCAAACGAAGGACAATTCAAGATAACAGTTCAGAGTGAAACTTACAAAATCCACTCGGAATTCACTTTCCGGCAGCAAGAACAATTTCATTTATAATCAGCTTTAAATGAAAACAAGGAAGAATTCGGCATCCATATCCATACTTCATTGGAGTCAGACTCATTTAAAGATCCAAAACAGGTTAGTACAACATTAGGTACCTCCAAGATCAAACAATATAAGGCTGCATACCATGTATTTATCATAATAAAAGAAACCATATTTCTTTCACTGCATACTAATCAGACAATTAGTACTTCAATCATGCAGTTAATAAATCGCAGGATTACTTGATCCTATGAACGTATCCCGTTCAAAACAACATATTATTCATTGCTGTTACCTACAGCAATTTAAATATTCATATGGACTATAAATTTCACCTCTTCAGAACAGCAACAGAAGACGAATTCATTCCCTTTTATTTCACTAAGAAACAATCATTTGTTCAAAACGAAATCAAACACCCAACCCGTGTTCATCTTAAACAAGATAGCTCATTATTAGGATAACAGAACAGTCGTTCTTATCGAAAAACAAACTCTCATAGCCTGTACCGTTTCAATCCAATACCACAAACAACTCATATTTAATTGTCAATACCTTCTATAAAAGCAAACCCGAATCGGGTGTTAATTGTATGAGCTCGGTACAGCCAGAGCAGGCTCAGAAGACAAGTTAGATCCCAATTTTTCCATTACAGTATAAAGAAATATAATCATTCTTTGCATAGAATACAATCAAGTTGTAATTGGGTCGACAGTCCGTATAGGAAGACCAAACAGTATTTATATAACACAGTGAAACCACCTTATGCTTCAACAAGGAAATACGAAATCCATAGATAACTTAAGAAGGAAAAACAGTTATATCTTTTCTTTTTTCTACTTCACGAATACTTAATACGTATTCGTTTAGCTCCTACTCAGAAAAGGTGCAGCAATGATAATATTGCTATTACTTCATTCAAAACGAGTTCAAATACTCATAGTAAACCCAAATGCCATTTCCTTCCAAAACCCAAAACAGTGCAAGGAAAAGGATCTTCTTCCTTAAAGAAAACTTCAATAAGAGCTACTTCAACAACTAATATTCCCTTCCATCCTGTTCGTTAGCAATAAACGATTGTTTCAAAACGAAAACAACTCATAATAAGTGTACAGTCACAAGATATTACACGATGAATTTCCCGTTACAGTCACACGTCCAGCACACAAGATGGTACATCATTCGAGAAATACAAAGACAATTAAACTCAGCAGTCGAAGACAATATTTCTTATTGTTTCAAAAACGACAGCTAGATTCAATGAAATCCAATTCATAGCAATATACACGGCTGTATCTCCACTTCCTTATTTTCACATTCAGGGACAGTTCTCAATACAATAGCAAGAAAAGATTACATTCAAGGAAACAATTTCACTATAAGGAACGAATATACAGCCTGTTCCCAATTTCAAACAACACGAACAGTGAAAGAGATATCCATTTCAACCACCATACAGCCAACAACCATACAATAATTCATTCACAACTTGATTCGAACAAACACAACTCAAAACCGAGTAACCAGAAGCAAATCTTCTTATCATTTTCCAAGAAAAGAAAGCAAGAACCAACAAAACCCAAGTCAAATCGACTCGACAGCAATCACACAATCCAACCCAAGAGCAGGGTTGTTTTAATGAAACACTTAATCAAAGCAAGGGTTTTTAAAGAGAAGGGCTTAACACGCCTGAAATCTCTTTTCCAGAGCTCGAAGAAAACCTTGTTTTCCGCGTTTTTCCTTCCGCAACGACAACACAAACTTCCCAGCACTCCTTTCTTCTTCGGGCTTAGCAACAGCCTCGAAACTCCAAGAAATGTCAAATGCCAAGAGCTGGTTCGACTGAACCAGACCAAAGAAACCAAATGCAGAGCAACTTTGCAAAAAGCTCGAACCAACAAAAATGACAATCAAAATTCCTTCATGCTGCTTCCAAGGCAAGCTGGTCGCGAGGACCAAAAACATTTAATGCATTAAAGGCTTGCCTTTCTCCTTATTTTCCACGCCCCCTCCACTTGGGTTGGCAAGTCTCCAACCTTCAAATTTCCCAAGCAAACTGAGTTTAGCCAAGCTTCCAAATAGACACCTCTATCTCCCATCTGTCCCGCCAAAACTGGCGCCGTCCCCTAAGGGACAGTTCATAAATGCCCAAGAATGCCACCTACCCATCCTTATCCTCTCCTTCCAAGGGTCTGCGTACCCCTTTAGCTTAGGATTAGTTTAGGTTACATAGTTCATTCGACCTAGGTCTTAGTTAGACCTTAGGTTTTAGGATTTAGATTTATTTTTCCCCTTTTTTTTTTTTATAATTTAAAAATCCACTTTGGATAATAGTGTAGAATGTATGTTAGGTGTTTAGGGTTAGTTTAGGTTTAATTCCCACTAACCACTAACACTAACAATTTCCATCCCGTCCCTTACTAACATCCATGCTATCACAGAACAGGACGTTCCGTCCTTCCGGTTCAAGTGTGAATTAGCATAGAAAACACAAGAGGATCTCAGCATACCTGGGTCAATGGAATTGATTCAGGATATGCTGTCAATCAGCACAAGAGCAAGCAATTATACGACAACCTGTCGTCACATCAGCAAACACACAAGTACAGTGTTCGCTGTCCCATGCAATAATTCATAGTATGCAAGAATCCGAATTAGCAACACATTCTCTTAAAATCAAAACATATCCTAACATGTTTGCTTTCATTCCAAGAGCTATAACAGTATGTAAAACATTCATCAAGTTAACATACAAAATCAGAGTGTTACAATGTGAGTGCAATTTACAACAATATCAACTATAACAAGTAACTCTTAGTCTATATTACCTTTGAAAGGACTAATAATGCCCAAAAGAAACTTGAATCAAGCACATATAAATATAGAATAGGAAATAAACAATAATTGAAGAAAACCCTTTAATATTATAGCAAGAACAATGATTAAAAAGCATGCATCACGATTTAAATGTGTTGTGAATTCATTCGTTCCAAATCTTCTCGTGTAAGAAAAGTCTCAACAGAAGATTGTTCATCGACATCTATCATGACTTGTTTGGTGATGGTTGTAGACTTGATAAGAACAATCAATGGTCCCAACACAGGTCGACATTCCGCTATAACACATCAAACAGGAATGATGTTAAATGAGGACAACACTTTCCACATTAAAATAATTAAAGCTCGAAAGGCGAGATTTGTATCCCATGAAAATGAGTGGTCTAGATCTATTTGAGGTCGATGTTACGTACCAACATGCGGGAGGTGGAGACCACAAAACGTACAAAAAATAATTGACATGATGTCAGAAGTTGCTCACTCTTTCCCCATTCTAACTTAGACAACATCTTTCAGTGTAATTAACAATCAAATTTGTTTGACTTATTTACATCTAATTACGATTAGGACCTAGAGAAAAACTAGTTTCCATGTGTCTACGGCTTTGTATACATTTCCAACTCACCTTGTGGTTCCTTCGAGATTCCTCACACAACGACACCTCTTCCAATCTTCTAAAATGTGTCCAAAAATACTATCACCAATCAATCCACGCTCATATGTAATAGAGAATCGTAAAATTTCTTTGCAAATAATTCTTCAGTACACATTTTATAGAGAACACATAAAATACTAATGAAGCTTCAGTCGATGTTAACAATGACATCTCTTACCAGCCAACCACAGAAGTGAATTCTCAAGGAAATCATCCACATCAAAAACAAGCCATTTTAGTGGTCAGAGATGAAGCATTTTCACTCACCGAAACATATTTTATTTGTCATGAAACCCTAGGCTTTACTCCCATAAACTACATTTGTTTTAACCAGGGGAGCAATGATAGGTGTTGTAATGGCGTGAGGGATAACCACTTCATCGTCTCATGTGGCTTTGAAATCCACGTCATCGACATCTTGGCAGGATAAGTCATACGAAGGTGTGCCATGTCGACCATCACTCGATTGAAATGATGAATCATTTCCACCCTACTTGTGCAATTTTTTTAGTGCCTTCTTCCGCGCTTTCAATTCTTTTTTACGTTGACTACACATTGTCTTCGCTTGTTCCAATTGGGTCATTACAACCTGCACACCATTCTGCATCACACCAATCAATAATTAATTAATACCATGTGAATATAATTTTATTAAAACAAAGCAAACAAATTAAATAAAAAAATTCCAAATTACTGAACAAATTTGGCCTCTAACTTCTAAGGAAGTACTTATCTGCATCCTTTCCCTCAATAAATGTATGAGAGAGATTCGAAAGATCCTTGGACACCAATTCCAAAAGTTTAATTGTTTTTTATTAGATAAGGACCCATCAGTGGCATGCATTTCATTATCATCTTGGCTCCTTTATAGCAACGATGCTTAATTTTATGGTGTATATTGGGTTTGTTTTCTCTTATTTTTCTTTGAACCAATTACAAATAGTATGTTAACATCTTAGTTCATTTATAACCATGGTGCCTACATCTACTGTGTATATTGGGGTTTTCCTTTTTTACTTTTGTTTGTTATGTGTGTGTTTTTTTACACGCATAACGAGTTAAACATCACGATTCTTTCATAATCATGGTGAAAATTCTATTGTGCAACAAAAAAATAAGGTTGCTCTAACTTTCACTCTTTAAATGAAAGCTCATGCTACGAGCACAGTCCCTTCCATCTTCATTTTATTCACTGGCTCCTTTTCCTTTTCCTTCTTCCTATCAAGTGGTTATCTGTCGCTTTGTTGTGTTACACATCCACTTGAGGGGGCATCTCCTTAGCATCTACACTCATTGGGGAATCTCAATGTTCCATCACATCCACACTTGTTAGGGCATCTCAATGTTCCATCATATCCACACTCGCTGAGGCATCTAAATGCTTCACCAGCCTCTTGACTTCCGTTCACTAATCTACATGCATCTACTATTTTTAAAATGATATTACTTCGTAATAACACTATAAAGAGGGGCAAATGTAGACACCCTAAAAATACATACCTATTTCTAGCCCTTCCTAATTTGTTCTATCAGATTTCTAGTTTGACATTCTAACATCCAGTGTGATTGCATAACATTGAATCTTTTCCCCAAGTGTGGGACTTGTAAAAAGTGGGAAAAGAATCTCCAGATTAGAGGTTGGTTCCTCAACTCCTCTGTTCAAGTGTGCATAACATTTTGCAGAGGGTTTACCTATAACTTAATCAAACTTTTCCAAGGAGACAGGGTTGAGAAAATGCAAAAATAAACCTAGTCTAAATAAGGTGATGCACCAAAGGAGTAGTAGACACCTGCTACTGCAAAACATACACAATCCACAAGAAAATACAGCACAAAACATGCACAAATTGCCAAAATGTAATGAAAGATCAGGAAACAATGATAAACGTATGAAAGGATTGAGAAAATTTTAATCACAGAGCATACATTATCATTCCAGGTCCAATACAGTGCATTACAATGACCAAGAGGAAAAAAGAGATGTTGTATTTGCATGAAAAGGTAAAAATTCCACAAATCTACCTGATGAGGAAGAAAAGGGAAGTTGCAGAGCCAGAAAAATGTCTAACTGTTTTAAAAAAATGAGCCCATTCTGGCTTTTACAATTCAAAAAACAAGATCAGGGGAGAGAAATGTGGGAAAACGTGAGAGGAGCTTCAACCACCAACCAAATGGTATTAAAATAGCATGGGCACCCTCAAAATTCCATTCCCTGACATTTTTAACCATGCTGGGAGAGAATGCGAGCCATTCTTCATTAAAAATGGTGGTTGAAATGTCATTTCTGTTCATTTCCACGTGCCAGAGGTGTTTTCCAATTTTCTCTCTCCAAACTCCACCAAAACACAAAATTGACCCTGGAATCATGTAGATAATTTCACCAGCTTTCCATTGATATAAAGAACGCAAAAAACTGAGCTCTGGATCGAAAGTTATGCCCCTTTGAAAATTTAGGGCAAAACAGGGCCAAAATGGGTTGGCGGGCCGAAAATTTGAAATTTTCCCACTTTTTGCATTTGGGAAAATTTCCCCAAAAATCTCCACCCCACCACTCTGGTGCCATGTGGCATGTTTTGATTGGTTGCGGGCCTTTCCTGCTTCTTTTTCCATCGTTTCGGCCTTTGGAAAATTTTCCAAAAATTCTCCGCCGGCTGGATGACCCGAGGACACGTGGCATGATGTGATTCACCGCGGGCATTTGCTCTAAACTTTCCCATCGCTGTTGACCATCTTCCCTGAGCTGGACATGTGGCACAACCCCATTGGATGTGGGCCTTTCATGCTCATTTTCCCTGCGGGCTTGCCTTGTGTTTTTTGCCGCCACGTGGACACGTGGCATGATTTGATTGGCTCGGGCTTTGGGGGCGGACTTCCTTTTCAAATTTTCCTTTGATTTGGCTTTGGGCAAATTTTTCTCCAACTTTCCCCCCATGCTCCACTGGCTTGAGGACATGTGGGCTTCTTTCTATTGGTTGGTGGGCCTTGGGGCCAAAATTTTCCTTTGCGCTAACCTTTGGGAAATTTTCCCACTTCTCCCCGCTGCCTTGATGACCCGACGACCTCGAGGACACGTGGCATGATCCCATTGGCTGCGGGCCTTGGGGGAAAAAAATTAACTTTTACACTTGGGTGAAAACTTGGAAAAATTCCTTTCCACCTCCAACCCCTTCGGCCTGGACACGTGGCACAATCCTATTGGATGCGGGCCTTACGGGCCGAAATTTTGAAAAATTCGTTTGTGCCAACCTTGGAAAAATTTTCCTAACTTCTCCCCTGGACACGTGGCAGCATCTTATTCACTTGGCAGGGCCCTTCAGGGAAAAATTTCTTCTTTTGAAAACCCCACCAAACACTTGGTAAAAATTCCAAAAGTTTTCCCCCGCCCCCCTTGCCACGAGGCTGACGTGGCAGCTTCTGATTGGCCGGTGGGCCTGTCTAGGGAAAATTTCCCACAAAAACTCCGCCGAGCCATAACTTCAAAAATACATGGAGTTAGGAAGAAAACTTTACCTTTCTGGAAAGCTGAGAAAGAGCTCTATCCAATGGTGCCATTTCCAGAACATTTTGAGTGCCTGAAAAGTAAAAAATTCTGACTGAGGCACAAGGAGGAAGGAATGAAGGGAGTTAGCCAAAAAATAAGCAAGGGGCTAATTTTGGAGACTCAGAGGGGTCATCTGCCTGTTGGATGAAGTTATCAGTTTCCTGAAGCAATCCATTGGGCATGGAGTCATCAAATTCTCTTCTTGGTACCCCAACTGATTAGAACAATGCAAGGAGGAAGATGGAGGTTAGAACACCACTTGATTTGGAGCAAGGCCTGCAAAACACATTTCCTGGAACAACAAGCTTGTGCCAAAGCACTTAGGGAAAGCAAAGCTAAACTACAACAAAACAATGTGCATAAGCACTTGGAGGAATGAAAACCTAAGCTAATATGTACAAGGTGGAGAATTTCCTTCAGTAGCAATGCTTCAGATGGATTCCATTGACTGGAATCTACAATTCTTCACCATCCAATGTAGACAATTGGAAGGCATTGTTGTCCTTACACTTTGTGACCATGTAGGGGCCACTCCAAATGGCATCAAATTTTGAATGCCTCCCCGGTTTTCTCTGTCTGCATCCCATTTTAACACTAGATCTCCAACTTGGAAAGATCTATCCTTGGCCTTTCTATCAAAGGTCTTCTTGATCAAAGCTTGATCCTTCTCCATTTCATGGGATGCCTGATTTCTGATTTCTTGGAGCTCCATCAATTCTGCATACCTAACCTCCATGGGCCCAAACTCCAACAACTCCAACTGCTTCATGAGTTCCAATGTTGGCAACTCAAGTGACATGGGAAAAATTGCCTCTCTTCCATAAACAAGCTTGAATGGAGAATTACCTGTAGATCTCTTGGGGGTTATCCTATCAGCCCACAAGGCTGATTTCAATTTAGTATGCCAAGACCTCTGATTTTCATCAAGAGTCCTCTTGATGATCCTTAACAAGTTCTTGTTTGTAGATTCAGCTTGGCCATTACCCTGAGGATAATAATTTGATGAAGTGCTTAGGTAGATCCCATTCTTGACAGCCCATTCAGTTACCTTGGATCCAATGAATGCCAATGCATTATCTGATATTATTGTAGCAGGTATGCCAAATCTGGTTGTTATCCCTTCATAGAAGTCTAGGATGCTAGATTCATTTGCTTCCTTGAGTGCCACTGCCTCAGTCCACTTGGTGAAGTAATCTGTTGCTGTTAGAATCCACTTGTGTCCTTGGCTTGAATTTGGGTTAATGACTCCAATGAAGTCCAAACCCCATTGCATGAATGGCTGGTCAACTGAAATTGGATGCAATGGAAGGGCGGCTAGTCTCTCCTTACCTGTGAAGAATGCACAATTCTTGCACCTCTTGATCCATGCATAACAATCACTGAAAATCTTGGGCCAATAATAGCCAGCCCTCATGATCTTGAGAGCTGTCACTCTTGGTACAAAATGACCACCAGCTGATCCACCATGGAACTCTTCCAACACTCTGTGAATCTGATTTGTACCAATGCATCTCAGCAGCACTCCATTCACATCCCTTTTGAATAAAACACCATCAACAAGGGCATATGGGACAGCCTGCAATCTGAAGTGTCTCCTTTTGGTTTTGTTCATCTCTGGAGGGCATAGGCCTATGTGTAGGAAGTGCATTATGTCTTGGGTCCAGCAAGGAGTGAGGACACCATCATTTTCTTCTTGAGTGCTTCCTTGTTCATGGTTGTCTTGCAATGCCAAAACAACCTCTTTCTCATTGCATGCTTCTGTTTGTTTGTTCAAGACCAGCTGCTCACACAATCCTTTTCCTCTGACCAACTTGGTGACTTTTATCTCAATGTCATACTCCATGACACGAGTAATCCACCCTGCTCTCTTTTCATTTAGGTCTTTATTGAGGAGGAAGTCTTTAACTCCCACATGAGAAACCAACAGTTGAACCTTGTTGTTTGAAACTAGATGCTTAAATTTCTTCAAGCTCCTAATCACTGCAAGAACATGCTTCTCAATGAAAGAATATCTCACCTCATAGTCCTCCAGGCTTTGGCTGAAGAAAGCAATTGGCTACTCATCATTGTCTTTGTTCTGCTGTACCAAAATTGCAGAAATAGTATCATCACCTCCAAATGCATAGAGGATGAAATCCTTGGAGAAATCTGGGTTAATGAGAGTTGGAGCTTGTGAGATGGCCTCTTTGATTGCTTCAAAACTTGCCTTGCCTTCTACTGTCCATTTGAAAGCTATGCTTTTCTTTAACATCTTGGTGATAGGCTTGACTAGGGCTGCAAAATTTGGGACAAACCTCTGAACAAAATTTATCCTTCCCAAGAAACTTTGAAGGGCTTTCTTGTGGCTTGGCAATGGTAGTGCTATTATGGCTTCAACTCTTTCTGGATCAATTGCTAATCCTTCTTTGGAGACAATGTGGCCAAGGAGCTTTCCTTCATGAGCTAGAAAAATACACTTTTTGGGATTCAAGGATACCCCAAATCTTCTGCACCTTTGGAACACTTGTCTCAAATGAAAGAGATGGTCTGCTGCATTTTTTGAAAAAATAGTGATATCATCTAGATATATCAGCACCATTTTGTTAATCAAATCCTTGAACGCCATGTCCATTGCCCTTTGGAATGTAGCTCCAGCGTTGGACAACCCAAATGGCATTTTTCTATATGCATAAGTCCCCCATTTGGTTGTGAAGGCTGTCTTGAACTGATCCTCTTCCTTCACCATAATCTGATTGTACCCTGAATAGCCATCAAGCAATGAAAACCTTTCAGAGCCAGCAACAACTTGTAAAATCTGCTCCATAGAAGGAAGTGGGTAATGATCCTTGAGAGATGCTCTATTCAAATCTCTGAAGTCAACACACAATCTGATTTCTCCACTCTTCTTTCTAACTGGAACCAAGTTGGCTACCCAACTAGAATGCTTGATAGGAAATATGATACTTGCCTCTATTAACTTATTCAATTCTTTTCTCATGAGGGGCTCCCTGTGTGGATTGACTGGCCTTTGTTTTTTACTGATGGGTTTAGCACTTGAGTCCAATTCAATAGTGTGTTGAGCTAACTTGGGATTGAAACCTTTCAAATCTTCATAGCTCCAAGAAAACACATCAGGGAATTCTTGACAAAGCTGTATGAACTCATACCTTTCTTGCTCAGTTGTCACTTTACCAATTTGGAGTGACTTGCCTTCTTCCACCAAGATGGGCACTGAATCTTCTCCCTTGACTTGGATGTTTGCTTTCTCCTTCCTAAACTGATCATTAGGATTGAAAATGGACTCCAAAGTGACAAGTCCCTTTGGTAGTTTGTTGGTTCTCAGCTGTACCACTTGATCACCATACTGTTGTTCTAACTTTTCCTGATTTTTAGCTGAGAACTCAGCCTCTTCTTGCAAGAAATGGATGATTTGTTGATCATTTTCAAACACTTGCCAACTTACATTGTTGTCTGGCACTGAAGGCCTTACAATCACATGAATGTTTGGTTGTACTTTGTCTTTCTTGATGCTTTCAACAACATCAAAGGCTGCTCCAACTGCTGCAAGCCTGTCAGCAGCTTGGTTCTCTTTTCTAGGGATGGACTTGATGCTAAAGCCCTCAAAATCTTCAATGAGGTCCCACACCCTATTTTTGTAGCACTTGAGCAGATCATTCTTGGTAGCATGCTGCCCCTTAACTTGGTTGACAATCAGCTCACTGTCACCAAAGACTTGCAAGTTCTTTATTCCTCTCTTGATTGACCAATGCAATCCTTGTATCAAAGCTTCATATTCAACAATGTTATTAGAACATGCAAACTGAAATCTAAAAGCTGAATAATACTTAACTCCTTGAGGTGAAACAAGCATAGCTCCCCCTCCTGCACCTTGTCTACTTCTTGATCCATCAAAGAACAACTGCCATACCTCATTGTCATCCTTGTGGTCTGGCTTGGTGATGCTAGGAATAGGCTGATTTTCTTCATGCATGCAATAGACTCCTAGCTCAGATTCTTCTATTTCTTGATAAGGATCAAAAGCATGCACCTTGCTTGCCCATTCATCAAGAGTCAAATCTGGGATGCTTCCAACCTTGGTGTCAGCTTCATCAGTGCTTGGATAATCCTCTTGATCAAACGCTGAACAATTGGTATTGATTTGGCTTGGAGTGTGAGGCTCAATGTGAAAGTTTGCAATAGGCTCAGATCTGATTGTGGCTTTGGTTCCATATCTTGTTCTGAACAACATGTGTGACCAATCAGTAGATAAGTAACCTCCAATCTTAGCTGTGAAATCCCTTGACAAACATAGGGCAAAGAGTGGTGGAAGATCTATCACTGAGACATCTTGCAAAACAACAACGTTGGGGCATGCATGCAAAGTAAGACTCAAGTTTTTAATCACTCCTACTGTTGTCACTACTGTCCCATCCAATTGCACTACCCCTTTGGATATGACTTCATATTGAAGCCCCAACTGATCAGCTATTTGCTTGGGCATTACTGAACTACTTGCCCTGGAATCAATCATGCAATTGTGTACTAATTGGTTTCCAATGATCAATGAAACATAGAATGGAGGGGGCTTCAACATTTTACCTTGTTGTCCTCCATGATTCCCTTCAGGCTGGGCAGCATTTGTGAGTACCTTCTCTTGCATTTGGACCTGTTGATTTGAAGTTGACCAGTCCTTCATGGCAGCTTGTAGCAAATCTCTTTGACCTGGGATGGATAGTGATCCCCACATTGATATGTTTACATTTGTCTTCTTCATCTGATCAATGATGTTGAATGGAGATAAAACATCTCTCTACTGTCCTTTGGCCTACACATTCATTCCTTGCACATGGGCAGCAAAAACTGGCATCTGAGTTGGTTTAGGAGCTGGTTTGGGTGGTCCTTGCATGCTTGGAACTGCATTTTGTTTGCCAACAGTTTGTGGAGTGGTAGAAGGTTGTGGATTACTTGGAGCCAATGGCTGTCCTTCACCCAAATTTCTCCTTTTTGACCTTGTGTTGGCTGCAACACTTTGAGAGATTGTTTGATTCATGCCACAAAAGTCTTCTGCCTGCCAGTTTACAAGTGTGGTATCATTTGGAGCTGATTGTTGCTGGGATGTTTCTTGTTGTTGGTTATTTCCTTGACTCCCTTCACCCTCCACACCAGTTGTTGTTACCATTAAAGCTTGATTTAGAGCACCATTGAAGCACATAGACTGGTTGTGAGGTTCATTGCATGGGAAACACCAATCATACTCTTGAGCTATGTTGTTTTGTACTGGCACTAGTGCTTTAGAGGCAGATGTAGCATTGGGATTATAGGGCTGAAATGGTCTGTTGGCAGGAGGCCTTGCTTGATTTTGATTTGCAGCTGGATTGGGTGGTCTTTGTGGCTGATATGGCTGCCTGTTAGGCTGAGCTTGAGGCTGATAAGAAGGTCTAAAACTTTGGGCTTGCTGCCTCTTGAGTGTAACCAGCTCATTACCTAAATTTTGCAATTGCTTCATGACTTCTTGAAGTTCATTTGAGGCACTAGAAGATGAAGTAGAAGCTTCACTTGAATTCTGATTTCTAGGAGTGGGAATAGGAGCTAAAATAGGTGCTTGACTAGTGCTTGGACTCTCTAAATTTGGATACAATGGCATTGGAGGCCTAGGAGCTAGCTTACCAGCTTGAATCAGACAATTTTCAGCTCTAATGGCAATGCTATAAGCAGCAGGGATAGTTGTGCCTCCCATGGATTGAATTAACATAGAAATATCAGAATTTAAAGCTTTAAGGTAATATAGAAAAGCACCTTCTACTGTTGGCCTTACTGCCATTGGAATTCTCTCCCAAGTCCTTTGAAATCTGAAGTTGAAGTCAGTCAGCTGCTCATTGGGAGCTCTCTTGATAGTTGTCAATTGTTCCAAAAGGGACAAGTTATCTCCCTTTTCTCCAAACTGCTCATGGAGGGCTATACATAACTGGTTCCAATTTTGGATAGAGCCTGAAGCAAGGCTCCTGAACCATTGCAAAGCTTTCCCTTTGAATGAAGATGCCAGCAGTTTGACAGCAACTTGCATCTCATCAATCTCATGGATTGCACAAATATTAGCAATATCCTTGACATGATCACCAGGAGTGGTCTGATTCTCTCCAGTAAAGTATGGAATGTTCTTCAGTGCTGCAACTGGGATTGGATTTTGTGCATTGAGAGCAAGTGGGCTGCTGCCAGTGAAATTGACATATGGGTTGTGTTGTGCCATTCTGATTGGCCTTAGAACCCTTGTTGATTGGATGAAAGGTCTACCAGGTGGAGGAGTTGATAGAGTTCTGTTTGGTGGAGATGGAGACCTTTGAATTCTCCTCCCTCTTTGTCTTCTTCTTGGAGATAATTGCAGATACTCAAACAATACTTCTTCTTCTCCAACTCTTGACCTTGTGGTGATTCTTCTCATGAGTTTTCAGGTCTGGACTGCTAAAACCAGTTGATTCTTCTTCCTTGGAGTCGCCAGATGTGCAATTCAGGGCTCTTTTAAGCAAGAAACTTGCAACAAATGCACATCAATTTTGTTGCAATGAAGATGAAGACCTCTAAGGTCCCACCGGGCATGCCAAAACTGTTAGTGCAAATCAGCAGCACCCTCTGGATGTTCTATCAGATTTCTAGTTTGACATTTTAGCATCCAGTGTGATTGCACAACATTGAATCTTTTCCCCAAGTGTGGGACTTGTAAAAAGTGGGAAAACAATCTCCAGATTAGAGGTTGGTTCCTCAACTCCTCTGTTCAAGTGTGCATAACATTCTGTGCAGAGGGTTTACCTATAACTTAATCAAACTTTGCCAAGGAGACAGGGTTGAGAAAATGTAAAAAAAATAAACCTAGTCTAAATAAGGTGATGCACCAAAGGAGTATTAGACACCTGTTGCTGCAAAACATACACAATCCATAAGAAAATATACACAAAACATGCACAAATTTCCAAAATGTAATGAAAGATCAGGAAACAATGATAAACATATGAAAGGATTGAGAAAATTTTAATCACAGAGCATACATTATCATTCCAGGTCCAATACAGTGCATTACAATGACCAAGAGGCAAAAAGAGATGTTGTATTTGCATGAAAAGGTAAAATTTCCACAAATCTACCTGATGAGGAAGAAAAGGGAAGTTGCAGAGCCAAAAAATGTCTAACTATTTTTAAAAAAATAGCCCATTCTGGGTTTTACAATGTAAAAAACGAGCTCAGGAGAGAGAAAAGTGAGAAAACGTGAGAGGAGCTTCAACCACCAACCAAATGGTATTAAAACAGCATGGGCAACCCTCAAAATTCCATTCCCTGACATTTTTCACCATGCTGGGAGAGAATGCGAGCCATACTTCATTAAAAATGGTGGTTGAAATGTCATTTCTGTTGATTTCCACGTGCCAGAGGTGTTTTCCAATTTTATCTCTCCAAACTCCACCAAAACACAAAATTGACCCCAGAATCATGTAGATAATTTCACCATCTTTCCATTGATATAAAGAACACAAAAAACTGAGCTCTGGATTGAAAGTTATGCCCCTCTGAAAATTTAGGGCAAAACAGGGCCAAAATGGATTGGCGGGCCGAAAATTTGAAATTTTCCCACTTTTTGCATTTGGGAAAATTTCCCCAAAAATATCCATGCCCCACCACTCTGGTGCCACGTGGCATGTTCTAATTGGTTGTGGGCCTTTCCTGCTTCTTTTTCCATCGTTTCGGCCTTTGGAAAATTTTCCAAAAATTCTCCGCCGGCTGGATGACCCGAGGACACGTGGCATGATGTGATTCACCGTGGGCATTTGCTCTCAAATTTTCCATCACTGTTGATCATCTTCCTGAGCTGGACATGTGGCACAACCCCATTGGATGTGGGCCTTTCATCTTCATTTTTCCCTGCGGGCTTGCCTTGTGTTTTTTGCCGCCACGTGGACACGTGGCATGGTCCTATTGGCTCGGGCTTTGGGAGGCGGGACTTCCTTTCAAATTTCCTTTGATTTTGCTTTGGGAAAAATTTCCCAACTTTCCCCCCATGCTCCGCTGGTTGAGGACACGTGGGAGGTTTCTATTGGTTGTGGGCCTTGGGGCCAAAATTTTCTTTGCGCTAACCTTTGGGAAATTTTCCCAACTTCTCCCCCTGGCCACGGTTCTGAAGCTCCGACGCCCCTGAGGACACGTGGCATGATCCTATTGGCTCGGGTTTTGGGGGCAAAAATTTCTCCTTTTCAAATTTTCCAAACTTGGGTGAAAAGGCAAAATTTCCTTTCGCACCTGACATTCCTTTGGCCTAACGACACGTGGCGCAATGATCCTATTGGATGCGGGCCTTGACCAAAAAAATTTGTTTGTGCCAACCTTAGGAAATTTTCCCAACTTCTCCTCCACCCCTTTGGACACGTGGCAGCATCTTATTCATCGGCGGGCCCTCGGGGAAAATTTCCTCTTTTTGCCAAACACTTGGTAAAAATTTTCAAGTTTACCCCACCCCCGCCACTTTGAGGACACGTGGTAAAAAGCTTCTGATTGGCCTGGCGGGCCTGTCAAGGGAAAATTTCCCAAAAACTCTGCCGAGCCATAACTTCAAAAATACATGGAGTTAGGAAGAAAACTTTACCTTTCTGGAAAGCTGAGAAAGAGCTCTATCCAATGGTGCCATTTCCAGAACATTTTGAGTGCCTGAAAAGTAAAAATTCTGACTGAGGCACACAGGAGGGAGGAATGAAGGGAGTTAGCCAAAAAATAAGCAAGGGGCTTATTGAGGTTCATGAATGCAAATTCTTAAAATAGATTGAGGAAGTTGCAATAGTTGAATAAATTACTATCCATAAGTTAAAAGTAATGAATTTTAGTTGACAATAAGTTTGCATATGAGAAGGTGGTTGTACATGCAATTTTATTGCCCCCACCTTTGTAGGATTCTAGAAGTGGAGTTGAGTGAGTGACTAGGATAGTGAAGTGGAGTCCAAGAGGAGGATTAGTAGAAAATTAATCATTTATTTCTATTTTAAATAACTAATTTAATTAGCTATGAAGTGTGAGTAGAGTAATTAACCATTTAATTAAATAAATGAGGGTTTAATTAAAGTTAGCTAAATGCATAGAATTAATTTAATTAATTATAAAGAGATATAAGTATAATAGAATTAATTTAATTAATTCTAAAGGATGTGATTAGATTTAATTAATTTAAAATTTAAATGGATAAATTAAAGTATTAATTAATTCTAAAGGAATTGAAGGGGTAATATGAGGAAGGCGAAGAATCCAAGAATAGGCTAGAAATAGGTATGTATTTTTAGGGTGTCTACATTTGCCCCTTTTTAAAGTGTTATTATGAAGTAATATCATTTTAAAGATAGTAGATGCATGTAGATCAATGACAGAAACAAGGTAGATGGAAGCCTGATGGAATGAAGCATTGAGATGCCCCAGCGAGTGTGAATGTTAAGGGGGTGCCCCCTCAAGCAGATGGATGACGCAACAAAGCGGTGGACAGTCACTTGATAATAAGAAAGCAATGATTGTGAATTAAGATGGGAGGGATTGTGCTTGTAGCATGAGCTTTCATTTAGAGAGTGAAAGTTAGAGCAACCTTATTTTGTTGTTGCACAATAGAGTTGTCACCATGATTATGAAAGAATCATGATGTTTAACCCATTATGTGCATAAAACAAACACACACACAACAAACAAAAGTGAAAAAGGAAAACAAACCCAATATACACAGTAGATGTAGGCACCATGGTTATAAATGAACCAAGATGTTAACATACTACTTGTAATTGGTCCAAAGCAAAACAAGAGAAAACAAACCCAATATACACCATAAAAGTAGGCATCGTGGCTATAAATGAGCCAAGATGATAATGAAATATGTGCAATTGGTCCAGAAATAATAACAATGCAACACAACTTTGAAATAAAGACAATTAACTTTTCCCCTAATGTGTTCCACAGTGATAAGTGAGCAGATGTGAATGCCCCTAAGCAACGATATATGCAGAGGGATTGGATCGGACCAAAGAGTGGAGTAACTACTCCTCGTGACACTCTTATTGGATCTCGTTGAAGTGTAATATGAGATTGAAAAGGGTCATTGCCCCCAAGCATGGACGTTGAAAATGCATTGGAGAGAATGAGAGCCAAAATTGCCCCAAGCGAGGATATGTGCAAGGGAAATAAGTAATTTGACTTGCCCCAAGCTATGATTCTGACATGCAAGGGAAAAGAGTAGTTGTGATAGTCGTAAGATGATTGGAACGATCACTAGGGTAGGAATGAAATGTAATTTCATTGATATGTGTTGATTTGTTAGTATTTTTGAGAATTTTTGTATTTTTTTTGGTTTTTGTGATTATTTGAATTTTTTTTTGTGATTTTGTAAGTTGTGAGTTTCACATGTGTGTGTTTGAATTTTTGATATTTTGTTGACTCAATTTTATTATGGCATATGTTAATTAACACCATGATTAAAAGCATACAAAAGAAATTGTAAAACAATGACAAGATTGCAAAACAAACCCTTATGCATACAGTAATACAGATGCACCAAGATTATAGACAAACCAAGATGCTAACAAGACTACTTACACAAGATTAACATCTAACAACAACAATGTAACACAACTGATAATAATGACATGTGACTATTCCCCTAAAGTGTTCCACAATGAAGAATAGACAAATATGAATGCCCCCAAGCGATATCTTAGAAATGCAAGGGGATTGGATCGGGCCAAAGAGCGGAGTAATCTTAGATACTCCTTGTGACACCTATCGGATCCCATTGAAGTTTGATTTGTATTGGATTAAATCAGTTTTCCAGGCAAAGACGTTGAGATGCGAGGAAAAACATGAAAACCAAGTGTGCCCCAAGCGAAGTTATATTGCGAAGGGTTAATTGATTGTTTTGCCTTCGAGCATAGATATATGCCATGGGAAAGAAAAGTGGTTATTGTAAGATGATCTGGAATGATCAGTAGGAGTGCCTTCAAATAAAAACATTGTTGAACTGTGTTATGTAGTTGAGATTTTTTCAAACATTTTTTGAATGTTTTGTTTTTTGATTTTATGAATTTATATATTTGAATTTTGCAACATATTTGCAATTTTTGCATTTTTTATGAATGTTTTTTTTTTTAACATTTTGAATGATTTTTTATATTTGAATGTTTTTGTGTTTTTAAACATATTTGAATGTTTTTGGATTTTTGAACATATTTGAATGTTTTTGGATTTTTGACTCGGTAATGTCTGAACTCATGTTCAAACAATTGTAAGCATTTCATTCCATTGGCAGAATGTAGATGATATAGTGATAGGATATCTCACTCCACTCGTGACTCCACACAACTAGGAAGATGTGAGGGCTCACCACCGAGAGCCAAGAAGGACATGAGAACTAGGAGAATAGTGATATGAAAATGAAGATGAAGGATGCCAAGACACAAGGTGTAACAATGGTCCATTCGGGAAAATGTGACTCATCTCCAGTCAAGATTACCTGACTGATTCCAAGATGATTTCACTTTATAGGTTTTGACTAGACTTAGATCCATTGATGGCCTACTGATTGACAAGATCTGGTTGAAGGAATTGTTGTCTCTCTTAACATGAACAACTTCTTGGGATGTGTATGATTAAGCACTTTTGATTCAAATTTTCTGAAGGATTTATTTTGTTCGATTTTTTTTGAAATGACCCCTACATCTTGCCCCATGCCACCAGTAAGAGGCAAGGGCTCAACACCGAAGACAAAACATAGGCGAGTAAGGATACCTACCTCTTTTCCCAGTCTCACACTACTAGTAAGAAGTATGGGCTCATCACCGAAGACTGTGAAGGATGAAAGGTGTAATGATTGATATTTTTTTTGTATTTTAGATTGATTTTTCCTTGTATGTTGATATTGTGCTTGTTGGGAAGGAACATTTTTCCCCCAAATCTCATCCTCATGTGACTAGTAGGATGCAAGGGTTCAACACCGTAGACTAAGATGGATGGTCAAAAGATCCGGGTAAAGAAGTTTAGTGCTTTCTGTTAAAGAGAGAACTTGTTTGAAAGGAGTTGCCATCAGTAAGCTTCTAGACAAAACCATAGGTAAAAATATCTGGAATGGTAGAAACCATAACAGGGATGAGATACACAATGCCTAAGATGAACAATATTAACCTGTGTCGTATAGGAGAAGAATGTGGAGAGATGATGATGTCATGATTAAGATATCTGCCAATGGATGAAATAATTAAAATTGTTTGTTAGATGAATTAACCATGCAAGCAGCCTCCCTGAGTTTGGATAGTACCCATAGATAAGATGTTTTTCCTTCTACATTTTTTATTTTCGTATAGTACATTGATGATGGGTTTGATATGGATTTTCATTATCTTTTTTATGCTTTTTTATTTTTTTGAGTTTTTGTGGACTAAGGTTTGTAATGGACTTATCATCATGGAAGAAGTCCATGTTTAGGAAAGTTGAATGGTCTAATTTATGAGACTTGGGTGGATGAGGTTCAAGTCAATCAGAGTAGATAAGATGATTTTCAATCAATCTTAGATTTGATTGGTCCTGATTTATGAGACTTGGGCAGACAAGATCCAAGTCAATGGAGTGTATAGAAAGGTTGTTGATGAACCTGTGACTTTAGTCTTGATGTATGAGACTTGAGTGGACAAGGTCCAAGTCAACAGGTATGTGATTGGATAAGTTTTTGATGAGATCAAAAACCTATGTGATGTTAGAGGCAATTTGTTGATGTGGAGAATACGTTGAAATTCATATTCACCCATAAGTGGAATGATTCAAGGAGTGAAGTATTGATCCCTAGATGTGCATTTAGAGGCACCTTGTAGGCTTTATAAAGAAAATATTCGATGTTTCTTCTTTGTTTATAAACATTTTTTTGATTGTATGATTATTGATGAACGCTTCAATGTGTTGGAAATTGGTGTTGGGGATGTCAATAGTCAAAAGGTCCCATTTACCAAATGATAAGATTAGATTGTTTGACGATAGACTTACAATTATAGCTCAAAATGGTTGTGTAAGGATACCCCTAGGAATACACACCTCGTGGAGTGCACACATATATATATATATATGTCTTAACACGTAGGTATCATCGTTGATTGTTTAATAATGTTATGTAAAACATAAGAAGACTCTGCATCAGATAACAGTTGTGAAACATTATTAAATTCAAGATTGACCGTTTGAAGTATTACGGACATAGAAGATTGCATTGTTGCAAGTGCACGCAAAGCTACCAGGTCCCTCCTTTGTATTGTTTTTCAAGATGTTAGCATGTAGATACATGATGATAGATAACCAAGTGTTCATTCACATGTAAGAACTCATTACATACATTCAATTGGAAACACATGTAATAAGGAAACACACAGATCAGATAACAACTAATATCATATGCACCATGTAATCACCATATTCAGACACATCAATTACCATAATCCATCCTCCATATTCCATCATAAAAAGTATTACATAACAGAATATGAATACATAAAAATCATTACCTAGAGTCATGTTGGAACATGCACAACATCATAACCCTAACACATCACAAATCTTTCTCACATACACGAAAAATAGTACATGGTAAAACAAGGACATATATATAGATATATATAGGGGTGGGGACTTTCCCTTCACTGCCTATGCACTCTGAAAATAGACTGCATGCTCAAAATAGCCATGCGTAACAATTGCATGCTTTTACAATGGAGTTAATAATAGATTATCCTATAAATAAGACTTTCTTTAATCCTAATAATAGTTCTTTCCATGCATGACCTTTCATCTTTGCTTTATGTGTGCTTTATCCCAAAAAATAGACATTCCTTGATCACCAAGTCTCCTTGCTTTTCTCCTTTGCGTGATCCGCACTCTAACTCACTTTTTATATTTTTAGGCCGTAACTACAAAATCGGCTAAGTCCTAGAGTCATATACTTCCCTAGGTTCACCAATTCAATTGGCCCTTACACATGCACATGTGCCCCACTTATGCCTCATATTCCTTCAGTGCACTCTTGATACTTAGTGAATTTTTCAGTCCAACATTACTCCACACTAATTACATTGTCACCCTCAGAAATGAGGTTTCTTGACTTATCTCTCCAAGTATAATGAATAAAGAATGAAAATAATAAGGAATGTTACATAAAAATACAAATAAAGAAAGATTCTTCAGGGTGCACCGGTCTCCTTCCTCCTTCAACTAGCTGGTAACAAAATCTCAGGGTACTCTTTATTAATTGCGCTATCTAGCTCGTTCCACTCCATCAGCCCCTTCTTCAATATTTATGGGATTTTCCCAACTGTCTTTTCCATCTCCTTTGGAGTCATTTCTTCCCCTTTATGCTTGAGATCCCTTGTTACTCCTGCCAGTCCTAAGATCATGCCTTCCATAAAGTCCATCCTTCATGCTATCAATGAACCAAACTCCTTTATTCTTATCTCATGTGGCTCCCTTGATATCTTAAGTGCGCACTTCTTTGCAACCACAATATTTTCTCTTCTCTCCCTAAGACTTCATCCTTCTTTGTTGTGATCACTTCATTTTCCTCTTGGATTGTGTATGCCTTAAGGATTTTGTTCTGGATCTTGGTAGTTTTTCAGTGCCCAACCTGCCTTCTTCAGTTCATCCTTCAATGTTTATAACATGTCTTCATACATCCCCAATCATGCACGCTATAGTCTTCTTATTCTTTTCCTTTTCTACTGCTGGGTCTACTTGATTTTTCCTCTTGCACAGTTGACTTCTCCTTAAGTAGCAAGTGAACCAAATCTTGCAGAAAATGCAAGGTTGATGGGTATGTCTTCTATGCGTTTTTCATCAAACTCTAGTGCACCTCCAAAACTTCACTCCCAATATCTACAGTAAACTCCAAAATATCCTTCTTACGCTTACTGCTATCGCATGTGCTTCAGTAAATTGCTTGGATCTCTTTTCCTTATTCTTGTTATCTTCTAACAACATCCTCAATGTGGCTACCTTATCCAAGTTTATCATTTCCACTTCTACTACCATATTTTGTCAAGGCATTACTTGCCTACTCATCTATGAACTCTGTGAGATTCACTATGATATGGGTTTCTTGAGGTTCCTTCTTCATCCTGCACCTTATGCATGTTTCCTTGCTGATGTTAAATTTGGTTCATCCATATGTGTTTGCATCATCTAGCTCATAATCTTCCTCATGCACATGTTTACACCCTTGGGATCTATCATCTCCCAACCATATAATTATTCATGAGTGAGTGTACTCTGGAATTACACGTAGATGATCTTAGGAAGGGTCATTTACATACCAAGGTCAACATCTTCAAAAAATTCTTCTCCCATTTTCCTCTCAGACCACTTACCCTTGGGAATATGTGTCTCTGCATGCATGGAATTATACCTTCTCCCTTTTCACCTGATGCGCCCCCATGCTCACCTGATGGTTCATCCTATAATCTTCTTTTTTCTTCATTTCTCCATGTGGGGCCTTCCTCCTAGTGCTCATTGAGAATTTTTGTATTGCATTGGGTCTCTTCATCTTTGTGATCCTCTTCACCTTCCACATCGATAACCAAAGATGAATCCTTGTTGCATGCAACTTCTTCCTCTAAGTTCTTCTTCCTCACTATCACCCTTAGGCACATGAGCTTGCACCTTTTATCTTCTCTTCTTCTTGGGCTTTGTTTGATAGGAGATATCTCAGTGACCTCCTTCAATGGTTCAGAGGTGCCCAGTGCCAGTACCCTGTGTCTTATATTTTCTTCTCCTAAGATTCCTGCTCAAAGCCTTTTTTATTTCCTCGGCCTCAGGACTAATTCTCACTCTTCTTCTTCCTACCTTGGAGGAGTATCTTCACTTGGCCTCTTGATACCTGTAGTTGGTTGTCTTCTAGTGCCATGATCTAGCATGCCACTATCTTCCATCTCCTCCTCTTCATCCTTAGTCTCTTCTTCCTCTTCATCCCTAGGAGGGGTGGGCTCGTGCTCCTGTTTGGTACCAACTGTATGTTTTCCCTTTGGAAGAGTTTAAACTCATCTTTAATATACTTCTCATTCACCAATCTAGGAGTAAGGTAGAAGTATACCTTAGCTACACCAATCTTCCCTGCTGCCAAAGTCATAGAATTTATAATGATATTGTCTGATATCATGGTCTCAATGTCAGCAGACTTACCTAGATACACATATGTTTTTAGAGCGTGTGGTAGTCATAGTCAACCTTGTATGCATCAAACCTAATAACTTACGCATCTTAAAATTTATTCACTAAGGCTTGGAAGTAACTCACAATAAATGCATAAGGAAAATTGCACCATGGGATCCACTTACTAGTCTTCATGTAAAACCTTCCAATGCAGTAGTACTGGTAGAGAAAAAACTTTGATCCTTCCCATCCACTATTACAGGAAAGTTGCTCGATATGCACCATTCATGTTCAAAAGGCCTTGCGCATTCTCCTATACCATATATCTTCTAGCCTGATCTTGTAGGCACTACCCTGTGGCTCCATCACAAGTATAATTTTCAAATCACTCAGCCAATGAACTTCTTCTCTGGAAGGTACTGCCATATTTTGTCCTTAGGGCCATCTGGGACCCCAACTTCTACAAACAAAATTGATAGAAGGATCATGCCCCTAGATAATATTTTCACCCTTGTGTGCTTCCTCAATAATGCCTTTTGCTATGAATCTAACAAGGTTGTAGATAGCCCCCTCTACTATCTTCTTCGTAATGTGGAGCCATTTATTATTTACTTGGCTCCATCTCTCATGGTTATTAAACTTAGTCAAGAGATGCCTGGAAATATTAACAACAGGGTCAGTTACCTTTGATACATCCATCACGTGCCCTCCTTTATGATATTCCATCTCAATTGCAGTGGCATCCATACCTACTTCATCATCTATATCATTGGTAATTTCAATACCTAGAGCTCTATAATCCTGTAAGTCTCCCAATCAGTGGCGAGGTGATTCATACTTGACTTCTTATGAAGTAGAAGAAGTCCTCATGGAATCTTGACATCAACCATTGATATAGAATTTTTGGTTTACCAAACTATGGAAACTCATAAATTTATAAGACTCTAGCTTTCTCCAAAGTCTTGTGTCCTTCATCATCATAAATTGGTTTGTCATCTTTAGTTCAAAAGTTGGTATTTTTTTTTAATCAATTCCTTCTCTATCTGGTCCTTGTTTGCACTGGTGAGATGATTATAATTACTCACTTTTCTTTACGAACGTGGGGTTCCCAATCATGCCCCATGATTATTCCCTTAGGATACTTCATTTCTAAAAACCTTTCCTCAGGAACTCCTTCTAATTATTCCTCTATGGTTCCTTCTACTTCTTTCTCTTGTGGCTACTGTAGGTGCTATTTTTGGTGCCATTACTAACTTACACAACTTATCATTCCTTTCTACCCTTCTGCTACCTCTGTAACCTTGAACTCACGTGTGCCCTAGCTTGAAGTTTATTTTTTTCTGAAACCCTAGCTCCTCGAACCCTACTCTTCATGCCTTTTTATTGCTCTCACACTTCTCACGAAGGAGCTCCACTATGGCCGTGACAAAACTCAACTGGTTCAATGTAATTCTACTATGCAATTGCACTTTGCACCTGAATTACACTTCAATTCTCTCTTCAAGGCTTGAAAACTCAAACATGCAGAGGTAAGAATGTATTCACATACACCCCTTTTATAGATTCTGTAAAATTTTTCCGCATTAATTGCTCCTTACCTACCACCATACCCAACTTTAATTACGTCTTTTCACTTTTTCCACACTTTCCGTTACTTTCTTCCATGCTTTTAGCCATAACCTTTTGGCGTGCCCTACTACTTCTAAGACCACAGACCTCCTTTCGTGTGCCTTCATGCACAAAAGTACATAATCCTCTGCATCTCATTCCAAGTAGTTCATCATGCCGCTTCCTACCTCACGTTAAGTTACGCCATCCTTTCCTTATGTGTGGTCTTCATCTGAGTAATTTACTTTATGAGCACCACCACCTTAGCACCTATAGCACCTTATTCTTCTTTGAAATAACATCCATACATCACACTTGTACTTGTGTCATTCTTTCTAATGCACCAACCTGTATATGATTCTTTCAACACCAAAATATTTCTATTTTTTGTTCCACACACTTGCACCTGGTTCACCCCACACTAAAAATATGTGTGGTCCTCTATACATGAACTCAATAGATAGTAATCATCTCTTGCGAGCATGCACTTTTATTACCACAAAATAAGGAAATGTAAAAATGACAAAGCATAACAACAATGAAAGGAAACACATAAAAGGGAAATCTAATCTAAATGACAATACTACCTTATTAAAAACACCAAGAATATTTATTTATAGCAGGGATTCAATCTAATCCCATTGAAGTAACTGGGAAATATTGTGCCTTCTAACACCTACAACTGACATGTGCCTGATTCAAGTTTCTTGGTTACTACAAAAGGTCTCAACCAATGTACCTTCAATTTCCCTAGATGGTGCGTAAAATTGGAGGCATATATAAGGACCATATTTACAATTTAAAACATCTTGTTCTTAATGTGCCTATCATGGAATACCTTCTGTCTTGCCTTCTTAGTCTTTTGGCTCTAATGCACAATGACACGTCTCTCATCTAACTACACGAGTTTATCAGTGTGCTCTTCAATAGCTTGTTCATCATGTAGTCTACCTATACAAGCAATACACAAGGATGGTAACATGAATTCAATGGGTAGTACTTCTAACGGTCTGCGCGCCATCATTTTGTCCTGATGACATGCCTGAAAATAATCTTTCCATCAAACTCCCAAAAAATCATGCTGAATACGATGTCATGGGTGCACTACTAAATTTATCTCCTGAATTCAACACAAAGTGATATCTACTTGTCTCTTCTTTCTTACCTACACTAGACTATTTCTCAATGAATACCTCTAGATCTGGAACACCATGCCTAATGGCTAGGTGGGTTAAGATCTACGGTTCTCATTCTCTCATCTGACGGGCTCTCATATGAAGTTGAAGGGGATTCTCTATTGTGCTTGCTTAAAGTTGGGAGAGCCTGATGATGCATCTCCTCATCTTCCACGAGAGCTATAAACCCTTCACGATCCATCATCCTCCTCAACTCTAGCAATTCCTGAATCTCCCATTCACGTGTCCTATCCCTCTCTCGCACTTCATTAAACATGAGTTGTATTTCCTCCCTCTACCTTTCTACCACCATGTCCGTTATCTTTCTCCACACCTACTCCTACCCCTACACGCGGTGGGAGTTTAGCTAGCCATGGGTAAGTGCTCTAAATCCAGTTCTATTATCAAAATTTTGATCGATAATGGTATATCACACAAGTATGATCCTATGGGATCACATAATAATCTTAACTCAACTTCCTCTAGACATAAATAAGTAGAAATAACATACTGCAATGTATAACTATGCAATACTCCAACCCACCATAGCTTTAGTCCACTCCACATCAGTATTAGCAAGAGTATGGTAATCCTTTTACATCTAAAGTCTCGTTCTATATCCCCAACACTTCCCTAATGCATATGTTACTAGCCACTCATACAATTATACTGGAAAGAAGCTTAAGAATGTCTCATAGAGCTCATGATAAAGATTATCTTCCACCCAACGATGTGCATTAAAATCAGGTCTAGTGCTATATCTATGTGCAAACTGATCCTGATCGTTTTGTACCCAACTTTTAGTGCTCTCTAAAGTTAATCAATACGCCATTTGTAAGCAACATCTTGGAGAATGACTTGAAAAGAGGTCTCGAAAATGGGACCAAAATGTAGTCTCTTTATTTCACTTAACTTTTATGTGCATTGACACCTCATTCAGATAGATTTGAATGCTCACCTGAAGCACACGAAGCTACATGTTCCCTCCTTTGTGTTTTTTTTCAAGATGTTAGCATGTAAATACATGATGATAAATTTTTGGCATGTGTGTGCATCACTCCCTATGAGATTCATGACATGGAATAACTACCTCTTGTAGATCCTAACTCTGACAATTGTAGCAGAGACTAACACCTATGGGTTTTGGTCTAACGACAATCATGGTCCAACAAATGGTATCAGAGTGATAGGTATCGAGTTTGAAACTCACTCAGGTAATGCTGAGGGGGAGATTGTTTACAGATGTGTGCAACGCTCCCCACAAGTTTCGTGACATGGACTAAACGCCTATCATAGATCCTAACTCTGGCGATTGTAGTGGAGATTAACAAATATGGGTTTTGGTCTAATGACAATCATGGCCCAACATAAAAAACCAAGTGTTCATTCATATGTAAAAACTCATTGCATACATTCAATTGGAAACACATATATTAAGGAAACACACATATTAGTTAACAACTAATATCATATGCATCATGTAATCACTATAATCAGATACATTAATGACCGTAATCCATCCTCCATATTCTGTCATAACAAAGTATTAAATAATAGAAGCTGAATACATAACAATAATTACCATAGAGTTATACACGTAAGAACATTAGAGCAACAAAATCCTAACACATGACATATCTGTCCTCACATACACAGTTGTCTTGTACATGATACCGAAAAAAATGACATACTCCAGATATATATAGGGGTGGGGTCTTGACCTTCACTGCCTATGCACTCTCAAAATAGGCTTCTTGCCCAAAATAGCCATCCATTAACAATTACATGTTTTTACAATGGAGATAATAATAGATTATCCTATAAATAAGACTTACTTTAACCCTAATAATAGCTTGTTCCATGCATGACCTTTCATCTTTGCTTTTTGTGTGCTTTATCTAAAAAAATAGACGTTCCCTTATCACCAAGTCTCCTTATTTTTCTCCTTTACGTGATCCGCACTCCAACTCACTTTTTTATATTTTTATTCTGTAATTACAAAATTGGCTAAGTCTTGGGTTTAGAATTGCTAGGACTTTACCACTTTAACTAGCTCTTTGTGTGTGGTCTGTGCGCTTGCCATACTTAACAACTTTGTTAATCTAATAAGATGTCAGGCATAAGATCTATCATTGAAAGGATATAATCAAACTCAAGAATGCTTGATGATTGACCCCATTCTTTAGAGTCTTCATTTATGTCATGGATTGGAAAGGATTCTTGTATCATGTTCAAGTTAGCATTCGATGTTTGAAGATAGTTGTCTGAAACACTTTCAATTTCTGATTGCACTAATAGAAGAGCATTTAGAGGAGAGATTGATTGGTTTTGGTTTTTTTGGTGAAATAATTTGTCAATATGGAAAATTAGGTGTTTCCACCAATGCTCACGGGACTAGGTCCCTCTGCATTAAATAGGTAAACTCCCATTTATTGAACGTAAACTAATTTAATCCTATCTAAGTGTTGCAAGGTGTCCAAATAGGATGGAGATCACAAAAGAATATTTCACTTAACCCATGTCAAAGTGCTTGTATGGGGTACAAGGGAGGAATTTGTAGTGATGACGGATTAGGAGACGCAAGGTTATCGTTGTGAGTAGAAAAGTATATAATTCACACCCAATAACCAAAGCATTTCAACATTCAATTGGAGGAAAACAATAATGCATTTAGTAAGACTAACAAACTAGAGACACATAGTTCTTCAAGTTAATCTATCAAAGACACAAAGTTCCTTCTTGACCACTATATTTGCAAAGTTGTAGAAAAAAAGAGAGTAGAGGAAAACATGAGAAAAGAAACGGAAGAATGTAGCTTTTATTCCTTGTGTAGTGATGAAATACAAAGCATCAATCAATCTACCACAATTCACAATTGCTACCAAGAACAAAAATTCAGGATTTCAGGATCCTTTGGAATGGAGAAGCCATCCCAATTTATAGCCTTGTGAATTGACCTTTCATTTTCCCTCCACATGATTATTCATAGTCATATTCGACTTGTGACATTTTAATTTCCCCTGTAAGAGAAAACTTTAGTATCTCTCTTATAATGTTGAGATAATGATTTTACAAATTACAAATATTGTCACTTAAGTGATTAAGACAAAACACAATGATTGTGTATAATGAAAAATTAGAAGAAATGGAGAGAAGAGAATGAAGGAAATGGATTAATTGATTTTTTGAAGAAGCTCCCTCTGAGGAAGAACTTTCTAATGACGATCACAATATCCTCCTTTTGCATGATGCACATGCACCTCGAGTTACCGAATGGGTGTTTAGAAACACTATTGAGAGATCCCCAGATGTGAGTTCAAGATGACCACATGTATTGCTCATCATAATCCTCTTGATGCTTGATTGATCAACTCCCTTAGATCACTGAGCTCACTCTAACCATCTCATCGAGCTTGCAAAATCTCATTTGGTTTACTAACTCATTTCATTGTAATTCAACTAGATCACCCAACTTGCTTGACCTGACTCACTTACATAGGCTCTTCATTAAAAAGGATGAGTTCTTGACTAGATCATTGTTGTAACCATCCCATCTCCAACTCACTTCAGCCAACTTGGCTCAACTAAACTTACCTCAATCCACAAAATTATCTAACCAGCTCATGGTGTAGGGGTCAATACCAAATTTGCTTGTCTTGAAATTTGAAATGTATCTTCCTTTGTTGAAGGGTTATCATTCACAATGTTTGGTCCAAGTTCTCAAGAAATCAACTTGCTAAAAATCACACCAACCCCTTCTTGAGGATCAATAGCTGAGATACTGTGCACCTTGTTAGGCTCTAAAATCTTAAGTCCTTCTTGCAATAGGATTTACATGCAAATTTTATACACCTTAGCCTATGTTTTTAACCCTTGATGTCTATGAAGACCTAATGCATGCTTTGTATGAAAGACAAACCATTAAAGAGCTTCCTAGATCACAGATGATCAAAAGTGATCACTTTGTGATCACTGAACCAATGTATAATAGATGTGTAAGACCTCTATATTCACCTGCATGACTGTCCAAAGCTACAAAATCCATTAATAAGGTCTCTAACATACATACCTTTTGATCTCTCTTTGCTTGCACTTACCTCACATGGAGAAATGGTGTCACAAGACCTCTACAACCTATTGGAATATGTTTAAAGCACTAAAATAAATCTTAGAATCCTTGTGACTGTTCAAACAATTGTCTTCAACTATGCAACCTTAAAACTCTGCCCCAAGGGTTCTTAAGATCCTTATTTGCCTACTTCAAGACCATATATGCAAGGGCATGGTTTTATAACATGATTAACTATTATCTAGGCTTAATTCACCTTAGCCAAGGTGTCTAAGACCCTTGATATACTATTCTAGGGAAAGTTTTGTCAATTCACCTTTCTTGTAACTCCCCCACTGTGAATTATATTGGCTTTACAAGTCCTACAATCATGTTTTACAAAAAATGAAGGTAATATAATTGAAGGATTATCCCTAGAAGTACTCAAACATATTATTCATACCTGGATGGTGTCCTCTAAGCCTTCATGCATTGGTTCTTAGCTCAAATTCTTCAATTTACCTTTTGTAACCTCTTCCAATGACTTGAAACAGTCACACAAACTCTGCACAGTCTGATTTCTTTATAGCTGATGGCATTTACTTTGTTCCTATGCCCATAAGATCATTCAAACATGTGCATCATACCTCCTTCAACCTCTCATATCAACCTAGGTTCATGATTCATCTAATTATGATTGAAAGCTTGACTGCTACCTTCAATTTTGTGCACTGTACATTTATTGTTTTAGGTCAAAAACACAATAATATAGATCTCAGGCTACACACAACCAATCTCCTCGAGGTTTGGATAATTGATAGGTCATACCAAGATAGACATATCTTTAAAGTTTCAAACAATTTCATATGTTCCATAAAAATATATATGCTGCCCTAGTTCAGGCCTGAGAAGACAAATTTTGCAAATACAATCAAATCACACATTTTCAAACCTTATAAAAATTATGTGAGTGATCCTTGTTACTTGTAGATTCTCTCCATCTTACCAGTCAAGATATTTTCACCATTTAAAAGGTATTGAGGGTTTTATACCCACTGTCCAGATAGGGTTCTCAACACAGTCCCTTAAGAAACATGTAATTTCATTCAATAGATCTAAATCACACCTTCCTAGACATTTTTCAAGCATCATTATTCATTATCCAACTTTTTCAACCTCTTTCTACGTTGAATTCCTTCGAGTCACCTATGAATAGGTGTGAATTTGCTTAGTAAAGACTCATAACAAGCTCCTAAACTGACTCAACTTCTTCCTATGAAGGCTCAACAACCTCTTTTACATGGATATCAGATAAATATCACCTAAAAACTCTTCTAGGTCATACATGACAACTATCACATGATGGCATGGTTTCATAGCCTTATATGACTTGTAATAACAACTAATTCAACTTTTACAAGTACTTATTGTCCTTTTACAAACACATGCATTTTTCCATCATTTTTGACTCTAACACACCTAGACTAATGGTCATATGACATTATTGTGCTTTGGACCTTGATGCTCCTAGATTAGAGTGCCCTTGAGAGAAAAAATTGAGCTCCTACTCAAATAGTTTGTCTTCTTTCTTGTTTACCAGTTCATCCTCATTGCCTTTGCTTATATAGTTTGTCTTCTACAATTGTCCTTGCATTTTTTCTTCTTAACTTTGTTCCTCTTGTTTGATTTTTGCTTTGTCCTCTTCTTCATGGTCTTTATTTTTAAGTTTTCCTCTTGTAGTTTTTCTATCTCCTCCACTATGAAGGTTAACTCTACCTTATGTCCATCATTTCTGGTAGTCACAGCCTCTAGATCACTAGTAAGAATGAGCTCACAAGACTTAATAGTCTTCTCCACTTATTTTATCAACTATTCTCTCTCTCTTTCATGTTTGGCCTATTGGTAGGCTTGCTTCACCTTAGGAATGAAGTGAAAGTCTTCAAAATTGATGTTATTCTCCTTTACATGCTATGAGGGTTAACATACTTCCTCATTTGAAATCTGATTGTCTTCTACCACCTCTTCACTTGTCTTGTATTCATGTCTGTCTGCATAAGCCTCCTTAGCTATGGATTCCTCCAAGTATTTCAGTTCTTCTTGCAGATTCTCCATCCTTATGTACTAAAAATCATACTTTTGTGCTTCTTCACCTTCAAATGCCTCAACTTGGTATTCTTCTTTTATGGTTTGTGTACTTGCAAACACCCACTCAGAGAAACAGTCTAAAGTAAACTTTTGAGTCTCTCTGGTCTCCATGGATCCCTCCTCCTTATTTAACCTCTTCTCTTCCTTTTTTCATTTCTTGCAACTCCTCATGTTGCTCTTTTCCTGACAACATTTCCTCTCTCTCCTTCTTCTTCTTCTACTCAACTGCTCTCCTTCTTCTTCTCACAATTTCCTGTATAGGCCATTTAACAACCTTCCTCATGTGAAGGTTCCATCCTTGCAATTTGAAAATTTCACTCTCTTGCACCTGATGCATCATCCTTTCCAAGTCCTTCATAATGGACTCAATCTCTTCCTGGAGCTTAGACTACCTCTGCTTCTCATTCTCTCTATTATTTTGCCTCTTTGAAGTCATCTATGCAAACAACCTTGCAACTTACATAATGATGATCAGATAGATATATTTAAATGCTTTCAAAAATCCTCTAAATAAAGCTCAACTCTGATACCAAATGGTGTAGGGGTCAGTACCAAATTTGTTTGTCTTGAACTTTGAAGCGTATCTTCCTTTGTTGAAGGGTTATCATTCACAGTGTTTAGTCCAAGTTCTCAAGAACTCAATCTTCTCAAACTCACACCACCTCCTACTTGAGGATCAATAGTTGAGGTACTATGCACTTTGTTAGGCTCCAAACACCTTAAGTCCTCACTGCAATAGGATTTGCATGCAACTTCTATACACCTTAGCCTATGATTTTAACCCTTGATGTCTATGGAGACCTAATGCATGATTTACATGAAATAGAAACCATCTTGATATCCTAGATCAGAGATGATCACTTTGTGATCACTGAACCAATGTATAATAGATGTGTAAGACCTCTATATTCACCTGCATGACTGTCCCAAGCTACAAAATCCACTAGTAAGGTCTCTAACATACATACTTTTTGATCTCTCTTTGCTTGCACTTACCTCACATGGAGAAATGGTGTCATAAGACCTCTGTAACCTATTGGAATATGAAATAAATCTTAGACTCCTTATGAATGTTCAAATAATGTTCTTCAACTATGCAACCTCAAAACTTTGCCCCAAGGGTTCTCAAGATCCTTATTTTCATAATTCAAGACCATATATGCAAGGGCATGGTTTTATAACATGATTAAATGTTATCTAGACTTAATTCACCTTAGCCAAGGTGTCAAAGACCCGTTATATACTATTCTAGGGAAATTTTTTTCAATTCACCTTTCTTGTAACTCCCACACTGTGAATTATATTGGTTTTACAAGTCCTACAGTCATGTTTTACAAAAAATGAAGACAATATCATTGAAGGATTTTCCCTAGAAGTACTCAAACGTATTATTCATACCTAGATGGTGTCCTCCAAGCTTTCATGCATTGGTTCTTAGGTCAAATTCTCCAATTTACCTTTTGTAACCTCTTCTAATGATTTGAAGCAGTCACACAAACTCTGCACAATCTGATTTCTTTATAGATGATGGCATTTCCTTTGTTCCTATGCCCATAAGATCATTTAGACATGTGCATCATACCTCCTTCCACCTCTCATATCAACCTAAGTTCATGATTCATCTAATTATGATTGAAAGCTTGACTGTTACCTTCAATTTTGTGCACTGTACATTCATTGTTTTAGTTTGAAAACACAATCATATAGATCTCAGACTACACACAACCACTCTCGTTGAGGTTTGGATGATTTATAGGTCATACCAAGATAAAAATAGCTTGAAAGTTTCAAACAATTTCATATGTTCCATAAAAAAATATACGCTGCCCTAGTTCAGGCCCGAGAAGAGACATTTTATAAATACAATCAAATTACAATTTAAAACCTTATAAAAATTATGTGAGTGATCCTTGTTACTTGTAGATCCTCTCCATCTTACCAGTCAAGATATTTACACCATTTAAAAGGTATTGCGGGTTTTATACCCACTGTCCAAATAGGGTTCTCAACACAGTCCCTTAAGAAACATGTAATTTCATTCAATAGATCTAAATCACACCTTCCTAGACATTTTGCAAGCATCATTATTCCTTATCCAACTTCTTCAACCTCTGTTTACATTGAATTCCTTCTAGTCACCTATGAATAGGTGTGCATTTTCCAAGTAAAGACTCCTAACAAGCTCCTAAACTGACTCAACTTCTTCCTATAAAGGCTCAACAACCTCCTTTACATGGAAATAAGATAAATATCACCTAATACAATCTTCTAGGTCATACATGACAACTATCACATGATGACATGGATTTCATAGCCTTATATGATTTGTAATAACAACTAATTCAACTTTTACAAGTACTTATTGTCCTTTTACAAACACATAGGCATTTTTACAATATTTTGACTCTAACACACCTAGATTAATGGTCATATGACATTATTGTGCTTTGGACCTTGATGTTCCTGAATCAACTCAGTTCAACTCAACTCACTAAGTCATCTGAATATTTTCCAGTTACTATGTGATCTGGACTTTCCTTTATTATGCTTCATCATGTTCTTAGGCACAACTAAGATCAAAAGACGCTTCCAAGACCCTTATGGAGGATTCATTTATTTTTTTGAGAGATGATATCATAATATGACCCTGTAGAGATTCCAAAAAGTGGAAAGATGAGTGAAAACAGAGCCATCTGTAACTTTCTGCATCCAAAATGGAGACTTTCTATTTTTAGCAGGTAGGACCAGGACCTGCTATTTTGAGGCATATCACCTATTTTGCTCAAATATGACCTTCTAAACCTTCTGTCACACTCCATTATCTTTCATTGATGATGCATTGCTATTTTAACAACTTTCTATTTTTAGCAAGTTACTTTTTCTAGACCTGTTATTTTGGGAAAATTGTCAATTTTTCCATGCCTTCCATTTTGCACCATTTCTGACTGTTCTGGGTGATCTGAACTTGAAATATTGAGTGAATTAATATTTTTAGTATGCAAAGGGGAATCATACTGAGAAAAAATTAGTCCTTGATATCTCAAATAATAAGCAACTTCATTGCGCAAAAACTAGTTTCAACAAAACTAGATTTTTCGAAGATCCTTCCCTCCAAATTTTAGACGATTTCACCTGCCAGATATTTGGGAAATAGAATTATTTGAGGAGGGAATAATATGATGAAAAACATATCCTCCATATCCCTAAAAAATAGGGACTTCATGGCACGAAAACTAGTTCACGTGAAACTAGATTTTTCAAGGATCGTTTCCTCCAATTTTTGTGTGATTCCGCCCACTGGAACCTCGGGAAGTGAAGCTGAGCCTCATTTTCCTTTTTTGCTGCATCATGTAGAGATTAATTATTGGAGGCTTGAAGATTTTTTAGGTGCAAAAATGGAGGATGAATGAATAATTCCAAATAGTTAGTCAAAAAATGAGTTTTCATGACCTTTTTGCCTTCCCAGCTAATTGCAACTTGACTATGGGCGAGAGAAAGCATGGTGGGTCAAAATATGGTTTGTCACTTCATGGTTGGGGAACCTTAGGAATTGAATTTTCCTTATCCTACTTTCCCCACTATCCAAGAGAGTTGGGAAAGTAAAATGTGCACCCCTTCCCAAGGCCTGACAAGTGGCAGGATGTGGTTGGTGAGCATGGAGGATGAGAGAGAAAGGTTATAAGCACCTAGGGGAGAAAAATTTGAGGTCATATGAAGAACATGAGAACTAGATAGGGGTGGGGTGATTTTTTTTTTTGTCCCAACTGTCCTAGAAATTGGGACAATTGGGGTAGAAAAATTCAGCCAAGGGTAGGAAGGTCAATACTTAGCCAATTTTGCATACTTGGATCCTTTATCACCTTGTTAGAGAGGAACAAGGTCATATGAGGGTCAATGGGCTTCAATTTAGGGGTAGGGAAAATTTTTTTGTCCCTACTATCCCTACTGTCCCTAATTTCCCCACTTTCCCAGACGGTTGGATAGTTGGGACAGTCAGGACAGTCTGGACACCAAAATGTGCCAGCCATGTAACTGTGAATTTGACTAAGTCCTGAAATGATGAAACCAACTTTCCCGAAGTTATAGGATGTCTTTTTGGGAAAAATTTTATATCAATTTGACTCCCAAGACCATTTTAAGATCAATGGGATGGTTTTAAAGACTTGATTATTCCTCCTCTAAAAAATTATGTTTTTCATTGGGACCGCAAGGTGAGTCTACTGAGATTGGTCTACACAGAGAAATATCTTAGGTCTTGTGAAAGATGTGAAAACTCCATCATGTAGAGGATTCTTTAATATTTTTGATGGTATCTTGTTTTCCTCTTGAATCATCCTAGAGCTCCCAGAATATTCCTATTGAAGTTCAAGTGTTTTTTTCCACTACAAGCTCCTTAAGCCTCCAAAACCCACTTTCACTGTTTTTTTTCCAAAACTTCTGAAACTTTCCCAAATTCCTAAAACTCCATTGCATTTAAAACTATTCAATAACATATTCATATGTTTAGGGCTTCTTGATCAATCCTAGAGGATGCACACCTATCTAGAAAGGCTAAGAATAACCTTTCTAGGCTTAGTAGAAATTTCACTCTTTTGAAACATTACATTGAATGGACATGAGTGACCTCATGAACACATTTTAAAACTTGGGAATATGTACAATCACATATGAATATTTTCAAGGATAGGAGGGGACATGACACAAAGGAAGGATGATCCAAAGAGGGTTTCAGGAGGGGCTTTGAGCAAATTTTGACACTTGGGTCCATTGTCATGCTTGAAAATTTGAAATTTTCATGTTGCACATTTGCATGAAAACAACTGGCTCTAGCTTGGGGACTTGTTCTGGATCAAATGAAGTGAGGAAAGGATAAACCTGAACTCTAGAATCTCAATACACATTTTGGATCAGTTCCTTATCCATTGGGCTTTATAGAGTCACCACAGAGATATACAACACAACTTCCTTTATTGAAACACACACACAATAAGAAACAAACACACAAGATGAGAAGGGAAAACAATGAGAAAGGAAACACACAACACAAGGGAAACAAAAAAACAAAAAAAGGAAATAAAATAAAAGGAAAAACCTAAATCACCTATGTACATGTGGGGGACAACCCACTTTCATTGAAGCATGAATTTGGACTGAGTGCTTACCCATAAATGGGTATCACTGAATGCCTTTCTTCCACAAATCCATTGATAGGTTCACTGAAGTATGAACCTCTCCTCATCTTCTTGATAAATCTAGCATGATTTCTAGTGCAATTGATGATCCACCTATTCAATTCATTGCCTCTGTCGCTTTCGAACTTTCTTTCTGGCCTCTCCTTGATTCTCATGTTCATTCCATTTGCTGATTTTTCGTCGCTGCCATGAAGATGATTCTTGATTATACTTGACTTATCATTTTCATACCATGAAATTTGTTCTTGATTGTGCATATTCTTCATGACCACCACTTCCTAAGGTTGATTCTCGACATATGTTTCAGAAACCTTATCATTATCACTAGCCTCTTTATTTTCTCAGTTTCTTAGTTGGATCAAGAAGTCATCTTTCTCATGTTGTGGATCTTTCACTATATGCTTCCATATATAGTGTGGCATGTGCATTACATCATCATCTTGGAAATAAAATGAACTCAAGATTGGGCATGCAACATGGAAATTTCATCTTCTTCTTTTGTCCATTTTGGGCTTTTCAACATCATTCTTACTGAGGGCATCCTTCTCTTGGGAAAAGCGAGCAATGAAAGGTTGAAGTTTATTGCAAATGTTTCCATTTTGAACAAAATCAACCTTAAGACCAAGAAACATTCCATCTCTCCATTTTTCATCAAGAATGTTTCCATCCTCATGAAAAGGGAATGAGGACAACATTGGAGCTGGAATGTTGTCATTTGTTTTCCCAATCTTGATCACCAAGAACCAAGAAATCCATTTCCGTGATGAAATCATCATCTCCTTGAATAGTTTCACATTTAAGAGGTAGAAACATGTTTCCATTTTCACATTTCTTGTCATCTTCTTCCAATGAGAAAGAGAAGTCTTTCAAGTTCACCAACATACTCATCACATGGAAACTCATATTGAGCCTCAAGAACATGATCAGAAACATTGAAGTTACCTGTCAAGAATTTGTTGAGCATTACTCCTTGATCTATGTTTCTCATCACTTCAATATTGCTTTGTTGTAAGTCAAGGTCCTCATCACCATCATCAACATCCAATAGAGAAACTTCATTTATGCTCTCATCCCATGAGAAGTACACACTCTCAAAATCTGATTTCATCAAACCATCATGATTTTATTTGATCATCCATGATGCTTGGACATTCCTCCACCAACATGGGAAGCTCAAGATCATCCTCAAAGGTCATGAAAAAGTTACAAGATTTAGAATTTTGACATGGGATATTTGTTGTGTTGGGTCCTAGTTTTTGCACAGTATACTTCATTTTTTTGATGGGAAGTAGTTTCTTTGTTTTACCATTGATTAGGATGGTGGCATGTGACCAATCCAGCTACATATCTCCTCTGACATATTGACATAAGATTTGGCCCAAAAACATACCGTAAAAGGTAGGCATGTCTGCTACAAGGATTCTCATTATGATTTTCTTATCAGGAAAATCTGCCAATGTTACCTCGGCATCCTTGATCTGACCCATAAGGGGAACTTCTTTCATTTCCATGGAGAGACATTGGCTAGAGGTAGGGGAAAGGGAGAGGCTGAGGGATTTAGAAACTTTTGTAGGCATGACATTCTCAAAGGCACCAGAGTCAATGATGTAATTGTTTAGTTTATACCCATTGACAAGAAAGGCTATGTAGAAAGGCTCTACCTTCCTAGAAGTAGAGGGTGTAGAGGAAAGAAGTTTAGAGAGGGAGTGGATTGAGATGCATGAGGTGGTTCTTTAGTGGTGAATCTTTATGACATGAAAAAAGGCTACTTCCTTTGATATGTTGAACAAGTTTCTCAAGTTTCTTGGGATGAGTTCTCAAGTACTCAAATTTGGAAATTTGGACTTTGGATTTTTTGAAATGGTCAATGATATCAAATGATGAAGAGGAGGTGGTAGGAACATCAGGGGTTGTGGAATATTTGACATAGATGTTCTTAGGATTTGTAGAAATTGATTTTTCAAAGAAAGTTGAAGGAGACTTACTTGAAGAGGTAGAAGGATTCTTGGTTGGAGTGATTTCATGCTTCTTCTCAGCTGACCCTGCTGAAGCAGACTTTGATGATCCTCCTTTCATTTTTTTTTTCTTAGAGTTTCCATTTGAGGATTCAATTTCTTATCTTGGGTAGTAGAAGAAGGGCCTTCTTTCTCCTTTTGTGATCAAGTGAACACCACATATGAGTAACTATCTGTGGATTCTTCATCATCAAGTGTGCATTCACAAAAAATGATCTGAGCACATTCTTCTTCTCCTTCATCTTCAACTTTTGATTCAAAAATATCTCCATCTTCATTGATCTCACATATTGCATTGACTGGTGGAGCCTCCAAGGCAAGCCTTTGGGGTGCTCCTGCAATCTGGTTCCTGTTCTGGTTTGGATGAGGTGTTCATTGAGAAACCTCCCTTTTCAGCATTGTCAATTCATTTTCCAACTTCTGCAACATTGGATCAATTCTCTCATCTTTGGAACCCTGGGACCTATCCTTCATTGAAGGATTCTTGATCTTTTCTTGACAAGATGAGGTCATATTCCACCTCAACCATAATTTCTTGAGCATTATCCAAGTCTCTTGGTTGAACTCTCCACAATATGAAGCTTACTTCAGGAAATTGAGCATTCACAAAGAACATCTTCAAGTTATCTGCAGTGGGAAGAGAAACAACGGGAATTTTATTGATCAGCTTGTTGAATTTTTCCACGAATTCTATCATGGACTCTTGTGGCTCTTTCTTCATTTGAGTAAGTTGAGTGAGGAGGGCATGAGCATCTTTGGGTGGTCTTGAACCTCTCTTCAAACTTATTTTTCATGTCACCCCAATTGGAGATTGAGCATGATGAAGGAAAGGTAGTAGAACCAATCTTTGTCACACATCTTGCAATGTTTCCATGAACAACCACACTACAACATCTTCATGTTGCACTCCAAGGCCACATGTGATAAAGGTTGTGATATGATCATCATGACATTAATTTCCATCTCCATAGAACTTCAGAAAGTTCTTTCTTGATCCTTTTGGAAGCTCATGAAGTGGTGGAGTCAAAGCCAAATGACCAGTGTTTTGTCCCCATGGTATAGGTGCTTGTGTTGCCATTTCTTCCTCCTCTCTTTCTTCTTCCAGTTCTTCCTCTCTTTCTTCTTCTCTCGGGAATTCAAAATTCAAAGGTGGGTATGAGAATTTTTAGGAGTAGGATTTTGAATAGTTACCAAGGGTACCGAACTTGTCTTCTTACTGATGAATCAGATGGGGATGAAGCTTGAGAGAAGTAGTATGGATTATCTCTTGAACTCACTCTTGCTGATTTTGCAAAGCTTCAAAAGGGTCAATGCCATTCCTCTCAACCTATTCAATCTAGTATATCTTCTTTCAGTGCCAGGTTTTCTCAAGTGCTTTGGAAAAAGGCTTTTTGATCATTCAAGTTTTTGATTTTTATTTTTTTTTTTTGAATTTTTTTTTATTTTTTAGAGATCTTTTGGGTGCATGAGGGTAGATCTCTCCCCAGTGGAGTCACCAAAAATTGTTGGTGAAATAATTTTTCGATATGGAAAATTAGGTGTTTCCACCAATGCTCGAGGGGCTAGGTCCCTCTTCATTTGAATGGGGGGGAGCTCCCATTATTGAATGTAAACTAATCTACTCCTATCTATTGTTGTGGGGGTGGCCAAATAGGTCAGGGATCACACATGCACACTTAGCTGAACCTACGAAAAAGTGCTTGTATGGGGTACAAGGGAGGAAATTGCAGTGATGAGGGGTGAAGGAGAGAAATTAGGAAAGGTAAGGTTATTGTTGTGAGTAGGCACAAAAAGAATTCACACCCAATAACCAGAGTAGTTCAACATTCAATTTAGAGGAAAACAACAATGAAGCTATCTAGAGAGAAGAACAAACCTAGACACACAATTCTTAGATTCATTTATCAAAGACACCAAGTTCTTTCTTGATCACCATACTTGCAAAGTTGCATAAAAGAGAGAATAGAGGAAAACATGAGAAAGAAAAATGGAAGAATGTAGCTTTTATTCCTTATGTAGTGATGAATACAAAAGCATCAATCAATCTACCACAATTCACAATTCTACCAAGAACTAAAATTTTTTAGGATCCTTTGGAATGGAGAAGCCATCCCAATTTATAGCCTTGTGAATTGACCTTTCATCTCCCCCACATGACTCTTCATGTTCCTATTCTACTTGTGACCTTTCAATTTCCCCTAGAAGAGACAAATTAAGTATCTCTCTTATAATTTTGAGAGAATACTTTTACAAATTACAAATATGTCACTTAAGTGAATAGGAAAAAATACAATGATTGTGTACAATGAAGAATTAGAAGAAAGGGAGAGGAGAGGAGGAATAGGTATTGATTGATCTTGTCAAAGAATATCCCTTTGATGTAGAAATTTTGATTGATGATGATCTCAATCTCCTCCTTTTCATGATGCACACAGACACCTCGAGACTTTGAATGAGTGTTTAGAAACACTGTTGAGAGATCCCCTGATGTGAGCTCAAGATGACACAAAATCACTCATGATGATCCCCTTGATGCTTGATTGATCAAATCCCTTGACTCACTCACTCAATCTCTTAGTTCCTTGAGTATTTCCAATTCATCATTGGTTTCCCAATCATCTCACTGTAATTCAACTAGCTCACCCAACTTGCTTGACCTATCACTTACATAGGCATCTTCATGAAAAAGGATGAGTTCTTGACTAGCTCACTTCCACAACAACCTTTACCTCTGAGATCTCAACTCTTTACCTCAATCTACCCAATTTTCTTGGCTAGCTCTTGATGAACTCACTTCAAATCAACTCACTCAGTCAACTCAACTCATTGCAACCAGCTCTTTAACCAACTCACCAACTCACCAGCTCATCTCACTGAAGCTTCACTTCAACCACCTTCTCACTTAAGAGATGATGTTTCATGGATCCAACTTGACCAATGAGCTATGATGACCTACTCTGATGAATCAATGGATTCCTTGACACCCTTTGAATCTTTTCTAGTTGCTCAGTGATCTGAACTTTCCTCTGTTATGCTTCACCATGCTCTTGGGCACAACTAAGATCAAGAAGATGCTTCCAAGACCCTTATGGAGGTTTCATTTATCTTTTTGAGCTATGAGATCATCCTATAACCCCGTGGAGAGTTCAAAAAGTGGAAAGATGAGTGAAAATGGAGCCATCTGCAACTTTCTGCATCCAAAATGGAGACTTTCTATTTTTAGCAAGTAGGACCAGGACCTGCTATTTTGGGACATATCACCTATTTTTCTCAAATATGATCCTATAAACCTTTTGACACACTCCATCCTCTTCTGTTGATGATGCATTGCTATTTTTTTAACTTTTTATTTTTAGCAGGTTATTTTTATCAAACCTACTATTTTTGGGAAAATTGCCAATTTTGCCCTGCCTTCCATTTTGCACTGTTTCTGACTATTCTGGGTGATCCGAGCTTGAAATATTGAGTGAATTAATATTTTTAGTATGAAAAGGGGTAGCATACTGAGAAAAATTCAGTCCTTGATATCTCAAAAATAAGCAACTTCATCATGTAAAAACTAGTTTCAATGAAACTAGATTTTTCGAAGATCCTTCCCTCTGAATTTCAGATGATTTCACCTACCGGATCTTTGGGAAATTGAAAATTTATTCAAAGGAGGGAATAATTATGATGAAAAACATAGTCCTCCATATCCCTAAAAAATAGGGACTTCATGGCACGAAAACTAGTTCATGTGAAACTAGATTTTTCAAGGATCGTTCCCTCCAATTTTCATGCGATTCCACCCTAGAACCTCGAGAAGTGAATATGAGCCTCATTTCCCTTTAGTTGATGCATCATGGCAGCCATTAATGGAGGATTGAATATTTTTCAGGTGTAGTGATGGAGGATGAATGAATAATTCCAAACAGTTAGTCAAAAATGAGTTTTCATGACCTTTTTGCCTTCCCAGCTAACTGCAACTTGACCACGGTTGAGAGAAAGCATGGCAGGTCAAAAATTTGGTTTTCACTTCATGGATTGGGGTAACATTTTTTTCCTTAATGTCCCCACTTTTTTGGATAGTTGGGATGATAAAATGCACCCTCTTCCTAAGGCTTGACAAGTGGCAGAAAACGAGTGGTGAGCATTGAGGATGAGAGAGGAAGGTTATAACACATGGGAAATGAAATTTGGGGTCATATGAAGAACTGTCCTAGATAGTTGGGATAGTTGGGGCAGATAAATGCACCTAAGGGTAGGAAGTTCAATACTTAGCAAATTTTGCATGATCGCTAACACCTTATCGGAGAGGAACATGGTCACATGGGGGTTGTTAGGAATTCATATGTTAGTGCTCCATTTGAATTTATGTGTAAATAATAATTATGTGAAGTAATTATTATTATGTATGAATGTAATTTAGTAAATGTGTTAGTAAATAATAACTACATTAGTAATTATTATTATGAGTTAGTGAATGTTTGTTATAAGTTGTTATATTAAAAAACATGTAATAAATATATTATTATGCAAGTTTCAAAAAATCACTTAGTTACATTTGAGAGGTTATAGCTACCTCTTAATTTATAGGAGAGCTATTACCTATATATGTGGGTGTATGTAATGATGAGAATTGAATGATTGAGTATGAATTATTATTATGTGTAATTTTTTCTTTTGATGTGATTTCTGCAATTCTATTTGGATCCTCCTCCACATCTGGTATCAGAACATGTATGGATCTGTGAAGAGATAAATGAAGGGGCATTCAATCTGATTTGTGTTGCCTCTATGAATGGCCTTTCATTTATATGAACTAGTTGTTTCTATTTTTATTTTATGTTTTCTAGTTTTATTCCTATTGGATAGTGGATCCCCATATATATTAGATTGATTGCAAGTGTTTACTATGCAGTCCAAAATTTGTAATCTTATATGCCTAAAGGCCCACTTCCTTTATGATATATGCAAAGGAATAAAAATCACCCATTCTTTTGGATTTTTATTCATGTATTGTAATTTCCTTATTCTTGTCATTGACTATCATTAGCATATGCTTTTTCCATAAACTAACAAAGTCTGCATCATATCATCCTTAGTTTTTCGAATTCCAAAGTTAAATAACTTCAAAAAGGTGATGAAATTTTATTATGAAATTCACATAAGAATAACCAATGATTCCTAAGAAATCGTAAGTAATTCTTAGTACCATTGTAAATATCTTTAAACTAACATTCTAATGCATCTTACTGTTTGTAAAATAGAGCTCTAGTTCTCAAGTTATCAACAAATCATTAGAAGTGGATATTTTATCAAATTGTTTTAGCATATATAGAATATTTCTTTAAGAAAGTTAAAATAAAATTGAGTTGTGGTAAAAGTCCAAAAATAAAAATAAAAATTTCCTTACAGACGTATTCTCGGTGGAATTTGACATTTGTAATCGAGATTTATGATCAAATCCAGCTGAGTTAGCAACAGACTAACTAGAGGCAGGAACCATTGAAGTTTGGAGGTCAATCAACAACCTCTCGTCAGTCGCCAATGATGGGGCTGCACAAAGGTTTGGTGACATGTGTGTTTGGAGTTTGATTTCAATTTTTGTACTATGTTTTCCGTTGTGTTTTCAGAGTTCCCATTTCAGTGTTCCTTTTGTAGTGTGAATAAGTGGAAATTTCACATTGAGGGTGGAACATAATCCCAATGTTTCATTTCCTTTATGTAAATATTTTCTATGTGTGTATGAGGAGCGAAATTTCCTATGTTATCTCCTTATTGAAGAATGTGATTAGGGTTGATGATACTACTACAACATCATGTTATTTTGGTTGTTGGTTATCCATTGAAAACCATCCTTTTTTTTACTTGTTGGTTATCCATTGAAAATCATAGTTATTGTGGTTGTTGGTTTTCCACTTGAAAAACCATCCTAGAGGTTGTTGGTTATCCTGAAAACAAAACCATCTAGATCAAGAGAAAACTTCAAAGCAACACATTACAGTACAAGGCAAGTTTTCCCCATGTTCACACTAAGGGGGGGATGTTAGGAATTCATATGTTAGTGCTCCATTTGAATATACGTGTACATAATAATTACATGAAGTAATTATTATTATGTAAGAATGTAAGTTTGTAAATGTGTTAGTAAATAATAATTACATTAGTTATTATTATTATGAGTTGGTAAATATTTGTTATAAGTTGTTATATTAAAACAACTATAACAAATATATTGTTATGTGAGTGTAGTAATATTTTTATACCCTTAGACCAATAGTCTAATCCCATGCCGGCCTATCACCTAGTGGGCGTTAGGTTCTCACTCGAGGCACACGTGGGCGCTGAACCTCTCCTTTATGTGAGTCTTGTGAGAATGCATCATCTTATAACAAATATTCAAATGTAAATGAATAGAAAAGAACCATGCATCATCTTGGGAACCTAGGACAAGCTATCATCTCAATGCATCTAGAAACGATAAATAGCAAACAACATATGGAAATGGTTCATACATAAAGGAAATGCATAAGTATTATATTCCTAAACACATATATGATTCATAATAGAGCCTTATATTCATATTAACAGATTCAATAACCACATTACATCCCTTGAGGTCATAATAGACCCTCATATAACCATGCAGATCCAAAATCATGCATCAGAGTTATATTATGCTCATCATATTACAAGGAATGAATGCAGAACCCATCCCCTTCTAAATATGCTAGCACTCATAGAGCTCTCCTAATCCCTAAGCCATAACACCTTCCATTTTGTATTTCTACATAGCTTCGCCTCTCTTCCACTCTCCCCTTTTCTTCTACTAGGTGCGTTTGTATATATAACCTTAGACACCCACCACCATGTCTTCCATAAAGTTATAGATTGGTCACCAAGTTTCAAAGTCATCCTCCATGGGAGCATGCCTTCACAGACTCTAAGCTCTCCACTCTTTACATGATGACACTCTTATAGAACCCTCCATCGCATGCCTGGATCATATTCCATTCTTGATCCCATAGTCACCAGGATGGTACCTTATCCATAAGGGTCATACTTTTCTCATGTGTCTTCCTAGGGTGTTGAGATATGGCTAAGTATAAAACCCATTTTTCCTTGCATTCCTTGCACCCGCTTGGCCTTCTTTGACTAGGTCCCACACACCCTACTAGAACCCTTCTTGTAGGTGCCCAACATCACCCCACACTGATGCAACCTAGTTCTTCGTCCTCATAAAACACTCTAGTCACGCTAAGGCAAATAAAGAATGCCTAGACTGAGCGTTCACCTAAATGGTTGGGAAGAATACCAGGAATGAAGAAATGGGGAAATTAATGAAAGAATGGGGAATGTTAGCATGATGAAGGAAGAAACATATATGTCCATTAGCTTCTAATCCACCATTCTACCATGCATGTTACATTCAGATCTATGAAGAGAACAAGCTTAAACAGTAATCATGATTGAATCAATAACATGCACTACTCAATTACACATAGGGAATGACACTTAGATTCTAACCAATATCTTCCATCTATTAATAAACATAGAAGCTCCTTACAATAATGTCAATTTATACCAATGTGCGCAGTGGATCTGATAGCTAATAATCTCAATCATATCTGCATACCTCTATACCTTCATACATCCATCTCACTCCTTGTTCCCCTTGTATATTTTACTATGTACTCCTTCATATCATATATATAGGGTGGGGAATTTCCCTTCACCACTTATCTATTCCAGAAATAGGCCACATGCTATTAATAGCCATGCATCGTTTACAGGCATAGCCACACATGCAAGTGTGCTATCTATAGACGGCTCTTACAATTAACTGAAAGTAACCACCCTATTCTTAGCTTATCTCCATGCAAAAATGCCTTGATCTGATCCTCTAAAGATAGATAATGCGTGGGCACATGTCTCTACATCATTGGTGTGTTCCACACGCCATCTTCTAAAAATAGGTCTTCATACTCAAAATCGGCTAAGTCTATGAATGCTTTGAACTTGCCCTCTATGCGCATATCTATCTTCCTGTCCCTCTGCACCCTTGATCCTGATATTTCTCATTCCTTAATTGAGACTCCTTACTGTGATCCTTCTAACAAGTCCTTGGTATTGATCAACATGACCCCACACTAATCTCATTGTCTTCCCTAGGAACTTTAATGGTCATATCTCTGAAAAATTGACTTCAAGAATAGAAGAATGGAAAGAATAAGAATGAAAGAATGTAGATAAATATCTTAAGTTTTATGAGGCTATGAGGCATCCTCCTCTTTAGTTTTTGACTTATCAACTCTAGATACTCCTCCTTTATTTCAAGCCTCTAAGGCTTTCCATTCAGTGAGTGCTTGTTCTATTCCCATGACAAGAATTTCCACATTCAAGGGTGGAATCCAATTCATCCTCATCACAATCTCTCCTTTTTCATAGCTGTAGAACCAACACAATGCTGGACATTGATGTCATTCTTCGCTTCTAAAAGATCCATCTTCTTTTTAGATGAGCTTCCCAAGTATCTAATTCCTTGAAGTCTTGTGATGGCTTCTTGTGTTACTGCCAAGGCCTCATCCATGTGCGTATAACCCTTGGAAAGCTGTGCACAGCCTAAATCAAACTTTCAGGACCTCATTGTTTTCTTCCATATTATTTTTATATTGCTTTCCTGCCTCATGGAGCTGTCACCACCACATCCACGCTTTAAATCTTGGTCCACTTTTCTTCAATACTTCTTGTAGATTGCTTGTCAACCCTTCATATGCGATGCCTAATCTTTGTTCCACATCACTGAGGCTTTCTCTCATTTGTACCTTGTTCTCTGACTTCCTTGGCCTTGGGTCATGCCAGAGGTTCATCCTCAAGCATCAGGTCCTTCTTCAAATCATTCCTACATAATGTATCGCTAAGGGAAACACCTATGGTACCTTCACAATCTCAAGTGTGGTCTCCGATGACATTGTACCTCTAATCTCCTCTGAATCAGCTGATAAATACTTCTACTTCTTCTTCTGGGGATTCCAGAAGGTCCCTTTCTTGTGTTATCCCATGGAAGGTGATCTCGAGCATCCTTTGTCTTTAGCTCCTAAGTGCAGCACTCTGATTCTTGTAACTTTGCTCAACATATCTTCTTCTAGTAACTTCACTTTGACTGGAAACCTTCACCAATGTAAGTTACTGACATGCTCATCTGACATGATAGTAGTGCTTTACTGTCATATGTTTAGATTGTGGTGCCTTCTTCAGCCTCTTCTCGAAATGCATGACTCTTTACATACGGCCAAATTCAAACTCATCCATGTGGGGTCTTCATTGACCATGGAGATAGTTTCTTTCGAGTGTAACATGACTTCCATATCCTCATCCATTGGCCTTATGTGAATAAATCCTTCTGCATTGCTTATCAATGCTCTGGAAAGTGGGAACAAGATAATTTTATCATGCTTCCTTTACCCATGGTTGGTGGAAATGCTCTCCATGTATCATCCTCTTTGGGTTGACTAGACTCCGGTGTAGCTCATCAAGGTCTAGGAGCCTTTCTCTGTTAGAATCCTTGGTCAGTTGCATTGTGGATCTCATGATGAGGTTTCCTTTTCTTTTTCTTCTCCATCCTTCATCTCTTCATCTTGTTTGGAAGGTTCCTCATTCTGTGGCTTGATCTTCTTGTTTCGAGTAGGGTAGGAGATGCAGTGCTCACTCTCTTCTGATTCCTCTTACTTCTGTTATAACTTCAAATTTTTCTCTGGAATTTGGTTCATTCTACTATGTGTGGATAGAGATGAGTAAATTTGTACCATTTCTTGGGGTTCCACATCTTCCCTATGTACAACAACACACCTTCTTAATTCATTGTATCCAATGTATGCTCAGTATCTTCCTCTTCATCTTGTCCTTGAGGTGGAGTGGCCACACACTGAATGACTCTTCTCTGTGAGCATATGGTTTTTTCTTTTATGGTCCAAGCATTAGGTATCACTATCTTCACGCTTCCTCCTCTTCACCCTTTCTAATGTTTTAACAACTTATGTGGGCCTTTGCACTGGTATGTTTTCTATTGTGTGCTTACCCTTTGGTGGTCCTGGGAGTGCAAATTCATTCTCTACGTAATTATTGTTCTCCATCTTGGCTTTAAATGAAGATACACCAATGCTACCCCTATATCTGCTACTAAACCTAGAATTATTGGCTTAATATTCAACACCTTTGAAATGATCCTCTCGGTGTAGGCACTTCTTCCAGGAACACATAACTTCTTCCTAACATATGGTAGTCACAGTCTACCTTATCTACATTGAATACCAGTGGGTTAGCGTGTCTGTAAATTTGTGAACAAATGCTTGGAAATGCCTTGTAGTGAATGTTTAAGGCAATTTACACCAAGGGCTCTAGACTCCATCTCTCATTGGGAATCGTACGATGCAGAAATGTTGATATACAACAAACTAGAATTTTTCCCTACTACTGATGGTAGGTCCTTTGGGATGTGCCACTCTTCTCCAAATGCCATGCGGAGCCTATTATACCATTTCTCTACCCTTTGCTTTACATCATCTGTCATGGCCCCTTTACATAGGTAATTCCTGAACCTTTCAGCTAGTGACGTATTCTCCATGGGGTATTCCCATACCTTTTCCTTTGGCCTTCATCTGCAAGTACTCAAATTTCCATGAATACTCCAGTGATAGTAGAACATCCCCAAAGCTGATCTTCCCTGGAAACTATGAGGTACTTCCTTGACTATTTGTTCTTTAATGTAGCCTACAATATTGTAGATTTCTCCTTCTGACATCTTATGCTGCAATGTGTAAATCACATAGTATTTACCTGTGACCACCATGCTCCTGATAATTCAATTTTTCTTTGTATTAAGGTGTGCTACTGCTTGCACAATTGTATAGTTCTTCAATTTTGGTCTATATCCTTACCTGCGGACCCTTTAGGTACCCCAAATCCTGTTTGGTATTTAAAATCATGGCTTTATCTATGAAATGGAATTCTTTATGTCCTCTCCTGTGGCCTTCAAACCTGATTAACTGATGAGATAAACTGGTAGATGAGATTCTAACTCTGCATCTTGCAAATAGAAGAAGTTTTTGTGTAATCTGCTCATGAGCTCATTGATACAATCGCTCTTACTTCCCAAAGTATGGAAGCTCATAAGTTGGTAGACCCCATTTGCTCTTGTAGAAGCTTCTCACTTGCATCATCATAAACCAAAATGTCATTTACCCCTTTGTTTATCCTTAATGTGAGCATGGACTCAAGAATTTTTCTTGGTTGTCCACAGATTTGTGATTGGGTTCACTTAATTTTCTCTTTCTGTACGATGTATGTGAGAATCAGCAACACCCTCTAGATGTTGATCAGATTTCTAGTTTGACATTTGGACATCCAGTGTGATTGCACAACATTGAATCTTTTCCCCAAGTGTGGGACTTGTAAAAATGGGAAAAGAATCTCCAGGTTAGAGGCTGGTTCCTCAACTCCTCTGATCAGGTGTATTACTTGAAAATTGCAGAGGTTTAAACTCAAAATCCTACTATAAATTCCAAGGGGACAGAGATAGAGAATGCAAAAGAATTAAAACTAATGCTAATAAGGTGATGCACCAAAGGAGTGGTGAGCATTTTTACTTCTAAAAATTGACACAGATTATAGAAATACAGCAAAACATCATGCACAAACTGATAAAATGTAATGAAAGATCATGGATGAATCAAACAACACAAGAAGAGGACTGAAACTCATTCACAGAGCTTGCATTGTCATTTCCAATATCAAAATACATGCATTACATCAACAAAAAGGAAGAAAATATGTTGCAGTCTTGAAAGAGGTCTGGTATTCCACAAAATCACTTTCTAGGGTGAAAGAGGGAGCCTGCAAAACATAAAAATGTCCAACACTTTCAAAATGAGCCAAATCTGGCTTTTAACAATGCCCATTCGAGCTCAGGAGAGAGAAACGTGGGAAAATGTGAGAGCAGCTTCAACCACCAACCAAAATGTAATAAAATAGCATGGGCATCCTTAAAAGTCCATTCCCTGACATTTTTGACCATGCTGGGAGAGAATGCGAGCCATGCTGCATTAAAAATGGTGGTTGAAATGTCATTTTTGTTCATTTCCACGTGCCAGAGGCGTTTTCCAATTTTCTCTCTCCAAACTCCACCAAAACACAAAATTGACCCTAGAATCATGTAGATAATTTCACCAGCTTTCCATTGATATAAAGAACGCCAAAAACTGAGCTCTGGATCGAAAGTTATGCTCATTTGAAAATTTAGGGCAAAACAGGGCCAAAATGGGTTGGCGGGCCGAAAATTTGAAATTTTCCCACTTTTTGCATTTGGGAAAATTTCCCAAAAAATCTCCATGCCTACACCCTCTGGTGCCATGTGGCATGTTTTGATTGGTTGCGGGCCTTTCCTGCTTCATTTTCCATCATTTCGGCCTTTGGAAAATTTTCCAAAAATTCTCCATTGCCGATGACCCGAGGACACATGGCATGATGTGATTCGTCGCGGGCTTTTTCTTAAACCTGTTTTTCGCTTTGACCATCTTCCCTGAGCTAGGACACACGTGGGAAAATCCTATTGGATGCGGGCCTTCCTTCTTCATTTTTTCCCTGCTCTTGCCTTGTGTTTCTTGGACAAATGGACACGTGGCATGAACCCTCCATTGGCTGGGCCTTGGGGGGTGGGCTTTCCTTTTAAATTTTCCCACACTTTGGGAAAACTTGAAAAGATCCTTTCCCCCCTTGCCTGACGTGCTGGGACATGTGGCATGATCTGATTGGTTGGCGGGCCTTACGGGCCAAAATTTTTCCTTTTTCCCCACCTTTGGGAAAATTTCCCAATTCTCCCCACCTTGATGCCAATTCTTTGAGGACACGTGGGACTCATTGATTGGCTCGGGCCTCTCCATTGATTTTTCCGGGCCAATACTTGGGAAAAATTTGAAAAATTTTCCCACCTCCACCACTCCTTCCTTCGGCCTAAGGACATGTGGTGCAATGCCATTGGATGTGGGCCTTGCGGGCAAAAATTTGTTTGCGCTGCCAACCCTTGGGAAAAATTTTCCCAACTCTTCCCCGCCTAGACACGTTTAGGACCCGATCCTATTGGTCGGGCCATTCCCAAAAAATTCCTTTTGAATTTTGCCAAACACTTAGTAAAATTTCTAAATTTTCCTCCGCCCTCCACCCCTCCAAGGACATGTGGCCTCATCTTATTGGCCTAGACTTTTCTAGGGAAAATTTCCCACAAAAACTCTGCTGAGCCATAACTTCAAAAATACATGGAGTTAGGAAGAAAACTTTACCTTTCTGGAAAGCTGAGAAAGAGCTCTATCCAATGGTGCCATTTCCAGAACATTTTGAGTGCCTGAAAAGTAAAAAATTATGACTGAGGCACAAGGGAGGAAAGAATGAAGGGAGTTAGCCAAAAAATGAGCAAGGGGCTCATTTTGGATAACAATTTTGGTGACTCAGAGGGGTCATCTACCTGCTGGATGAAGTTACCAGTTGCCTGAAGCAATCCATTGGGCATGGAGTCATCAAATTCTCTACTTGGTACCCCAACTGATTAGAACAATGCAAGGAGGAAGATGGAGGGATAGAACACCATCTGATTAGAGCAAGGCCTGCAAAACACATTTCCTGGAACAACAAGCTTGTGCCAAAGCACTTAGGGAAAGAAAAGCTAATCTACAACAAAACAATGTGCATAAGCACTTGGAGGAATGAAAACCTAAGCTAATATGTACAAGGTGGAGAATTTCCTTTCAGTAGCAATGCTTCAGATGGATTCCATTGACTGGAATCTGTAATTCTTCACCATCCAATGTAGACAATTGGAAGGCATTGTTGTCCTTACACTTTGTGACCATGTATGGGCCACTCCAAATGGCATCAAATTTTGAATGCCTCCCTGGTTTTGCTCTGTCTGCATCCCATTTTAACACTAGATCTCCAACTTGGAAAGATCTATCCTTGGCCTTTCTATCAAAGGTCTTCTTGATCAAAGCTTGATCCTTCTCCATTGCTTGCGATGCTTGATTTCTGATTTCTTGGAGCTCCATCAATTCTGCATACCTAACCTCCATGGGTCCAAACTCCAACAACTCCAACTGCTTCATGAGTTCCAATGTTGGCAACTCAAGTGACATGGGAAAAATTTCCTCTCTTCCATAAACAAGCTTGAATGGAGAATTACCTGTAGATCTCTTGGGAGTTATCCTATCAGCCCACAAGGCTGATTTCAATTTAGTATGCCAAGACCTCTGATTTTCATCAAGAGTCCTCTTGATGATCCTTAACAAGTTCTTGTTTGTAGATTCAGCTTGGCCATTACCTTGAGGATAATAATTTGATGAAGTGCTTAGGTAGATCCCATTCTTGACAGCCCATTCAGTTACCTTGGACCCAATGAATGCCAATGCATTATCTGATATTATTGTAGCAGGTATGCAAAATCTGGTTGTTATTCCCTCATAGAAGTCTAGGATGCTAGATTCATTTGCTTCCTTGAGTGCTACTGCCTCAGTCCACTTGGTGAAGTAATCTGTTGCTGTTAGAATCCACTTGTGTCCTTGGCTTGAATTTGGGTTAATGAATCCAATGAAGTCCAAACCCCATTGCATGAATGGCTGGTCAACTGAAATTGGATGCAATGGAAGGGCAGCTAGTCTCTCCTTACCTGTGAAGAATGCACAATTCTTGCACCTCTTGATCCATGCATAACAATCACTGAAAATCTTGGGCCAATAATAGCCAGCCCTCATGATCTTGAGAGCTATCACTCTTGGTGCAAAATGACCACCAGCTGATCCACCATGGAACTCTTCCAACACTCTGTGAATCTGATTTGTACCAATGCATCTCAGCAGCACTCCATTCACATCCCTTTTGAATAAAACACCATCAACAAGGGCATATGGGACAGCCTGCAATCTGAAGTGTCTCCTTTTGGTTTTGTTCATCTCTGGAGGGCATACGCCTATGTGTAGGAAGTGCATTATGTCTTGGGTCCAGCAAGGAGTGAGGACACCATCATTTTCTTCTTGAGTGCTTCCTTGCTCATGGTTGTCTTGTAATGTCAAAACAACCTCTTTCTCATTGCATGCTTCCTTTTGTTTGTTCAAGACCAGCTGCTCACACAATCCTTTTCCTCTGACCAACTTGGTGACTTTGATCTCAATTTCATACTCCATGACACGAGTAATCCACCCTGCTCTCTTTTCATTCAGGTCTTTATTGAGGAGGAAGTCTTTAACTCCCACATGAGAAACCAACAATTGAACCTTGTTGTTTGAAACTAGATGCTTAAATTTCTTCAAGCTCCTAATTACTACAAGAACATGCTTCTCAATGAAAGAATATCTCACCTCATAGTCCTCCAGGATTTGGCTGAAGAAAGCAATTGGCTGCTCATCATTGTCTTTGTTCTGCTGTACCAAAATTGCAGAAATAGTATCATCACCTCCAAATGCATAGAGGATGAAATCCTTGGAGAAATCTGGGTTAATGAGAGTTGGAGCTTGTGAGATGGCCTCTTTGATTGCTTCAAAACTTTCCTTGCCTTCTGCTGTCCATTTGAAAGCTATGCTTTTCTTTAACATCTTGGTGATAGGCTTGACTAGGGCTGCAAAATTTGGGACAAACCTCTGAACAAAATTTATCCTTCCCAAGAAACTTTGAAGGGCTTTCTTATGACTTGGCAATGGCAGTGCTCTTATGGCTTCAACTCTTTCCAGATCAATTGCTAATCCTTCTTTGGAGACAATGTGGCCAAGGAGCTTTCCTTCATGAGCTAGAAAAATACACTTTTTGGGATTCAAGGATACCCCAAATCTTCTGCACCTTTGGAATACTTGTCTTAAATGAAAGAGATGGTCTGCTGCATTTTTTGAAAAAATAGTGATATCATCAAGATATATCAGCACCATTTTGTTAATCAAATCCTTGAACGCCATGTCCATTGCCCTTTGGAATGTAGCCCCAGTGTTGGACAACCCATAAGTCCCCCATTTGGTTGTGAAGGTTGTCTTGAATTGATCCTCTTCCTTCACCATAATCTGAATGTACCCTGAATAGCCATCAAGCAATGAAAACCTTTCAGAGCCAGCAACAACTTGTAAAATCTGCTCCATAGAAGGAAGTGGGTAATGATCCTTGAGAGATGCTCTATTCAAATCTCTGAAGTCAACACACAATCTGATTTCTCCACTCTTCTTTCTAACTGGAACCAAGTTGGCCACCCAACTAGAATGCTTGATAGGGAATATGATACTTGACTCTATCAACTTATTCAATTCTTTTCTCATGAGAGGCTCCATGTGTGGATTGACTGGCCTTTGTTTTTTCCTGATGGGTTTAGCACTTGGGTCCAATTCAATAGTGTGTTGAGCTAACTTGGGATTGAAACCTTTCAAATCTTCATAGCTCCAAGCAAACACATCAGGGAATTCTGAACAAAGCTATATGAACTCATACCTTTCTTACTCAGTTGTCATTTTACCAATTTGGAGTGACTTGCCTTCTTCTACCAAGATGGGCACTAAATATTCTCCCTTGACTTGGATGTTTGCTTTCTCCTTCCTAAACTGATCATTAGGATTGAAAATGGACTCCAAAGTGACAAGTCCCTTTGGTAGTTTGTTGGTTCTCAGTTGTACCACTTGATCACCATACTGCTGTTCTAACTTTTCCTGATTTTTAACTGAGAACTCAGCCTCTTCTTGCAAGAAATGGATGATTTGTTGATCATTTTCAAACACTTGCCAACTTACATTGTTGTCTGGCACTGAAGGCCTTACAATCACATGAATGCTTGGCTGTACTTTGTCTTTCTTGATGCTTTCAACAACATCAAAGGCTGCTCCAACTGCTGCAAGCCTGTCAGCAGCTTGGTTCTCTTTTCTAGGGATGGACTTGATGCTAAAGCCCTCAAAATATTCAATGAGGTCCCACACCCTATTTTTGTAGCACTTGAGTAGATCATTCTTGGTAGCATACTGCCCCTTAACTTGGTTGACAATCAGCTCACTGTCACCAAAAACTTGCAAGTTCTTTATTCCTCTCTTGATTGACCAATGCAATCCTTGTATCAAAGCTTCATATTCAGCAGTGTTATTAGAACATGCAAACTGAAATCTAAAAGCTGAATAATACTTAACTCCTTGAGGTGAAACAAGCATAGCTCCCCCTCCTACACCTTGTCTACTTCTTGATCCATCAAAGAACAACTGCCATACCTCATTGTCATCCTTGTGGTCTGGCTTGGTGATGCTAGGAATAGGCTGATTTTCTTCATGCATGCAATAGACTCCTAGCTCAGATTCTTCTATTTCTTGATAAGGATCAAAAGCATGCACCTTGCTTTCCCATTCATCAAGAGTCAAATCTGGGATGCTTCCAACCTTGGTGTCAGCTTCATCAGTGCTTGGATAATCCTCTTGATCAAACGCTGAACAATTGGTATTGATTTGGCTTGGAGTGTGAGGCTCAATGTGAAAGTTTGCAATAGGCTCAGATCTGATTGTGGCCTTAGTTCCATATCTTGTTCTGAACAACATGTGTGACCAATCAGTAGATAAGTAACCTCCAATCTTAGCTGTGAAATCCCTTGACAAACATAGGGCAAAGAGTGGTGGAAGATCTATCACTGAGACATCTTGCAAAACAACAACGTTGGGGCATGCATGCAAAGTGAGACTCAAGTTTTTAATCACTCCTACTGTTGTTACTACTGTCCCATCCAATTGCACTACCCCTTTGGATATGACTTCATATTGAAGCCCCAACTGATCAGCTATTTTCTTGGGCATTACTGAACTACTTGCTCCGGAATCAATCATGCAGTTGTGTACTAATTGGTTTCCAATGATCAATGAAACATAGAATGGAGGGGGCTTCAACATTTTACCTTGCTGTCCTCCATGATTCCCTTCAGGCTGGGCAGCATTTTTGAATACCTTCTCTTGCATTTGGACCTGTAGATTTGAAGTTGACCAGTCCTTCATGGCAGCTTGTAGCAAATCTCTTTGGCCTGGGATGGATAGTGATTCCCACATTGATATGTTTACATTTGTCTTCTTCATCTGATCAATGATGTTGAATGGGGATGAAGCATCCCTCTACTATCCTCTAGCCTACACATTCATTCCTTGCACATGGGCAGCAACAACTGGCATCTGAGTTGGTTTAGGAGCTGGTTTGGGTGGTCCTTGCATGTTTGGAACTGCATTTTGTTTGCCAACAGTTTGTGGAGTGGTAGAAGGTTGTGGATTACTTGGAGCCAATGGCTGTCCTTCACCCAAATTTCTCCTTTTTGACCTTGTGTTGGCTGCAACACTTTGAGAGATTGTTTGATTCATACCACAAAAATCTTCTGCCTGCCAGTTTACAAGTGTGGTATCATTTGGAGCTGATTGTTGCTGGGATGTTTCTTGTTGTTGGTTATTTCCTTGACTCCCTTCACCCTCCACACCAGTTGTTGTTACCATCAAGGCTTGATTTAGAGCACCATTGAAGCACATAGACTGGTTGTGAGGTTCATTGCATGGGAAACACCAATCATACTCCTGAGCTATGTTGTTTTGTACTGGCACTAGTGCTTTAGAGGCAGATGTAGCATTGGGATTATAGGGCTGAAATGGTCTGTTGGCAGGAGGCCTTGCTTGATTTTGATTTGCAGCTAGATTGGGTGGTCTTTGAGGCTGATATGGCTACCTGTTAGGCTGAGCTTGAGGCTGATAAGAAGTCTAAAACTTTGGGCTTGCTGCCTCTTGAGTGTAACCAGCTCATTACCTAAATTTTGCAATTGCTTCATGACTTCTTGAAGTTCATTTGAGGCACTAGAAGATGAAGTAGAAGCTTCACTTGAATTCTGATTTCTAGGAGTGGGAATAGGAGCTAAAATAGGGCTTGACTAGTGCTTGGACTCTCTAAATTTGGATACAATGGCATTGGAGGCCTAGGAGCTAGCTTACCAGCTTGAATCAGACAATTTTCAGCTCTAATGGCAATGCTATAAGCAACAGGGATAGTTGTGCCTCCCATGGATTGAATTAACATAGAAATATCAGAATTTAAAGCTTTAAGGTAATATAGAAAAGCACCTTCTGCTGTTGGCCTTACTGCCATTGGAATTCTCTCCCAAGTCCTTTGAAATCTGAAGTTGAAGCTAGTCAGCTGCTCATTGGGAGCTCTCTTGATAGTTGTCAATTGTTCCAAAAGGGACAAGTTATCTCCCTTTTCTCCAAACTGCTCATGGAGGGCTATACATAGCTGGTTCCAATTTTGGATAGAACCTGAAGCAAGGCTCCTGAACCATTGCAAATCCTTCCCTTTGAATGAAGATGCCAGCAGTTTGACAACAACTTGCATCTCATCAATCTCATGGATTGCACAAATATTAGCAATATCCTTGACATGATCACCAGGAGTGGTCTGATTCTCTCCAGTAAAGTATGGAATGCTCTTCAGTGCTGCAACTGGGATTGGATTTTGTGCATTGAGAGCAAGTGGGCTGCTACCAGTGAAATTGACATATGGGTTGTGTTGTGCCATTCTGATTGGCCTTAGAACCCTTGTTGATTGGATGAAAGGTCTACCAGGTGGAGGAGTTGATAGAGTTCTGTTTGGTGGAGATGGAGACCTTTGGATTCTTCTCCCTCTTTGTCTTCTTCTTGGAGATAATTGTAGATACTCAAACAATACTTCTTCTTCTCCAACTCTTGACCTTGTGGTGATTCTTCTCATGAGTTTTCAGGTCTGTACTGCTAAAACCAGCTGATTCTTCTTCCTTGGAGTCGCCAGATGTGCAATTCAGGGCTCTTTTAAGCAAGAAACTTGCAAAAAATGCACATCAATTTTGTTGCAATGAAGATGAAGACCTCTAAGGTCCCACCGGGCATGCCAAAACTGTTAGTGCAAATCAGCAGCACCCTCTGGATGTTCTATCAGATTTCTAGTTTGACATTTGGACATCCAGTGTGATTGCACAACATTGAATCTTTTCCCCAAGTGTGGGACTTGTAAAAGTGGGAAAAGAATCTCCAGGTTAGAGGTTGGTTCCTCAACTCCTCTGATCAGGTGTATTACTTGAAAATTGCAGAGGTTTAAACTCAAAATCCTACTATAAATTCCAAGGGGACAGAGATAGAGAATGCAAAAGAATTAAAACTAATGCTAATAAGGTGATGCACCAAAGGAGTGGTGAGCATTTTTACTTCTAAAAATTGACACAGATTATAGAAATACAGCAAAACATCATGCACAAACTGATAAAATGTAATGAAAGATCATGGATGAATCAAACAACACAAGAAGAGGACTGAAACTCATTCACAGAGCTTGCATTGTCATTTCCAATATCAAAATACATGCATTACATCAACCAAAAGGTAGAAAATATGTTGCAATCTTGAAAGAGGTCTAGTATTCCACAAAATCACTTTCTAGGGTGAAAGAGGGAGCCTGTAAAACATAAAAATGTCCAACCCTTTCAAAATGAGCCAAATCTGGCTTTTAACAATGCCCATTCGAGCTCAAGAGAGAGAAACGTGGGAAAACGTGAGAAAGCTTCAACCACCAACCAAAATGCAATAAAATAGCATGGGCATCCTTAAAATTCCATTCCCTGACATTTTTGACCATGCTGGGAGAGAATGCGAGCCATGCTGCATTAAAAATGGTGGTTGAAATGTCATTTTTGTTCATTTCCACGTGCCAGAGGTGTTTTCCAATTTTCTCTCTCCAAACTCCACCAAAACACAAAATTGACCTGGAATCATGTAGATAATTTCACCATCTTTCCATTGATATAAAGAACACAAAAAACTGAGCTCTGGATCGAAAGTTATGCTCATTTGAAAATTTAGGGCAAAACAGGGCCAAAATGGGTTGGCGGGCCAAAAATTTGAAATTTTCCCACTTTTTGCATTTGGGAAAATTTCCCCAAAAATCTCCATGCCCCACCACTCCTGGTGCCACATGGCACATTCTGATTGGTTGCGGGCCTTCTTTGCTTCATTTTCCATCATTTCGGCCTTTGGAAAATTTTCTAAAAATTCTCCACCGGTGAAGCCTTGAGGACACGTGGCATGATGTGATTCATTCGCGGGCATTTGCTCTTAAATTTTTCACTTTGACCATTTTCCCTACGGGACACATGGTGGATTTTGGATGTGGGCCGGACACTTTTGGCACAAATTGGATGCCTTGGCTTTTCCTTTCATTTTTCCTTGCAATTTTTCCACCACATGGACACGTGGCATGATTCAATTGGCTCGGGCTTTGGGGGGTGACCTTTCCTTTTAAAATTTTCTTTGATTTTCCTTTGGGAAAAATTTCCCAACTTTCCCCCATGCCCCCCACTCTTGGGACACGTGGCCTTTCTATTGGTTGTGGGCCTTGGGGCCAAAATTTCTCCTTTTCTAACCTTTGGTGAAAAACTTCCCAAATTTTCCAGTCTGAAACTCCGCACCCCTGGCTGACACGTGGCATCCTTCTGATTGGCTGCGGGCCTTCGGGCCAAAATTTTTCCATTGTGCCAATACTTGGGAAATTTTCCTCCACGTCTCTCCTTTGGCCTAAGGACACGTTCCATTGGATGTGGGCCTTGGGTCGAAAAATTTTTTGTGCCAACCCTTGGGAAATTTTTTCCCTTCCTTTCGCCCCTGGACACGTGGCCATCTATTGGCGGATGGGCACCATCGGGCCGAAAAATTCCTTTCTGAATTTTGCCAAACACTTGGTAAAAATTTCAAGTTTTACCTACCTCCAACCTCCGCCCTTTTCCGAGGACATGTGGCCTCATCTTATTGGCCTGGGATTTTCTAGGGAAAATTTCCCACAAAAACTCCACCGAGCCATAACTTCAAAAATACATGGAGTTAGGAAGAAAACTTTACCTTTCTGGAAAGCTGAGAAAGAGCTCTATCCAATGGTGCCATTTCCAGAACATTTTGAGTGCCTGAAAAGTAAAAAATTCTGACTGAGGCACAAGGGAGGAAAGAATGAAGGGAGTTAGCCACAAAATGAGTACCATTTTCCAATTTCAAACTTCTTATCCCTTATGTTTCTGTCATGCCATGCTTTCTACTACTTTTTCCTGCTTCTGACTCCATCGTGCTATGGCTCGTCGCTCATCAATTGAATCATCTTCTTGATTCTCTTCTAAATCCTATTCATCTAAGCTAGACCTCCAACACATGCAATGCATAAAGAAGGTAACATAAATTCTATAGGGATAAATAGACTTTGTGCCAAACACCAACTGAAATGGTGTGGCTTTGTTCAATCTTTTATAAGTTATTCTATATGCCCAAAGAATAGCTAACACTTTTTCATCCCAATCCTTTCTTCCAACATCACAATATTTTTGTCAAAGTCTGGCTCAAAATTTTATTGAAAATCCTTAACAGTTCCATTTAGCCTGAGGGTGATAAGGTGTGGTTTTATGGTGTGCAACCATAAATTCATCTAATAGGATCCTGATTGTCTCATTCAAAAAGTGTGTACCTCTATCACTTGTTAAGATTAAAGGACATCCATATCTTGTAATGAACATTCTCCCATAAAAACCTAGTTGAATTGTAGCTAATGTACAATCCTTTGTAGGTGCATCTTATGACCCACCGTGTGAGATAGTCTATGCAAGTAATGATATAGTGTGATCCAGTCCTATGCACGGCTAGTGTAAACTAGGTCCTATAAAATCAATGGCCCATTTCTCAAAAGGTTCACACTAGTAATTGGTCTCAAAGGAATTTCATCTCTATTCCCTAGTTTTCCTAGGCGCTGACAATGATCACATGCCTTACAATATTCTTTACAATCCTTATACAATGTCTCCCACCATAATCTAGCAATTAGGATCTTTGGGCAGTGGCATCACCTGCATAATGGCCTCCTGCAATACCACCATGATCTTCTTCCATGATATCCTTGCGCTCATGCTCTAATACACAATGTGCGTAATACTTCATCTCTACCTAACTTGTAGCAAGGTCCACCACTGATTAACATAAATGGTGTCACATATAGCAAGTTATTTCTTTTCTAATGATTTCATTCCTTCTGATGCCACACGTCCAGTTCATAGAAAGACAACAATGTCCTCTAATTCTGATGGGTGCATTGTAACCTATATAACTATGCATCTGGCATGGTTTCTTCAATTACTTTGTGCCTCCTCTCTGAATTGATTCTAGATAAATGGTCTAGGTCCAGAATTACTTTTCCTTGGCTTCACCACAACTGTGAAGTCAAACTCTTGAAATAGGAGTACCCATCTGCATATGTGCCCCTATAAAATGAGCTTGTTTACTAAGTAATTCAATTCCATGTGATCTATATAAAACACAAATGGTGTTGCTAACAAGTACTGTCAAAACTTGTACAATGCATAGATCATTGACAAAGCTTTCACGCTCTGTAGTTGTATAATTCCTTTCAGTCAGGAGTCAACTTCCTACTACAAAACATATTGGATGATCAATAATACCTTCACTAGGTTGAGCTAACACAAGACTACCAATGGCCATGCCAGAGGCATCCACATGCACATGAAATGGTTTATCTCATGAGGGAAAGCGCAAAATGTGTGCAGTAGTAAGTTTTTGCTTTAATATCTCAAACGCTCGTTGTTACGGTTCTCCCCAATAAAATGTACCTTTTCCCTTCAGTAACTCTTCCAAGGGTGCACAACAAACTTTGGCATACCCTTTGATGAATTTTCTGTAATATCCTGTATGACCTAAAAATATGCACCTCACTTTGATTGGTAGGTTCTTCTAGGCCTAAAATGACTACAACCTTAGCTAGATCAACTAGCAAACCTTCCTTATAGATTATATGTCCTAACAATATCCAAATGGTGTAGAAAATATGCATTTCTTGATGTTGAAAGAGATACTCAATTGTCTAAATCATTCAAACATTAAGCGTAAATTGTCACAATGATCTTTCACAAGCCCATATATTGTCCAATCATCTAGGTAGACCTGTAAGAAGTTGTGAATAAAATATTTGAATGCCTGAACAACTATGCATGAGAATACAATAGTGCATTTTTCAATCCAAAAGGCATCACAGTATAGGAAAAACTTCCCCATTCAGTAGTAAATGTTGTCTTTTCTTGATCCTCCTGAGCAATCCTAACCTGATGATACCCGGAAAACCCATCTGTGAAGGAATATATTTCATGTGCCTTGCAACTCCTTCTAGTATTTCCTCGGTGAATGGCATAGGGAATGGATCTGTGACACATGCAACATTCAACTCCCTATAGTCCACACATATTCTAATCCATCCATCCTTCTTGATACTGATCACCATTGGGCTAACCCATTCTGACTGATCAAGGGGATTTGATAATTCCAGATTTCAACATTTTATCAATTTCTTCTTTTACCTTTTCACACAAATTAGGATTCATTCTGTAAGGTCTCTTTCTAACTGGTCATGCACCATCCTTAAGTTTATCTTCATTTCCCCAAGTGATTCATGCATACCTTTAAGTTCATGATACCCTCGAGGGAATAAGTCCTGATAATCCCTGAGTAACTCAATGATCTTTTCTACCTCCGAGTCTGACCAGTAGTCTCCAATTATGGCCTCCTTAGGCTCAGCCTCCAAACCTATATTCACCTTCTTTGTCTTCATGGGTTCATGATAGGCATGCGTATCCTTGTCTACACTATCCAAGACCTCGTGCACCCCTTGTGAATGTTCAATATCCAGGTTCTCAACTTCCTCATCATCCACGATGTAAACCATCTTTCCTTTCTCTTTCTCAAGGAAAGTGCGTTCAAGTAGTATGGAGTCCATTTCTTCTTCCTTTTCAAAACGTGCTCCAAACTCTGTCTCACCAAATAATTCCTGAATATGCTCTTTTACTTTTGCACTATCTCCCATAGTTAAGTGCTTGACAAATTTTAATGCCTCTTCTATTGGAGGTTGGGAAGAAAAGTAGTCAAAGGTCTGGATCATTCCTGCAGTCAAATTTTTCTAGTTTCCAGTCTCTCGATGTAGTTCTACATATACATACCAAGCGCATGTGCATCCTTGTAGCGTAGAGTACAATCTATGCACCCAGAGTGAAGGTGGTAATGCTTCCTGTCCTGCTGTCTAGAGTCTCTCACACTGTTGAATGTGATGTTGAACAGGTTGATCACCATGATAAGTGTAGATCTACGTAGGTGCATTGTTCCTTACAAACCTAATAGATATGGTGATTCCAATCTCTTCCCATTCTATAAGATTATCTCTGTGGACTACCCACCAGCATGTTGTTGTCCCATGTAAGGTATATACTAACATATCTCTTCTCTTAATTTGATTTGTCCACTGTGTTTCCATGGCTTTCAAAAATGCAGGAAGATCTTCTGCCCCTGTATACCAAGGTACTGTGCTACCTATCCATCGAATCAAATGAATTCCATTCTTGTGCACAACCACACTTTTTACCTCATGCCCTACTAATTCATATGTACCATGAGCCCAATTGTCACAAGCAATACTCATAGTATCACTAATAGAATGAGAATCCTCCCACTGTAGGATGCCTTCTTTTGATGGCTCATTGACCTCTGGGTCCTGAATAGCGTGTACATAAATTTGTTTAAGTCCTCCTCACTTAGAGGATCAACATATGGTGTAGACTTCCCATCTGTCAAAGGTATCACAACCCTTTCCTCCTTGTTCTCAAAGCTGATATACCCCTTATTGAATCTCAAGTCAACATTATTTGCATAACACCAAGGGCATCCAAGCAAGGCTAGAAAATTGTTTGCTTCTGCAAGTGCTAATACCTCAAAATCCCCAGTGAACTTGGCCCCTTGTATGGTTATAGATGCATCCTTCAAAACTCCTATGGGAGTGGCCTTAGTCTGGTTTTCCATAAACAACACATTAGATGATGGTTGTAATGGAGGCCTCCCCATTTGTACCCATGCATCTAATGTAAGCACATTTACTTCCGCACCTGTATCAATCAATATGTTTCTCAACAACCACCCATCCACAACAACATTCAGAGTAATTTCCTTGTCATAGTCAATGCTATCAGGGGGAAGATTTGCATGCAGAATCTATCGTCCAGTCTCAAGACTTGCGCATGGAGTGTTCCCTTTTAACCAACTTCCTAATAGTGGAATAATGTTCTCCTGGCACAACATTTTGCACACTTCTCTCAGATCATCAATATCAGTTTGGACTGTCTCTGATGCTTTCTTCTGCTCCTTTAAGTATTGTATCTCACCCTGAAGATTCCTTAGCACTTCCATGGTATCCTGGTAAACTTCCTTCTGATGAGTAGGATCTGGGTACCTTGCATGCAAAACCTCCTCCTTGGTGATCATAGGCTTCTGGTGCAATGCCTCTCTTGTGTGTGCCACTTCAACACATGTAGTAATCTTTACTGTCAATGCCTCAGGTCCTGGTGCTATCTTGGGCATCCACTGATCTTCTACCATGCACTGGATTCTAACCATCCTGGCACCTTTGTTTTCTTGCTTATGTTGCTTACTCAGATGCTCATATAAGTCTGGGCACTCTTCATAGCTATGGTTCTTTCCACAGAAAGAACATGCAATATTCTGAGGACATTCACACCTATAGTGGTCAAGGAGATCTACATGTATAACATGTTCCATGAGGGAACTCACCTCTTCCTCCACCATGGCCTCATCCTCCATATCCACCATGATATCCACGTCCCCTTCCATGACCTCCTTTAAAATGCCCCTCATTCCTATCATAGCGCGTTTGATTATGATCCCGATCCTGGTGCTCATTCTTACCCTTAGAATTATCTGTTACACTTGTCTGTTGTACCCCAATGTCTATAGCATCCTGGATCTGACCAATCAACTAACAATCCTCAGTATCATGGGTCATGGACCTATAAATCTTGAAAAAGAAAGATACATTCTTCCTTATGCATGTGCTGTAACAAAGGACAGTGACTAGCATCATGATTCAAATGACATATCTCACAGTCCAACATAGTAATGAGTGTATAGATCTATGAGGGAAACTATCCTTGGTGTGACCTTCCACTTCACAATTTGTACACCAAATTCCTAAGTGCGTTTCATGGGCTGAATTTGCTGATAGCTTCTCTAACTACTTTTCCATAGCTGTAATTTGTGCCTCTAAGAATGGACTAACACCAGTGTCAATGCTCCCAACTTCCTCAGCATGTAAAGTACTTCCAGTGCTTCACGTGGATCAGTGTATGTCTTATGTGACAATGCCCTTCTAAAAGGTGTAATCAATCCTCCAATGAACCATTGTGCATGCTGGCTAGCATGAATATCATAAGATAGCTTAGATAGAAGTGTCTTAAAATGAGCATCATACTCACGTACACTCTCAGTAGTGCCTTGCTTGATATTCTTGAGCACACTTATACTCTTCTGCTCAAACTCAGGGATATGGAACTCTTTCAAGAAAGCATCCTTCAATGCTGCATAATCCATGCAAGTTTGATCAGGGTCAAACTTCCTATACCAGCTGTGTGCATGTCCCTATAATGTAGTAGCAAATTGACTTGCCTTACACTCAGCAGCCATGATCCCTTTAGCGCACCACAAGATTTCACACATATGCACATGTTCGACAACATCCTCTATGCCTCTATACTCTGGGAAGATGAAGAGACATCTCCATATAAATATTCTGTGGTTGTTGTGGACCTTGACCACCTGATCTAGAACCTCCTGTGTTCCCTCTGCCTCCAGAACCACCAGATCCACTAGAACTAGAACCACCTATACCTCCTGATCCTCCACCTGTAGCTGGAATAGGACCTATAGATGTACTCCCCTGTGCTCCAATAGTAGTACTATACTGAACCCCTACAGTCTGTGAGGTAGTTCCACTTCCAGAGGTGAATCCAACATTCTGTGTGGATGATGCGCCTAAGAATGTTCCTCCAAATATCATTGAAGCCATTTGTCCTACCATTGATGTACTTGCTCCCTGACTTACTCTTGCTCTCCTACTTCCCAAGTTAGCTTTCTGGTTACTTGTCGTACTAGATACTGGAAAACCAAGTGCAAGGGCTAGGTCACCAGGTGGATTAAGATGCACGCCCATGGCCCAGGTAGTCTCTACTGGTGCACTTCTGTGTGAGGCCAAAGGGGGATCTCTATCATGCTTTCCAAGATGGGGGAGTTCCTGATGCTCTGGCTCCATGTCTTCTACGTGAGCTATAAATCCTTCATGAGCCATCTCTCTCCTCAACACCATACTTTCTGCAATGGAACACTTCTTCTCTATCTCCCTCTCACATGCCTCATTATACTTAAGCCACCTTTCCTCTCTCTGCCTCTCTACCACTAGGTCTACCATCTTTCACCAAACCTATTCCTTCCCTCGTGCATGGTGAAGTTTAGTTAGCCATCGGTTTACTCTCCAGGTTCAAAGTTACCATCAAGATCTTGATCGCCAGTGGAATACCTTACAAATATGCTCCTCTTGGATACCGTAAAAATTGGAATTCAGCTACCTCTGGGAAAGAGTACGTCGAAATTGAATATTCTAGAATATAACTATTTAGAACACCACAAAACCATGTATCCACAGCGTGAGTCCAGATCAAATCAGCATCATAAAGGGCCTAAAATTCTTCCTGTGTCCAGACAAGTGCGCGATACCTCCAATTCCACTGAGATGCATAAGCAATAAGCCACTCGTATAATTCTACTGAAAGATGGTGAAAAAATATCTCATATAAGTTGTCATATATATTCTGTTCTACCCAAGTGCATGTGTTAAACTCAGATCCACTGTTGAACCGCCATGCATATTCTTCCTCCAGATCATGTATCCACTCCTCAATACTTGCTAGAGTTAACTGGTACGTCTTCATCGTGAACCATCCTGAAAACAACTGAAAAAGAGGTCTCGGCAATGGAACCAATGATGCAGCCTAGAATTTACCAGATAACACCCTAGCCGCGTGTTGGCACATCACTCAGCCTAGACTGAGTGCTCACCGAAGTGCACAAAGGTACCAGGTCCCTCTTTAGGGTTGTTGTAGCAGGATGTTAGCGTGATGAAGGAAGAAACATATAGATCCATAACTAATCCATCATTCTACAATGCATGCTACATTCAGATCTATGAAAGAACAAGTTTAAACAATAATCATGATTGAATCAATAACATGCACTACTCAATTACACACAGGAATGACACTTAGATTCAGCCAATATCTTCCATCTATTAATAAACACAGAAGCTCCTTACAATAATGTCAATCTATACCAATGTGCATATGGATATGATACAATAATTCAGTCATATGCGTATACATATCTCTATACCTCTCATACATCCATCTCACTATATCCTCTATCTCTCATATCCATCATTCTACTATGTAATTCACTATCATATATATAGGGTGGGGACTTTCCCTTCACCGCTTATCTATTCCAGAAATAGGCCACATGCTATTAATAGCCACATGCCATTTCACAGGCATAGCCACACATGCAAGTGTGCTATCTATAGACCTCTTATAGTTAACTGAAGTGTCAATCCTATTCTTAGCTTGTCTCCATGCAAAATGCTTCGATCCGATCCTCCAAAGATAGACAATGCATGGTGTGCACGTCTCTGCATCGTTGGTGTGTTTCTACATGCCATCTTCTAAAAATAGGTCTTCATGCTCAAAATTGGCTAAGTCCTGAATGCTGAACTCACCCTCCATGTGCAGGATCTTCATGTCCCTCTGTGCCCTTGATCCTAGATTTCTCTTCTTTGTGGACTCCTTGTGTGATCTTTAACAAGTTTTCTTTGATCAACAAAATTCTATTTTCTTCAACCAAGGTCATTGAACATCCTCTTCTCAACCTTTATTTTAGGCCCTTAGATCTCATTCTTATCCAAATAACTCCTAATAAATTCATCTGTAGTTCTCCTTGATGTTCCTTCTTTGTTTCCTTTAGGTGAAACTTTATCTTTGCACAATTCTGATTTCTTTTCTGTTTTCCTACACTTATCCCTCTGCTACTCATTTTTTCCTTATGTAAACCTCTCTTGACTCATGAAATTCCACTCTTGTGATCTTCCTCTTAATAATGTCTGATGAGTTCAACTAAACCACTTGCTTCCCTATCATTCTATCCAATGCACTATTTTATCATATTCTAGCAACCTCCTTTGCAACTTACGTCAGGACCTTTGGCCTTTACATCTATTATGTTTGGAGTACACACCCAATCTATCCTTATATTCTTGAGAAACAATTTTGTACGGTCCTCTACCTTATATTTTCCCCTCCCTTTCTTCATGGGACGCCAGCACTCTCTATCTTCTACTTATGATTTTTCAAAGCCTTATGTGAGCTTTGGTTGTCTTTGACCACAAGCGCATGTGAGAATCCTGTGAGTCAAATCCTCCTTGTGCACTGTAAGGCTGATTCATATTTTGATTGGGTGGTGCTAGGTTGGGATATATTTAAGACAATAGCATCCTGTAATTGTCTCCATCTCTTCTGTGGTGGATACTTCACGTGCCTTTCCTTTCCTCTTTCAATGGCACGCCTTATGCATCCTTTGTCTAAGACCTTTATTCTCTTGTTGTACCTCAACTGCACACCTTTCCATTTGGCGCTCTTCTAGCTTCCATTTTGCTTCATTTCCAATTCCACTTCTTCAGGAATCTCACTCTATCATTCCTTCCTAAAAATTTTGGCCTCAACCTCAACTGATATCTTTTAGTGCATTGTACATAATTTCTCATCTGACAATAGTTGCATCATTACCAAGGGGTTTATCAACACTCTTTAGCTTCATTATATCCCATGGCTTACCTCAAATTTTTCATCGACATGGGACTCAAATCCAATTTACAACATTTTCCTCTTTGAGGGTATGCACCTTCCTCATCAAATGAAGATCTCATGGCTAAGGAGTTATTCCATTGGCATGGTACTTTGGAAAGCGTGCACGTACACCTTTTTTGGATCATTAATCTAGCCCATTCCTTTCCCTTGTGATGCTACTCTGTGCTCTTCCCCTTGTTGTGTGGCCCTTGGAAAGCTTACAGCCAAACTGGGATCTCCACCCATGCTGTCCATATTCTTTTCTATGCTCTCCTCCTTCAATTCCTTCATTTTCATCAGTGTTACACTCTGACCTCCTATTTTTTTACTAAGTTTTTATGATTTCTGCCACTTATCTTCTCCACGGCCTCTTCTATCTATTCCTTGGTGAGGCTTGGGGTCCTTTGATTCTTTTGTTCACTTCTTCACTTACCCCCTTATCCTTGAGCATCAATCCTCTTCTTCCTCCTCATCCTCATCCTATTTACTTATATTCCTCATCTCCTTCTTCTCAGAATCATGTATCTCATACATGGGATGGTCTAACCTTCTTCATCTCTCATCATCATCCTTCTCACCCCTGATAGGTTTCCAAGCCCTCTATGTTTCTTCTGAATCTCCCTCTCTCTCACCTTTTACTTCTTCCTTAACTGGTGATTCTATAACACTTCTCTTTTTCTCTCTCTCTAGTGTGATTGATCTCCTTTTAATGGTGACTCTTCTGTGGTGATGCCTCTTTGTGATGGTGCCTCTTCTTATGGGGTCTTCTCCTTGAATGGGGACTTCTTTAGCACATGTAAGTACTAGGCTTAGCTGCTTGCTTCCATGCCCACTATTGTGTCTTGTTTGCACACTTGGTGCCTTCTTCCACCTATACTACTCTTCTCTTTCCCTCTTACCTTGGCGTGGCCTTCTTCTTCCATATGGGGTCATTCAGGGATGGAGACATCATCTTTCCAAGTAGGTTCCCTTTTCAAAATTTGACCTTATGCAAGGTATACCCTTGGTGTAGTCCTTCCAGTAAAATTGGTAGTGTCAATGGCTTCAACATTTTTACTTTATGGGAAACACACTTATCCACATATGTGCACTTCTTTGGGTATACTTGAAGCTTTTGACACAACTCCTTTGGTGGTCTTGTCTACCTCACTAAGGTCGAACCTTAGTCTTTTGGCCTCCTTGAACTCGGATTGACCCCTGCACTTGGAAGTATTGCGTGGTGAAGGAGAATGGTTTTGCACCAGGGACTTTATATTCGACCATCTTGTCAAAGTAAATCTACCAATGCAGAAATGTTGATATACTTAAACTATGCCTCTCCTTCCTACAAGCATGGGCAACTACTCTAGGATCCTCCACTTTCCCCGAATGCATCACGCATTCACTTGTACCATTTTTCTAGGTGCCTTGTGAGTATATCATGGTGTCACAAGTATATTTCTCAAATCTATTTTGCGGGTGAGGGATCCTCTTCTGGTATTCCCAATTTAAACTTTCTAGCCCATCGAGCACTCCAATCTCTGAATTCAAAATGGTGAGGAATGTTACCAAACAGTATCTTTTCTCCCTCCTGTGCTACTTATGATTTCATCTGCAATGAAGGTAGACAAGTTATAGATGGTCCCCTATTGATATCTTGAGAGCATATGACGTTTAGCCATGCCTTGTTTACTTGAATGTCCATCTTTCTTAGTCATTGAGCTTGGTTGACCAAGCATGCAGTCATCCTCATTATAGGGTTAAATAAAAATATAGTGATATCAAATTATCGTGACCCATTTCTTGTATTCATATGCTTCTTACAGTTTCCTTGATGCCTCCTTATCGCTTAGTTCATCATCTATGGATTAGTCCTTCACAAATCAGGCCAGTGAACTTGGATATGATTTGTGGAGTTATGCACATCTTGTAGCCCAGGCAAAATAAAAGTGGTCCTCATGTATGCATGACATCAACCATTGGTATAAGGTGCTTAGGTTTTCCAAAATAGGGAAACTCATATAGTTGCAATAACCATGCCTTCTCCAATTTTACCTTTACCTCATCGTTATAGATAGGCATACCCATCTGGTGTCCTCTTATTAGTTGGGGACCAATTCCAATGCCATTTCTTCTCAGTGGTGCTTTTGTGATGGTTGTAATTTCTCATGGCCATCTTCCTAAGTGTGACTCCCATTATTTCCCTAGCAATACTCCATCTGGGTACTGCATTCTTCATACCATTCTTCATTGGTGATTGTGATGGCATCATTTGCTTTCCCTTTCCCTTGCCCTTATTTTTTAGGTGAAATGGTTGGAAAATGCTTTCTTGGTGCCATTTTTGGAATGTTGGCTTAGTCAACTAAAGTCACTCTGAATTTCCTATTCTCTGCTAACTAACAAACCCAAATTCTGACACGCTGTAAGGCTCAACTCTTGGAATGAATCCTTTTACTCTTCGTGCCCTAGCTTCCAAACCCTAACTTGGAAAAACCCTTCCACAAGATGTGTATTCCACTGAAAAAACTTCCCTACGCCTATGTACTCCTTCCTTCTGGTTTGTAGATCTACTTTATGCACTTAAATTTCTATAGATTCTTATTCCTTCACACAAATTCATCTCTGGATGCCCTAGTTTGCAAGAGCTTAATTTCACTATTGTAATCTAGGTAAATAATAAATTGCTCGACTTCATACTTATAGCTTTTTCCTTCTTTAAAGCAATAAATGCTATACCACCTACCAATGTACTTAGCATTAAATGTACACAATTTTTCCAATAAATCTGACCTTAAACGCCCTTACCCATGCACCCAATCCTGTACGTGAAAAACTTTTACAACCTTCTGGCATGCATAAAATACCCTAACATGATTGAAGACTCTTATGCTCACATCAATAGCGATGAAGGCACTTATTTTGTCCTTTTTCCTAATTTTTTCCCTCACCTACCTCATGTTGTTCCTGCGCTCTTCATCCTTTGTACATGGTATTTTGTAAATCCTTATTTGACACAATAATTTATATCCACCATTTCCTCATGCACTCTTCTCAACCTTAAACGCTTTAATCCTTCATATTGAGCTAAACTCAACTTGTACTACAGGCCTATACTTTGCTTCACACTACTTCCTTACTCACCCCACACTAAAATAGATGTGCGGTCCTCTTGTGCATACACAACCTTTGAAAGTAATAATGTGGTTACCAGTGCACAAGGTGTAAAAATGAAACAAAAAGAAAAGAACAAGCAACGAGAAAGGGAAACACAAGAAAAGAAAAAGCATAAGGGAAATTTTAGACTAAGTTGGAACTATATTGCCTTATTACAAACACCAAGAAGATTTATTTATAGTAAGGCTTCAGCCTACTTCCATTGAAATAACCTGGTAGTCTCGTCCCATCCAACACTTGTAAAAGAAAGTGCCTCAATCAAGAATGTTTTAGATTATGTAAGTTCCCAACCAATGGAATTTCAACTTCCCAGGATGATACATATACTTGGAATCATACAACAACACCATCTACTCAACCTAAAACTTCTTAATCATTGATATGGTGATCATGTACATGCCTTTTGTCTTGTTTTTTCTATCTTCTGACTCCATCTAGCAAGTGATCGTCTTTCATCAAATTACATCAACTTATCAATTATTTCTTCCAACACTTGCTCATGAGCTAACCCTCCTATGCGCACTATACCCAGCGATGGTAACATGAATTCAAATAGTAAAATACCCTCCGTGCCAAACACCAATTGAAGTGGTGTGTTCTTGTTCAACCTCTTATAGGTTATCTTGTATGCCTATAGAATGGCTGATACTTTATCATCCCAATACTATCTTCCAACATCACAAATCTTAGTCAATGTGTGACTTAGTATCTTGTTAAATGCCTCAGAAGTTACATTTGCTTGAGGGTGATAAGGGGTAGTCTTGTGATGGGCCACCATCAATTATGCTAACATAATCCTGACCATTTCATTGAGAAAGTGTATACCTATATCAGTTGTTAGACTTAAAGGATAACCATACCTACTAATTATGTTCTCCCATAAAAATCTAGTAGCTGTCACAATGGTGCAATCCTTCATAGGCACTACCTCTACCCAACGTGTTGAGTAATCAATGCACATAATGATATATCGTGAACCAATCCTTCGTGCAGCTGACAAAATTAGACCTACAAATTTGATTGCCCATTTTTCAAATGGTTCAACACTGACTATTAGTTGCAAGGGCATTTAATCTCTCTTTCTAGGTTTTCCAAGGCATTGACAATGGTCATAGGCCTTACAAAACTCAATACAATCCTGGTAGATGGTTTCCCACCAAATCTCTACTAGTAAAATATTCTACGCAGTAGCATTTCCTGCATAGTGTCCTCCTGTAATCCCATAATGCACTTCCTCCATAATTGCCACGTGCTCATGCTCTAATATGCATCGGTGTAAAACCTCATCATGATCTAACTTATACAAGTCTACACTAATCAATGTGTAGGGTGTGACGCGTATTGCTAACTACTTTTTCTCCAGAGCCTTCATCCCTTCCAGAACCATACCTATTTTTAAGAACACCATGATATCTTCCAAGTCTGAGGGTGCACACCACAACCTAAATAGTTGTGCATCTGCCATGGTATCCTCAATGATTTTTGTGTCCTCTCTTGAGTTAATCCTTGATAAGTGGTTAGGTCTTGAATTACTTTTTCCTAGTTTCGTAAACACTGTGAACTCAAACTCTTCAAATAAAAGGACCCAACGATATATGTGACCTTACAACATGGGCTTATTGACTAAGTATTTCAATGCCATGTGGTTTGTGTAGAATATAAATGGTGTTGCCAACAAATAGTGCCTAAACTTATGCATCATGTAGATCATGGACAATGCTTCACACTCAATAGTTGTGTAATTCTATTCTACTGGTGTTAACTTTCTACTTGAAAAGCACAAGGGATGATAAAAAATTCCCTTACCAGGTTGTACTAGTATTGCTCCCATTGTTATCCCTGAAGCATTAACATGCACATGGAAAGACTTATCCCAAGAAGGAAAATGTAATATGGGCATCGTGACAAGCCTATCCTTCAAAGTTTCAAATGCCTTCTACTGCGCCTCTCCCCATTGAAATGCACTCTTATGTTTTAGTAATTCCTCTAATGGCATGGAAATCTTGGCATACCCCTTGATGAATTTCTTGTAGTACCAGGTATGCCCAAGTATGGGCGTGTGAGTGAGGACACTAGATTCCAGCTTAGTGCAAAAATCTACAATCAGTGTTGAAGTATGGTGGTAGGTAACGTAACATTTAATGCTAAAAAGTGGGAAAAATTATAAATAGAAGGTCGAGCACTTCATTATCAACATTTGTGAATATGAAGAAAGAAGATCTCTTGTGAACTAGGGTTTCCAGAGTTGATCCATGTGAAGAAAAATTTGAGAAATTTAACCGTGAGTGACTAGATTTGATCTACAAACCAGAAGGAAAGAAGTTCATAGGTGTAGAGAAAAAGAGTTGTGGAGAAGCACCATCTTGTGAAAGAGGATATTCTAGTTAGGGTTTGGCAGCTAGGGCACGGGCTGAAAAGGGTTTCTTCACAAGTTTGAGATTTGGGACTAGAGGAGGTAGAAAAGTAGAGCAAGTAAGAGAAGTTGAAGTGCTAAGATAACCTAAACCATGACACCTAAGAAACCAACTATATCACCTAAGAAGCCCAAAGGCAAGGGCAAGGGAAAAGGAAAGGGAAAACAACATGAAACCCCTAAAAGTACAAATGAAGAATGGTACGCCGAAATGTAGTACTCGGATGGGGTTTTTCTCTATATGGAATGGGAGTCCCATTTAAGGAAAATGGCTGTAAGTGATTACAACCATCACACAAACATGACGGAAAAGGAAATGGCACTGGAGTTGGTGCACCCAAAAAACAAAAGGACACAAGAGGGTTTGCCTATTTATAGCGATGAGGTAAAAGTGAAGTTGGAGAAGGTGGGACTATTGCAACTCTATGAGTTGCCTTATTTTGGAAAACCTGAGTACCTCTATCAATGGTTAATGTCGTGCATGCATGAGGACCACTTTTACTTCACAGGGTGCAAGATGCACATAACTCCTCAGCTGATTTCAAAATTCACAGGCCTCATCTGTGAAGGAGAAAGTATAGATGATGACTTGAGTGATAAGGAAGCCATCAAAGAAATAGTGACTGCATACGCTTATAAGAAGGGGTCATGGTACTTTGATATCATGCACATCATAGACCCAGTGATGAAAATGGCTGCATGCCTAGTGACCAAGTTAAATGACCAAGAGAGGTGGACATAAGTGAACAAGTCTTGGTTAAATGTTTACAGAAGGATATTAGAAGGTGCCATCTACAACTTGTCCGCATACATCACGGATGAGATTATCAGCAGCATGTAGGAAGGTGACAAGATACTCTTTGGAAATGTCCTCTTGACCATCATGTTTTCAGAGATCGGAGTGCCCGATGGGCCAGACAAGGCTATATGGGAGTACCCAGTGGAGGATCCATCACCCGCAAAGAGATTCACAAAGTACACTTGTGACAACATGATGGCCATTCACAAGGCACGTCTTAAGAAATGGTATAAGTGCTTAAGGGATGTGTTTGGGGTAGAGTGGAGGATCCCAGAGAAATTACTTGCACTTACAAAGGGAGAAGATGAATTTGTAGTGTACCAACACTTTTGCATTAGCTGATTCAAGCTGGTGGATGAACCATGAGCCCATGGTGTAAACTCCCATTCTCTTTCACATCCTTATATTTCCAACTAGGGGTAAACTGGTTTACAGAGGAAAAATGAGTAAGGTTCAACCTTAGTGAAGTGGATCAAGACCATAGGGATCTGCACAGATAACTCGTTTACCCCAAGAAGTGCACTTATATGGAGAGGTATGTCTCCCACGAGGTCTAGATGACAAAGCCTTTGAATTTTCCAATTGTAGGAAGGACTGCGACACATGTATATCTGTGCATAAGGCCAAATTTTGAGAAGGGTGCGTACTTGGAATGTGATGTCTCCATCCTAGAAGACCCCATGGGAAGAAGGAAGCCCACAGCAACAAAGAAAGGAAAAGAAGAGGTGCAAGGGAAAGAGGCACCAAGTGTCCAGAATACGCCAAAAGTGGGTGCACTGGAGACAAGCGCTAGGACAAGCATTTACATGTACAAGAGGAAGTCTCCAGTTAGAGAAAAGGCACCAGAACAAGAAAGGACTATCACAAAGGAGAAGTCACTAGAGGAGGAAGAAAGAGCTGAATCTCCCATACTGGAATCCCCAGTTAGGAAGAAACAAAAGGTGATGGAGGAGGCTGAGTCAGAGGACATAAAGAGCTTAGAGGCCTACAAGGGTGAAAGGGACGATGAAAAAGAAGAAGAACCTAAAGGGGCCCAAGAACCACTTGTTTTTAGTGTGCATGAGGAAGAGGGAAAAGAAGAGGAAAATGAGTTTCAATTCATGCAGAGGAAGGGTAGCCAGGAGGGGGAAGACACCCAAGATAAGGGAGGAAGTGAAGAAGTGAGTACAAAGAATCAGACTCCAAGCCCCACGAAGGAGTAGATAAATGAGGTGGCAGAAAAGGAAGTGGTGAAAATCATTGAAGCCTTGGTAGAACAAGAGTTAGAGCATAGTGCTAAAATAGTTATGAATGAAGATAAAGAAGAAAGCATGGGAAAAGATCACGACAGTGCAGGAGGCCCCAGTTTGACAGTAACTATTCTTAAGGGCACACACACAGGAGGAAGACGCATGGAGATTTAGAGACCAAGGATGGGTTACATTGATGACCCAAATAAGGTGTTGCGTGTATGTTTCCAAGGCACCATTCCAATAGAGCAGCTCCTGGCCATGACATCATTTGATGTGGAAGGTGCATACCCATAGACAAGGGAAATGATTTCATGGGAATTTGAGTCCCACATCGATGAGCCAAAGTTTGAAGTAAGCCAAGGGGATTTGATGGAAGTGCCAGAGTCTAAAGGTACCAACCCCATGGTGAAAACTCAATAGCTATCTGACGAACAAGTCTGTAATGCGTTGAACAAGGTCTCAGTTGAACTAGAAGCCAGGTTATTTGGGAGGAATGACATGGTAAAATTCCTAGAGGCAGAGCTAGAGAAGAAGGAAGAAGAGCTCGAAGAAAGGACCAAGGACTTAAAGCGGGAGGAACTAATCAGTGCGCAACTGAAGCGCGAACTAAGGGAAGAGAAGGAAAGGGTGCGTTAGGTATACAAGAAGGTAGAATCCATCACAAATGCCATTATTTTGAAGCATATAAACCTAGCACCACCTGCGTAAAAGTATGGATCTTCCCTAGAGTTCCTAGAAGACTTAACATGTATCCTCACCATGGAGAGGCAGCCACTAGCCTTAGAGTCTGCAGAAGAAGTATCAGTGCACCTGGAAAGGGAAGACAAACTGAAGGTTGTAGCAATCATTTCCGAGTACAGAAAGGTCCTTGCTGATGTAAAAATTTCTACCAAAGTTGCTGAGGCCATGTATGACAACTGTGTAGATAGGGATAGAGTGGTGAGCATTCTTTTCACCACTCATGAGGAAGAGCTCAAAGAATTCCAAGAGAAGAACAAAGGGAACAGAGTGGAGTGGGATAGGATCTTAGCTGAGGTTGAGAAGAATTCTGAAGCCATTGAAGTCCTACGAGGTTCAGTCAAGAACTGACTGAAAGGGTTGTACCCAAAAATCACAAGGGGGATGGATGTGCTTGAGGATGTGGGCAAGCAACTGGAAGGGGTGGTTGAGGTAATGAATACTCAAGGAGACAGACTGGGTTTTGATGAGGTAAGCACCCTAGTCGGTGACCTCTGCCAAAGAGCACAAAATGAAGTTGATGCCTAGAATAAGTTGGAGGCCGAATTGAAGAAATATTTTCCTCTCCTATTGCAGCAGTAACAACACTTCCCCATTCTTTCATCTTTCCCAATTCTTCTTTCCCTTATTCTTTTCCAAATCATTATTTCTTCTGGTATCTGTTGTAATTCTTTATTCATTGAAGACATGTTCCCGCGGGGGAAGAATAGGCATAGTGTGGGGTGATGTTGGGACCCTGATTTATTGGCTAAGTACAATAAGGCACGTGGGCATGCACAAGGCCTTGTTAAAGAAGGGCGTGCAAGAAGAAATCGCATAGGGAAAGATTCTAGGAGGGTTTAATAGATAAACTAGTACGTGCATGCAAGGCAAAGCAGGATTTCAGGACTTAGCCATATTTGGCATATCAGGAAGGACACGTGAAAATCATGACCTGACTACGTATGTGGAGTGGATAAGGTGCCAGCCTGGTGACAGGTTGGCCTAGGAAGGAATATGCCCTGCGATGGAAGCTTCTAGAAGACCATCATGGCAAGGAGTGGAGAGCTCAGGCTTGGAGGAGCATGCTCCCATGGAGGACCACATTTGGACACTTGGCGATGGATCTGAAGCCTCAGAAAGGTGGGTTGGTAGTTCAAGAGGCCTATAAATACAAGCACCCATAGAGGAATTGAGATATAGATCAATAGAGAGCGGAGCTCTGCAGAAATGTTACGAGGAACTCTATTGGGTTGGGTAGATGACCTATAGGGGAAGGATGTATCAAAAGGTTTGGGTATGAAATTTTCCTTTCATGTTTAGGAGGACTCTAATCCAGTTATGATGTATGACTTCAGTCTGCCATACGGTGATATTCTGTAATGGATCTAATGCATGTGATGAGGTTGTCAGATATGATGGAATATAAATATAATAGAATCTGGTTTATACATATATCTACGTAGTTCTGTTTCATATGTGTTATATGAATGAATATAAACTCCTATACATTTCCTTTTCAGTTCAGTTCTATAAATTGTTAAGTATCCTTTTGTCTGGAATGACTGCATTGATCTAGAAGCCATTCTGAGCTCTATGATGAATGTATGTCTCGTGTCCACTCACTCTTTTTAAGTTCCTATCATAGATGATGCTTTCCCACTTAACTCACATAAAAGAGAGACTCGGTGCACCTGTGTGTGCCTCTGGGTGAGCACCTAGCTCCCGCTGGGTGATAGGTCAGGTGTGCATGGGATTCCCTTACAATTTAATTGACAATCATGTCAATGTTAGGCAAAGTGAAATCATCTTTAGGGAATGCTTTGTTAATATCCCTAAAGTCTGTGTAGATTTGAATACCAATTGGTTTCTTTTGTACTGACATTATGTTTGATATCCATTATGAATAATTAATTGATCTGATGAAACCTGCTGCCAATAGCTTTTCTAATTGTTCTTTGACCAGAAGTGCAACTCGTGGGTGCATCTTCCTTAACTTTTTCTTGATAGGTTTCACATCTAGGTGCACAATAAGGTTATGCATGACTAAGGTTGGATCCAAACCTGGCATAATTGTGTAGGACCACGAAAATATGTTTATAAATTATTTTAGTAGTTCCACAAATGTTTTTATGCTCTTGTGCCGAGAGTGAAGCTCTCATATTTACCATTTTAGGATCCTCTTATGACTCAATATTAACATTGATAGTCTCCTCAATCAACATTTTAGATGTATCTTCCATCCACGTAGGATCAAGGGAGAAAGTAAGATCCACTTCCACAGGTGGCTCAGATAGATTGTTGTCTTCACGTGGGTCAACTATTTTTTCCATTAATTCTTCTGTTTGTTTTTCCACAAGCACCTCAAAGAGGTTTTCAATATGGGACTTATGCTTATTCTTTTGGCAAGGATTTTCTGTAGAAAATTTTCCCTTTGTTAATATTTTTTTGCTTAAGCGACCACACAATTATGCCTCTTCCCCAAAGTACATGCATGCATCTAATTTGATGGAGAAACCTTTCCTATGGTCACTAATTAGAATGACATCCTGAGTACCCACAAAATCTGCAATGGTAGCATCATTTTCAAAGAAATCAAATAGCACATGAAGTTGTTGGTACCAATTAATGAGGCAAGGATATACGAGAGTGATTTGGAAATTAGTACGGGGTTTGGACTGGGATAGGGTAAATATGGCATAATTTAGGAAAAGGTTTGTAGAGGCAAGGTCCTCGTATATGCTATAATGGTAATCTATTTCATTGTCTAAATGATGTGAATCATCCTCAAATTCCAAAGAAGTGTCATCCATTTCAGAGGGTGGAACCTCATGAGGCTTAATGCCAAGTCCATGCTTGTTTTCTTTCCAAGGGGGGATTGAAAGAGGCTCTAGCATTCCTTGTGCATCCAGGCCACATATACATCCCTGATACCCCATGATGTGGATCATTGTATGTGCTTTGGCGTACTATGGAGCCTGGTTATATGATGCCTTTGTTCCTCCAGGTATCCAAATTGTAGGCGTATCTAGCATCTTCTTGTTTGACAGAAGACCACGAGGAACAAACTTCTCGAAGGGGCTAGGATAGTTAACATGGGAGATTGTGAATTAGAAATCAGGTCTACCACGTGTTTTAGGTGATAGTGAGAGGTCAGAGACCGAAAGGGCCTATTGAAGATTAAAATCCTTGATTAAGCCATACGATCCAACCTTTAGCTCTCATGAAGCAAAGGGAGAAAGTGACGATGAAGGATCCTTATTATCAACCTACAATTCATCAGGGTCAACCCAAGATTTTAGAGATTCTGTTTGTAGTGGTATAACAACATCCACTCAAGGAAATTCATACACTGCTCGAGAGAAACTATGCAATGCTCTACAATGCGTAAATGGCTCAGGATCTCCTAGGAAAATGATCCTCTCATGATACAACCTAATTCATTAATGAAATATGGAGGGTACAACCTGCATGGCATGGATTCATGGGCCACCTAGGAGCATGTTATATGGAAGATCCAAATCAAGGACACGTGACTTTGTATCATGATTTGTGGGCCCTACTTCCATAGGTAACACAATGGTTCAATATGATTCCTGTTCGACATTATCATAGGTTGTGATTGTGATTACATGAAAATTCAACTCTACTTTTATATGCCCTAGCTGTTTGACGAGATTTAAAGTACAAATATTTATACCCGACCCATTATCCACAAGTAATATTTTCATCTTTCAGTGAGTGAAAAATACCTCGATGTACATGGTTAAGTTGTGTGTTTGGTTATTAAGTGGAAATTCACTTTGGTCAAAGGAGATACAATCATTCTAGAAAAGATTGGCCACCATGGCTTGAAGGTGTGATGGATCGATGTCCGTTGATACTCTTGACCCTTGAAGGGCCTCATAAAGGATATTTTTATGAGAGCTTGATATATTGAGAAGGTCTAAGATTGAAATCTTAGCAGGTTTTTTCTCAAATTGATCCACCACATCATATTTCTATTTTCAAAGGGGTAGATACAAGAGGTTTTGGGATCACTAGGCAAGCAAGTCATGTTGCCACAACATAATCATTGATAATGATTCTAATAGTGTTCAAATATTCATTAGATGAACAGATACAAGCTATGAGTGAATCAAAGGGTTTTTTAGTGGAAGCATATATGTAATTTGTGGCTCTATAGTCATCAGATGACTGACCTTTATTTGGATTCTTTGTTCCTTGTTTATTATGATTAGGGAAGGGTTTTTTGAAGATTCCCATTTTGCCATTAGGCCCTTGTAATAATTCAAGAGAGTCTTCTTCAATCTTCCCATTCTTAAAGAGGTCTTGAATAAAGTGTCTCACAGTAGTCATGATCTCTATTGTGTCCCTTAACACGATGAAAATCATAGTAGTCATGATCTCTATACCATCCCAGTTTGGGTGCATCATCTATGTAAGGTGTCATGGTTAGATATTGAACAATGTTTACCACCTCTAATTGTTTCAAAATCATGGATAGTGAATCGGTGAGAGGATTAAACACTCATTGTTTGACCGGATTTTGAATAGTCCCTTTTGTCAGTTTTAGAAGGGGACCATTTTGAACAACTTGAATTGTTTGAACTCGTTTAGAGTCAGTGATGCTGTCACTTACAACGTTCTTATTTCTGTTAAATAATTTAGGCATCTCCATAGGTTTTGACTCTTGTTTTCCTTTTGAGAAGGGTTTTATTGTTCCCTTCATTATTAAAGCCTTCTTAATTTGGCTTCCTTTGTCAATAACCTCTTTAAAGTTAGTAACACAATGCAATTTTAAGTGGAATACGATATCCATATTCAAATTGGGCATGAAGATACTAACCAATTGTTTCTTCGGACTTATACAAGAGAAGTGAATAGTTATCCCTTGCCACCGTTGCAAGAAACTGGCAAAAGTTTAATTTTTGCCTTTGTTTAACATTACATAAATTTAGCATGGTTACATCATTCTCCATGTTGAATGAGAAGTGACACACATTTTTTTCAGCTAGCATGAGCCATGTGACTATAGACCCCTTTGGTAAATGAAGGAACCATTCCAGCGCTTGTCCTCCTAAAGTACGAGGGAAAAAATGTATGAGGTAATTGTCGTTATAGGCTACCTCTTGGCAAGCCAAGTAAAAGTCTTTTATGTGATCACGAGGTTTACCTTTACCTTTATATTTATCAAATTTTGGGCAATCAAACTATTTTGGAAATTACATTAGCAACATGTCTCTCTCGAAAAGATAAGGACATAGCTTCTCATATTGATATTTCTTGTTATGGTCTATATTACTTTCTTGAAGAGTTGTAAGCATGGTTTTCATTGATTGTAACTCTTGCGTAAAGAGTTGCTCTTTCGTAGGAGAAGATGGTCTAAGCACTCAATTTTTCTTGAAGGCTTCATCTTCTGGATGTTCAGTATAAAGTTCACTAACCTTAGTCTTGGGTTTTTCTTGATGTGTACCCTTTCTTGTGTTCTTACTTATAGAAGAAGCTAAGTTTGCTAGCTATTTCCCAAGGGTTTGTATTTGGCTTTGTATAGTGACTTATTCATTTTGAGGGTCCTCTTCTTCGTCATTTTAGTGAGGAGGTAACTCCTCATGTTTACGTTATACAATAACTCAATGAAACATCTCAAGGGGTGGCAGTTGAGAACCACCTATTTGTCTTGTTGTTTCACCTTCCATGTGGGTACCAGAGGTAGAAGCATGTATTCCTTCAATACTATCATTCGTGGGAGGTATTTGAGTTTCTTCTTCCTTTATATTAGTATCTTCATGTTAGGAAAAATTATTCAGTTATCCATGAGTTGTAATATTATAATGTAATTTGGTGGCATTATTGTTATGTAATAATAATGTATATTAGGAGTTTGTTGTGTACGTGAGTTTAGAGATATTTATGGAGGATGTGGTTGTAGCCACCTCCTTGATCATAGGATAAGTTTTCCTATAATATTTGTAATCAAAAAAATGTAGAAACTTATATCTGAGAGATAAATACATGAATATTAGTCGATTGTTTTTGTGAAGATCTGAACCTAGAAATTTAAGATTTGGTATCAGAGCGATCTGCATCTTAAAGGTTTTGAGTTTTTGTCTGAATCACTTCATTTTTATGGTCTTTCCTATTATGATACCAAATCATGCTAATTATCTAGATTTGTGGTAAAATAGTTTATAGCAATAATGAATTGCAAATCTATACTTGGCATGCATAGAGAAAAGTAGAAGATAGAGACCAAGTGTGTATGCAGCCTGGATCCAGTTATCTATTTGAATAGAAATTGAATTTTATCCATTGCTTACTCCTAAAATAATGTAGTCAATCTTATCATGTTATTCTAAATATTCCCTATCTTGTCAATCCAAAATATTCTCAACATTCCGTGATCTCTATGAGTTTGCATTCGATAACTCCTTGTGCACATATTGGCATTTTTTTAAATTTACTGCTAATCCCGGTTGGATATTCAAACCTATGTTACACTATGATTCACTAATTGCTCACAGCCTATGTATTAATCGATAGTCTTTCTGCTTTCCATATCGATCATATCAAGGGCTCCATTCTAAATCTATATTCTTGTATCAGCATAGCGCCCCAGAAGCACATTTCAACAGAATTTTTTTTTTATTGTGAAGAAGCATGTGCATCTAACATCCAACACGTGAAGTTAGCTTGAGCACATATCAAAAAACTTCTTGTATGTGTTGGGATCAGAGCTTCAAGATTATCATCATTGTTTGAAATCTACATGTAAATTCCAGTTGCCAGGTGTATTTCATTGGTGTCAGATTTCATGCATCTAACCTGGTGTTGGGCATATTCGGTTTCCTACGTGGAGCATATTTTGTTGAACGCATGTTTGGCAACAATATGTTAAAAGCTATACCAATTCATTCACATCTACTTTGTGAACTCCATCGAATTTCCTATAGGATACTGCTATTCTGTAAGACCATTATTCTCATTGAGCATCGGCAGAAAAGACAAATAGTATTCAAGTATTAACCGTCTGAGGTCTTTTTGCGTTGAAATTACACTTGTTTAGGTCTTAGTTCATAGGTGCTATAAGTGTTTTCAGCTCTATGGTGATTAATATTAGAGGAAGCCGTCCATCAGCATATATCTACAGGAATTTGTAGTGTCCCCTATTTTCGGCAGGAGTCATATCAAATTGCATCAAAGAATTGTTGTGGAAGGATTGTGTCAAGTCCACAAATATCCACGTACTTAAGTTTTATAGTCTATTTAAGTTTTGTCATTTGTAATGTAAGTCATGCCATTAAGTTTAGTATTATTTTACCATATAATTTATTATTAGGGTTATGTTTGTCGTTTAGTGTCATGATATGTATTTATTGTAAATGTAGTCTTTAAATTGAGTCCATGTTTTATTAAAAAGTCAATTTGTCAAAATATTGAGACTTAATAATTATTTATCAAGTCTAAGAGTTATTTTGTATTGTCTTCAAATAGTTCATTTTACATCTATCATAAAAATTGTCATCTTCCAAAGTTTAACAAATAAAAATAAGTCATTTGTTTTTCAATTTTGGACACATTTTCACTTGGCGGATCTAGGATTATTAGATTGTCATTTTGAGCTTCCATGATCAATATTTCCGGCTGAACTAGTAGCATGATGATAATGGAGGTATCGAAGGAAGGAGGTCGAACAACGACAAATTGTCAGTCACCAACGACGGGGCATTTTCAGAAGCATGATGGTGGCATATGTAGGTGTGAGTATATGATTTTCAATTGTCAAGAAATTATTTTCTCATGTGCTTCAAAGTTTACAGTGTTCCTATTGTTTGAGTCAGGTGTGATTTATTGTTAATACTGGAAAAGAATTGTATCGCGAGAGCAACCAGACTATGAAGATCCTCTGACTGCAGGATCCTCTGACTGCCGTACTTCGTTGGAAGATGATCGCCAGTAGAATACGTTCACTTTAGAATTTGGTGATCATGTGCAGCAAGATCAAGACAGGAAGATCCAGTTAGTATGAAACTTTGATACATTTTTCCATTTCTGATTTCTACTAAGTAAGTGGAATTTCACATTGTGAGGAAAGAGGCTAGAGGTCAATTAGTGTTCCATTCTCATTCAGTCACCAATGACTGGGGCCAAGGAAAGCTTGTGGTGGCAGTGTGTGTTGTGTGTATGTGTGTTCTTTTATTTCAGATTTGCAGCGATGATTTTATAGAGACTTTGAATAAGTGAACATGTTACGATCTTATAGGAAGTAATGTGAACATGGTCTTTGTTCAATATTTCCCTCTATTGTAGTTTGGATTCAATAAGCAGTTGGTTTCCTACATAATTCCCTGATGTAAAGACATAGTGGACAGATAAAAGCACAAAGCAAAAGCAACATCATGATATTTGAAAGGTTGTTGGTTATCCTGTAAAACCAACTTGATGTTTTAGGTTTTTGGTTAGTCCTGTAAAACCATCCTTTTGTTAAGGTTGTTGGCTGTCCTGGAAAACCATCCAGATCATGAGCACGCACAGGGGCGGCAAGCTGCAAAAGGAAGTGTGATTGTTTTTTCTACCATGTTCGCACTAAGGGGGGAATGTTAGGAAATAGAATTATTTAGTGCTCCACAGTTGATAATGTTCAGATATTATAATGTAATCATGGTGGCATTATTGTTATGTAACAATAATGTATATTAGGAGTTTGTTGTGTACATGAGTTTAGAGATATTTATGGAGGAGTGGTTGTAGCCACCTCCTTGATTATAGGAGAATTTTTCCTAGTATATATTGTAATACTGTGCAACATAACATATATTGTGATGGAAAAATAATGAATATATGCAATTATATTTTGTGTATTCTGTGTTAAATTGCACGATCTATTACTAGGTTTAAGCAACCTACATTCTTGAGGTACAGTTGGAACCTATCTCTAGAATATCATGAACAACACTCAATCTCATATTTCGGAATAGGAAGTCATTCCAATTGAGAGACATCAACACTTGTCAATTTATTTAAATGAATCACTCTCGTCTCTGATATGATCAACTAAATCATCTGTATCCTTTACTTCAGAGAAGAGAGGACCTAAATTGTGCCCCAGAAAAGGGTTTAACTTTCACCTCTTAGATTCCATTTTTGTGATATGGGCCATTGTAAGTTTTGTTTACACAAGGTTTCATCTAATGTGCTTAAGTGTATAACAAACCTAGGTGTATTATGTAACAATTTATCCCTACGACTGTTTTCAAATTATGACCAATAAATGGATTACAAAAGAATAAGGACTCAATGCCAATTTGTATGAAACTAATCATACCAATTTTCCAGTAAACCAATCAATCAGTCAATCATCTTGGCTACTACACATGCATGTAGTGTTTTCAAAGATAGTAATAGATGCTATATGATCAACACAATGTTAATACTTATTAGCATCAAGTTTGAAATGAATAAGGCATAATTACTAGGAAGGGGTTGATGTGATATCCAATCTAAGGATAATTATAATAAGTTTAAAGATAAACAAGACCCAAATCCTAAAACAAGTGGAGGTTATGTATCTTGAGCCAATTCAATAGGATTTGATACGTTACCCAAGTTTTGGGAGGATTACCTTTTGAGGTATTAGTATCACACTTAGTATGGAGACGAACCAATACAAAGTAATAGATTAATTGGAGGCTTTCAACATCTAGATGTAATGTTTGAAATAAATGTACCATGTCAAAGTATGATTAAGGATTTTCTAAGATGTGGGCTGCGTAATGTCACAATATGGACACTTAGATTACATTTACTAGGAATGAGATGTAAGTATCGTAATTGTGGCAAGGAAAGGTGAACATTACGTAACATTCTAAAGAGGGTGAAATGATGATTCAATCCTAACTATGATGATAATGTGTCTCAATATGTGATTTGACACAAGGGGCCTACTAGATTTATTAGTACATATCATTCACACTCTCAACACTTGCATTTTGCATTGTAACCTATTCATGTAAGTAGATCTACAAAAGTGGTGGACATGATTATTCTAACAGGTATCCATATGTGTTGTTCATCTATTGTCCCAAAATAGACATAGATATATATAAAAGGTGTAGATCAAGTTAGGATGAAACAAACTAAACGTAACTTGCCAGTACAGTCTCACCAATTGTTAAGATAAGTGAAAAATCTAGGACAAAGTGATTACAACGCATTGTAGGTCTCATGATGAATAACACTTAGTTTCAACTTAAGTGGACTCAACGATCCTTATTTGATCCATAACAAGGTTTTAGGTTCCAAGAAAGTTATTCACTTCATGAGAGCTCTATAGAACCTGTGTGCCCTTGATATGATCTAAGTGGGCTCTTAAGACCGATATAGGTTTCTATTGGTTCCACTCAACTAGGGTTCACAAAATACCTTTGGGAGCTCAATTTTCCAAGAAAGTCGCATTGACTAGTCCCTTGGAGTATCTCGGATTTATTTTACCCCCTTTGACAGGCAATGGGCATAAAATTTGTTTAGTTTTGTCTAATTCACAGGTGTCACAATGGAGATAGTTTCAGACCTATGATTGGCACAAAATTATAACTAAGTCAAGTGGGTAAGTGGAGCACTTCCCATTTCGTCCACAAGGTTCCCTCTTGCGTGGACTACTTTGGGGTTCCTAGGAACATTTATTTTATTGTAGCTTAAGGATTATGCCAAAGATAATTTTCCTAGTTAAAAGCAGATGGGTTTACCCTTATCTGAATGTGTAAATAAATTGTTTTAAATAAAGTGTGTTTTTTTTAATCTTTTGAGCTTAGTGTGGTTTTTGTTGTACACTGTTTGGAAACCTATAAGAAATGAGTTAGCCTTCGTCTAGACTTTGATTATTTTGTAAGAAATATTTGGTCCTACGCACCAAGATTAGTAGTTTGAGGCATTATAAAAAGGAGATTTGAATGTTATTTTTGATTCCCAAGATCATCCTAAGATGCAAAAGAATAACATACGCAATGAAAAAACTCCCTATCTTAGAAAACAATTATAAATGCCTATAAACCAAATGCACAATTTATTTCCTTTTTATCCAAATTGAAGTGTTGTTTTGAAAGTATGAGAATGGTATTGAACTATTTTGGTTCCCAAGATCACCTATAAGGTGCGAGGGAAGAGCATACATGATCCAAACCTTACAAGTAAAAATGTAACATTCATCCAATTTGACTAAGAAAACCAACACAAAATGAAATCCAAAATATCATGCAAAGCACTGATTAGTCCTACAAAGATCCTACAAAGTGTTAGAATAATCAAGAAAACAAACTTTGTAAATTTTAAGAAATTGTTTATCATTGCACTATGATACCTGTGCGCCCCTTATGACACATGCGCACCTTTAGTGACATATGCACACATATTATAACATCTATGCACCTATGTCAAAAAACATAGTGAACAATAATGTATGCATGGTTTTAGAGGCACATGCACTCCCTTTTTTAACAAATGTGTGATTTACAAGCATATACGTCCAAAATGTGCCCCCTACTCATTTTGTGGCTAACTCCTCTCATTCTTCCCTCTCTTGTGCCTCAGTCACAAAATTTTGCTTTTCAGGCACTCAAAACCTTCTGGAAATGGCACCATTGGATAGAGCTCTTTCTCAGCTTTCCAGAAAGGTAAAGTTTTCCTCCTAACTCCATGTATTTTTCAAGTTATGGCTCGGCGGAGTTTTTGTGGGAAATTTTCCCCTAGAAGGCCCGCAGCCAATCAGAACTCGCCACGTGTCCAGGCCAAAAATATCAAAGCAAAAATTGACCCGATTTGGCCCTGTTTTTCCCTAAAACTTCAAATCGCCATATCTTTCGATCCAGAGCTCAGTTTTTCACGTTCTTTATATCAATGGAAAGCTGGTGAAATTATCTACAAGATTCTAGGGTCAATTTTGCATTTTGGTGGAGTTTGGAGAGAGAAAATCAAAAAACACTTCTGGCACGTGGTCATGAACAGAAATGACGTTTCAACCACCGATTTTAATGAAGAATGGCTCGCATTCTCTCCCAGCATGGTTAAAAATGTCAGGGAATGGGTGTGTCAGGGTGCCCATTCTGTTTTGATGGCATTTTTGTCAATTGTTGAATCCCTTCCATGTTTTCCCACGTTTCTCTCTCCTGGGCTCGTCCCTTGCACTGTAAAAGCCAGATTTGGCTCATTTTTCAAAGGGTTGAACATTTTTTGTGTATGGAAACTTCCCCTTTTTCACCTTGGAAGTGATTTGTGAATAACAGACCTTTTCTGAAACTGCAACTTTTTTTGCCTCTTCAGGTGTTTGTAATGCAATTGATTTTGATGTTAAAATAACAATACAGGCCTCTGTGATTAGTTTTCATCCTCTTCCTATGTTGTTTGGTTAATTTTGATCCTTCATTACATTTTATCAGTTTGTGCATGAGGTTTTTGTTGTGTTTTTATGGACTGTGTCATTTCATGCAGAAGTAAAAAATGCTCACCACTCCTTTGGTGCATCACCTATTAGCATTAGTTTTTCTTTTTTGCATTCTCTATCTCTGTCTCCTTTGGAATTTAGAGTAGATTTAGGAGTTTAAACCTCTGCAATTGTGCAAGTGAAATAGCTGATCAGAGGAGTTGAGGAACCAGCCTCTAATCTGGAGATTCCTCTTCCATTTTGCAAGTCCCACACTTGGGAAGAGGATTCAATGTTGTGCAATCACACTGGATGCTTAGAATGATCAAACTAGAAATCTGATCAACATCCAGGGGGTGCTGCTGATTTGCAACAACAGTTTTGGCATGCCCGGTGGGACCTTAGAGGTCTTCCACTTTATCTTTGATAGGTTGGTGTGTTCCTGTTAAAGATTCAGCCTTTTGGAGGCACTTTCAAAAGCACATCTGGCGACTCCATCTGGTAAACAACTCATTCTCTAAGTTGCAGACCTGTTTTCCATTCATTTCCATCCATTCTTCTTTCCATCATTTTCATTCTTTTCCATTCCATGAAGTTGTGCAATCATGACTTCATTTCCATCATGGAATTCACATTTACAACAGCAGTATATCACACCTCCAACATGTTTTACAAATCCTCCAAATCAGCATTTTGATCAAATTCAAAATCAGCATGTCTACCCATATGAGCAGCAGTGCCAAAGTCAGTTTGGATATGAAGCATGTCAAGCACAAGGGTATGCTGGTTGTGAGGGCAGTCAAGAAGAAAATGCAGATCTGCTGGAACAAATCCAAAAGATGGAGGTAAAGATGGTGCAATCAAGAGCAACAGCTCAAATGAAAGCTTTCAGAATTGGTTGCAGGACTCCTTGTCCATGGGGAGGCCCTTTTCCAAGACACTTCAGCCCTCAGGAGAAGCTGGACTTCATGATGAAGATGCTGCCCCAACTTGCACAATGGACAGCAGAAATAGAGGCCTATACACTTGGTGTTGAACAACCTTGTCAATGGGTAAGTTCTACACCATCATCTGGTTTTTCTCTTCCCATTACTCAAGTAGCATCATCTCATTTGGAATTTCAAATTCTAAATCCAGTCAATGCTGCCCCAGGAGTTAATTCCATTTCTCCATTCCCTAGTCTTCCACCACATCTCAATTCTTCCTTCCCCTTTCCTTCCAAACAGTCATCCCCTCCACAAAAGCTAACAGAAATACCCTCTCCTCCAAAGAAACAAGAGTTTCTACCTCCTCCACCACCACAAAAAATTGCCGAGCCATTTGAGTTACAATCCACTTCTCCTCTTGCATTCCCAAATCCATGTTGGGAGGATAAAAATCAGAATTCTAGTCAAGGAAAACAACAGCAAAAAGAAAAGCCAAACAAGGATGAAGAAATTTGAAGTCTCAAGAGTTGGGCTCTTAAATTTGGGATGACAAAGATCCCCTTGATGGTTAAGCCTTTAGAAGAGGTTGGAGTTGGAAAACAAGTGGTGGTTAGGACTGAATTTGCTGCAGCAGGAGAAGAGCAAAAAGAAGAAGCAGATCAGCAATCAGTTTGCTCAGAAAGTAGTGTCCATGTTAGCATTCTATTTGAAGAGAATGCTGATTCAATTCAAGTTGCACAATCAGCCATGGAGGAAGAAAGCTCTGAAGAAGATCCTACAGTCCCAACTTGTCCTCTAGAGCAGCAGATCGAAGAGTTTGACTTAACGAACTTCGTGCTAGAGGAAGAGTTCTATCAAGAACAAGATTGTCTTCAAGTAGTAGAAGAGGGAGAAGCTGCTCCAAATCCAAAAGAAGAGGAGCACATTCTAGTTGTGGAGGAGAAAATTGCAGATCCAAGGGCTTTGAGCGCAAAGCAGGCTACAAGAGAACCTTCAATTCTTCTTTCTACTTCATCTCTCTCGAGTTCTAGTGCTAAAGAAGAGTTTGATCTCTCAAACTCAATGTTGGAGGATGAAAGAAACCATGATGATCAAGTTACAGATCAAGAGGATACCATGGAGGAAGTTGAGCATTTGCAGCAGGACAACAATGAGGTAGTTTATCTGTCAGATTTGGAGGACTGTTTTGATGAAGAAGAACCGGTTGAGTTCCTACCATTCTCTCTTTCATCATCCACGTTCCAAACACCTGAGCCTACTGTCATGAAGGAGAGCACCCATTTGCAGCAGCCTGCATCTTATAGCAGCTCTTTGGAACCAAGATTGGAAGATTTTAATCTTTCATGTCCTTCATTGGAGGAAGAGAAAGGGAAAAAAGGTTCTACCTTTGCTTCTGCACCATCCATTCAAAAGGGTTTACAAGAGAACTCCATTCTTGGAGTTGAAAATCAGGGCAATGGGTATACTCAAAGGACCATACCTTGCCCAATCAGGTATCTGGCTTCATTGGAACCAAAGGAGAAGTCACAACCAGTCATGCTTGCTCCTAAGCATGAGGATGAGCTACAAAGAACCAAGGATCAGCTGTCATACCTCTCCAATCCAAATGCAGAACAACTAAAAGAGGTATTGAATTTTCCTTCACCTGATACCTTGATGATTTGGGTGGAAGACCAGCTTCTTGTTGATTTTTCATTCATCCAATCAGCCATGTTCAATGCCAAATCAGTTGCATGGTTGCCAATTTTGAAGAAAGGAAGCTATTTTGCACAACCAGTTGCAGGGTTTGTTTAGCTTACCTTTGCTTCTAGTTAGAATAGAGTAGGTAGTTTTGCTTTCAGTAAAAGAAGTGCTTGTGCACACTCTGCATGTTCCATTTGGAGCATGTATGATTTTCGTTTTGTAAATAGTTTTGGTGCTGCTGGTTTTGCTCTTGCACAGTTTTAAGTGGCATTTTGGTGAGAAGTTTTAGTGGTGGGTTTCAAGTGGCTCAGAGGGAGGTTTTCAAGATATCAGGTTGGTTTCAGGTTATTTCTTATGACTCCATACCCAATGGATTTAAAAGGCAACTGGTAACTTCATCCAGCAGGCAGATGACCCCTCTGAGTCGCCAAAATTGTTATCCAAAATGTGCCCCCTGCTCATTTTGTGGCTAACTCCTCTCATTCTTCCCTCTCTTGTGCCTCAGTCACAAAATTTTGCTTTTCAGGCACTCAAAACCTTCTGGAAATGGCACCATTGGATAGAGCTCTTTCTCAGCTTTCCAGAAAGGTAAAGTTTTCCTCCTAACTCCATGTATTTTTCAAGTTATGGCTCGGCGGAGTTTTTGTGGGAAATTTTCCCCTAGAAGGCCCGCAGCCAATCAGAACTCGCCACGTGTCCTAGAGTGGCGGAGCATGGGGAAATTTTGGAAAATATCAAAGCGATTTTTTCCCCCGATTTGGCCCTGTTTTGCCCTAAAACTTCAAATCGCCATATCTTTCGATCCAGAGCTCAGTTTTTCACGTTCTTTATATCAATGGAAAGCTGGTGAAATTATCTACAAGATTCTGGGGTCAATTTTGCATTTTGGTGGAGTTTGGAGAGAGAAAATAAAAAAACACTTCTGGCACGTGGTCATGAACAGAAATGACGTTTCAACCACCGATTTTAATGAAGAATGGCTCGCATTCTCTCCCAGCATGGTTAAAAATGTCAGGGAATGGGTCTGTCAGGGTGCCCATGCTGTTTTGATGGCATTTTGGTCAATGGTTGAATCCCTTCCATGTTTTCCCATGTTTCTCTCTCCTGGGCTCGTCCCTTGCACTGTAAAAGCCAGATTTGGCTCATTTTTCAAAGGGTTGAACATTTTTTGTGTATGCAAGCTTCTTTCTTCACCTTGGAAGTGATTTGTGGAATAACAGACCTTTTCATGTAATGCAACTTTTTTTGCCTCTGGTGTTTGTAATGCAAGTGATTTTGATGTTAAAATGACATATACAGCCTCTGTGATTAGTTTCCATCAATCCTTCCTATGTTGTTTGCTTTAATTTTGATCCTTCATTACATTTTATCAGTTTGTGCATGTTTTGTTTGTTGTTTTTATGGATTGTGTCAATTTCATGAGCAAGGTGTCTCACCACTCCTTTGGTGCATCACCTATTAGCATTAGTTCTTTCTTTTTGCATTCTCTATCTCTGTCTCCTTTGGAATTTAGAGTAGATTTAGGAGTTTAAACCTCTGCAATTGTGCAAGTGAAATAGCTGATCAGAGGAGTTGAGGAACCAGCCTCTAATCTGGAGATTCCTCTTCCATTTTTGCAAGTCCCACACTTGGGAAGAGGATTCAATGTTGTGCAATCACACTGGATGCTTAGAATGATCAAATTAGAAGCCTGATCAACATCCAGGGGGTGCTGCTGATTTGCAACATTTCTATTTAAATCACTTTCTACAAGAAACCCATTAATATTATATGCAAACGGGAGATTAAACAACTATAAGGTTAGTAAATTGTTTGGACAAAACTATTTAACCTTCAAAATGCATGAAAATGGTTAGAAAAAATGATATAAATGGCAAATTTTAAAATCGACTTCTAATGGACTATGGAGTAGGTCGCACCAGGCATGCCAAATATTTTCATGTAAAGATTAGAAAGGTTAAGAAATGAAACTAGAACACCTAAGAAGTTTAAAAGCTTAACTAAACTAACAAGAATCATCAAGATAAGAGCTTAAAGAGAGATACTTCTTTAAAAATGCATATCAATTTGAAAAAGCATCAAAACTAACATGTCTAAGTTACTCTCTACTCTTTGAATGCTAATAAAACATGAACCTATGAAGATCCTAACAATCAAATGTGATTGTTTGATATGGTTCTTAAGCTTTCAAGAATGAAGTTTCTATTAATGGTTACAAAGCCATATGGTTCTCTCCATATTACTCAAAGGTTGGTTTAATGGATGCAATGGTGAAGATAATAGCTCAATGCAAATGAATAAATGCTCAAATCCTAATTCTTATAGTTTATGATAGAGGCAGAGAAGTGTTATTAGAAATAGTGAGGAGGAGGGTTCTATTTATAGGTTTCCAATTCAGAGAATGGGATGATTTTGGTGCATGCAGGACAAAAGGTAAGTCCAAAAAGCACTTTTAGCAAGTCAAAGCAATATTTGACTAGGTTTTGTTGATCAAAGAATACTTGGAAAAAATCACACAAGGAGTCCATGTGAGGTATAAGGCCAGGATTGAAGGTGTGGAAGGACAGGAAGGACCCATATGTGGAAGGCAGATTCAGATTTTAGGACCTAGCCAATTTTGGGCATGAAGATCTATTTCTGGAAGATGGCGTGCGGAATGTTGGTACCCAAATTTATTCTCCTTTTAAGTCTGAGCAACATCAGAAATATGACATGAAGCTTGAAGGTAGATAGATATTGATTAATGTCATTTTGTAGCCGGGGATGTGATCTAACTGAAACTCAAATTTATGGAGAGATGGATAGCACTTTGAAAGAATTTGATCTGACCCTCACTATTTTAGGTTATGCCTTTCAACCAAGGTAAGAGAACCTATACTGTAACCCCCAAATTGTGAAGGAGATGAATATATCCCTTAATTTATGCAAATAATATGAAAATGCCTTGGGAAAATATGATCAACACTCCAAATCTGATTTTCACAAGTTGGCACTCCCAGATTATGGAGATATTTTCAATGCAAGGGAAGGGTTACTGAAGACATTGTATAATCCTGGTTTGCCTTGTGCATTTTTGTACATGGGTTAGATCCTTTCTTTGACACACAATGCAATGCAGGGGTAGTATGGGTAGGATTAGTTTGTTTGAATGAATTTTTTTTGGTGGGGTGTTGACAAGACAAATTGGGATATATCAGATCTTTGACAACCTCTACAATACTTGAACAACTATTAAATAAAATGCTTTAAATAATCAAGATATTATTTCAACCAAAAGAGGCATAAATGGAAGCCCAGGTTACACTCTTCACACAATCTTTGAGAACTCACCACAAAAGCTTGAAGTAAAGAACTCAATTAAACACAAAAATCCTTGATCAAACCATGCCTAAGGTACCCCCAAAGGCTTACAATCAATCTCTGAAGTCAAGGAAGGTAAAGTGATTTTAAATTTGTTTATCTCTTTATCAGATGAAGGCTCTTCTGAACATGAGATTGCAAATGCCACTAAACTATCAATAAGAAATGGAGATTCTGTGTGATTCCTAAATACTTTCATTGCAAGATTATAGCAAGAAGAATGAAAACTATTTGCAGCTATTTAAAATGATAACAGACATCATATTGCCAAGAAAAACATAGATTAACTCAAAACATTGTTAGATTCATCAACAGGGGAGAGTTTCATGAACAATCTCAGAGCTGTGTGATGGATATACACTTGTAACCAACTCACATACATGAAGATCCAACACAGAAGAAATTATCTTGGTTCTTTGGTGGGTTTCTCAGAAAATGAGCTTTCTCTCAAAATTTTCTCGTAATTTTCAACTTTTCCCCCTTTGCATTTCTAAAAAATGCATTATATATCTCTTGCCACATTTGATCCTTCTTTCCCAAGAAAATAATATGCCAAGGGATCAATTTTGTTACAACAATTCTTCATGATTCACTGAAAATGACATTTAACAAATTTACAACGAGAGTTGCCAGGTGTTTCTAAAATGGCAAATCATTGCAAATATTAAGATCATTATCCTTCCTGGAGGCACGTTTTTCATCATTAAGGCATGCAAACACCTTTTTCACTCATCATTTCACCTTTTCACCCTTTAGAATTACCTCTGTAACTTTCAATTTGACATTTCACGTGTTTTCTCGGACTGGGGTGAAAATTACTTTAAAAACATCTCAAATCAAAATATTGAGTCATGAAACTGATTCCAATGATCCCAAAAGGAAAAAACGACCTGAATTCACCAAAAATTTGATGAAAAAAGATGCAAAATTCACATCTCCAAGCTTCATGGAGAAAAAATGGCGGCCAAAAATGAAAATGCACAGTTGCCCTTGATCTGCTCTTTGTCCTTCAATCTGGGCCCTCCCTGTGTCAAAAAACAATTGGGACTGAATTTGGGATCATTTTTGAATTTTCCACATTTCTTGGAAAAATGGAAAATTTTGACTTTTTTCTCCGCCCCTCTACCCTTGACATTTGGAGCTGACACATGGCACATGGTGGGTCCCATTGGGATCGTGCTTCAATTTTACGCATTTTGACCTTTTTTAGAAAATTGGAAAAATTTCACTTTTTTCCCCGTGGGCCCGCACCTCTGATTTTTCCCTTGACACGTGTTAGCCTCACTATTACTACAAAACCACGGGCTCAATTCTCATTTTAACTCCCTTTTTTACCAAGGGAAAAATTTCAATATTCCTTACACCGGGCCGCCGACCCGCTTTGCCTTTGCCACGTGTCTATCGCTGATTCACTCGTGGGCACGCGGCTTAAATTTTTTCTTTAACTTCTTTTTCCAAAAAGAAAAAAATTCCCCATTTCCTTCCACGGCCCACACTTCCCTCTAACCTTTCATGGACACGTGTCCACCTGAGATTGGCCACGAGGCTGTGCATCGAAATTTCACTTTAGGCCTTTCTGACCAAAAGGAGAAAAGTTCCCTTTTCCTTTCATGGCCCGCACTTCCTCGCTCTGCCACCGCACTGCCACATGTCTACCTCCTACTCCATTGTGGAACCACAGGCCATTCCCCAACTTTTTCCCCTTTCCCCAAAAAGGCAAAAATGCCTAAGTCCCCCCCCCCATCCGCATCCCCTATGCACCTGACATGCTGCCATGTGTCTACCCCCTATTCCATTGCAGACCCATGGGATTTTCCTTGCCCTTTTTCCCCTTCACCAAAAGGAAAAATTTTCCTAAGTCCCCCACGGGCTTCCCCTTCCGCCTTTGCATTAGAGCATGATGCGTGTCCCCTCGCGGAGTTGCGGGGGGAATTTTGAATTTTTTCCAAAACAAAAAAAAAATAGTTAAGTTTTTCAAAGAGATCTGCCAATCCTTGTCCAACCAGATGCGACCGTGTATGAGGAGAATTTTGAGCTTAATTTTGACAGTCACATGACACCCGTATGACCGTAAAAAAACACAGAGTTTGTCAGTGACCTCTAAAGTTGATTTTTTCTTCGTGGGTGAAGGATTTTTTGATCAAAGGGAAAATGGAAGGAGTTTTAAAAACATTTTACGACCATGGCCCTGGGTTTTTTGAGGAAAGTCAGCACAAATTGATCAATTTTAACACTCCATGATTGGGCAAACATAGAAAAATGGTAGAACCCATGGATCTGAAAAATTTAGGGCACGTTCATAGCAAACTTGGAGATTTCTTACAAAATGGGGCATGTTAAATAATTTTCAAATGGACTAAGGCATGGAAAGAGAGAAAACAACTTCATTCCATCAAATCAAATTGTAGAAAACATTTCAGGCAATGTAGAGTGAAAGGAAAATCAGGGAAAAATAATAGAAGGATCAAAATGGACACCAACATCGGCTCCAGCTCGGGGATGGGCACTCCCAGTGAGTGCCACAAGAACAATAAGTAGACCAAGTTCCAAAAAATCCATTGGGCAAAGGAGTCACAAGCCAAAAATCAAGCAAAAACCAGTTGAGAACCTGACAAAATGGCTGCTACACAGCAAGGCAAACCACAAACTGACAAAAAACCAAAAAAAGAGTGAAAACCAAACACTATACACTGTACAAGTTATGCATACCTCAAATTTGGGGGATTAATCCAAGAAATGCTTCAGATGCCTGCCATTAACAGGTAGTTTAAGCAATTCCCCATCTAAATCTTTGAGAAAAAAGGTATTCTGACCAATTCTAATATCAATGGAGTAAGGGCCCATCCATAATGCATCAAATTTTCCATGTTTTCCCTTATCCTCATTCATGCTATCCCACAACAAAACCAGATCTCCAATATTAAAGGCCCTAGGAGTGACCTTCTTATCAAACAATCTTTTCAACTTCTCTCTAAATCTGACATGCCTTTGGTGAGATGCTCTTCTCTCCTCATCTAGCTCCATAATCTGATTAATCCTGGCTTCATATGGACTGACCTCTTGATCTTCAAGTTGTTGAACAAACTGAAATGAAGATAATTGTGGATGTAAGGGTAGTAAAGCCTGAGTTCCATACACTAACTCAAATGGGCTCTTACCAGTAGCTCTCTTGGCAGTGATTCTATCAGCCCAAACTACAAATTTCAGTTATTCACCCCATTTTATCTTGTTCAATTCCAAGGTCCTCCGAATGATCTTTAACAAATTCTTATTACTGGACTCAGCTTGTCCATTCCCTTGGGGGTTATAGTTTGAAGAATAAGTCAGATTGGTTCCATACTCCTTGCACATTGCCATCAAAGGTTTAGCTCTGAAACACATGGCATTATCAGCCACAATCTTGACTTGCACACCAAATCTGCATATGATATTATTCAGCAAGAAGTCCATAACAACTTGGTGTGTTGCTTTCTTGGTGGGGATTGCCTCTACCCACTTGGTGAAGTAATTTTTGGCTACAAGGATCCATTTATGTCCAACACTAGAAGGGTATGAAATCTCACTAATGAAGTCCATCCCCCATTATTTGAAAGGAGCTTCAATTGATACATGATGCAAAGGAAGGGAGATTGAATCTTTCATTCTTCCAGAGAAACGCTGGCAGCTTTCACATTTTCTAATCAGCATGGTTGCATCTTTGAAGAGAGTAGGCCACCAATAACCAGCTCTCAAAACCTTGTGTGCTGTAACCCTTCCAGAAAATTTCCCTCCATAAAATCCTCCATGAAAATCAACAATTACTATGGGAGCTTCATCTTCAGTTACACACTTCAAGAGGACACCTTTAGGGTTCTTCCAAGCCAACCCAAAGTTAGTGATGATGTATTTTTGAGAAGCCAGCTTGAGGGCTCTTTTCTGATTTTTATTCAAATTATCAGGACAACAAAGGTGTCTGAGGTAAAATATTATATCCTTGTACCACTCAGAACTTACCAAGTTCCCAAGAACATTTGCCCTTTCTTCTTCTTCATTCACTTCCATAGTCTGTAGGTTGCTCTCAGCCATGAGCTTAGCAAGACCCAAACCTCTTACCAACTTTTTGGTTTGGATGTCAATATCATACTCCTGTAGTTTTCTCACCCATCTACATCTTTTACTTGAGATCTCCATCTCTGATAAGATGTCTTTTACCATGGTGTGGGGAACATAAGCAACAACTTTTGAACTTAAAATATAAGGCCTGAAAACCTTTGTTGCTTTCACCAAGGAAAATGCTTATTTTTCCATGATTATATACTTTAACTCAACAGCTTGTAAAGCCTTGCTAAAGAAGGCAATAGGCCTCTTAGCCCTATCTTCATCCTTTTGGAGCAAAACATATGCAATAGTATTTTCAGAGGAAAAGGAGAAAATTTGGAAAGGCTTCTTGTAATTTGGAGCTGCCAAGATAGGTGCATGTTTAAGTGCCTCTTTTATTCCTTCAAAATCCTGAATAGCAGCCTCCGCCCATTTGATAACTTGATCTTTCTTTAACATGCATGTGATAGGAAGAGTCAATTCAACAAAATTGGACACAAACCTTCTAATGAGATTGATATGCCCAAAGAAGGATTGGATGCCCTTCTTTGTTCTTGGAATTGGAACCTTGCTGATTGCTTCTACCCTCTCAGGGTCAATCATGACACCAACCTTTGAAACAATATGACCAAGTAGCTTGGCCTTTTGCACCCCAAAGTGACACTTCTTATGATTGAGAGAAATTCCATATTCTCTACATTTGATCAACATCATTTCCAAGTGCTATAAGTAATCTTTTCTACTCCTTGAAAACATAGTCACATCATCCTGATAAACTGCAATGAAGTCATTTATGTAACCACCAAAAGCAACATCCATTACTCTTTGGAAATTAGCCCCAACATTCATGAGACCAAAAGGCATTCTCACATAAACATATGTTCCCCAAGGAGTGGTAAAGGAAGTTTTAAATCTTTTTGACTCCTTGACAACAACCTGATTGTAGCCAAAGAAACCATCCAAGGTGGACAATAATTCAGATCCAGTCACTAACTGCAACATGTTCTCCATGTTTGGTAAAGGATAATTGTCTTTTAATGAAGCTTTATTCAAATTTTTGAAGTCTACACAAAGTTTGATATCTCCATTCATCTTTCTGACTGGCATAAGGTTTGCAACCCAAGATGAATACCTTGTGGGATGAATGATCCCTCCCTCCAGTTTCTTCAATTCATCTTGAATTTTCATGGAGAGGAGTGGATTAATTGGCCTTTGCTTCTATCTGAATGGATTGGCACTTTTCTTAAGAGGGATCTCATGCTAAAATTATTTTTCCCTATATGCTTCCAGCTCTGAATATGACCAGACAAGGCAGTATTGATATTGTTTCAACAATTGGAGGTAGGACTATTTTTCTTCTTTGTTTAAACTAATACCCAACCAAAATTTTCTTGGTTTGTCCTTTGTTCCCAAGTCATGCTCTTCCATGTCCCTTGAGGTAGATGTGTTTCTATTGATAATGTAATCAGCCCTGTTAAAATTTGACTCAAGAGCAACAAGGCCTCTAGGAATGGTGTTAGTTTCCAATTGGATAATATCTTTTCCAAACAAAGTCTCTCTTCCTTTAGTCACACACACTATTGGTTCCCAATCAATATGCTGATCTACAAACTCACCTTGATTTTGTAAGAACCTTTGCACTTGAGCATCATCATCAAACACTTGCCAAAGCTTGATGTTGTCAGGGACAGCTGGTCTAGTTAACACTTTAACATTCTACTCACAATAAGGTGAAACAGTGCAATCTCTAAATCTATATCCCAATACTACTAACTTGTCAGCAGTAACATTGAAAATTCTATCATGGTGCACAATATTGAAAGAATCAAACATCTCAATTATATCCCAAACTGCATGCTTATATTGCTTCATCTGCTGATTTTTTGTAGCATATAGTTTTATTATTTGTTTGACAACTAGCTCTGAATCTCCCTTTGTAATGATTTCCTTGACACCATACTTCCATGCAATTCTCAGACCCAACAACAAGGCTCCATACTCAATAATGTTGTTAGTACATTCAAAATTAAGCTTGAAGGAAAAAACAAATTCTTCCAAGCTAGGAGAAATCAGAATTACACCAGCACCATTTCCAAATTTGGAGAAAGCTCCATCAAATAGCAAGGTCCAAGGAGAACATACCTGTTCAAGGAAATTTGACTGATTCATTTTGTGTTCTTTTCCATCAGCAAAACTAATGAAATTATCAGCATCAACATCAGCAAATAATACTTCATAAGTAATATTGTTTGGGTCCTCAATTAGATGCAACCTTTTCTTTTCTCCATAGAGCTTGATTAGGATGCCCTCAATGGGAATGGTGGCAAAAGACATATCCATTTGGACACTCCCTCTAAAACTTGCAGCCCACTTTCTTGACAATAGCATACCCCATTTAGTAGGGCAATCAAAAATCACAACATCTAATTTTAAATTCCTCCCGGGATAAGATGCAAGCTGCACTACCAAACCCTTCACACAACCAACTACTGACACTTCTCTTGAATCCATGGTAGTACATTTTCCATAGGCTACTGTCACTTTGATATCCAACTCATTCATGACTTCTAGAGGCATGACATTACATGATGCACCGAAATCAAACATACAATTGTGAAGTAGCCTATCCTTTATGATCAAAGTTGTGAAGAATGGATCAACATTCAATTGGGAATAAACCAAAGATGTCCCCAAATATACCTCAGGTGCCTCTCCAAGATATTTTTCTACTAGTGGTGTTTCAAGGTCAGCAATGATTTGAGGAGGAGTCTCAACAACATTTATATTTCTGCCTGGAGTAGTCTTCTCCTCTTTCAACCCCAAGTACTCAAATGCTCTCTTCTTATGCTCAAGAATTCTAAGCAACTCAATGATTGGAACACTCACTTTGATTTGGCTCAATACTTGGGCTATGTCATAGGGAACACTCTTTGGCAAAGCAACATTGCAAGGGAGACAAGAAGATTCATTTAATGGCAAGGGATTCTTGGCAGCTTGGGCATGAGGAGGACTGTAATTTTTTCTTGGGACAGCAGAGCTTTTGGCAAGTGTTTCTCTCCTAGGAAATTTTTTGGGAATGCTTGTGAGAAAGGGTGTTTTAGGTTTGGCTTGAGGCCTAACTCCTTTAACAACTTTTCTTCTAGTGTTATAATCTTTCTCTTGAGCTACAACAACATTCATCAACAATTGTCTATCTTCCTCCGAAGGAATACCACCATCATACTTCTTAATCATCAAAGCTCTTAAGTATTCAAATCATTGTTAGGAATTTCAAAAGCTTGCACTACATCAAATTCAAGAGTATGGGGGGAAGGAAAACTTGTACCCATTTGATGCAATCCCAAAAATTTGCAACAGTCCTAGCACTTATTACTTCAGTAGATGTTGCTCCTCCTTGTGAGCTTGAAGAACATCCCACCATGCAAATATCATCATCAGTACCATCATCATTATTAGCTTCACATTCTTACTAGTCCACTTCACATGGAGGATGGGGTAGAAAACACCTATCACACCAATCAATATTAGCAACTTCTTCAACAACAGCAACCCTAGCAGTTAGGGGATTAGGCAACACTCTTCCTTCACATGCTCGAGGATGTCTATTTGTAGACCCCATGGGCCCTTTTCCCTTATCATCTGCCCTTTTATCACCTCTAGGATGATTGGAAAATCATTCATGGTTTTGTGCTCTTGGCTAACCTTGTGAAGTTTTCCCAATTCCCTTCTCATCTCTTGCCAACTTATATGAGATTTCTTTGACAGCCCCTGCCAAAGTTTTCACAACCTCCTCTAAATCAACACCCTTGCTAGCTTGAGGTTTTTCAGGGTTTATCAATTTTACACCATCTCTCTTGAGAGGTTTCCCAACAACCTTGATATTGTTTTCAATTTGAAGTGCCATGGTGAAAGCTTGTCTCAGATTGGTAGGGTTCTTGTCTCTTAAGTAATAGGACACCTTCTTATCAAATGCATCTGCATATTTGATTAAACAAGACTCATCACAAGGCCTCAGATTAACAGGTAACCTTCTCAAAGTTTTGTTAAACCTTGTGTTGAATTCATGGACTGATTCATTGGGGTTCTTCTTGATGTTCTCAAACTCAGACAAGAGAAATCTAGGATCAGTCTTGTCACCATATTGCAATCTAAATGACATTCTTCATTTCAGTCCATGAATCAATAGAATTATCAGGCAGAGCCTTGTACCAATCCCTAGCATCCTCTTCTAGTGTATGAATGAACAATTTAATATACACATCTTCAAACTCTATCTCAAAATCTTCCATCATGTTAACAAAAAGCTTGAGATGCTGATCACCCATTACGGCATTGTTTCCTTGGAATTTTGGCAATCTATTTTTGACATATTGTGGGACAACATTTGGGTAACCATCCATTCCTCTAAAATCTATAGGACCAAAGGTGTTAACAAAAAATGGAGGTATAGGCTGAGCCATATTGTTTGGTGGAGGTGATCTTGGAGGTGAAACAAGTTGATGAGGAGTGTAAGATCTTTGGGGCTCAAGAATGTGATTCACAAGACTGGTATTCTCTAAGTGCTGATTTTCTTGGAAAGTTTTACTTGGATTAAAACATAGAGGTGCAGATTGAAGAAGGAACTTACCAGGTATAGCAGAAGGACCTTCACTATTTGAGGCAAACAAGTTTATGAGAGGATTTCTTGAATCAGAATCACTTGAAGAAGAGTGATAATCCTCTACCAAAGGCTGATCTCTCTCACCAATGGATATATCTTTGCCTGATGTCTGACCTTTAACAACTTTCCAAACTCTTCTCCCTTCCAACTCTGAGCTTCTTGAATCTGTAAATAACTTCTTAGCAGAGTCTCTAAGGAAGAGAGATCTTCTTCCTTCCAGTTTTGCAGAGATTAGCAACACAAAAATAAATGACAGAAAGGCAAGGCACTGGTATTTATTAATATCAAATCAGCATGGAGTCGCCACTAAGGAATTTCACCCTAGTTGTGCAAATGCACTAAAATACTATGTCAAATATCTACCAGCACTAAAAATCTTGTCAAAATTTACAGATCAGACCTTCTTTCTTCTTGAAATCATCAACCAAAAATGCAAATGAAGTGCAAAAACTGCTAGAAACTGGTAAAATTGCAGGTAGAACTTATATCTTCACTTAATCCTTACAAATCTGATTATAAAATGATGCTTCAACAATGTATTTGCATGTAGAATTTGCAAGGGACTTTACCAGGGTTTGATATGCATTCAAATATCTCAAATATGTATGCACATGGATCAGATTAAACTAAGAGAATATCAAACTCAGAACTCTACTCTTCATTCCAATCTTATAAATCTGATCAGAAGATGATACTCAGATTTGTAATTGCACATAAATCACACAAGAAGTATTACCAGGGATCTGACATGCTGAAATATTGAATAAATCTCCCCGGAAACGGCAACGGCGCCAGAAAGTGTTGGTGTAGTTGACGGGCTAAACAGATATGGACTAGTAATGAATCAGCAAACCAATCTCAGCAACACAAATTAGTTCCCAGGAATTCAAAACAATCCCCGACAATGGTGCCAGAAAGTGTTGGTACCCAAATTTGTTCTCCTTTTCAGTCTGAGCAGCATCAGAGATATGGCATGAAGCTTGAAGTTAGATAGATCTTGATGTGTGTCATTTTGTAGCCGAGGATGTGATCTAACTGGCACTCAGATTTGTGGAGAGATGGATAGCACTTTGAAAGGATTTGATCTGACCCTCACTATTTTAGGTTGTGCCTTTCAACCAAGGTAAGAGAACCTATATTGTAACCCCCAAATGGTGAAGGAGATGAAGATATCCCTCAATTTATGCAAATAATATGAAAAGGCCTTGGGAAAATATGATCAACACTCCAAATCTGACTTTCACAAGTTGTCACTCCCAGATTATGGAGATATTTTCAATGCAAGGCAAGGGTTACTGAAGACATTGTATAATCCTGATTTGCCTTGTGCATTTTTGTAGATGGGTTAGATCCTTTTGTTGACACACAATGCAATGCAGGGGTAGTATGGGTAGGATTAGTTTGTTTGAATGAATTTTTTTGGTGGGGTGTTGACAAGACAAATTGGGATATATCAGATCTTTGACAACCTCTACAATACTTGAACAACTATCAGATAAAATGCTTCAAATAATCAGGATATTCTTTCAACCAGAAGAGGCATAAATGGAAGCCCAGGTTGCACTCTTCACACAATCTTTGAGAACTCACCACAAAATCTTGAAGTAAAGAACTCAATTAAACACAAAAATCCTTGATCAAACCATGCCTAAGGTACCCCCAAAGGCTTACAAGCAATCTCTGCAGTCAAGGAAGGTAAAGTGATTTTAAATTTGTTTATCTCTTTATCAGATGAAGGCTCTTCTGAACATGAGATTTCAAATGCCACTAAACTATCAACAAGAAATGGAGATTCTTGTGTGATTCCTAAAGAATTTCAATGCAAGATTGCAACAAGAACAATGAAAACTATTTGTAGGTATTTAAAATGATAACAAACATCATATTGCCTAGAAAAACATAGATTAACTCAAAAGCTTGTTAGATTCATCAGCAGGGGAGAGTTTCATGAACAATCTTCAGAGTTGTGTGATGGCTATACACTTGTAACCAACTCACATACATGAAGATCCAACACAGAAGAAATTATCCTGGTTCTTTGGTGGGTTTCTCAGAAAATGAGCTTTCTCTCAAAATTTTCTCGTGATTTTCAACTTCTCCCCCTTTGCATTTCTCAAAAATGCATTATATATCTCTTGCCACATTTGATCCTTCTTTCCCAAGAAAAGAATATGCCAAGGGATCAATTCTGTTACAACAATTCTTCATGATTCACTGAAAATGACATTTAACAAATTTGCAACGAGAGTTGCTAGGTGTTTCTAAAATGGTGAATCATTGCAAATATTTAGATAATTATCCTTCTTGGAGGCACATTTTTCATCATTAAGGCATGCAAACACCTTTTCACTCTCATCATTTCACCTTTTCACCCTTTAAAATTACCTCTGCAACTTTCAATTTGACATTTCACATGTTTGCTCGGGCTGGGGCAAAAATTAACTCAAAAACATCTCAAATCAAAATATTGAGTCATGAAACTGATTCCAATGATCCTAGAAGCCAAAAACGACCTAAATTCACCAAAAATTTGATGAAAAAAGATGCAAAATTCACATCTCCAAGCTTCCTGGAGTAAAAATGGCAGCCAAAAATGAAAATGCACAGTTGCCCTTGATCTGCTCTTTGTCCTTCAATCTGGGCCCTCCACGTGTCAAAAAACAATTGGGACCGAATTTGGGATCATTTTTGACTTTTCCACATTTTTTGGAAAAATGGAAAATTTTGACTTTTTTCTCCGCCCCTCTGCCCTTGAAATTTGGAGCTGACACGTGGCACATGGTGGGTCCCATTGGGATCACACTTCAATTCTATGCATTTTGACCTTTTTTAGAAAATTGGAAAAATTTCACTTTTTGCCACGTGGGCCCGCACCTCTGATTTTTCCCTTGACACATGTCAGCTCTCTATCGCTACAAAACCACGGGCTCAATTCTCATTTTAACTCCCTTTTTGCCAAGGGAAAATTTTCAATTTTCCTTATGCTGGGCCGCCGACCTGCTTTGCCTTCACGCATGTGTCTCCGTCGCTGATTTTCGTGGGCACGCGACTTAAATTTTTTCTTTAACTTATTTTGCCAAAAAGGAAAAAATTCCCCATTTCCTTCCGCGGCCTGCACTTCCCTCTAACCTTTCATGGACATGTGTCCACCTGAGATTGGCCACGGGGCTATGCTTCAAAATTTCACCTTAGGCCTTTTTGACCAAAAGGGGAAAAGTTCCCTTTTCCTTTCACGGCCCACACTTCCCCGCTCTGACCACGGGGCACCGCCGATGTCCACCTCTTGCTTCCATTGTGGACCCGCAAGGCCATTCCCCAAATTTTTCCCCTTTCGCTCAAAAAGGAAAAAATGCCTTCCAAGCCGCATCCCCATGTGCCTACCACGCTACCACGTGTCCACCCCTTATTCCATTGCAGACCCGCGATATTTTCCTTGCCCTTTTTCCCCTTCACCAAAAGGAAAAATTTGCCTAAGTCCCCCACGGGCTTCCCCTTCCGCCTTTGCATTAGAGCGTGACGCATGTCCCCTCACGGAGTTGCGGGGGGAATTTTGAATTTTTTCCAAAACAAAAAAAAAATAGTTAAGTTTTTCAAAGAGATCCACCGATCCTTGTCCAACCAGATGCGACCGTGTATGAGGAGAATTTTGAGCTTAATTTTGACGGTCACATGACACCCGTATGACCGTAAAAAAACACAGAGTTTGTCAGTGACCTCTAAAGTTGATTTTTTCTTCGTGGGTGAAGGATTTTTTGATCAAAGGGAAAATGGAAGGAGTTTTTAAACATTTTACGACCATGGCCCTGGGTTTTTTGAGGAAAGTATTGGAGCACAAATCGATCATTTTTTAAGCACTCCATGAAAATTGGGAAAAATAGAAAAAAGCATGGTAGAGCCCATGAACAAAGATTTGAAAAATTAGGGCACGTTCATAGGGCAAACTTGGAGATTTCTTACAAAATGGGGCATGTTAAATAATTTTCAAATGGACTAAGGCATGGAAAGAGAGAAAACAACTTCATTCCATCAAATCAAATTGTAGAAAACATTTCAGGCAATGTAGAGTGAAAGGAAAATCAGGGAAAAATAATAGAAGATCAAAATAGACACCAACATCGGCTCCTGCTCGAGGATGGGCACTCCTAGTGAGTGCCATAAGAACAATAAGTAGACCAAGTGCCAAACAATCCATTGGGAAAAGGAGTCACGAGCCAAAAATCAACCAAAAACTAGTTGAGAACCCGACAAAATGGCTGCCACACAGCAAGGCAAACCATAAACCGACAAAAAACCAAAAAAAGAGTGAAAACCAAACACTATACACTGTACAAGTTGTGCATACCTCAAATTTGGGGGATTAATCCAAGAAATTCTTCAAATGCCTACAATTAACAGGCAGTTCAAGCAATTCCCCATCTAAATATTTGAAAAAAAAGGTATTCTGACCAATTCTGATATCAATGGAGTAAGGGCCCTTCCATAATGCATCAAATTTTCCATGTTTTCCCTTATCCTCATTCCTGCTATCCCAAAAAAAAACCAAATCTCCAATATTGAAGGCCCTAGGAGTGCCCTTCTTATCAAACAATCTTTTCAACTTCTCTCTAAATCTGACATGCCTTTGGTGAGATGCTCTTCTCTCATCATCTAGATCCACAATCTAATTAATCCTAGCTTCATATGGACTGACCTCTTGATCTTCAAGTTGTTGAACAAACTGAAATGAAGATAATTTCTGATGTAAGGGTAAAAAATCCTGAGTTCCATACACTAACGCAAATGGGATCTTACCAGTAGCTCTCTTGGCAGTGCTTCTATCTGCCCAAACTGCAAATTTCAGTTATTCTTTTCTCTTGTTCAATTCCAAGGTCCTCCGAATGATATTTAACAAATTCTTATTGCTAGACTCATCTTGTCCATTCCCTTGGGGGTTATAGTTTGAAGAATAAGTCACATTGGTTCCATACTCCTTGCACATTGTGGGCCTAAAACCTAGAGAGTAAACCAATGGCTAGCTAAACTTCACCACGTGTGAAGGTAGGAATAGGTTTGGTATTAAGATGGTGGACCTAGCGGCGGAAAAGAAAAGGGAGCAAAGGCAGCTTAAATATAATGAGGCACGCGAGAGGGAAATAGAGAAGCATCGTTCTATTGCAAACAATATGGTGTTGAGGAGAGAGATGGTTCATGAAGGATTTACGACTCACATAGAATATGTGGAGCCAGAGCATCAGTAACTCCCCCATCTTGGAAAGCATGATAGAGATCCCTTCTTGATCTCACATGGAAGTATGCCAACAGAGACTACTTGGACAACAAGCGTGCATTTTAATCCACTTGGTGACCTAGCCTTTGCGATTGGTTTTTCAGTATCTAGTACACCAAGTACTCAACAAGCTAACTTGGGAAGTAGGAGTAAGCCAAGGATCATGTACATCAATGGTAGGATAGACATCTTCAATGTTATATGGAGGAGCATTCTTGGGTGAGTCATCTGCATAGAATGTTGGATTCACCTCTAGAAGTGGAGCTACCTCGCATAATGTAGGGGTTTAGTATAGTACTACTATCAGAGCATAGGGGAGTACATCTACAGGTCCTACTCTAGCTATAAGTAGAGGATCAAGAGGTATAGGTGGTTCTAGTTCCAGTGGTTCTGGAGGAACAGGAAACCCAGGGGGTTCTAGATCAGGTGGTCAAGGTCACGCAACAACCACATAATATCTATATGGATATGTCCCTTCATCTCCTAGAAGTATAGAAGTATAGAGGATGCTGCTGAACATGTGCATATGTGTGAAATTTTGTAGCGCACTAAGGGGATTACATCTGCTTGAGTGAAAGGCAATTTAATTCACTACTACATTATAGAGGCGACGCACACAGGTGGTATAGGAAGTTTGACCCTGTTCAAACTTGCGTGGATTATGTAGCACTGAGTGGATGCTTTCTTAAAAGAGTTCCATATTCCTCGAGTTTGAAGTAGAAGAGTATAAGTGTACTCAAAGATATTAAGCAAGGCACTATTGAAAGTGTACGTGAGTATGATACTTGTTTTTAAGACACTTTTATCTAATTTGTCTTATGATATACATGCTAGCCAACATGCATATTGGTTTGTTGGAGGATTGATCACACCATTTAGGAGGGCGTTGTCACATAAGATATACACGGATTCCGCATGTGAAGCACTGGAAGTAGCTTTATGCACAATGAGGTAGTTGGGAGCATTGACACTAGCAGTTAGTTCATTTCTAGAGGCATAGATTGCAGCTATGGCAAAGCAGTTAGAAAAGATATCAGTAGATTAAGCCCATGAAATGTGCTCAGGAATTTGGTGTACATATTGTGAAGTGGAAGGTCACACCAAGGATAGTTGTGCTTTTCATAGATCTGTATGTTCATTATTATTGGACTGTGAAATTTTCCATTTGAATCATGATGCTAGTCATTGTCCTTTGTTACAGCGCACTATAAGGAAGAATGTATCTTTCTTTTGTAAGATTTTTAGGTCTATGATCCATGATACTGAGGATTGTCGGTTGATTGGTCAGATCCATGATGTCTATAAACATTAGAGTAATGACAGATAGGTACAATAGATAATTCTAAGGGCAAGAATAAGCACCAAGATCGGGATCATAATCAAATGCGCTATGACAGGAATGAGAGACATTTTAAAGGAGGTTGTGGAAGAGGACGTGGATATCATGGTTAATAGGGAGGATGAGGCTATGGTGGAGGAAGAGGAGAGTTTCCTCATGGAACATGTTATACATGTGGATCCCCTAATCACTATAGGCGCGAATGTCCTCAGAACAATGCATGTTCTTTCTTCAGGAAGAACCATAGCTATGAAGAGTGCCCAGACTTATATGAGCATCTGAGTAAAAAACATAAGCAAGAAAACAAAGGTGTTGGGATGGCTCAAGTCTAACGCGTGGTATAATACCAATGGATGCCCAAGATAACAAAAGAACCTAAGGTATTGACAGTAAATATCACTACACGTACTGAATGTGTGCGTGCGCGAGAGGCATTGCATCAGAAGCCTTTGATTACTAAGGAATTTTTGCACGTGAGGTATCCAGATCCTTCTCATCAGAAAGAAATTTACCAGGATACCATGGAAGTGCTAAGGAATCTTTAGGGTGAGATACAGTACCTAAAGGAACAAAAGAAAGCGTCACAGACAGTCTAAACTGATATTGATGATCTACGGGAGGTATGCAAGATGTTGCACCAAGAGAACATTATTCCACTATTGGGAAGTTGGTTGAAAGGGAACACTCCACATGTAAGTCTTGAGACCAAACGACAGATTTTGCATGCAAATATTCCCCCTGATAGAATTGATTATGACAAGGAAATTACTTTGAATGTTGTTGTGGATGGGTGGCTGTTGAGAAACATATTGATCGATATAGGTGTGGAAGTAAATGTGCTGACATTAGAACTTGGGTACAAATGGGGAGGCCTCCATTGTAGCCATCATCTAATGTGTTTTTCATGGTGAATCGGACTAAGGCCATCCCCATAGGAGTCTTGAAGGATGCATCTATAACTATACAAGGGGACAAGTTTACTGAGGATTTTGAGGTGTTAGCACTTGCAAAAGTAGACAATTTTCTAGCCTTTCTTGGATGCCCTTGGTGTTATGTAAAATAATGTTGACTTGAGATTCAATAAGGGATATATCAGCTTTGAAAACAAGGAGGAGAGGGTTGTGATTCCATTGACAGATGGGAAGTCTACACCCTATGTTGAGCCTCTCAGTGAGGAGGACTTAAACAGAGTCTATGTATGTGCTATTCAGGACCCAGAGGTCAACGAGCCATCAAAAGAAGGCATTCTACAGTGGGAGGATTCTCATTCTATTAGTGACACTATGAGTATTGCTTGTGATAATTGGGCTCATGGTACATATGAATTAGTTGGGCACGAGGTGAAAAGTGTGGTCACGCACATGAATAGATTTCATTCAATACGACGGATAGGAAGTATAGTACCATGGTATACAGGGACAAAAGCTCTACATACCTTTCTGAAGGCAATGGAAATGCAGTGGGGAGATCCAATTACAAGGAGAGAGATGCTAGTATATACACTGTGCGGGACAACAACGTGCTGGTGGGTAGTCCACGGAGATAATCTTATAAATTGGGAAGAGATTGGAATAGCTTTATCTACTAGGTTTATAAGGAACAAAGAACCTATGCCAATCTGTACTTATCATGGTAATCAACTTGTTCAACATCACATTCAGCAGTGTGAGAGACTCTAGACAGCAGGACAGGAAGCATTATCACCTGTCACTCTAGGTGCATAAATTGTATTTCACACTCCAAGGATGCACACGCACTTGGTATGTATATGTAGAACTACATAGAGAAACTGGGAATTGGAAAAATTTGACTGCAAGTATGATTCAGACATTTGATTATTTCTCGACTCAACCTCTGGTAGCAGAGGCATTAAAATTTTTCAAGTGCTTAACTATGGGAGATAGTGCAAAAGAAGAAGAACATATTTAGGAATTATTCAGTGAGACAGAGTTCAGAGCATGTTTTGAAAAGGAAGAAGAAATAGACTCCAAACTACTTGAGCGCGCTTGCCTTGAGAGAGAAAAAGGAAAGATGGTTTACATCGTGGATGATGAGGAAGTTGAAAACTTGGATATTGAGCATTCACACGGGGTGCACGAGGTCTTGGACAATGCAGACAAGGACATGTGCACCTACCATGAACCTATGAAGACAAAGAAGGTGAATATAGGTTCGGAGGCTGAGCCTAAGGAGGCCATAATTGGAGATTACTGGTCAGACTCGGAGGTAGCAAAGATCATCGAATTACTTAGAGATTATCAGGACTTATTCCCTAGAGGATATCATGAACTTAAAGGTGTACATGAATCACTTGGGGAAATGAAGATCAAACTTAAGGATGATGCACGGCCAGTTAGAAAGAGACCCTACAGGATGAATCCTAATTTACATGAAAAGGTAAAGGAAGAAATTGATAAAATGTTGAAATCTGGAATTATCAAGCCCCTTGATGAGTCAGAATGGGTTAGCCCAATGGTGATCAGTATCAAGAAGGATGAATGGATTAGGATATGTGTGGACTACAGGGAGCTGAATGCTACATGCGTCACAGATTCATTCCCTATGCCTTTCACTGAGGAAATACTGGAAGGAGTTGCAGGGCGCGAAATATATTCTTTCACAAATGGATTTTCTCGGGTATCATCAAGTTTAGATAGCTCAGGAGGATCAAGAAAAGACAACATTTACAACTGAATGGGGAAGTTTCACCTATACTGTAATACCTTTTGGATAAAATAATGTGCCTGTTGTATTCTCGCGAATAGTTGTTCAGGCATTCAAAGATTTTATTCACAACTTCTTACAAGTTTACCTAGATGATTGGACAGTATATGGGCTTGTGAAAGACCATTGTGACAATCTGTGCTTAATGTTTGAATGATGCAAACAATTGAGTATCTCTTTGAATATCAAGAAGTGCATATTTTCTATGCCATTTGGGATACTGTTAGGACATATCATCTGCAAGGAAGGTTTGCTAGTTGATCCAGCCAAGGTTGCAGTCATTTTAGGCCTAGAAGCACCTACTAGTCAAAGTGAGGTGTGTGGATTCTTAGGTCATACAGGGTATTACAGAAAGTTTATAAAAGGGTATGCCAGAATTGCAGCACCCTTGGAAGAATTACTAAAGGGGAAAGGTACATTTTATTGGGGAGAACCGCAACAATGCACACATTTGAAATATTAAAAGAGAGACTTACTACCTGTGCCCATTCTTGCACTTTCCATCATGGGATAAACCATTTCATGTACATGTGGGCACTTCTGGTATGGCCATTGGCGTTGTGTTAGCTCAACCTGGTGAAGGTATTGTTGATCATCCAATCTGTTTTGCTAGTAGGAAGCTGACTCCTGTTGAATGGAATTATACAACTACAGAGTGTGAAGCTTTGTCAATGATTTATGCATTGTACAAATTTCGACAGTACCTGTTAGCAACACCATTTGTGTTTTATACAGATCACATGGCATTGAAGTACTTGGTAAATAAGCTAGTTTTACAGGGGCACATATGCAGATGGGTGCTCCTATTTCAAGAATTTGACTTCACAGTTGTGGTGAAACCAAGGAAAAGCAACTCTGGACCAGACCATTTATCTAGAATCAATACGAGAGAGGAGGCACAGACACGATTGAAGAAACAATGTTGGATGCACAGTTATACAGGTTACAACGAGCACCCATGGAACTAGAAGACATTGGTGTCTTTCTATGACACAAGTATGGCACCAGAAGGGATGAAATCATTAGAAAAGAAGCAGCTTGTTATACGCATGGCACCATTTATGTTAATCAGTGGTGACCTTTACAAGTTAGGAAGAGATGAAGTATTACACCATTGTGTGTTAGAGCATGAGCACAAGGATATCATGGAAGAAGCTCATGGTGGTATTGCAGGAGGCCATTATGCAGGTGATGTGACTGCCCGGAAGATCTTAATTGTTGGATTATGGTGGGAGACACTGTATAAAGACTGTAAAGACTATTGCAAGGCATGTGATCATTGTCAGTGCCTAGGAAAACCAGGGAAAAGAGATGAGATGCCTTTGAGACCAATTACTAGTGCTGAACCATTTGAGAAATGGGCCATTGACTTTGTAGGACCTATTTCATCCAGCCACGCGTAGGACTGGATTGCACTATATCATTACTTGCACAGATTATCTCACACGGTGGGTAGAAGCAGCACCTACCAAAGACTGTATGGATAGCTACAACAGCTAGGTTTCTATGGGAGAATGTTCTTACATGATATGGATGTCCTCTAAGCTTGACAAGTGATAGAGGTACACACTTTTTGAATGAGACCATCAGGATCCTATTGGATGAGTTTATGGTTGCACACCACAAAACTACACCTTACCATCCTCAGGAAAATGGAACTGCTGAGGCTTTCAACAAAATTTTGGGCCAGACTTTGACAAAAATATGTGATGTTGGAAGAAAGGATTGGGATGACAAGGTGTCAGCTATGCTTTGGGCATATAGAACAACTTACAAGAGATTGAATAAAGCCACACCATTTTAATTGGTGTTTGGCACGGAAGTTGTTCTTCCTATAGAATTTATGTTACCTTCTTTGCACATTGCATGTGTTGGAGGTCTAGCTGATGAACAGGATTTAGAAGAACACATTGAAAAGATGATTTAGTTGGATGAGCACTGAGCCATAGCACGATGGAGTCAGAAGCAGGAAAAGGCCAGGTAGAAAGCATGGCATGACAGAAACATAAGAGATAAAAAGTTTGAGATTGGACAAATGGTTCTTCTTTATGACTCAAAGTTCTTGTGCCATCCAGGCAAGCTCAAAGTACACTGGTTGGGGCCGTATGTTATAACCTCTATACTTGACTCAGGTGCATGCCAGTTAGAAGCACTTGACAGAACATGGCTACCCAGTTACTTTAATGGGAGTAGGCTGAAGCCCTACTATAAATAAGTCTTCTTGGTGTTTGTAATAAGGCAGTGTTGCCATTTAGTCTAGGTTTTCAATTTGGTATTTCTTTAATGTATTTCCTTTATTGTCGCTATGATTTGTCAATTTAGTTGTTGTTTGTGTAATAAGCATGCTTGCGCACATGAAGCTAATTACTGTATGAAGAATGTTTATGCGTAGAGGACTGCACATACCTTTAGTGTGGGGTGGTTGTCGTTATCCAAGAAAAGGACTGAGGGACTTGAAAGGTGAAAGAAATAAGCTGCTACAAGTGTGCTTTAAAGGGGATTGCTTCTCAAAAGGTGACCAAGGATGAAGATGGATGAAGGAAAGATATAACATGAGGTAAGCAGAGGCCATGATAGCTACCAGGAGAAGGTGCAGTGATGAGGTACTCAGGCCCAAGAGCATGTGTTGAAGAGAAGTTTGTGACCAGAAGGTAGGAAGGCATGCTAGAAGGTTATAGCTGGGCATGGAGATGTACCATGTGGAACGAATGGATTTGGTCAATGAATGAAGGGATATTTGGTAGGTGAGGAGCAATAAATGCATCAAAATTTGAAAAATTTATATAAGGAAGGGATGTGGATTCATTTTTACCATTGCAACTAAGAATATTTGAGAGAAGAGCCAAGTGCGAAGAGCCGAGTGATTGAATTAAGGTGCGAAGGGTGTGAAATCAAGCGTGACAACTAGATCTGTGCTTTAAGAAGCTTGCATCCCCGGTGGTGAAGGGTTTGAGAAAAGCAAGGAGATAGAAAAGAGTTAGGTTACAAGGTTTCCACCTAGGGCAGAGTTGGATCGAGCTAGGGTTTGATTCGCATAGTTGCAGGAGTGAAGAGGAGACATTGGCAAGGTAAAAATGGCACCAAAGAATACATCTATAGCAGCAGCAAAAGAAAATAAGAAGGTGGTCATTGAGGAGGAAGAGATTGCACCCGAAATTCATTTTTCAGAGATGCAATACCTAGAAGGGGTTATTGTTGGCCAAGAATGGGATTCACCCATTAGAAAAAGTAAGGTGAGTGAATATAATCACAGGACGTCAGAGAACAAAAAGGAGCTCGACTCCTTACTCATGGTTAGAACCAACAAATGCATGGAAGATGACATGCCAGTATATGATGATGTAGGTGAAAATATCTTGAAGAAAATTGGGGTATATCAGTTGTATGAGCTGCCATACTTTGGGAAATATGAGCCCTTGTACCAGTGGCTCATGAGCAGGGTTCATGAAGACTGCTTCTACTTTGCAGGACGTAGAGTTAGAATTTTGTTTGCACTTGTTTCATCAGTGACAGGTCTAAAGGCCACAGGAGAAGATATAAAAAGTGACCTCACAGACAAAGCCATGATTTTGAAGACCAAACAGGAGTTGGGATACCTGAAGGGTCCACGTGGAATGGACATCGACAAATTCAAGAATTGTCCAGTTGTACAAGCTGCAACACACTTGGTTACCAAGTTAAATGATCAAGAGTGGTGGTTGCAGGTAAACACCATGTGGTTGGATGTAGTGTGAAGATGTCAGAAGGGACAGTATACAACATTGTCGGGCTATATTATAGAGAAAATAGTTGAGGAAGCATGCACAGGAGGGAAGATCAGCTTTGGGGACTGTTCTCCTATCATTGGTCTTCAAGGAAATTAGAGTACTAGACAGACCGAAGGAGAAAATATGGGAATACCCCATGGAGAACAAGTCCCCAGCTGAAAGATTCAGCAAATATCTATGCAAGGGGACTATGACAGATGAGGTGAAACAAAGGGCAGAGAAGTGGTATGATAGGCTCCATGTGGCATTTGGAGAAGAATGGCGCATACCAAAGGACCTACCAGCAGTGGTAGGAAAGCAAGTTCAGTTTTTTGTATACCAGCATTTCTGCATCGTGTGCTTTCCAATGAAGGATGAAACTTGGAGCCCTTAGTGTAAGTTACCTTATGCCTTCACTGCAAGGTATTTTCAGGAGTCTATTCATAGGTTTACCAACACATGCGTAGATTAAACTTCAATGCAGACAAGGTAGACTGTGACTACCATACACTGCGGAAGAAGTATGTATACCCTGGCAGGAGCACCTACATAGAGAGAATCATTTCTGAAGTGCTGAACATCAAGCCAATAAGCTTGGTTGTAGCAGATTTGGGGGTAGCGCTGGTGTATCTCCAGTTGAAGCTGAAGATGGAGAAAAATAAATATGTGGAAGGTGAGTTTGCACTTCCAGCACCACCAAAAGGGAAGCACACAATGGAGAATTTCCCAGCACCTAAGCCCTCAGAGAAAATCAAAGTGCAGGATGAGGAGGAAGAGCATGAAGATAGTGGTGGCTTGGAGCATAGGGGTAGGAAACATCCTACAAGTCAGAGAGAAGATGAGTGCACCATTACACCACCTCAGCCACAAGAGGGGGAGGAAGAGGACTTGAATGCAGTCCAAGGGGAGCACAGGTTTAAAAGGGTATTTAGGAGAACAAGGACCCAAGGTGTTACCCCAACCTCTGTGCGCAGATCACCCTGACTCTCCCGCAGAAGGAAGTGACCGTGCCAAGAAGGAGGAAGTTGAAGTTGAGCGAGGAGGTGGAAGATTCTAAGGAGAGTGTACCTACATCCCCTACACCCCTATAGAACATAGAAGAAAAGGGTGAGGCATCAAAGGATGAGGATGAAGAAGAGAAAAGACCAGAGGAAACAGCTACAGGAGAAACACAGGACATGGAGATGTAAGCTCCAAATTTGGAAGCTAGAGTTCCTAAGCAGTAGAGGTCTAGAAGGGTGAGTGGAGAGCACATTCCACCAGCCATGGGGTATGCAGAGGACACAGGAAATATTTTCCATGCCCGCTTCCAGAGCACAATAGTGCAGAAGGATCTATTTGGCTGGGAGTTGATGGATGAAGATATGGTGACCGTGCGAACACGAAAGAAACTATCCTGGTCGATGCACACCCACATGGACGAGCCTGATTTCGATGTATGTGAAGAGTCATGCATTTCAAGGTGATTAAAGAAGGCACCCCAGGCTAGACACATGACAGTAAATCCTACTGTCATGTCAGACGAGCAGGTCAGTAATGCGCTGGTGAAAGTTTCAGCGGAGGTGGCTAGAAGGAACATGGATAAATCTGCCACAATCAAGGCACTGCGTGAAGAGCTGAAGATGAAGGACATGGAGATAGTGTGCATAACGTAGGAAAGGGACTTCACACAGAAGAAGAATGAAGTATTCATAAGTTTCGCAGAGGAGATTGGGGACAATGTAATCAGAGCTAGGCCACACTTGGAGCCCAAGGTACCACAAACATTTCCTTCAGTGATACACTATGTGGGGAAGTTGGTGGAATTTGTGCTAGAAGATGAAACTCTGCGTATGCAAGTGCCTGGAACAATCAGAGAAGGATGTAGAATGGGAAAAAGCATCAGTGATGAGGAAAATCACATCATATGAAGGGTTGTTGTAGGCATTACAAGAAGTCTTGAAGAAAGTGGATCAAGCTTTGAATATATGCACAGCTCCAGAGGTGCTCATCAACATTAAGACCTTGGAAGAGACCAATGAGGTCTAGAAGGCCATGAAAGATGAGACCTTGGGCCACATAGAGAGGTTGGAAATGGTTAAACAAAAGTGTGAGGCCCTGACAGCAACACAAGAGCCACATAAAACTTAGCTGGAAGAGCTTGGCAAACTGATTGCACAGAAGATGGACCTTTTGGAAGGAAGGATGACATCCATGTCCAGTGTTGTGTTGGTTCTATAGAATGAGAAAGGGGAAATTACATGGGATGAGTTGGAGTCCATAGTTGTGGACATCCCAGAGAAAGTGGAACAAACACTCACTGAATGGCAGGATTTGGAGGCTGCAATAAAGGAAGAGTATCCAGAGCTGATACTACAAACTGATACTGAGGAGGTTGCTTGAATAACCTCAGTATAAATTCTTGATTTGTCAACATTCTTCATTCTTATTCTTTCATTCAAAATTTGGAGATGACCATTGTCGGGATGACAATGAGATTAGTGTGGGGTAATGTTGATCAAAGAATACTTGGCAAAAATCACACAAGGAGTCCGCATGGGGTAGAAGGCTAGGATTGAAGGCGCGGAAGGACAGGAAGGACCCGCGTGTGGAAGGAAGGTTCGGATTTCAGGACTTAGCCAATTTTGGGCATGAGGATCTATTTTTGGAAGATGGCATGCAGAACACATCAACGATGCAGAGAAGTGTGCGCCAAGCATTTTCTATATCTAGAAGAGCAGTTCAAACATCTATGCATGGAGGCAAGCTAAGAATAGAATGAACACTTCAGTTATCTGTAAGAGGACTATAGATAGCGCACTTGCATGTGTGGCTATAATTGTAAATGGCGTGTGGCTATTAATAGCATGCGACCTATTTCTGGAGTAGTTAAGCGGTGAAGGGAAAGTCCCCACCCTATATATATGATGGTTAGGTGCATAGTAAAAGAGAGAGATCTGTATGATGTATCAAAGGGATGGATAGCATGTATGTATGATTCTGAATATGTGTATCAGATTCATATGCACCTTGAGATGAATTGATAGTACTGTAAGGAGCTTCTATACTTATTAATAGATGGAGGATATTGGCTGAATCTAAGTGTCATTTTGTGTAATTGAGTAGTGCATGTTAGTGTTTAATCATGATTACTGTTTAAGCTCATTCTTTCATAGATCTGTGGGTAGCATGCACTGTAGAATGATGGATTAGTCATGAGTCTTTATATATCTTCCTTCATCATGTTATCATCCTATTACAGTAACCCTAAAGAGGGAGTTGGTACCTTTGCGTGCTTCAGGTGAGCACTCAGTCTAGGCTGAGTGATGTGCCAGTGTGACTAGGGTGTTATCTTACAAACAAATTATAGGTGTCTACAAAATCAACCATCCCATGTTGATCCTAACATCATAAAACCCATCTAACAACTCAATCAATAAATATCTGATCTTAAAACATGTATCAATCAATCACCTCCTAAACCATCATCTCCTAACTAACCACATCCACAATTTCCCCTTCCAAAGAACCCTACCCCTCACCCTATTGACTTCCTCTTTGAGGAACCCAAATCATCTGAATCCACACCACAACCTAATCAACATAAACCACTATGCCTATAAGTGAATTACATCGACTTTGACAACCTCAATAACTTTGACCTAGACCAAGAGGACCTCCTTTATGTCCTTGTTAATCTAGTCACTAATCCCAATCCCAAAAAACCATCCCAAATTCCAACCTCTAAATCCCCTATCAATCATCACTGTAGTCATTTTTTCCCCTATTACAAAAGAAAGGAACCCCATGCGCAACATCCTATCACCCAACGGGTGCTGGGCACTCACTCGAGGCATGTGCGGGTACCAAGTCTCTTTTTTATGTGAGTTTAGTGGGAAAAAACATCTATGATCCATGTTTAAGAGATTTGAAAGGAAGTAAAACATACAAGCACCATAGAGCTTCAGAACGACTTCTAGATCCTTGCATTCATTTAACACAAAAAGAGCTTAACAAATTTTATAACTTATACCAAAACAAAAAGAAGTTGTAAAAGCATCCATACTTAATCATAAACATAAATGAAAAATAAATATGAGAAATATGTATGCATCAAAATCATCAATGTTCATATTCATGTAAGTTGGTAACCTCATTACATTCATGAAACCATTACAGAATGTCACAGAGAAGAAGACCGTAGTCATGCATTATATCTGGACTCATATGGCTAGGCTATTAAAAGAATTTTATAATCCCCATACCCTTGATACATCCTTTTCTAAGAAAATTACCCAAACTAACAGAGTTCTTGTAATATTTCTACAGAGCTCCGCTCTCTATCTATATCTCTTTTTACTTATGTAGGTGCTTGTATATATAGGGTTTCTAGACTACCAAATCATCCTCCAATGGCCTTAGATCTGATGCCAAGTGTCTAAATGTGGTCCTCCATGAGAGCATGCTCCTCTAGGCTTGAGCTTCCCAATTTTTACCATGATGTGCTTCTAGAAGCTTCTACCGCAGGCATGCTCCTTCCTAGGCAAACCTATCACAAGGCTGGCACCTTATCCACTCTACATGCATGGTCGGGTCATACTTTTCATGTGTTTTACCCCAAATGCCCAATATGGCTAAGTCATAAACCCTTGGTTCTTTTCGCGAGTGTGCCATAGGTTTCCTTAAAGCCTTCCTTAAACCCTACCTTGCGTGCTTTATCCTTGCGCACCTTTTTTTAACTAGGCCTTGCACGTGTATACGCCTTTTTATACTTAGAAAATATTTTAGGGGCCCAACAAGCATGACCTACACCTTCCTCCCATTAAAAATCATGCGGATAATCCACCACCATCCAAAATATCAAGTCCTAAATCAAATCATCGTAAAACCTACAATCGATTCCCATTCACATATCCATAACAATCCCAAATTGACCCAAAATTATTATCCACCACATCTCATCTTAGTCCTGCATCCTTGTCATCTTCATCATCCCAATCCAATCCTATGAAATTTCTCCTAAATAGTCTCACATCCCCTAATCCACCATCAAATTCCGCCTCTAAGCCTATTTCATCCTCTCCATCATCTATACTCAATCCTATCAAAACTACCTCATCCATCATGACTCCTAAGGCAACCTAGTCCCCTTCTACCCCAATCATAAACCATATAATGTGGATCCTACATCACCCTCATCCTTTTCATCCACACCTCATCCCATCTCACCCCCTTCATCACCTAAACCTAACACTATCCTATCCTCTAATCCTATTTCATCTCCACCATCCCCTAACCCTAAAACATCTAACGTGACTCATAAATCACCAAATCTTAAACCTAACAAATCAAATACCAATCCTCTCCCCATCCCATCTCCTACCATATCTAATGAGGCTCATATGCCACCTTCATCTACTTCATCCCCTAAATCTATCAAATCTAATGTGGTCCCTACACCACATCCATCTCCTAAATCTCCTTCATCCCCAACATCACCCAAATCTAATGTGACCCCCCATATCATGCCCATCCCCTTCATCTACATCTACTAATCCCAAACAATCTATTCTTAAGCCAAAACCATCTACCTCAAAACCACATACTCTAACTAATCCACCAAATATACTTCGACCTCCAAGACTAAACCATCCACTTTGGCCCCAAGGCCTAATCCATCACCTTCATTTTATAAGCCACAACAATCTAATCTAACTCATAAATCCAAATCAACCAAAACATCTCATAATCCACCCAATCCTACACCTTTACTTCCTACTAAAAGGAACGATAAATAGATCATACCAAGCCATGAAGAACTCAGATGATCACTTAGTTTTAGGTTCTGGGTCACTTAGTTTGTTTGGATAAAGATTCTTAGGTTATATTATTGACAAGATGGCCAAATAAAGAGACCAGCGTCAGTCGGGTATGACTGATCATGGTTTAGGAAGAACTGATGACGGTTATGGGTAACCGACGTCGGTAGAGTTAGGATGATAAAAAATCAATAAGATCTAGTTGTGGGGTTTGAGATGAGGTCAGACAGAGGTGATATAGGGAATGATGAGGTGTGTGGGGATCTTAGAAACACTCAGAGATATGTAGAAGTTGGGTATAGGTGGTTTTATGGTGTGGGTGGAGAGATGGTTGAGTTTACAGAAAGAGGAATAGTGGGGAAATGGGAATGCTAATAGAAAATGATAACAGAGATGAAAAAAACCTTTGAAACAAAACAAGAATGAAATAACATAGGTGATAAATGCACTTACTGATGTTGCAAGTCTAATGCTTGGGTAGTGGTGATGATTGATGGTGGTATGGAGCTTGGTTCCATAATGGTACTTCCTGTAATGCTATCATGAAAGCGATACCTCTGGATCTGTCTTGATGTTGGCTATGGCTGCTTGGATGTGTGAAAGAGCTCTGGTTATTACTTGCATGTAGATATCTTTTTGCTCCCAAAAAAATCAAGAGTGTGGCCAACCTCTCAAATAAGGTTGCCAAAGTGAATAAATTGTAACTAAAAATGGTTCCTGGTTGACCAACATTGGTTTAGGGATGACTGACATCGGTTAATGCGGGATTCCCTAGGTTTACTAAAAATGACAGATCTTGCAATCATTTGGGCCAGGTCTATCCCTTTTTTCGTGGATAAAAAAAACGTTATCTTTTATGAGCGGGAATGTGTTTACAGTAATAATAGGCATTGATTTTCAGGGTTGAACTAGGTCTTAGTTAGTTATGCAAACATACTATGAATAGGTCCATGGTGAGGTATCTGGGTGAGGTGTGCATCCATTTAATTAAATTAATTAAATTAATAAATGGGGTGAGGATGGGTATTAATTTAATAATAGATAATTAAATTAATAATAAGGTGGGGTAAAAAGGGGGCCATGGTTAGGTGAATATATGTAAGTTAGTTATTCAAAAGGGGAAAAAGGGGAGTGTGGCCCAAGTTTTGTGTCTACAAGGCCACTTATGAAGTGGAACAAGATATGCCTTTTCACCTTGACTTTTAGCTCCATACTTATCATTATCATTACTTATATTATTATTGGTATCAATTCACTTAATTGTTTTGAAGCAAGATGGCATCCTCTAAGGAAGTCCCTTTGGATTCCTAGAATCAGCCTTTGTCCGAGCATCACTTCGTCATCCCATTTTATCTAATATTTCTTTTTTAGTTGTCTTTTTTCATAGGTCTCTTAATTTGGTGAAAGGATGAGCACTCATCTGTTGTTCACATTCGATCATCCTAGAATTATGATTGTCAGTGTAGGTATCATTAAATCTTGCCATGTTTTGAGTTTTAGGTACTTTACATATTTGATAACATATACCTGAAATCTACCTAATAGATTCCTAGCATGCCCAGTGGGACCATGTTCCCCTTATTTTTCCATTAAAATTAACTTATAATAATTATTCTTAGTTGTTATCAAATTATGTAATCATTAGCAATTTTGTGAAATGAAGGTCATGTGATTTTAGTGAAACACCCATAGATTCCTTGCTTAATCACTTTACAATATTTATGTGGTCACATTTTTCCAATTACTCAGTTAGTGGATACCTTTACAGGATTGTGATTTCATTTTTTATTTCCTACTTTTCATCCTAAACCTTGCATATGTTTCCCCTCTGGAATACTTGTTTTCACGTTTCAGTAGTGATAATATCAAATAAAACCCTCTTGTCTTTAAAAAATTAAAATCAAACTCATGGGTACATTCTCAGGTATTATTTTCCCCTCTTCAACATTGCATTTGTTTGTTTTCCTCATCGAATTCCCATATTTCGTTTTGTTGGTACGTTTAAAATTTCAAACCTTTCATACTTGTTTGATCATATACTCTAATTATAGAAATTATTAGAAAATTGCATTCACTTAATTTCCATCACACACAACCAAACCACATTCAACATAATCTATATCAAAACTCTCTTACCCAAGTGAACCTACTTGGATTTCATCACTTAGAGGATAAGTTGACTTAGTGTTCTAGCACATGTATAAATAATCCTTTGTGGGGTGGTATATTGTGAAGTACCTAGTGAAACTTCCTTATCACTGATAGGACTGTGAAGTGCAAGGGGGTTGGCATCGAATACTACACCTTGTACCGACACCAATGCAGATTCAGGTCTCATGAACTAACTTCAGGTATATCAAGGACTATGCAAAGATATTTAACATTAATTGAAACCAACCATATGATTTGTACATTCCTAGGACCCCTAAATTCCTACATTTTTCAAATTTCATCTGTACATGGCAAATTCAATCAAGATAATAAAAATTCTCTTAGGAAAGACCTGAGCTTTTTGATTGTAATAAACTCTCTAGATTTATTTTCATTCTAGTTATTGTTTAGAGTTTCCTGGTCCTAACACTAAGAACAAATCCTTCATCAACAAAACTACTGAAAAATGATTGCAACTTCATGCTTCCAACCATTCTAATAGAAAATATCCAAACATACATTGACAATACTTCATGCGTATCAATCGACCACATCCGCATCTTTTTTGCACATACTCCACTAAATGATCAAGTAACCTCACACACTCTCATAGTGCCTCTTAGTTTCTCCAGAATCTAGAAATGTACCTTATCCATCCAGTCCTCATTTCTTCAATAATGGGGATCCAATCTTTATTGATATTCTAGATTCAAACCTACACATTCCATCAATTCCATACCTAACTTACATGGGGTGTTCTTATTTAAACAATTTGACACTCTGAACCAATGACGTTGCAAAATACTAAGACCACGATATGAATTTTCCCATCTCGTTGACCCTAACCATGAGCCATTCATACAATAAATCCATCCTTATCCCACCAGTAGCAAACCTGAAACATCAAATCCCATGTCTTCCACCCCTATCATCATTTTTGACCTTAATATTTGTTTCCTACACAATGACATAACTAATGAAAATTCATCATCCTGATGTAGAAAATTCATCGGCTGTACTTCATTTCAAAACAACACCAACACATCCTCAACCATGTCGAGTCCTTTAGTCTCTTCCACTATCAAAGCAGGAGTCAATGTGAGTTCAATAGAGTCTCTCATCCCATCAAATCATATCCTAACCTACCTCATCTCAGCAACCGACATATCTTGAGTTTAAAACATGTATTCATGTATATCCCAACATAGATGCCATCATTAACAATGAGTTCTATCTCTACTATTCACCCCTCTTCACAACAATGGGATTCAACCATACCCTACTCTTATCTCAACACATACCTCAATGGAATCTCAACCACTCATGTCACACCTTCTATTCCTTTGATAGCACATGCCTTAACAATGCTCAACCTTCTCACCTGTGCTTTAATACAGGTTCAGATATACCCCAACAATCACAACTTGACGCTGTAAACAGATCCATGCGCATGTCCACCTACTTGTGGTATTCTAGATCTCCACAAACCTATAGTCCTCACAAGATTCATGAACTGTCTTACTGTGAGTGCTTTTGTTCTAACCTAACATTCTTTTACATTACTCATCTACCTCATCGATTGAGCAAGATGAAAAGAAGGGGAAAAAATTTACTTGTACTTACCTACAAGTAGAATTCTCTCCTTTGTTGCCTTGGATTTTCTCCTTTGATTTGCTTGCTTGATGGATGCAATGGATGCTTCAGATTCTTGGACAAATTTTGGCAGCACCTCCCCTTGATCAATGGCTTGATTGAGCTCACTAGATTGTTATGAAGATTTTTTGGATTGCTAGAAAATTGGGCAACATTTACTTGCAAATTTCTAAGGTGCTTGCCATGGAGGGTGGCACCTCTATTTATAGTTAGAGGAGTAGAAATGGATGGTTAAGATTTTTCCATGGTGGATTAGATCAATGGTTGAAATGGATGAGAGGAGAGGGTGTAGAAAATTCTAGATTTTCTTAGAATCCTCTATTGAATTTAAAATTCAATAGAATAGTGTTTTTTTATTTGAATATTTGAAAATGGAGGGAATAATGGAGAGGCTTCTAGAATTAGAAGCCTCTATATTTGGGGGCTCATTTAAGTGGTGATTAGGTGATATTAATTACATTTAGTGGGGTGATTAGATGGAGAGGCTAGGCATATAATAGGTATAGGGTAGGTGGTAGGTGGGTGAGTATTTTTAAATTGGTGGGAAATAGTTAATGAGGGTTATTTAGTGTAATGAGTGAAATATTAATGATGTATTAATATTTATAAGGGTGTGAATGGGATTTATGGAATATGGAAATAATTGGAATAATGATTATATATATGATATAATAATTAATTAAATTAATAATTAATTATTATAAGGTTTGTGATGGGGATAAATGGTTATTATGGGATAAGTGAATTATTTTACTTAGATGACTATGTCGACATTTTACATGTCTACATTTTGCCCCTCTTTGAAGTGTTATTGCGTAGCAATGATCATTCAAAAAAAGAAGAAAAGATGATGTGAATAGTGATATGATTCCCCCTTGAGGGGTTAGGTGAGGAGGAACGAGTCGAATAACCACTCAAAAAAGAGAAGATGCTTAAGTTAATTGATGGAGAAAGATTAGAAGAATGAGGAGATGGAATGAGAGATATTGAGAGGTCTTAGAAGAGAGAAGAGAGAAAGCTAGAGGAAAGAAGGAGAAGAGCAAAGGGAGAGAGAGAAGAAGAGGGGGAAAGAGAAAGGAGAAGAAGAGAAAGGTGTTAGAAGATGTAGAGAGAGAGGATTTAGAAGTAGAGGAAGTTAGATAGAATTAGAGGAAGTAATTATTGAGGAGAATTAAGATTAGAGAGTATTGGAATTTAGGAAGTGATTAGGGATTTGTAGGGTAAAGGATTTGATGTGCCCCTAGTCAATGGGTGTGGATTGGGTATGATTGGATTATAAGGGATAAGATGATAACATGGGTATTAAAAGATTGGATTTTGGATAGTGGATTGGATGCCCCAGTCAAGGTGTATGACAATTTTGGATGTGGATGTTGGATGGAGGATGCCCCAGTCATGGATGTATGTTGATGAGATGGATTTAGGGGATGTGGGATGTGTGTCATATTGATGTCCAAGGATGTATCATCATTAGCAATTGAGGATGTTAGATGTGGGATGAAGGATGAGATGGATGAGGATTATTGGATTGATGTGTCAATGATATAAGGGGATGTGTTATCGTATTGTGTCCATTGTATCATCATTAGACAGTTGTGATTGATGTGGCATAAAGCAAGGGTCACTCAAGGTATAAGGACCAATAAAACAAAATTATCATCAAATGCAATTAAAAAAGAAAAAGTGTCCTCATATCATTGGACAAATTAATAAATGATGGTCCTCATATCATTGTGGAATTGGAAAATGAAATTTTGAAAGGGGCCTCATATCATTAGTTTTTTTTGATTTTAAAATTTTTAGATTTTTTAATTTTTTCATGCAATTTTTAGTGATTTTTTATTTTTGATTTTTTTTTGATTTTTTTTGATTTTTTTTTGATTTTTTTTTGATTTTTTTTAGATTTTTTGAATTTTTTTAGATTTTTTTGAATTTTTTAGGGTGATAGAGGAGGAAATTTGATGAAGGTAGGAAGAAACGAGAGGGAAAAATAGATACACGGGGTGAAAGAATGGGCTCTCAAAAGGTTGGGGGTCATCGTGGCGGGTATAAAAGGGTTTCGGGGACCACGGGAGAGTCATTTTCACCATGCACAGTTTGAAAATGAGAGCTCGAGAGAGGATGAAATGGCATACGATAGGATTGCAGACCACCGAGTGGACCTCGTGAGAGAGTACCAGTGGCCAGCAGAGGCAGGACTACCGGTGAGTGAGTTTATAATTTATTTTGTGTATTAATTGTGTTTTGCATTTTTGAGGTTTTTAGGTCATTTTAGGGATAAAATTCCTTAGGCACACTGTTTAGCACGTACGGGCCCTAAAATGGTGTACATCCTAAATGGTGCGTATGATCTAAATAGTAGTGCGTATGGGTGATTTAGGTGAGGGGGCATGAAATGACACATTTGTGGGTGGGTAGGTTAGGGTTTAGTGCATTTATTTTGTTTAGTGTGTATGATATACAATTAGTGCATATATAATAAATAGTAGTTATTTAGTTGTGATTGTGGGGTGGGGGGGAGGTATTTTAGCACATGTTTAGTTTGTTTTTTAGCATATAGGTAAGGGGTGGGTATGTATTAGTGTGTATATTTTTAGTAGTGCATTTAGGATATAATGGTAGCACATTTGGTTGGTGAAAGGGTGTATGATAGTTTTAGGTGTATAATATATGAAATTGGTAGTGTATGCAGTTTAGGTAGTGCACGATATAGAATGGAAAATAGTGGGTTTGGGTATAGTAGCATATAAAGTATAAGGGATATATAGTGGTGGGCATTTAGCGTTTATATATGGTAGTGCGTATAGAGGAAAGGTGTTTAGGGAAAGGTAGGGTGTTTAGGAATTTTTTTAGAAGAAATGTAGAATGGGGAAGGGTGAGAGGGATGTGTTTGTTAGTGATTAGATGTAGATACTAACATGTTTCATATGTGCAGCTAGTGCTATTACCTATCCAGGTGAGACACCATCATTTGAAAACTTTACAACATCTGCTAGGAGGTGTCAATGTAGAGGCCGAGGAGGATGAGGCGTCATTGTTACATGTGTTGGGATTACTCCACATAGTGAGGATGTTAGTCATGTGAGCAGATCAAGCCTTGTTGACAGCCTTGGCAGAGTAATGACATTCAAAGACTAGTACTTTGTGGTTGTCGACAGGAGAGATGACAATGACCTTAGAGGATGTATATCGCATCTATCAGTTTTCAGTAGAGGGTGAGCCTATAGTGTGGTATGGAGAGGTGAGGCCAAGGGATAGTCTGAGGTTATTGACAGATGTGGAGGATGCACCACGAGATGGGATGAGGATAGATCTTGGGATGTATTTTAGGGAGGGGTTGATGGAGCAGGTACCATTTTTACTATGTTCATTTATTAGTTTATATTGTTTCTAGATGGCAGGGGTAGGTGGTTCAACATTGGTTTAGCAGAGAGTAGTGCATGTGATGTGGTAGGAGGAGACTGTATTTTCATGGGCTCCAGCAGTGTATTGGCTTGATTATATCGAGATTTACATAGAGTGGCTTATGGTGGAGGGGGGAGTATAGGTGCAGGGATCTTATTACAGGTATGGAGTTATGACCATATAGCTATTGGGAGGCCGATTGGGATTAGAGAGCAGCGACAGTGGGGGAGCTATCTATTTATGGGTGGTAGATGATGAGGGGGATATGGGAGCATTTGGGAGAGTTGAAATGGTATCGGTCATCATATTGATGAGTTACAGGCTGGGGATATCACATGGAGGCCATACTAACAATATGAGGTATGGGATGGAGATCAACATCATCTAGGGAGGATCCAGTCACCATACTATTTGGTTATTGGTCATCCATATACAGTAGAGCGTTATCAACCAGACAAGGTATTATGACAGTTTGGTATTGTACAGGGTACCCACAGGTTGTCATTTGTTTGCTCAGATGACACAGGAGGTAGAGTGTGTGGGGTGTAGTGATTCTAGAGGCAATAGCTAGAGCCAGTTTGGATGAGGTACATATGACTATATGGGCACCATTACCAGTAGTTGAGGATCCAGGAGTAGCCCTAGGGTATGCAGAGTGGTGGGTAGAGATTAGGTCAGTACGATTGACATGACCGAGAGGAGGGATGAGGTTTGTGCATGGGTGACAACAGGTGTATAGAGGATTTCCCTAGGGATAGGCATTAGTTTTGCATCAGACATAACCACAGGTACAAGAGGAGGAGGAGGCACAGAGGGCTCAACCATTTATTATTTTGGGTGGCCCATCAGTACAACATCCAGTAGTGCAGGCCCCAGTACAGAGCCCAGAGAGGCCAGATATAGATGTGATGGAGGTGGATGATATGATAGTGCCACTACAGACAGTGCTTCCTATCACAGGACATATGGAGCAGGGCCTTCAGGTGCTAGCAGATCAGGGGTGGAGGAGATGGAGGAGGAGATGGAGGAGGTGATGAAATAGGAGGAGGAGATGGAGGAGAGGAGGGATGGGTGAGGTGGATCAGATTGAGGATGCCGATTTACAAGCATATAGATATTTTGGGGAGGGAGGCACAGGCATGAGCAACAAAGATATCCGGCCTACGGACTAGGGATGTAGTGAGGATGAGGGATATTCATGGTTTTATAGAGGTGGTGGGACAGAGGGAGAGAGATATTGCATGGTTGGAGTCGGAGATAGCCTAGATAGAGTAGGAGCGGGACCGTGTATACGGCACACCGTGACAAATATTATGGAGATGGGAGGCTTATAGGGTGAGATATGGTCCATTGGATGGGGGAGCAGGGGGGAGTGGCAGCATAGAGTGATTCACAGGCTGGGGGGACATTGGCGGCACCGAGAACTTCACGTAGATCAGGACAGATGGGGCCTCCTGGGACAGTATCATTACAGTAGTATCAGGTAGTGATAACAGAGACAATATTATGAGGATATGGTGATGCATGACTGGACCAGATTATGTTGTGTTATGTTGATTATATAGCTGGAAAGAGGACATGGTAGGTATTAGGTCAGAGGCCGAGTCGATCCACAACTTCTGGGAGTACTGCTAGTATACGACAACCTCCTCTAGTAGGGGAGGATACAGGTAGTTCTACATAGTGCCTAGATATGTATATCATATGTATTTTAGTGATTTTTTGATGATGACCTTACATGGTCATGATTTTGATATATGTACAGATGATCGATTATTTTGATGGCCATGATGGTTATATACATGATGTACATTTGATGATATATGAGTATGACCATGTGTATATGTGATCTTGATGATGGATATGATATTTTTGGATGGACATGAGCAGATGGTTTTTATTTTTGAGATGTTGATATGATGTAGTTTGATGACATTTATTTGGTATATGTTGATTATGATGATGGAGATGATAGATTATGTGTGTTTTATGATTAAATGTGTATATGATGTTCTATGGATTAATGATGTGATGATTATTTCTTTTTTTATGTTGATGATATATGAGTATGTATTTATGTTAGTTGATGATGATGATGTTTATTTGATGACTAGATTAGCGATGTGATGGATTTATATGATGAAATGATGTAATTTATTATGATGTATGATATGATGATTATATTATGATGGTATTATGATGTTGATTTATGTTTATTGTGTGATGTGTATATGATGTGATGATGTTTTACATGTTTATATATGGATGAAATTTATTTGATGGTGATGGTGTATATTTTGATGATGATGATCATTTGATGATGAATATTGATTTATTTGATGATTTAATGTTGATGATGATCATAGTTCATTGTGTATTATTATTGTGATATGGTTATGAGAATATGTAGATGGTTTGTTATTTATTATGATGTGATGTGTTTATGTGTTAGGATAATATGAGTAATGGTAGTATGGATGATTGAATGTGACTATGTGTTAGATGTATAGATGGATTACAATGGAAATGAAGTGATTTTGTACAAATATTTACAATATAACCATTATGTTATCATGACATATGGTAATGGAAAGAGAGAAATGAATTTTGTACAAATATTTACAATATAATCATTACGTTAGATCATGAAAGATGACAGAGAGAAAAGGAGAGTGATAGGGAACGGTTAGCAATGCATGGGAATGGGGGAGGGAATGGAGAGAAATGAAGGCCTCAGGATCTTACAAGGGTTGCATTTCTCGGCAGTTGTGTGAGACTCCTAGAAATCTATTTCCTAGGGAAGGAAGCATAAGTAATGCAACTTGAGTTGGGATTGGGAGAGATATTCCCAATCATGAAAAATCTTATGCGGCATAGAGAGGATACGAAGAAGTCTAGATTTAGAGAATGGATAAGGTAGATTAGGATGAAAAGTGTGGATAGCGATATAAGGGATGAAAGGGGGTAGTGTGCCCCTAGTGTGCATGTACTATGAGTTATAGAGTGCTAGTAGATGAGTGATCATATTATATTCTGCCATAGTGCCAGAAACTAGTTTTCACCATGGTACTTGCCCAAGGCACCACCGAAGTGGTTTTCACCATTGGACAAATTTTTTATTTATCTTTTGACATGGAGCATTAGGCACTTAAGCATAGAAGTGATGAAGATGCATGATGTTCATAGGCTCATCCAACTCATATCCATCTGGAGTAGTAAGCTTATAAGCACCTGAGCCAAATTTAGCGATGACGACATATGGTCTGAGCCAATTTGGTTCAAACTTTCCCTTCTTTTCACGATCAACATTAGTGTTGCGTTGATTTTCCTTAAGGACTAGGTCACCAACTTCAAATTTGTGGTCTTTTACACATTTTCTATAATGGCGGTGAAGGTGGTTTTGATAGGCTTTGAGGTGATCCAGGGCTTGGAGTCATTTCTCATCAAGGAGCTTGAGTTCTTGTAGGTGATGGATGCGGTAGTCTTCATCATTGATGAGGTGTTGGAGGGAAAAGCGTAGGGATGGGATTTTGATCTCAATGGGAAAAATTGCTTCGGTGCCAAAGATAAGAGAATATGGAGTGTGGCACCGGTGGGAGTGTGGATGGATGTGCGATAGGCCCACAAGGTGGGATATATTTGTGTATGCCAATCACGTCCTGCTTGATTGACTATTTTTCCAAGGATGTGCTTTAGTGTCTTATTAGATGCTTCAGATTGGCCATTGCCTTGTGGATAATAGGGGGTGGAAAATTTGAGCTTGATGTGGAATTTTTCACAAAGTTCATGGACGTCTTGATTTTTGAAGGATTTACCATTGTCTGTGATTAGTGTGGATGGGACACCATAGTGACAGATGATGTGGTTAAGGATGAATTTGGATATTTTCTTGCCTTTGACATAAGTGAGTGGCATGGCTTTGACCCACTTTGTGAAGTATTCTGTAGCTGTGATAATGAATTTATGACCATCAGACGAAGTGGGGTTTAATTTTCCCATGAGATCTAGACCATAGGTAGAAAAGGGCTATTGGGTTGTAATGGGTTGTAAGGCTTGTGATGGTGTGTGGATGAGGTCAACATGCTTTTGGCCAGGGGACACATTTACGGACATAGGAGCATGCATATTTTTCCATGTTTGGCCAATAATATCCAGTGCGTAAAAGCTTTTTGGCGAGGGCCAGACCACTGGTGTGGGCACCGCAAGTCCCTACGTGAACTTCCTGGAGTGTTGATTCGGCCTCTTGGGAATTTAAGCAACGTAGCAGAGTTGCATCAAAGCTTCTATGATAGAGGGTATCTCCAAGGATGGTGAAGTGGGAGGCTCGTTGGATGAATTATTTTGTGATGGCTGTGAGGGAGATTAGGTGGAAGGGTATTATCTTGTAAATAGGTGTATATGTCATGGTACCAAGGAGAATTAGGAACAATGATCTCACAAATTATCTCTGACTCAGGAGTATCATAGGTGGGAATCATTAATTGATTTATTAGAAATTTTGAATTTGATGCATCTGGAGGCATGTCTAGAAGTGAGGCGATGGTAGCCATAACATCTGCTGATTTGTTACTTGTACGAGGGACTTGTTCAAACTGAATATGCTGGAAGTAGGCCTTGAAACTATCAACCATTCTTTTATAAGGAATCAATTTATCATCCTTGGTGGCATATTCATCATTGACTTGTTTAATGATTAGTTGTGAATCACCAAAGACATTGAGATGTTTAATATTCCACTGAATAGCCATTTTTAAACCAGCAAGAAGTGCTTCATATTCAACAATATTGTTGGTACAAGGAAAAGCAAGCCATAAAGCTTTAGGAATTAAGTCACCTTGAGGAGTGATAAACATGATACCTGCTCCTGAACCATGATGTGTAAATGAGCCATCAAAGTACAATGTCCATATGTCTGATTCTGCAATTGTACATATGGATTCATCTGGGAACCATGTGGTGAGTGGTGTAGTATCAGAAACTGGAGCTTCTGCCAACTGGTCAGCTAGTACTTGTCCTTTGATAGCTTTCTATTAACATATTCAATGTCAAATTCACTTAGAAGCATGATCCATTTAGCCATTTGTCCTGTGAGAGCTGATTTGGAAAGTAAATATTTGAGTGGATCAACTTTAGCTATGAGCTTAGTAGTATTATTGAGCATGTAATGTCATAGCTTTTGAGAGGCAAAGACCACAGCAAGACATGATTTTTCCATAGGGGTGTAGTTGAGCTCATATGTAATTAATGTTTGGCTTAAATAATAGATGGCTTGTTCCTTTCCTTGACTATCATGTTGTGCTAGAAGGGCTCCCAAGGCATGTTGTGTAGCTGATATATAAAGTAGAAGAGGTACTCCTGGAGTAGGAGGTACCAAAACAGGAGGATGCATCAGATATTCCTTAAGCTTATCAAAAGAGGCTTGACATTCCTCGTTCCAGTGAAATTTGTTCCCTTTTTTAGCAGATGGTGGAATGGATGACATTTGTCGGCCAACTGTGATATGAATCTCCTGATAGCTTGAATCTTTCCCTGTAGGCTTCGTAACTATTTGAGATTTTTAGGTGGAGGCATTTCAATTACAACTTTAACTTTATCTGGATCAATTTCAATTCCACATCTGGAGACAATAAAACCTAGGAGCTTTCCAGATGTGACGCCAAAAACACATTTCTTGGGATTTAGACGTACTTTATATTCTCGAAGTCATTCAAAGATTTGGCGTAGGACTGCAGGATGTTCCACCCGAGTCTTATATTTTCCCAGAATGTCATTGACGTAGTCTTCAACTATATCATGCATCATATCATGAAAAATGACAGTCATGGCATGTTGATAGGTGGCTCTGGCATTCTTGAGTCTGAAGGGCATGACTCGATAACAATATGTGCCCCAAGGTGTAGTAAAAGTTGTTTTATGTTGATCTTCTTCAGAAATTTTGATCTGATTATAGCCAGAGAAACCATCCATGAGAGATAACATCTCATGCCCAACTGTAGAGTCGATGATCATATCAATATTTGGTAGTGGGAAATCATCTTTAGGGAAATTTTTATTGATGTCACGGAAATCAGTACAATTATGAATGCCCCCAGTATTTTTTCCTACTGGGATGATATTATATATCCATTCGGAATAACCAATAGGTCGGATGAACCCAACATCAAGCAGCCTCTGTAGTTCCTCTTTGACAAGCAACACAACTTTTGGATGCATTTTTTGAAGTTTTTGTTTGACTGGCTTTGCATCTTTACGCACTACAAGATTATGGACCACGAGAGAAGGATCCAAACCAGGCATATCTGCATAGGACCATGTGAATATATCTAAAAATTCTTTGAGGAGTGCGGTAAAGATGTCATGTTCTTCTGTAGACAAAGATGCCCCCAGTTTGAGAATCTTGGGTTCTTCTTCTGTGATATTGATATCAATGGTTTCCTCAATTACAGATGTTGATCCATCTTGTAGGGATTCAAGAGCTGGGAGAAGTTGATCGATGATTTGATCATCTTCAGGATTTGGGGATTCTTGGAAGAATTCAGTGAGGGGATCTTCCTTGTCAAGGTGACAAGAGAAGGTGGGATGAGGGATATTAGATTGGGATGGAAGGGAAAGGGGATGCTCCTGTGCCCCAAAGTAGGCATCAACATTTAAACATACTTGGAAACCCTTTTTATGATCCCCAACATGTAGATTATTGTGAGTTCCCATGAACTCAAGAATTGCTTCATCATTTTGAAATGAGTCAAGAGGAGGATGTTCTGATCGTTGGTCCCATTCAATGAGTTGTGGATAGGTGAGGGTGATGTCAATGGTGAGAACAATGGTGTCAGGGAAGAGGTTAGTGTTGGAAAGGTCTTCGTATTGGCTATAGATGGAACTAGTATCAATGTTGTCAATGACCTCCTCAGTGGTACTAGAAGTGTCACTCAGGTCATCATGGATGCTTTCACTAGGTGGTTGGTATCCTAGTCCATGTCCATCAAGGTTGGGGATAATGGTGGGGGGTTCAGGGATGCCTTGTCCGTAGTGACCTAGTCCTTGTCTGGAGTATCCCATATGGGTCATTATCCTTCTAGGAATTAGATACTTATTATCTGAACAACAAGAAGGTATATAATCATCAATAAGCCATGAGGAATCAGATGGCTCAAGGTACTCATCAGCAAGATACTTGAAACAAATAAAAGTAGATGCGCCTAATACATATATTTTTCGTTTGTTTTAACAAATTTCGGGCCTTCCGAGTCATTTGGGTGATGGTGGTAGATGGTAGATGCTAAATGTTTGGTATTCTCCACACCCTGTCATTTTTAGCTTGAGTGGTGGAGTGGGTAGAAGGGGAGTAGATATGGGTGGAGTAGGTAAAAGAGGAGTGGATGATGAGGATGCGTAGTGATATGGAGATGGAAGACTATATAGTAAGACATAAGAAGTGGGCGATGATGGAGGTGATGTTGTTGGTGTAGGTTTGGTGATAGGACAGTAAGGTTCCCGATAACTTTTGGCTTCCAATGCTTGAAAATATTGGAAGGGATGAGGGTCACCATGGATAGTAATTTTTGTACCAGCATGTTCAAATTTGAGACATTGATGGAGTGTGGATGGTATAACATTCATCTCATGAATCCAAGGTCGACCAAGCAAGAGGTTATGTGGGAACTGGATATCTATCACATGGACAAGAGTGGGGAGCATGATAGGGCCTGATGTTGATAGGTAAATAGATAGTGCCCACTGATCTATGCTCCATGTTGTCATATGTTTTAATAGTAATTATATCTTGTTTCAGATCCAAGTCACTGTACCCTAACCAATGAATGAGATTTAGGGTACAAAGATTAAGGGTCGATCCATTGTCTATTAGCACTCTTTTAACATGAACGTTGTCAATAAGGACTTCAATGTAAAGAGGAAGATAATGGGCAAGGTCGTGTGGTGTCAAGTCTTGTTGGGTGAAGGTGAGTGGGATTGTTGGATATGGATAGAGATTAGCAACAAGGGCTTGAAATTGTGTAGGATCAATATCGGTGGGAACACATGTCTCTTGGAGGGCATGGTATAAAATGTCTTTGTGGATGGATGAAGTCTTGAGAAGGTCCATGATGGATATTTTCAGGAGTCTTCTCAAGTTGTTTGATGATATTATATTGTGCTTGTGGTGTTGGATTGGAAGATGATGGAGTGGCTCCTTGAACCACCACACGGTTCCTGTGAGTAGTGACAACACACTGGGGGTTCTATGAAGGGCCCTTTATTTTAATGGTGGCTACTTGATGGGGAGAATGGTGGATATGACCAACAAGTGACGTATAAGGAGGGGGTACATGATGGTAATTAATATGGTTGGAATGATGAGTGGAAGATTCAGGTTTACTTCTAGACTTCTACTGACCTTGATTAGAGGCATTGTTCGGTCCATGATTAGGAAGGGGATTTTGATATATCCCAAGCTTCTAATTTTGGGAGGAAGTGGAAGCATTATCCTCTATTTCAATTTCACCTAGTCAATAAGGTCTTGAATATAATTCTTCAATTTCATACACCGATGTGTGTGTGACCCTTGATTTTATGGAACTTGCAATATTCATTTTCTTTGAAACATGAAGGTTTGGGTTGGGATTCATCTATGGGTTGCATTTGAGGAAAAAACAACCATATTGGCGGTGATTAATTTATCATGGATTACTTCCATGGATTCACCAAGGGGGGTATATGTTTGTCATCTAGAATCTTGAGTAGACCAGGTTTGTCCTTTAGGGATGGATATAGTGGCTGTGGTATGGACGTGTTGGACATTTTTGGTGTTTGTTACTCCATCGCTGACAACATTCTTATTCTTATTAAAGTACTTAGGTTTTTCAGATGTAGAGGGTTGGTTGGATTGGTTGTGATTGTCATGGGAATATATCTTAATAAGGCCTTTTGCAATAAGGGCTCTCTCAATTTGCATTCCCTTTTCAATGATGTCATCAAATGTGTTTGCACAATGGACTTGCAGATGGAAAGCTAATTCCTGATTAAGGTTGGATACAAAGATGGTAACTAGTTGTTTCTTAGGTATGGGCCATGGAATGCGGCTAGCAAGGGCTCGCCATTGTTGTAGGAAGGATGAGAAACTTTCACCATTTCATTTTTTGGTATTGCACAAATCAATCATTGTGACATCATGCTCTACATTATAGGAAAATTGTTTTACATATTTTTCTGATAAGTCAGCGAACATTGTAACAGAACCTTTGGGAAATCGAAGGAACCATTCTAAATTTGGACCACCTAGACTTCTAGAGAAGAGTCTTAGTAAATAGGAGTCATCATAGGTGAATTCTTGACAAAGCATATAGAACTCCTTAACATGTTCATGGGGATCTCCTTTTCCCTTGTATTTTTCAAATTTAGGTGGTTCAAAATATGGTGGAAAAGGCACTCGTAATATGTCATGGTCAAAAGGATAAGGAAAAAGTTCCTCAAATTTATATTGATGTCCTTGAGTGTTGAGTCACAACCCTTGAAGTGTTTCCTTCATAGACTTCACTTCTTGCTCCAAGGTTGGTTCTGGAGGATTAGGAGGTGGTGGTTTGAAGTTGGGTTGAGAATGTTGGGAATCATTTTCATTGGGTGGTTGTGGACCGATTTGAGAGGATAATTGGGATTGGTTTAGTTGCTCATTTGTTGTAATTGAGACAAGACAACTTCTTTATATATATGGGTGTTGTTCTCTCTACCATCCCATTTGTGTACAACGTGATGGTGATTTGGATTAGGATGGTGTGTAGAAGGTGGTCTTTGGCCAATGTCATCATTTTCATCTTGGAGAAGACTATGGAGTTGGTCATGAGTGTAATCAGAAGGAAGTTTTTCCCCCATGTGATATAATTGGAGCAAAAGGGCATCCTTATTCTTTTCAATGAAGTGATTTAGCATTTCTCTTCATCTTCCTTCTGTGAAGTAGGTACTAGAGTCATTATCACTACTAGTATTAACCATGGTCTCTTCATCTTCTCCTCTAGGTCGATTTTCTTCGTTATTGGCATCATAATAATTGTGGTTGAATAGATCATTTTCCATGTTGTGGTTATTGTTTTCATCATCATTTCCAAATTGGGATTGGGTTATTATTCATCTAGGTGCCATTAGATTCTGATGTTGGTGAGATGTGTGAGATGAAAGTGTTTTTTAAGTGAAGGATGTATGGATGAAAGGGGAGATTACGATTCCTTAATGAACTTGATGCTTAACCTTAATAATCTAGTCTTGCTTATAGGATGGAAGAAATTCGAGGAGAGAATAAAAGAAGGATGTGCCTTGTTAGTAGAGGGCTTAGGATGTGCCTTGTTACAAGGGCTTAGAATAATAGGATACATGATAAGGATATTTTGTCTATATGCAAGATGGTGATTGATAAGATTAAGTTCAATTGTATCAAAAGGTATCACAAATGGGAATTTTAGGATGTGTATGATGATATGAGGCTATGCTGAGATTTTTGGGATGAGATAATTATATGAATGGTATGGGTTTTAAAGTCTTATAGACCTAGGTTGATTAGGATGCCAATAGGAAATGTTGAGAAATTAATAGGATAAGTCTTAGTTTGTGATAGTGCATTTTGTTTTGAAAGTGGAAAAGGTGTGGTTGTGGTTAGTGAAGGATGAATGAATGTGGGATTATGAATTTTATTTAATAAGATGGGAGTGTTGATTTTTTATTAATTTTTTGGATTTTTGTTTTTTTTGTATTAACTTGAGAGGTTTAATGAGAAAATATTTATATGATGGTAGTGTATGTCTAAAGTCTATAGATAAAAATTTGATTTATTATTTACAAAATGTGGGTGTAATGTTAAGGGAATAATTTATGGTCAAAATTTGGGTATTATATGGAGAAAAGGATAATTGAAGTGAGTGTGATTAATGGTACGTAATGGGGTAAATTATGATGTTGTGTATTTTTGAAAATTGAGGTCAAAAGATTATGGTAAAAATTGGGGGTGATAAGTGTATGGTTTATTTATAAGGATTGGTGTGAGGGTTATTTCACCGGTTTTGACAAAACACTCAAACAAGTACACTCATGCATGCACAATCCTAACTAGTCAAGTGGGATTACAATCAAGCTATAGCCCACTTTCAATACCACACATGACAGTGGCACTCACTGAGCTGGCCCACCTTTACGTCGATGTGTGATTGGCTAGCGAGTAATCTTCGGTGGTTCCTTCCCCTGCACTATAGCTTGGTTGCGGCCAAAGGCTACCTATGCTAGGATAAACAATCTCTCTAGGGGCATCCCCTATATACCTTATGGTACGTGGGGCCCAAATCCATGTTGCAAGGATGTTGTCTAAGGCCTGGGTATTGGGATGTGGAAGCCCCTCACTTCACGTCATGCTTAAAACACGTAGATGCTTAGCCAATAACGACAACTCTCCAAGAATTTATATACCCCACCAGAACACGGGGTGTGTCTACGTGCGTGGAGATGAAGCCCATGGTCACGAGACCCCTAGGACTACGGTAAGTGTGTGGATGTCACTTCCACGTCACGTTACCCCCTATAAAAGAAAAAGGGAAGGAAGGTTAACCTCTTTTGATCCTCAAGATCATCCTAGGACGCGAGAGGAGAGCATACATGGTGTCACCTTTGGGTTTAAACAAACAAGCACACAAAGTAAAAAAAGGACAACACACAAATTTAATCAAAAATGAGTTATTTGAATGGGGGTCTTTGACGATGGAACCTGTAAAACAAAAAGGTTAGTAGTTTTACTGAAAAAACCCAATATTCTTGGACCGTTGGGCTGCAAAACAAGGGTTAGTAGTCTAGATATAATTAGTACCCTGTAATCACAAATGTTAGATTAAATGCAAAATGAATACCAAATATGACAGAGTTTACCCTTTTTCTGTAATTTCTCTACAAAAACAAAATGTTAGTTTTAAGAAAACTCAACAAAAAAGCAACATATGAAAGTTATTAATTAGTATGAAGACAAAATATATTATTCTGGTAAATGTGCTACTACAGGATAAACACGCTACAATAGGCTATGAACGCGCTACAATAGGATATGAGTGTTGAAGTATGAAAATCCTACAGAAACACTGTGTTAAGAATCAAAAACACTATCCCAGGCAGTATATGCGCTAAAATTTTAACAAATGTGCTAATAATTAGTCAAACAAACCGAACCCTAGACAAGTAGAATGCCAGTATAAAAGTGCTAGAACATGGGGTAAACACGCAAAAGTCTTATAAAGGTGCTAAATAAAATAAAAACCTGCACCAATAGAGTTCAGTATAAACACACTAATACAGGAGGTAAACACGCTAAAATTCTGACAAATGCGCCAATAATATTCCAGTGGTGGTAAACCTGCACACACAAAGTATTAGGAGATAAATGTGCTAATATAGGGCATAAACGCATTGAAAGTTTTGTAAACACGTTGAAAGTGTACAAATGAGCTGAAATTTTCCTACACAGACATAGAGCTGGAAAATTTTAGGTAAATGTGTTGTTACAGGTGACGAATGTGTTGTTTTAGGGCGTATGCGCTGATATGACACAGAGACACGAAAAATCAAAATTTTGAGCTTAAATCTCACTGAAAAATTCTAAAATTTTGGGAATTTGTTCTTAGTAGTAATGTGAACAATTCCAATGAAAAATTAGGGGGGTAAGCCCCATGGTGGGCACCAAAATGTAGATGAAAATTTGTGTTAATGTGCAAACATGATATGATTATGAAACCAATCCAATACAAAATCTAACACAATGGTAATCAACTACCTCAGATTGAGCAAGATGAAAAGAAGGGAAAACAATTTACCTATACTTACCTACAAGTAGAATTCTCCTCCTTTGTTGATTTGATTTCTCCTTTGATTGAATGGATGCAATGGATGCTTCAGATCTTGGAAAATTTTTGGTAGCATCTCCCCTTGATCAATGGCTTGATTGAGCTTGATAGATTGTTATGAAGATTGCTTGGATGGCTAGAGAATTGGGCAACATATACTTGCAAATTTCTAAGGTGCTTGCCATGGAGGGTGGCACCTCTATTTATAGTTGGAGGAGGTAGAAATCAATGGCTAAGATCTTTCCATGGTGGATTAAATCAATGGTTGAGAATGGATGAGAGGGGAGGATTGTAGAAAATTCTAGATTTCATGAGAATTCTCTATTGAATTAAAAATTCAATGGAATAGTGTATTTTTTATTTGAATATTTGAAAATAAAAGGGAAAGATGGAGAGGCTTCTAGAATTAGAAGCCTCTAGATTTGGGGGCTTATTTAAGTGGTGATTAGGTGATATTAATTGCATTTAGTGGGGTGATTAGATGGAGAGGCTAGGCATAGAATAGGTATAGGGTAGGTGGTAGGTGGGTGAGTATTTTTAAATTAGTGGAAAATAGTTAATGAGAGTTAGTGTAATGAGTGAAATATTAATAATGCATTAATATTTCTAAGGGTGTGAATTGGGTTTATGGAATATGAAATAATTGGAGCATATTATATATAATATAATAATTAATTACATTTATAATTAATTATTATAAAATTGGTGATGGGGATGGATAGTTATTATATGATAGGTGAATTATTTATCAGGGGATCATGTCAACATTTTACATGTCTACATTTTCCCCCTATTTTAAGTTTTATTGTGAAGTAATGATAGTTCAAAGAAAATAAGATAGGATAGGATAGGTGATGCCCCCTTGAGGGGTTAGGCGGGGAATCATACATTATGAACAAGGCATTCACAACTTAATCTTTGACCAATCTCACAAACCACATGAATAATATGGGTTAGGTTTGAAAACTAGCCTCTGAGCCTTCAATAAGCACCACATTTGAATCCATCATGGAATCAGGACCATCCTCCGCATCTGCTCATAATGACCCCATGGATACAAATGAAACTATTTCCATCCCATCTAAATTTTTTAGTCAACACTATCACTTTAGGACCGCTAACTTATAGAACTAGCCATGGTAATGAAACCCTTCCTCTTGTTTGGTCTGAAATGATAGAAGAGGATTCACCTACCATTAACATTCTTCAATGCACAAATGATTAAGCCATTCTATCTCACATGGGAGAATATGACCATTACCTTCAAAAACCTATACCACTCAACACATCGACACTTCTCAATAAATCCACTATCAACGTTAATATAGGAACTCCACAGGAACCTCACATGGTTAAAATCAATCAATCTTTAGATTCACAGGATTTAAAAAACTTCACCAACTTCCTATCCAAACATAGTCAAGCCTTCACATGATCATATAGTGATATGCTAGATATCAACCCCAACATCATTGTTCATAATATTATCACGTATCCTAATACAAAAATTTTTAAACAAAAATTACGTAGGATGCACCCTCCCATATTTCTTCTCATCAAAGAGGAGTTATAACATCTTCTCTCAACTAATTTCATTATACCCATTGACTATGAAAAATGGGTCTCCAATACACTCCCTGTGACTAAGGCCTCTGGAAAGTTACGTATCTGCACTGACTTCTGATACCTCAATCTCACTTGCCCTAAAGATGAATTTCCCCTTCTAAGCATCGATTAGCTCGTGGATCTAATCACTGGTCATAAGATTCTCTCCCTTATGGGATGACTTCTCCAACTATAATCAAATCTGTAAATATCTCCCCCCCAGGTAGATATAGACAAATAGAAGAATATGGAAATCAAAGAAACTCAGAGCCCGATTTTTATTACGTCACCAATGTAGTCGACATGAAAAATGGCTTGGTGTAGGTAAGAGGCGCACGACAGAAGGTGTCGACATGAAAATGGATGCGCCCTTGGCGCAGGTAAGAGGCGCACGTAAAGGTGCATGACGATAGAAGGTGTCGAGAAAATGGATGCGCCCTTGGTGCAGGTAAGAGGTGACAGAAGGTGTCGACACACACCCTTGGCACACGACAGAAGGTGTCGACATGACAAGATACGCCCTTGGCACAGGTAAGAGGTATGCGCCCTTGGCACACATCGACATGAATATGGATGCGCCTATGGTGCACCTTCAGGAGGCGCAACATTCTGAGCACTGACAGGAAGCAGACCCTGACCCAGATATTCAGATGGCCATAACTTTTCACAGGGAGCTCAGATTCACGCAAGGTTGGACTTTTTGGAAAGCTTACGAGGTCCTCTATCCAACTATGACTAGATATCTTTAATTGGGTGGGAACAAGTTCTTAAAAATGCAAAATACAGTTCGCCACTTTTTAAGTTTGCTAGGGTTCTCACCTACCACCATAATGAGATAAATTAAATGCAACCTGGTAGATTTGGATTTCCTCTCTCTTCCCTCTCTCATTCTTCCTATAAATTGTAAGGAGGGGCTTCTTTCAAAAGGTTGGACATTCTTGTTTTTCCCCTCCCTTCTTCTCTTTGGCAGGTGAATTTGTGGAGTTCAAACCTCCCATTAAAACTGTAATGCAACTTTGCCTCTTGGCATTTTGTAGTGTATTGTATCAATCTTTGGAGCAAATAATGCATGTCTGTGGATGATTCTCAACCCTCTCTGTGTTCATTTGCATCCTCTTGATCTTTCACTGCAAATCTGGTTATCTGTGCATGATCTTGCATTGCATTTTTATGGTTTGTGTTTATTGGCAAGACAGGTGTTCTTCATTCCTCGGTGCATCACCTTTGTAGTTTAGGTTTTATTTTATGCATCTTCTTACCCTGTCTCCTTGGCAAGTTAGTTTAGGTTTTGAGTAAACCCTCTACATTTTTACGTGTGCATCTGAATAGAGGAATAGGAACCGGCCTTCATCCGGAGAGCTTTTCCGATTTCGCAAGGTCCCACACTTGGGAAAAGCTCCATGTTATGCAATCGCACTGAGAGTCTCAACCCATCGAGTTGCAGACATTCAGGGGTGTTGTGATTCACCATCAACAGTTTTTGGCACGCCTGGTGGGACAAGAGGTCATTCCACAAGATTTGAAGGAATTTTCAAGAAATTTGGACTAAAAAATTGCAGGTTTTACAATTTCAGATTTTTCACCTTCCAGGCTGAACTTTGAAATCAATTTTCAAGGGCTTAACTTGCTCAAAACAAGTCAAAATTTCACCAGTTGATAGATCGGGGGATAATCTTCAAAAGGGTATTCTTAGATTTTTGAGATTTTGACTTTCAAAATTTCATGGTTTTTGGTATTTCGGGTTTTCCCAGTTGCCTTGCATGACCTGAGTTTTTACCTGTACCTTTCAGAGATTAGTAGCTGCAAAACAATACCCCCAAACCCAAATTGAAAAGTTGTATCTTCTGGGTCCTTCAAAGTTTTAAATTCTATTTTTAATATTGTCAGGTTTGGTGTGTAACTTGGCATAATCTAGCCTTTTGAGGCTCATTATCTAACACATCTGGCGACTCCGAAGGGGTAGAATTCAGTGGTATAGCAGCAAAAGTTGCCCAGGCATATGAGAATAATTCGAACTAGATCTAATACTCGAGAAAAGGGGCTATTTTTCCACTTACAACTATCACCAGGAGAGGAAGGAGAGGAAGAAGACCACAAAGATCACCATCTCCACCTAACCGGACTTTGTCTACACCTCCACCTGGTAGACCTTTTCTCGCATCAACAAGGGTTCTTAGGCCAATCAGAATGGCACAACCACCGAATCCCTTTGTCAATTTCACTGGCAGCAGTCCACTTGCCCTCAATGCACAGAATCCAGTTCCAATTGCAGCATTGAAGAACATTCCATTTTTCACTGGAGAAAATCATACCACTCCTGGTGATCATGTCAAAGACATTGCTAACGTTTGTGCAATCCATGAGATAAATGAAATGGATGTTGCTGTCAAATTGCTGGCATCTTCATTCAAAGGGAAGGCATTGCAATGGTTTAGGAGCCTTGGAGCTGGTTCTATCCAAAATTGGAATCAGTTATGCATAGTTCTCCATGAGCAGTTTGGAGAAAAGGGAGACAATTTGTCTCTACTAGAACAATTGACAACTATCAAGAGAGCTCCCAATGAGTAGCTGACTGACTTCAACTTCAGATTTCAAAGGTCTTGGGATAGGATTCCAGTGGCCGTTAGGCCAACAGCTGAAGGTGCTTTTCTATACTATCTTAAGGCTTTGAATTCTGATATTTCTATGTTAATTCAATCTATGGGAGGCACAACCTTACCTGCTGCTTATAGCATTGCCATTAGGGCTGAAAACTGTCTTATTCAAGCTGGTAAGCTGGCTCCTAGGCCTCCCATGCCCTTGTATCCAAACTTAGAAAATCCAAGCACTAGTCAAGCACCCACTTTGGCTCCTATTCCCACTCCTAGAAATCAAAGTTCAAATGAAACTTCTACTTCATCCTCTAGTGCTTCAAATGAACTCCAGGAGGTTATGAAACAATTGCAGAACCTTGGAAATGAGCTGGTGACTATCAAAAGACAGCAAGCTCAAAGTGCTAGACCGTATCAGCCTCAAGCGCAGTACCAGGCTAGGCCCCCATACCAACAAAATAGGTCACCAGCTCAGGCTGCAAATCAAAATCAAAGCCAAGTAAGGCCTCCCACTAATAGACCATTTCAGCCCTATAACCCCAATGTTGCATCTGCTTCTAAAGCATTAGTGCCAGTCCAAAACAACATAGCTCAAGAGTATGATTGGTGTTTCCCATGCAATGAACCTCACAACCAATCTATGTGCTTTAATGGTGCTTTGAACCAAGCCTTGATGGTGACAACTACTGGCGTAGAGGGTGAAGTGAGTCAAGAAACAAATCAGCAACAAGGGACATCTCAGCAAAACACAGCTCCAAATGATACCGCACTTGCGAATTGGCAAGCTGAGGATTTTTGTGGCATGAATCAAACAATTTCTCAGAGTGTAGCAGCTAACACAAGATCAAAGAAGAGGAATATTGGTGAAGGGCAGTCATTGGCTCCAAGTGATCTACAACCTTCCATCACTCCACAAGGTGTTGGTAAGCAAAATACAGTTCCAAACACGCAAGGACAGCCCAAACCACCTTCTAAACCAATTCAAATGCCAGTTGTTGCTGCCCATGCACAAGAAAAGAATGCACAGACTAAAGGACGACAAAGAGATGTTTCATCCCCATTTAGCATCATTGATCAAATGAAGAAGACAAATGTGAATATATCAATGTGGGAATCTTTATCCATCCCAGGCCAAAGAGATCTTCTACAAGCTGCCATGAAGAATTGGTCAACTTCGAACCAGCAGGTCCATATGCAAGAGAATGTCCTCACAAATGCTGCTCAGCCTGAAGGGAATCATGGAGGACAACAAGGTAAATTTTTGAAGCCCCCCCATTCTATGTTTCATTAATCATTGAGGATAAACTAATACACAATTGCATGATTGATTCCGGGGCAAGTAGTTCTGTCATGCCCAAGCAAATAGCTGATCAGCTGGGTCTCCAATATGAAGTAATATCAAAGGGGGTAGTGCAATTGGATGGGACAGCAGTAGCAATGGTGGGAGTGATTAAAGGTTTGAATCTTACCTTGCATGCATGCCCCAATGTTACCATTTTGCAAGATGTGTCAGTGATAGATTTGCCACCACTATTTGCCCTATGCTTATCAAGGGATTTCACAGCTAGAATTGGAGGCTACTTATCTGCTGATTGGTCACACATGTTGTTCAGAACAAGATATGGTACTAAGGTCACAATCAGATCTGAACCAATTGCAAACTTTCATATTGAGCCTCATACTCCAAGCCAAATCAATGCCAACTGTTCAGCATTTGATCAAGAAGATTATCAAAGCACAGATGAAGCTGACACCAAAGTTGGAAGCATCCCAGATTTAACTCTTGATGAATGGGCAAGCAAGGTACATGCTTTTGATCCCTACCAAGAAGTAGAAGAATCTGAGCTAGGAGTCTATTGCATACATGAAGAAAACCAGCCTATTCCTAGCATCACCAAACAAAACCATAAGGATGACAATGAGGTATGGAAATTATTTTTCGATGGATCAAGGAGTAGGCAAGGTGCAGGAGGAGGAGCTATGCTTGTTTCACCTCAAGGCATCAAATATTATTCAGCTTTTTGTTTCCAGTTTTCTTGTTCAAACAACACAGCTGAATATGAGGCCTTGATTCATGGACTTCATTGGGCTAGGAAAAAGGGCATAAAGAACTTGCAGGTGTTCGGGGATAGCGAGCTGATCGTCAATCAAGTCAGGGGACAACATGCTACAAAGAATGAACTGCTAAAGAACTACAAGAACAGGGTATGGGACCTCATTGAGGATTTCGAAGCTTTCAACATCGTGTCCATACCTAGGAAGAAAAATGAAGCCGCGGATAGGCTCGCAGCTGTTGGAGCAATGTTTGATGTGGTTGACAACATCAAAAGGGAAAAAACACAGCCACATATCCATGTGATTGTGAGGCCAGCAGTTCCAGATAATAACACAAGCTGGCAGGTGTTTGAGAATGATCAACAGATCGTCAATTTCTTACAAGAAGAGGCTGAATTCTCAGCTAGGAATCAGGACAGATTAGAGCAGCAGTATGGGGATCAAGTAGTGCAGTTGCGGACAAACAAGCTTCCCAAGGGTTTAGTAACATTGGAGTCTATCTTCAACCCTAACGACCAGTTCCGTAAGGAAAAGGCTAACATACAGGTCAAGAGAGAAGATTCAGAGCCAATTCCGGTTGGGGAAGGCAAAACACTTCAAATTGGCAAAGTGGCCACTGAGCAGGAGAAATCAGATTTCATACAACTTTGCCAAGAATTTCCAGATGTCTTCGCTTGGAGCTATGAAGACTTGAGAGGTTTCAATCTGAAGTTGGCACAACATACCATAGAATTGGATCCAGATGCTAAACCCATCAGGCAGAAGCAGAGACCAGTCAACCCTCACATTGAGCCTCTAATGAAGAAAGAGCTAAACAAGTTAATAGAGGCAAGCATTATATTCCCATCAAGCACTCAAGCTGGGTTGCAAACTTGGTTCCGGTCAGGAAGAAGAGCGGAGAAATCAGGCTGTGTGTAGACTTCCGAGACCTCAACAGGGCATCTCTTAAAGACCATTACCCACTTCCTTCAATGGAACAAATATTGCAAGTGGTATCCGGTTCGGAGAGATTCTCTCTCTTAGATGGCTACTCAGGGTATAATCAGGTAATGGTGAAGGAAGATGACCAGTTCAAGATGGCTTTCACCACCAAATGGGGCACATATGCCTACAAGAAGATGCCATTTGGCCTATCAAATGCTGGAGCCACTTTCCAAAGGGCAATGGATATGGCATTCAAGGGGTTGATCAATAAAATAGTTCTGATATATCTTGATGACATCACTGTATTCTCCAAAAATGCAGTGGATCACCTCTTTCATCTGAGGCAGGTATTTCAGAGGTGTAGAAGATTTGGGGTATCATTGAATCCCAAAAAATGCATATTCCTGGCTCACGAAGGAAAACTTCTAGGCCATATTGTTTCAAAGGAGGGATTGATGATTGACCCAGAAAGAGTTGAAGCAATTCGAGCGTTGCCATTGCCAAGTCATAAGAAGGCTCTTCAAAGCTTCTTAGGAAGGATCAATTTTGTCCGCAGGTTTGTTCCAAACTTTGCAGCTCTCGTAAAGCCAATAACACTGATGTTGAAGAAGAGCATGGCATTTAAGTGGACATCTGAAGGCAAGGCAAGTTTTGAGGCAATAAAAGAGGCTATATCTCAAGCTCCAACTCTCGTCAATCCAGACTTCTCCAAGGATTTCATGTTATATGCCTTTGGTGGTGGAGACACAATTTCTGCAATCCTGGCACAACAAAACAAAGAAGGATTAGAACAACCAGTTGCTTTCTTCAGTCAAGGCTTGGAGGAATACGAAACTAGGTACTCTTTCATTGAAAAGCATGTCCTTGCAGTGATCAGGAGTTTAAAGAAATTCAAGCACCTAGTCTCAAACAACAAGATCCAATTATTGGTCTCTCATGCGGGAGTCAAGGACTTCCTTCTAAACAAGGATCTGAATGAGAAACGTGCAGGATGGATAACTCGTGTCATGGAATATGACATCGAGATCAAGGTCACCAAACTAGTACGTGGGAAGGGACTATGTGAACAACTAGCCTTGAGTCAACAAGTTGAAGCAGGTGATGAAAAAGAGACTGTCTTGGTATTACAGGGTGGTCAAGAACAGGAAAATGATGATGTGCCTACTCCTTGTTGGACTCAGAGTATGATAAAATTCCTACAGATAGGCCTATGCCCTCCAGAAATGAGCAAAGCAAAGAGGAGATACTTCAGATTACAAGCCATTCAATATGTGCTTGTTGATGGTGTTTTGTTTAAAAAGGACATCAATGGAGTTTTATTGAGGTGCATTGGGACGGGTCAAATTGAGAGGGTGTTACAAGATTTTCATGATGGAGATTCTGGAGGACATTTCACCCCACGAGTAACAGCTCTCAAGATAATGAAGGCAGGATATTATTGGCCGACAGTGTTCAGTGACTGCTATACATGGATAAGAAAGTGCAAGAAATGTGCACTCTTCACAGGAAAAGAAAGACTAGCAGCACTTCCATTGCACCCAATTTTGGTTGACCAACCATTTATGCAATGGGGATTGGACTTCATTGGGGTCATAAATCCTAACTCAAGCCAAGGCCACAAGTGGATTCTCACGGCAACGGACTATTTCACCAAGTGGACCGAAGCAGTAGCGCTCAAAGAAGCAAATGAGTCTAACATACTAGACTTTTATGAAGGAATAGTGACCAGGTTTGGTGTGCCGGCCACTATCATATCAGACAATGCATTAGCATTCATAGGTTCCAAGATTACAGAATGGGCTGTCAAGAATGGAATCTATTTGAGCACCTCTTCAAATTATTACCCGCAGGGTAATGGACAGGCAGAGTCCACGAAAAAGAATTTGCTAAGGATCATCAGAAGGACTCTGGATGAAAACCAAAGGACATGGCATACCAAGCTAAGATCAGCATTGTGGGCTGACAGAATAACGCCAAAGAGGTCTACTGGTAATTCTCCCTACAAGTTGGTCTATGGGAAAGAGGCAGTATTGCCTATATCATTAGAATTGCCAGCATTGGAGCTCATGAAGCAGTTGGAGTTGTCTGAGTTCAAACCAATGGAGGCCAGGTATGCAGAGTTGATGGAATTGGAGGAAATCAGAGAGCATGCAGTTCAGACGATTGAGAAGGATCAGGCCTTAGTAAAAAGATGGTTTGATAAGAAGGCAAGAGCAAGGACCTTCCAGGAAGGGGACCTAGTCCTGAAATGGGATGCAGATCGGGCAAAACCAGGAAAGCATTCCAAGTTTGATGCCATTTGGAGTGGCCCCTATATGGTCACGGAATGCAAAAGTAGTAATGCCTTCCAATTGTCTACATTGGATGGAGAAGAACTCCCGATTCCGGTTAACGGAATCTATCTTAAACATTGCTACTAAAAGGAAAAGGTTTACCCTTGTAAATATTAGCCTAGATTTAAAATTCCTCTAAGTGCGTATGCACATTGTCTTGTTGTAGTTAGGTTTCAATTTCCCTAAGTGCTCCGGCACAGGTTTTGTTGCTCTCAGGTTAATTTCTACAGTTCAGCATGCTCTCGAAGAAGGAGTTGTGATACCAGGCTCGGGATCAGAGATCAAGTTGGTTTCAGGTTATTACTTATGACTCCATGCCCAATGGATTGCTAAAAGGCCACTGATCTTCTACCTAGCAGGCAGGTGATCCCGTTGAGTCACCAAATTGTTGTAAATATCTCCCCCCGGGTAGATATAGACAAACAGAAGAATATGGAAATCAAAGAAACTCAGAGCCCAATTTTTATTGCATCACCAACAGCCGAAGGCGCAGGTAAGAGGCACACGACAGAAGGTGTCGACACGAAAATGGATGCACCCTTGGCGCAGGTAAGAGGCACACGACAGAAGGTGTCGACATGAAAGGTGTTGACACAAAAATGGATGCGCCCTTGGCATAGGTAAGAGGCACATGACAGAAGGTGTTGACATGAAAATGGATGCGCCCTTGGCACAGGTAAGAGGTGCACGACAGAAGGTGTCGACATGAAAATGGATGCGCCCTTGGCGCAGGTAAGAGGCGCACGACAGAAGGTGTCGACACGAAAATGGATGCGCCCTTGGCGCAGGTAAGAGGCGCACGACAGAAGGTGTCGACACGAAAAATGGATGTGCCCTTGGCGCAGGTAAGAGGTGTGACAAGAAGGTGTCGACATGAAAATGGATGCGCCCTTGGCGCAGAGGTGCACATGACAGAAGGTGTTCGACATGAAAATGGATGCACCCTTGGCGCAGGTAAGAGGCGCATGACAGAAGGTGTCGACATGAATATGGATGCGCCCTTATGCAGGTAAGAGGTGCAGGATTCACACAAGGGTCGACATGGAAAATTGCGCCCTTGGCACACATGACTAGTAAGAGGGTGCATGACACAAAATGTAGACATGAAAGAATTCATGCCTTGGCACATGTAAGGGTATGTCGACATGAATATGGATGCGCCTATGGCGCACCTTCAGGAGGCGTAACATTCTGAGCGCTGACAGGAAGCAGACCCTGACCCAGATATTCAGACGGCCATAACTTTTCACAGGGAGCTCAGATTCACACAAGGTTGGACTTTTTGGAAATCTTACAAGGTCCTCTATCCAACTATGATTGGATATCTTTAATTGGGTGGGAAAAATTTCTTAAAAATGCAAAATACAGTTCGCCACTTTTTAAGTTTGCTAGGGTTCTCACCTACCACCATAATGAGATAAATTAAATGCAACCTGGAGGTGGTTGGGGTAGATTTGGATTTCCTCTCTCTTCCCTCTCTCATTCTTCCTATAAATTGTAAGGAGGGGCTTCTTTCTAAAGGTTGGACATTCTTGTTTTTCCCCTCCCTTCTTCTCTTTGGCAGGTGAATTTGTGGAGTTCAAACCTCCCATTAAAAACTGTAATGCAACTTTGCCTCTTGGCATTTTGTAGTGTGTTGTATCAATCTTTGGAGAAAATAATGCATGTCTGTGGATGATTCTCAACCCTCTCTGTGTTCATTTACATCCTCTTGATCTTTCACTGCAAATCTAGTTATCTGTGCATGATCTTGCATTGCATTTTTATGGTTTGTGTTTATTGGCAAGACAGGTGTTCTTCATTCCTCGGTGCATCACCTTTGTAGTTTAGGTTTTATTTTATGCATCTTCTTACCCTGTCTCCTTGGAAAGTTAGTTTAGGTTTTGAGTAAACCCTCTGCATTTTTATGTGTGCATCTGAACAGAGGAATAGGAACCGGCCTTCATCCGGAGAGCTTTTCCGATTTTTGCAAGGTCCCACACTTGGGAAAAGCTCCATGTTATGCAATCACACTGAGAGTCTCAACCCATCGAGTTGCAGACATTCAGGGGTGCTGTGATTCGCCATCAATTAAGCGATCAATCTGCTACCCTTGTATTTGATCCTGATCAAATATTTAATGCCATGGCTAATATTGCGAGTGTCATTCAATGGTGATAACACTCTAATCTCTTCACATAGACTGGAGAAAATAAGGTTGGTTGTTTCACAACTTGCCAATTGACTACGATTACTAACCATATTTTCCTGCATGACAACTATCCATATAAATTGCCAAAATTTTCTAGGGTCTAAGGTTGTTGAGTGAATTGATACAATCTTGGTCGGGGGATTAAATGAAGGCAACCTGAGTATACTAAGCAACAAAATATAACTTATCTATGATTTATCACCATTTCATGTCTATGACCATACCTTTCAATGGATAACAAGTTTTCCATCTTATAATAAAAAAATAATAGTGGTGAATTGCACTAAAGCTTAGTTATAAGAATGATAGAGGAGATATAAGTCCAACTAAAAACGAATCTCAGGACCTACTTAAAGCATATCACACATTGATTGAACCAATACAATAAAAGGGGGAAACCACTGTTGTCCTTTGACCAAAGTATTCAGTTACATGGGCCTTTTCAAAGGAAAGCATCTCAGAATGCATAACAACACTTAAACTACATGGGATGAGTCTGAACATTAAAAACCTTGAAATTCAAATCATAGAATGGTCCAAATCAACTTCAAGATGAATAACCCTTACATGTGCCTAACAACTTTATTTATAGAATTGGGTTATGCAATACTAGATCGAATTGGCCATATTGCTTAATTCAAATTTTTATAAAGTGAACATAGCAATTCACCATCCTCACCAACTTCTATGATGCGAATTTATCCGAATAAGAATAAGAGTCTTTTGTTGTACCTTCTACATAGCAATACCATCACCAATGTGGGTTTAGATCTTCGATGGATGATCTCAATGGGCAACTCCCCAAACATTTTTATAATTCCCCTTTACGATTTACTTAAATCAGCTTAATTTTACTAATGTGTTTCTCATGGTCCTTGACTACATTATTTCCCTTTTCTTCATGGTATCATCCCATAAAATGCCTAATCTTTCAAAAGTATTCAAAGTCTTTACAAAAATATGTATTATCTTGAGATCAAAGTGATACAATGTAACAATTCCCATGTAATTTTCATAGCTATGTAGTACGGTCTGAAGATCATCAAAAATATAATAGTATCTTTTGGGGGCAAAAATGCCTTTGGCTACACCAAGCATCCTTATAAAACACTAAAAAAACCCATATCACATGTGTATGCCAACTCATTGCCGACAACAATGCCCAAAAGATGAAGATGAGCCAAAATGAAATTCAAGTATCATCTTAACTATTTTCTTTTTAAAGTGCAACAGATGCATAGGGTTATAATCTGAGGAAGTGTGGTGTTGGGCATGCAACCTACACTGTTAGCATATGATTTGTCTGCGGATTCTTGAAGGGTATATATAATTTTGAACCCCACCTAACACATCAACTCTTGTCATGCTGCAAACATGTTTCTAGGGACAGGGTTTATTTATTACATTCATATCCAAAAAATGTGTTTTAGGAAACAAAGAAGACAAAATTCCATTGGGAACTAATCTTTTGGTGACCATCAAGAAACTAAGTTCTAGGTGTAGAATAATTTACAAAATGAGGATCTAACCTTATTAAGGTGCATGTCATAACATACTTTTGAGCGTACCATTCTAAAATAATAGATTGCAAAGTATGAACCGTTACAGTTCATATTAGCCGTCTAGTAGAACCTTTATCCTATGAAATCCATTCCTCTGTTTGATTCAAAAACTATCCTGTTTTTACTATAGGTTTAGTAGTTTACCCCAGAATATTTTAACTCCCTCTTTTTTGGTGTATTTCATAAATAATTTTATCCACTTAAAAACCAATAGATTGTAATCTATGTCTTTCACAGTCTGATGCCCTCTTACAATTTTGTTAAGGCAAATGAAGAACTCTGATTGTGGACATGTCCTCAAGAATACACTTGATTAAGGCTCTTAAAGAGGATGCACATGGTGGAGACCATGGGTACATAGGGTGAGAGGGAAAAACAAGAAGCCCAATCCTAGCAACAAATGTCTTTTTTACAATCTGTAGAACTACTTGTAATAACCAAAGTAATGCATATGTAGGGTGAAAAACACTAGTGTAAATAGTAACTCTAGAAGTGAAAGTTTACAATGACGACATAATACCCTCTATGATTTGCAGAACATTATAATTTTCATACCTAGGTCACTTGATGATCAAGGCCCTTGGATTTGCAAAAAAAGGGTAATTTTGATAACATGAGACATGCCTAACTACAATACATTTTATACCCCACGTTAGTGTCCAAATTCCCATAGCAAAAAATAAGGCCCTTATCCCCTTAGTGTCAGAGTCCTTAATAATATTATCATCATTGATTTAACATATCAATATGAGCCCAATTTTCCAACTATTGCTAACACCAGAAAGATGATGATATAAAATACACACTTGAATTGAAATAAATGATATTGGGATCACATATTAATTACATTAATTGTGTAATACAATACCATTGGAATTTATAAAATTGTTTCACTTCATTCTAGGGCACATTCTTTGAATGGATTGAAAATACTTCGTCATCTGTAAAGATCTAGGTTAGTACATTTTCTCTTAATCGATCAAGGAAGGATGTTGCAGGTACGTAAACTTAACTTGATAAAAAATACTCTGATCGTGAGAGCTTTATTGTACCTAATCAGCAACTACCTGAAATGTATGAACGACCACCAAAGTATGATGGATCCTAAACGTTGTAGCTAATGTACTTTCAAATACCTAGCGTAGATTGACTAGATATGGGATAGTGTGATACTTTAGATGGACTAATATAGATCCAGGGGTTTCCCAAAATAACTGGATTTAACAATAAAGGAAATCCTAATCTAGTTAAAATGGATGTTAGGTATCCCATTTGACTACAAGAATAAAATTGAAGGCACAATAGGCTAAGCTAGGATTGAATATGAAGTTTCAAGATACAACTGCAGAAAAAAGATTACTATTGAATCTTCTGACATTTCGGGTCTCTAGGCTACAAGAGGGTACATTAGTCAGAGGTTAAGCTTTGTTCCTGGCTTGCCAGGGTTGTAAACAAAGAGATACATGATTTTGGGGCTATTATGACTGGTGTCTGTTTAGGTTAACCGGTATGTTATGGGTAACAAACTGTCAGTATGGTGAGGGTAAGAGAAGACTCTGAGCTACTCCAAAAATGGTGGGGTATGCAGGGATGTAAGATCCTAATATGAAAAATGGAATAGTGCAAACAGAGATCCATGTGGGTCTTAGGTGAAATGAACTACAGAATAGTTAAATTAGTAGGGTATGGGTAGTTTAATGGTCATGGGTGAAATGGCAGATCAAGTTTGTAGTGAAGGAAGGATGCTGGGTGATTGAGCAATGCAAGGACCTTGGTCATACACATAACTAACCATTGAGTCTAGTCTGAAGAATGCATAATCTCAGACACGTCCATGGTTAAGGTAAACAGGTCTATTGTTGTATGAGAATGATGTATGGTTAGCCACCCTGGCAAGTTGGTAAGAGGGATGGAAAATAATTTGCTAGAGTGAATAGGTGTTTCCTCGGAAGCTTATCTGAATGTAAGTATTATCATCAAAACAACACAAAGGTAAGCTGATATCAAACTCTTATAAAACAAGCACGAATGCTGTTGATAAGTTGTCAAATAAATGAAGGATCGTGAATTGCATACATCCAAGCAAGTAAAATCCAAGGAGAAAATCCAAAGTAGCAAAGGGAGAGGATTCTACTTGTAGGTAAGTACAGGTAAATTGTCTTCTCTTCCTTTTCATCTTGCTTAATCGGAGGTAGATAATTAGTTGTGTTGGATTTTGTATTGGTTTGGTCACATGATCTTACCATTTGTGCATGTTAACACAATTTGTTATCTACATGCATGATTTCATGTTTTTAAGAGTTGGAATGGTGTTTTAAAGCTTAACTGTGGGATTAGATTGCTTGGGGATAAATCATGGGTAGTTAAGGCATAAAAATATATCAGAAGAAAGCTAGGAAAAAGTGTAGGATAGGGATTTAGAATAAAAGAGTCCTAAATAGAAAGTGAATTAGGGTATGATATGATGTGGATATTAATTAATTAATAGAAGTTAATTAATTAAATTAACTAAAGAAGTTAAGAAATTGTGTGACACATTCAACATCAAACTAAGCTTTTCATCACCATATTATCCACAAGAAAATAGACAAGCTGAGGCTTCTAATAAAACACTTAACAAAATTCTCATGAAAACTATCGATCAAGCAGGCGGGAATTAACATCTCCAAATCTCATTTGTCCTTTGGGCTTATCACACTAGCATATGTACTCCTATAGGTGTTACACCCTTTTCTCTAGTCTATGGCTTCGAGGTGGTCTTACCCTTTGAAGTTCAAATCTCATCCCTCCATGTATCCCTCATATATTTTATCCTTGATGAGGATTATCATCAATACCTTCTAGTCTAATTGGAGTTGTTAGATGAATGACGACTAACAACTCTCAAACATCATCATGTCTAACAAGAACACATCAAGTGCACATATAAAAAACATGTTAAAGAACATGACTTTAATATAGGTGATCTCATTCTCAAATAAAATCAAAATGTCACTACTCTGGAAAGGAGTAAACGTGGAAAGTTTTCCCCTAACTGGATTGGTCCATATGTCATCACTCACAAGTATGGGTCAAGGAGCTTATCATCTAGCCTCCCTTGATGGTACACCTGAAAAGGAGCCTTTGAATGCCTTGCACTTGCATCCTTTCTATTGTTAACACATCGATCGTCATGAGAATAATCACATCAAAGATCTTATCCCACCACCAACCCCTCATTTCATCATTGTAATGATTTGAAAGCATGTGGTTTATTGTCACTATCCTCAAAACCTTAAAGATGAGCACCATGGATCTGTTCATCACATCTTTCACATGGAAAAGTTCCTCCTTAGTAGGAACCCCATAATCATTACATCCATCCACCTTGTCTACCAACTAAAGACATGTTATAGGACACACATGTGTAGTATGTGCACGCATATCTTCCCATCCTCAAAATGGTCTACTAGGTTTGCCTTCAACATAAAATAAATTCAAAAATATCTATGGATGTATCTTATCAAAATAAATAGATGGATCCCTCGAAGGATAACTATTCAAAAATCAAAGTCATGTTATCAAAAAAAAAATTAGACTGATCCCTTGAAGGACAACTACCTATCAAATTATAGACTGATCCCTCAAAGGAAGGCTATCCAAAAGAAAAAATAGAAAATTCAAAAATTATAGACCACTCCCTCGAAGGATGGATACCCATATCAATGTAAAAAGGCTTCCTGTTTCAATCAACCTTCAAAAAAATTGAAGTATTAAAAATCATCCTAGGAAAGATTCCCACATTGATCAACTCTCCCATTTAAGAAAACTTCTTACATCAATCAGTTTGCATAAAAATAAAATATATATAGTTAGGGCATCTTCCTTATGAAACCATTGAAAGGAGAACCTACTCTCCCACACAACCTACATATGTCAACCCTTCCCATGTTCTAGGAAGGTATACATTTCACTTTCATCTATATCCAAGATCCTACATGTAACTACCCATTGTTAGTCATGTGTTAACATCTGTTATAAGGCCAAAAGTGCAAAAGCCTTCACTCTACATTCTACCATCACATATGTATCAAATCAAGTCCAAAAGGCAATCATTTCACATTTTATTCTTATCCATGAATAGGACCATTTTGATATACATTAAAATCATGATCAAATATCATATCTTAACAAACATCACATCAAAAATCTACATCAACATCTATACATCTCAACATCATATATAAATATAATCACATCTAAATATTACAATCTAAACATCAAAACATCACATTAAAATAAATCAACACATACTAAATCAAAGATCAAAATCATCATAATCATATATCATATAAATATGTCACTATACATCATCTGTAGTCTCAAAGCTCATGTTTATCAAAACTATACATCGAATATAGGATTCACAAAGATCTGTATACATCAAAAATATCACATCACACTTGGTAAAATCAACATCCATCAACTGAAATGCCTCCTTGGAGCACTACTCCCTTGATCACCACTCAGGACCCCTATCTAGTCCTCTACTAGGAACCTCTTTTCCATCACCTCCTTAAAGTCATATGTCTATCACTATGAGATCCCATTTGGTTCCCCTATCTTATCTTCCACCTAATAAGCCAACCCTTTGAGGCAACATCAATTTTGGTCCTTTGATCTCATCATCTCATCATTTTAACCTTCCCTCATCCATTAAGTCATATGTCTATAGGACACAAACCCATTGGTTCCCCTATCACTTGACTTCTGCCTCATAATCCCACCTTTGTGGTCCCAATTTTTGGTCCATTTGACCTCATCAAACCATCATTTTCATGATTCCCTTACCAGTTGTTAAGTCATAAAGGAAATGACCCATTGGTTCCCTATCACTTGAAATAGCCTCATATTCCCACCTTTGTCAACATCATAAAAACCATAATTTTTGCCATTTGACCCATGACACAAACCCATTGATTCCCTTATAATTCAAACCATAATCCCTTGTCTATAGCACATTTAGATCTCAATGTGCCTCCTTTTGAGGGCCCAAAATTAGCAACATCAATAAACCATACCAAATCAAAAGATACTTGATTCCCAGAAATTATCTCCTTATCAACAATCCAACTGCGGATTTGTTTTGTGACCTTAGTCTCAGTAAGCCATATGTCTATAGGACACAAGCCCATCCCCTTCACTTGGCTCCCTGGTCTCAAAAAGGCCATCTTTACAGCCACATCCCTATGAATCATACATCTATAGGACATGAACCCTTTGGTTCCCTATCATTTGATTCCATGGTAGCATCATCTTATTTCTATACCTCATCTTGGGGAAACTTAAAATGAAACACACATGTCAAACCATCCAATCAACTCAATCAAACTGGTGAATCCTTTCACTATATCACAATCACCCCCATTTTGAAGGGGGATCACCCATCTAAAAGCACAAAGAAAACCATCTCAAAAATTTTTGTCTAGTAGTTTTTCTGTCACAAACCACTCAACAAAAAGGGACAAATGTAGACACCACTGGGTTTTCGTCACCCACCTACTGCACATACACACATTTATTAAAACCTATCACTTTTATAAACATTACCTAATTCATTCTCCTCACCCCATAAAATCAATTTTTACCCCCTCGTAAATTGCATTCACTCATCCAAATTTACCATAACTCCCCTGAAACCACCTAACCATCTTTAAACCATATCTAACCCATTTCATCCTAACCTCCCAAACTCACCTAACCTCTTCCCTAACCATTTTCCATCGTCCCCATACCAAAAAATCCCATTTTGGGAAGTGGTTGAAACCACTTCTAAAATTTTTCCCCAAATTTTCCAAATCACTGGTGATTCTAACAAATATCCCGTGATTATAAATAGGAGTTTTCAAGATCCTTGTTTCAGGGATCTTTGAAACATTTTAAATTCACTGTGCATTTTTCTTCCTTGTGATCCAACAACTCCTATCACTCTAGTAATCCCCAAGTCCCAATGAACAAATATCATCTCCTCAAGGATCCACAACACATCAATTTTTACATAAGTCTTCCAACATCTCTCTAGGAAATCAAAATCAACATCATATTCAATCAATCAACAAAGGTTCACAACATCATTTTCACACAACAAGGTACTATTTTAATATTCATTAATTTTTTATCTCATAAAATTACAATAATCATCAATTTAGATCTCTGTTTCATCAAATTTATTCCATTTTTTCAAGAAAATCAGTCTTTTTATAGGAATCACCAATGATTCCTTTCAATCACCCACGATTCTCTAAATCAATGATTCCTTTGAATCACCTGTGATTCTGTCTAATTAGCTTTTTTTATCAAATCATTACATTTTATCAATTTTATATATATCCTGGATTTAACTTGTATTGCAAGCATGTCTCTGTTGTAGATGATTGTTCCAGGTCAATCACACCCAATCACAAGAATCTACGATCTCACAATCGTCTAACAACCCTTCGTGTGGTAACAATTTGACATCCTCCATGAGTTCACATTGTGCACTATCAAATTCATACCTGATATCGAGGACATTGATAATAATCTCAATTCCTCCATGAAATCCAACAAGAAACCAAAAACTACTGGTACAATTACTTTGAAGTTGTCCAGATTACTGCCACCTTAACCTGGGCCACCTATGAAGCAGAGTAGGATCTACCTTTTCACCTTGAGTTTTAGCTTCATCCTTACCATTTTCATTTCTTATTTTATCATTATTATCAACTCACTTAATTGTATCAAAATGAGCTGACATCCTCCAAGGAAGTCCCTTTGGATTCCTAGAATTAGCCTTTGCTGAGAAACTCATCATCCCATTTTATCTAATATCTCTTGTTTAGTTGTCTTTGCTTGCAGGTCTCTTCACTTATAAAAAGGAGGATCACTCATCCATTATTCACATTCGATCATCCCTGACATTGTTGACTGTCGGTGTAGGTATCGATAAACCCGACCATGTTTTGAGTTTTAGGTATTTTCCCTTATGGTCTATTTTTGATAACTCAACTAGTCTACCTTTAAGGTTGTGCTTTATTTTTTCTTTCCTATTTTCATCTAACCCTTGCAGTTTTCTACCTCTAGAATACCTACTTTTACATTTCAATAGTGCTCAAAAATCAGATTAAAATCCTAAAAAAAATTAAAAGCAAACTCTATGTACGTTTCTTTTTTTATTTTCTCCTTCAAAATTACATTACTCTAATGTCCTCATCAAACTCATATTTATTTTTGGGACTTAAAACTTTTCTGATTACATATCCTAAGTAGGAAATTAATGAATTACATTCACTTAATTTCCCTCACACACAACCAGACCACATTTAACATAATCTGCATCAAAACTCTCTTACCCGGGTGGACCTACTTGGATTTAATCACCAAGAGGATAACTTGACTCAGTGTTTTGGCTGAGTATAAATAATTATTGGGTGGTATATTTTCTAAGCACCCAACACCCTTATCGATGTGGGACCGTGAAGTGAGGGGGTAGGCCCCTATACCATGCCTCGTACTAACACCAATATAAAATTAGGCCTCGCGTACCTTTGGGTATATCAAGGACTCCATCCTTTAACATTTCTTGGAAAAACCAACAATAGATTTCAATTTCCTAGCAACCCCTATAAGCCATGGCATTTTCACATTTCAATTTTTTAATAATTTAATTGTAACCATAATAATTCAACTTATCTCAATGTAACTTGCTATCTTCAATTGTAATCAAATCTCTGGATCCTAGTTTATTACTATTGATTGTGATGTCTTTCCTAATTTAACAAAAATAAACTAATGTGTAGATTACTTTGTTAAATTCTTATGTATGTTACAACAATAAGATATGGTAGTAAAGTACTAAGATGAATCAAGAAAAAAACAATGAAAATCAAACCCTAAGTGTAATAGAGAGTTAGAGGTACTTAGCTTGATTTCACAAATATCCTGACAGGTGTGCAAAGGTGGAAGACTGATCAAAGATGGAACAATGAGTCCTCAAAAAGACCCAGAAAAATGCAGAAGTACAGGAGGAGTAGGGACTAGGGCACCTAGAGTGGTACTATGGTACCTGGGCACTAAGATCCCTTCTTAGGTCCAGGGTCTTGCACAGGAGGTCAGAGAGGAATTTCACATGGTCGTTAGTTGATCTAAAACCCTCACTATCTATCATTAGTATGTTGTACAACTCCCACAGATGTCATCAATACCCTATAATGAAGAGATCACCTGCAAAACCCTAAAAAGAACATCAAATCCTAAAAAATAAAGATGCAAAATGAGGGGTCAAATTGTCCTCAACTGTCACAATGGTGATCTTATGACTGAGAATTGCACTACATCTCAGACCCAATGTAGTTCTATTGTGTGTGTGTGTGTGTAGAATCATGCCCTAGGTGGCTCTTGTGTGTGTCACACTTGATAGCGAGAAAAGTAGCTAGATGTAAAAATATGTAATAGATGTGTGCATGGAATAAAATGAACTTCCCTCCTATGTGTGTGATGCAAAAAACCAACCCTTGTCCCTTGTAATGGTGCTAGATGGATGCAATGATGCTCTTAGATGCTTGTGAGATGCAACCTTAGGTGATAGTATAGATGCTTAGAGCTTGGTCCTTTAATTTGGTCACATAACTTTATATTTATATGCTTCTCTTGTTCAAATTTCATAATTGATCACTAAAAGGCTGACCCCTAAGAGATAAGGATGCCCGATGGCTAGAAAGGACCCAAAAAGGAGTGAGCTAAATACAAAGAGGTCTAGGGCACCCAGAGGGGATGAGGGCACCTGGGCGCTAGCATCCTGGTTGGGTGCTGGTGTCCAGAGCTAGAAAAGGATGAAATATGAAGGGTCATACTGGGCAGTGAGGTCTATAAGGTCAAAAGGGGGACTAGAAGGGAACCTAAGAGGCCAAGTATAGTGATCAACTAGTAATTTTCTCCCGTAAGAAGCATATGAATAGTAGTATGTGATTAGGACCTAGTAATGTACCCAAGTGCATGATTTTGTGTCTACATTTTCCCCCACTTTATGTTGGTGAGCGGAAAGCTTGGTAACATAAAGTAGATAGAGATGTGTACCTGATAACCATGTAGATCGATGTAGAAGAGTGTGCCAAGACAAAAGAGACTGTGGAATGATAAAAAGTGTGAAGCGTGGATGCTAAAGAAGAGGAAGTAAAAAGAAAAGTGATGAATAATGACCCTAGGGTGGAAATGCATGTGTAGATTGTTGATGTTGTACCTGTTTTTTGATGACTTGGATGCTTGTTATGTGTTGATGTTGACTACCACTTCCCATAAGGACAAACCTACAAAAGAGAAGAATGAACAAGTAGTCAAACATGGTGTATAGATGTATAAAATGCATGTAAAAATGTGTAAAATGCTGAAAATGTGAAAAAGGAACATGTGCACCTGATCTGTGATGAGAAAAAGAGTGTAGAAAGGATCCTAAAAATGTTGATGAAGAGTGATTTTTTCAGGTGATCTCACACCACAACAGAAGTAGTGTAGGGAGAAAGGTCTAGTGTCATTCTCCAACCTTTGACTACTTCTTGAAGTAAAAACACCACTACAGATGGTGTGTACAAGTCTGATCCAATGTGAATAAGTGTGATCAAATGTGATTGCCAAGTGTTGAAGGATTGCCTTCCCTATGAAAATCCTCTGTGACAATGCTGAAAATTGTACTGAACTAAAAAATGTTGTGTATCTGCCCCTGGTCTTAGGCACCCAAGAAGGGACAGAAGTGCCTAGGCACCCAAGTCTAATTTTGGGTGCTAGTGTTTGTGCTGAAGTAAGGACCCAAGTCTATTCTGATTATGAGTCTGTAGACTGTCTGAATGTGTTGTAGATTGTATTGTTGACTATGTGAACTGTGATTGTAGACTATTGAACTGTGACTGTAGACTGACTATAACTGTTGAATGGGGTGACTGATTCACCCAATAGATGTCCCCCTCATTTGGGGTGCATGTGATGTCACTAGGAGGATGCGGCCCAAAAGAGGACCCCATGTTGAAGTGATACTAGTATGTAGGAGGGAATGTGCTTGGTAGAAACCAAGGCACATGCAAACAGTGGCTAGAAGACAAGTGTTAGTGCAAATAAGCATGCATATAGAAAAATGTGTAAGCTACCAAGAAAGAAGACAAAGTAGACAACAAAAAGTGGGTTGCAAACATGGGACATCACTTATGATGTCACAAGAAAATCGAGGCCACAATGGCCTGAAAGCAACAATAGTGTGCACACAAGACAAAGCATAGGGAAAATCCCACAAACAATGGCAAACAATGGAAACAAAGAAAACATCAGATAACCATGGAGGAAAATAGGTCACCTGCAAGGTAAATTTTGCACATGACGCACCCATTAGCATGTTAGAAACATATAAATTATGTCAAAGCATGTATAATCCGATATAGTAATGTGCTATGTAAAATAATGAAACGATAGCACCTAAAATGTGTACGAAAGTGGATGCTCCCATGATTTGTTGTGGGACTGGTATGAGGTATTGTGCCAAGCATCCATGTTGTGTGTATCGATCTGTATAAAGTATGTGATCACAACTAGAAAGCAAGTGAAAGTGCATGTGTGTATGATAAAGATAATGACATACAAGATATCTATCTAGCATGTGTAATAAAGTGTACATGTAAGCATAAGAAAGTAAGAGTAAATGCATCCAAGATATGCAGTATGTTGTGGATGAGATGGAATGGAATGCAATGTGAGTGTGATAGGGGAAGCGTGCCCCCCAAGTATGGATGTATGCATGAGTGAGATTAGGTTCATTTATACAATACCCCTCAACAGTCAAGAATGAACCGTATAACAAGAGTGTGTCATCGGGAAATGGTTTGAATGATGTTGTATGTAGAAACATGTGATCAAGAGAGTGTAGAGTGTAAATTGTAGAATAATGTTGTGTCGATGATAGAAGGATTGAATAAGATGTTAAAAAGAGTGTTGACTATGAAGCATGAAGTGTAGATTGTGAAGTGATGTGCAAGATTGAATGTAACATTAGAAGGATTGATTAAGAATATTAGGATGATATGCTATAATGATTTATGATGTAGCATAAATTGTAGATCAAGGAATGTGTGAATAAGATTGTAGAAGGTATTGATTGTGAAGCATGGAGCATAAATTGTAGAATAGTGTCACATGATGTGATAGCTAGAAAGATTGATTGATTGTGAAGACTAAGCGTAGAATGATGTAAATGTGATGAGGTGAGGTTCAATTCAGATTTAGACCCTCAGCAGTTGAGTATGAACCATGAGACTAGAGTGTGTCATCAGGTAGTGTGCGCTTATAAAGGTTTGATCATGATGAAGTGTAATAGAATAAGATGATGTAAGTAGGATGTGCTAGAATGATGTAGATTGAAAGTGTGTAGTGTGTTTTTGATATTGTGACACTAGAAGATGTGTGTTGAATGGGTCAAGATGTGTATAATATGTGTAGTGAAACAAAATGTATAGATGCATAGTATATGTAAGAAGATGTGTAGAATGTGTAAGTGTGTAGAAAGTGTATGAAATGTAAGAAGATGATGTGTAGTATGTGTAGATAGATATAGATGTAAGATGTGAAATGTGCAGAAAGTGCGTATGTGTAGATGTAAAGAAGATATCGAAGATGTGTATGATGTACAATGTGAAGAAGAAGTGTCGTAAATGTGAAATGTGCAGTGTGTGAGGTTCATGTGTATAGTATGCCCTCAACAGTCAAGTGTGAACCTTAGCACAAGAGTGTGTCATAGGGTAATGATGATACAATAGTAGTGTATCAAAATATATGTGATGAATGCCTATAGATGTGTGATAGATATAAAATGAAGAAATGTATAGTGATAATGAGGGGAGGGGGGGATGTACAATGCCCCCCAAGTGTGTGAGTATGTGTGCTATCCGATAAAAGTGAATGTCGAGGGTCCTCCAATGATGCTTGAGGAGATAAAGATGTGTGAACATGCTCTAAGAGTGGTTATATATGAGATGGACATTGTGTAGGTGAATGAAGCCTATATGCATGTGACTATGAGTATATGATGGAGGTGAAGTGGATGCCTATGTGAAGCAGAGTGTGGAGGTGATGGACACCTATGTGAAATAGAATGTGGAGGTGATGGAAAACTATGTGAAATGGAACATTGAGGTGATATTGATCACCTATGTGAAATAAAATGCAGAGGTGATGTATACCAAGGTGAAGGAATTGTCCAAATGATGGACCTAGACTAGATGTGATGGACTAGTAGACCTATGAGAATGAAATGTGTTCACACACGAGTAGGAGAGCTAGGACCCAGATTGTGCTTTATGTTTTAGAGGTCCAGGGGACCTCGATGCTCTAGAAAGTGTGAGGGCCACCTCAAAAGGATGTTGAGGCCATAGTGTGCATAGAGGGACACCTCAGATAGTGACAACCTAGTTGTTATGCATGAACTTAAGACACAATGAGGCATGGAAACAATTTCTTGAGCGACCATGACCCATGGAGAACCTAAAAGCATGTCACAATTATGGATTACTGGTGCCACAAGGAAAGGCACAAACATGGTGAGAGGACCAATGGTGACTGGAAGCTTGACATAGCCATAAGATCTAGGCACTTGATATGAGATCTGTGAGAGTGGATAGCCAATGGAAACAAGTAGTACAATAGAACATACATTTTTTTGGAAGGATGGATCGATCATAGTATTATTGATAGTAGTAGATCCAATAGAAAAATTGATGTGTAAGTAATTAGTGGAGAATGTAGCATGATGATCGAAATCAGAAAATCAATGATAGGTGGAGATGAATCAACACGAGAACAACTAGAAAATTGAGAGGTCTTGATGAAGGAGGAGGGACAACATGATATGCATGATTAGCTGAAGATTCAGAAAATTTATTTTCATGATTTAAATGAGGCTTGTTGAATATTTTGATATTGTTATTTTCATTGATTGGTGGAGAATCTGATGGCTCAGGAAGCTCAATTTTGATTGTTGTCTGATAAGATCTTAAATGAGATGGCATAATTTGAAACAACGATCAAGTGGAATTTCCAAACATTGGTGATAGTCACATTTGAAATTTTCATAATAGTTGTGGCCCTTAGGGTGAGATGGATCCATAGTAGGTAGAAGAGGTAGTGTAATTTATTTTCTCTTAATGAGTTGTGGTAGTATAATATGTGGAACACATGTAAATTTAGTAAATGTACGTCCCAAGGTTGCAATTGAATCATTCTCAGGAGGAGATACAATGTTTACAGTGACATTTTATTTGTTGACCTTAGTAGATGGTTTTAAAGGAGCTTTCCTTGGAAACTTGTTAGAAGATGAGGTAGCCTGATCTTGATACTTTATTTTTCCCATACTGAAAAGCTTGTTTTCGCAAAGCTTAAGAGTGTGGAAAAAATGATCAAAGGAAGGAGAGGTTTCAAAGATGACACTCTCTTGTAGTGGTGGTAAGAGACTCTGAAAGAATAAATCTTGTAATTCTGAGTCAGCAAGCACATTAGTCATCCTAGCTAGGTTGTTCTTGTAATGCAAAACATAATCCTCTAGGTGCTCATTAGATTTTTGCTTTACTTTTGTTAGTTGTGCATATGAAATCTTTGAACCAATATTGATGTATAAATGAGCTAGGAAAGCATCATCTAAATGCATGAAAGAGATTACCAAATGAAAAGGTAGATCATAAAACCAATGCATAGCATAATCGTGGAGATTGTGAGGAAAGATCTTTGCTAACAAGGTGTGATCATCCACATAATCTAGACATCCTACATGAAATGCACAAATATTCTCTTGAGGATCACCATTACCATTGAAAGTTGGGAGCTTAGGAACTAATTTTTTTGAGGGAGTGCATATGTGGAAATAACGGGTGTGAAAGGAGCATGAAGGAGTGTAGAATCAAGAAATGAAGAGGCTTGAGAAGTATCTTGTTGTAGTTGACAAAATTTAACTTGAAGATCTTGATAAAGAGAAGCTAGATATTGGGTGCTAGAAGAGGAAAATTTTCGTGTATGCAAAGTGATAGGTGGAGTGAAATGATTTGTAGGATTAGGAATGGAGGTGGGCACTATGGAAGTAGGTTGAACAGTAGAAGGAGGAGGTTGGGTAGCAATAGGAATGGAGTTAGCAACAATAGTAGTCTGATCAATCTCAGTGAAAGTAGTGGCTTCCTCACGAGCAACATATAAAAGTAGATCTAGATCTTGTGGATGCTCGATAATATGCGCTTGAAGATTTCAAAGATGGGTGTCATCGATGGGACCATAAGATTTATTCATGATAAAGGTTGGGTCCGAAAAGAGATGGGTTCACCAAATGATTTAACAAAATTAAACTAAATGGATAGTATTACTTAAGTTAAATTACTAAGATGTGTTACAACAAGTAGATATGACAGTAAAGTACACTAGATGACTCAAGAAATAAGCAATGAAAGTAAAACCCTAAGTGCAAGAGAGAGTTAGATTACTTAGCTGATTTCACAAATATCATAGAGGTGTGTGAAGGTGGAAGACTGATCAAACTAGAACACAGGAGGTCACGGCCGAGCCCAGAAAAATGTAGAAGTGTAGGAGGAGCAGGGACTGAGGTGCTTGGAGTGGTACTATGGCACTTATGGTGCTAGGATCCCTTCCTAGGCATCAGGGACCATGCAGGATGTCTAGAAGTCAATTTCTCAGGGTCATTGGTTGATCTAAAACCCTCATTATCTATCGCTACTATGTCGCACAACTCCCGTGGATGTCGTTGATACCCTGTAATGAAGAGATCACCTACAAAACCCTCAAAATAACATCAAATCCTAAAAAAGAAAGATGTAAAATGAGGGTTCAAATTGTCCTCAACTATCACAATGGTGATCTTACGACTGAGTGCTACACTACATCTCAGACCCAATGTAGTTCTATGTGTGTGTGTGGAATCATGCCCTAGGTGGCTCTTGTGTGTGTCACACTTGATAGTGAGAAAATAGCTAGATGTAAAAATATGTAATAGATGTGTGCATGGAATAAAATGAACTTCCCTCCTATGTGTGTGATGAAAAAACCATCCTCTTGTCCCTTGTAATGGTGCTAGATGGATGCAAATGATGCTTTTAGATGCTTGTGAGATGCAACCTTAGGTGATAGTATAGATGCTTAGAGCTTGGTCCTTTAATTTGGTCACATAACTTTATATTTATATGCTTCTCTTGTTCAAATTTTGTAATTGATCACTAAAAGGTTGACCCCTAAGAGATAAGGATGCCCAAATGGCTAGAAAGGACCCAAAAAGGAGTGAGCTAAATACAAAGAGGTCTAGGGCACCTGGGCACTAGTGTCCTAGTTGGGCTGTGGTGTCTAGAGCCAGAAAAGGTGAAATATGAAGGGTCAGACTGGGAAGTGAGGTTCTGTAAGGTCAAAAGGGAGACTAGAAGGGAACCTAAGAGGCCAAGTATAGTGATCAACTAGTACTTTTCTCCCATAAGAAGCATATGAATAGTAGTATGTGATTAGGACCTAGCTAACAACAAAACTTTGAAAATAGGGCAAAACGCTTCCAACAATCTATATAAAATATCCAAACTCGTATTCCAACACTATGCATCTAATCGACCAACATCAACCATATTTATCACCTCTAATACATGATCAAGAACCCCCACACTCTCCTAGTAGTCAGTTAATCACATCTGAAATCCCCCACCCAAGAAGAGCATGCACTATCTTCTCAACAAAAAGGGAAAGGAAAAGCACAATCTTACTGAGAGTCCCTAAAACAACATCAATAAGGGGACAAATAAAATAATAAATGTATCATCAACAAAAGAGGACATGACTAGAAAGATTGTAGGTATAATACATATAAGAAAGGTTCATCAAGTAATTTAGAACATCAAAATCAAAAATGAAAACAAGGACAATCACACTTCAAGCAAAGGAAAAAGAAGGGGAAATGGAAAAAGAACCCCCATCAATGAGGAAATGTAGTTGAGTAAGAAGACCATTCAGATGACTAGTACTTCTTGTACATTGCCCATTCCAGTGAACCATCCATGTCATCTAGTGTTGTTTGGTATGTTGATTTGGGAGCCACTCGGTACATGACTGGGAACATAGACCAATTTTCCACCATGAGGGACACGCCTTAAAAAAATCTTGTTTCGTTAGGTTATGATTCTTCTTACATGGTACAAGGTATTGGGAACATTTCTCTACCTCTTAGTTCACAACATTGTAGATTCTCCAATGTATTATATGTCCCTACTATTGTCCAAAAATAACCCCCAAGGTTATTTTGGCATTAACATATTTTGAATGTATTTTGGCCATTTAAATAATGTGCATGACTTTTAAAACACATGTCAAATTGAGAAACTGGTGGGAGCTAACCATTGCATTAAAAAATCATGCCAAAGGAGGGGACATGTGGCATAATTTTAGGGATCCTCATTGTTTTTGGGCTCTGGCAAACATGAACTCACGAAATAAACCACATTGAGTTGAGTTTTCAAGTCCATGAGAGAAGGTAGACATTGTGAATGTAGTCAGAAAAAAATGTGGTGGAATTAAGGAATGGCAGATAGTGAAGACCAAGTGGTTCAACAAGGGAACATGGAGGAATTCTAACATAGCTCCAAATAGATGCACCCAACGGATGTGAGGTCTGCATAATCAACCCCAATTGATAAAACTTTCAGGTCCACTGGGGTTTAAAATAAATAAAGCAGTCAGTTTGCAATGTGAAAATCAACCCCCCTTGCAACCAATAAGAGGCCAACACATGGTAAATATCAAAGTGATGCACATGTAGGCAGAGGAAATTGCCACTACCAACCACAACCAACCATGTGTTACATTCTTGTGCACCACAACCTACAAACTTCAAATTACCATTACTTCTTTCGAAGAGCTCCAAATCACAAAAAATCTATATCTTTGGAAATGTCTTAGGAAGATCTTCACAATGGAATCAAGAAATTCATAAATTGATGGTGTTTAGTGGAAAATTTGAGAAGAAAAAAGTTTCATCGTACAAGTACATTTATGGGTAGTTTAACCACTAATTTAATGGTGTTTTTCTATGGTGTGTGTTAGTTTCAAGGATCATGTTGAAGTTAGATGCCTCCATACATGTGCCAATCAACTCATAAAATCAATTACGGTACCCATGCTCATTTAATACAGATTTCAAAGGGGGTCAATGGTCCTTTCATCTCTCTCTTCTTATTTCTCCATTAAATGAAATTGTATCAATCTAAATACATTGATATGAACAAGGGGTTCCTCCGGCAGAGTTGTAAGATTTGCTTTTACTCCATGCTTCGGGCCTCTATAAAAAATTGTGAAAATTTGTTAAACCTTTACTCTACAAATGTAAATGATATTATTTAATGAGATGCAACTGTGATTTCCTTCATGCATCATGTATTGAATGTGAATCTTGGCCCTCTTGTTTCTCTTAAAATTTGTGCATATACCTTTATAGAGTTCTGTGTTTGTTTTTGTTTCTCACATGATAGTTTAATTTATTTCCATGAGCCGCATTTGAACCCTATATTAGTTTGGTGTATCACCTTCCTTTAAGTTTTCATCCTTCTTTCTCTTCCCTTCTAGCTTTGGTCCCTGTGAATTCATAGTATAGGATGATATTAATTACATTCTTAGGCTATAGGTTTGTTTTGGTGGGCTAAAACAAAGAGGAACCAACCTTCTCTAGAGATTTGTATCACATGTAAGTCCCACTCTTTGACATAATTCCACGTTATACCACGGTTTTGTTGTCAAGGAAACAACATATGCAGAGGGTGTTAACTTTTGGTAATAATAGTTTTGGCATGACTGGTGGGATAGAATTAAATATATACATTAGTCAATCTCTACATTTTCCAACTTTTTGTATGTATCTTAGTGAAATTTAGCCTTTTGGAGTCTTTGCAAAAACGCATCTAGCGACTTCAATGATCATATCTATTGGTTTTAGCAGTCAAAGTGCCTCAGTTTCATGAGAAGAATCTACAAAAGGTCACGAACTTTTGGAGGAGAACCTTTTGATTACTTACAGCTATCACCAAGGAGAAGGAGAAGAAGTAGAATAACCAGATATCCTTGTCACCTCCAACTAGAACTCTTTCCACTCCCCCTCCTAGTAGGCGCTTCTTGTTATCCTCTAAAGTCTTAAGAATTATTCCATTCATTTCTCTTCAAAGGATTTTTCCTTTTGTCACTTTCAATGGTGGTAGCCCTCTATATCTCAATGTATAACATGATATACTAGCATCTCCTCTTAAAAGTATCCCTTTTTTCACTAGTAAAAACCATACTGCCCCAACTAACCATATCCAAGATGTTGTCAATGTTTTTTTGGTCCATTTTGTTACTAAAAATGATGTAGCAGTCAAACTTTTGGCTTCTTCATTTAAAGGAAAGGAACTCGAATGGTTCAAAATTTTAAGACAAACCTCTATTCATAACTGGGATGAACTTGGCACTTCCTTATACAACCATTTTAAGGACAAATCGGTTTAATATAGTAGTTGACAACTACAAAGTGAGCCCCAAATGTGTAGATGATCAATTTTAACATCATATTTCAAAGGACTTGGGAGTGAATTCCAAAAGTGGTAAAACCTACACCCCAATATGCATTTCTTTATTATCTCAAGGCCTTGACTAATGATATTTCATTCATGAATCAGTCGATGGGGGGTAGAATTCTACTAGATGTTTATGGTATTATTACTAGAGTAGAGAATATGTTAGGTTGTGGAGCCTATTTTCATGTGTGAAAGTGTTGAATATTGTACACTAAGAGTACTATACACATTTCATGTATCCTCGCTGGGGTTTGGGGCTGGGCCAGGCCCTGAGTGGGGGTCCGGGGGCGGTAGCCCCTGGTAGCAGGGGTTTAGGGGTGCAGCCCCCCAAAAAAAATTTTGGGTGTAAATTGTTTTTATTTTGTTTTTGGCCTCGAAAAAATGCACCTAACATATCAAGAAACGTGCCCTTCTCATATGGGCAAGATTTTTGACCCATAGGTTTTTGGGCTGGTTTTGGCCCATGGTTTTAATACCCACGGTATTGTAAAATTGCTTAAGCAGTTGCCTACTTATATGGTTTTATGCATATGGTAGGGTATAATGAAAAACATTGCAAATGTGCTTTGAATTTGGTTGTGAATTCTATAGAGTTTGTTGAGCATAGCTCCAAACAGATCTGGGTATTGTATTGAGAGAGTGGTGGCTTGTTACAAAATATAAGCAAGTGATTCTTGGTGGATGTAGCCCAAATTGGGTGAACCACGTTAAATACTATCTCTTTGTGTTGTGTTATTTTATTCTGTAATTTTATTTGAGATCTATAATATTTTCTGCACATTAGTTTCTACTGTTGCAATTCTATGAGGGATTATTCCGCATATTTTATCCCTTATTTCCAAACAGAATAGTCTCATTTGGGATGGGAAACTTGCTTCTATACCTCTAATGCCCATACTATACGTAGGAACATTTTTTCCCCACAAAACTCCTGAATTAGCTCCCATTATAACTCCAAAGAACCAAAGTTCTAGTCAAACATCCACCTCTTCAAGTACTTCAGCTGAGTTGCAAGAGGTAATGAAAAAATTTCAAAAATTTAGGAATGATTTGGTATCCATTAAAAGGTATCAAGCTCAAAGTTTTAAACCTTATCAACCTTCATACCAACCTAATAATGTCCCTTATCAACCAAACAAACCCTCATTCCAAGTTGTCCCTCAAAACCAAAATCATATTTCCCCTGTAAGGTCATTTCAACTATATAGTCCAAATGTGGCTAGTTCATCCAAAGCCTTAGTTCCTGTTAAAAATTAACCAGTGTAATATTATGAGTGGTGTTTCCCTTTTCATCTTCCACACAATCAAATGACATGCTCCAAAGGAATTTTGAACCAAGCTTTGATGGTGTAAGGTGTGTCTCCCTCTCAAGATGCAGCCACAAAGGAGAATCGACAACATATTATCACTCAAGAGATACCACCAAGTGATACTTCACTTATGAATTGGAAAGTAGATGATTTTTGTGCAATAAATCAAACCTCTCCTCAAGGTGTGGCTGCAAATACTAGATCTAAGAGAAGAGCTATGGAAGAAGGGAAATCAACAAATGTAGGTCCTTCTCAACCTACACTAACACTCCAAGGGGGTGGGAATTCAAATTCAGCTACTAATGTGTAAAGAAGCCACATAGGTCAGGCATCAAGAATTCAAAATTTTCCCAAGGGACCATCTACATCATATCAAATACAAGAAAATTTTGTTGCAAGTAAAGTACAAAAAAAGGAAAACCCAAGTTCATTCAACATCCTTGAACAAATGAATAAAACCAACGTGAGTATCTCAATGTGGAAACCATTGGTTATTCCAAGACATAAAGACCTATTGCAAGTAGCTATGGCCAATTTCTTCATTCTGAGTGAGCCACCCAAGGAACAACCAAAAATTTTCTTAATAAGGTAATGCAACAGAAGGAGGATCAACAAAAAAATAATATAAAACATCCTCCCTTCTATGTATCTCTAATCATTGGGAATCATCTAGTCCACAACTATATGAGTGATTCTAGAGCAAGCAACTCAGTCATGCCTAAATAGATTGCAGACCAACTAAGTCTCAAATATGAGTCTCTTTCTAAGGGAGTGGTTCAACTAGATGGAATAATGGTATGCACTGTTAGAGTTATAAGGGGCCTAAATCTTGCAATGCATTCATGCCCTAATGTCTCATTCTCTCAAGACATATTTATAATGGATCTACCTCCACTCTTCGTCATATGTCTATCTAGAGACTTCACTGCTAAAATTAGAGGATATTTATCAACTGATTGGTCTTATATGTTCTTTAGAACTAGATATGACACCAAGTCTACTATCAAGTATGAACCAATTGCTACATACCATATAGATTTGTATGTGCCTAGCCCCATTAATAAAAATTGTATTATTTTTTACCAAGAGGATTTCCCAGGCACCCAAGAAGAAGATACTCGTATTGGGGATATTCTTGACTTACTACTTGATGAGTTGGGGAAATGAATGTCATGGTTTTTATCCATATCAATAGATTGAGGAGGTTGGCCTTGGTATCTATTTCCTACATGATGAGATTTCACCTTCACCTAGTATTGTCAAACTAAATGATGAAAAACAAATTGGCATTTAGAAAATGTTTTTTGATGGGTCAAGAAGAAAACAAGGTGCAGGAGGAGGTGTAGTCCTTGTATCTCCCACGGGTATGAAATCCTAATCCCCTTTCAGATTCCATTTTAGATTCTCTAACAATGTATTAGAGTATAAATATCTCATCCATGGTTTGCAATGGGAAAAAAGGAAGGACACGAAAAAATTACAGACCTTTGTAGATAGTGAACTTATTGTCAACCAAGTTAGAGGGTCAAGTGCTATTAAGAATGACTTGCTAAGGGCATATAAACATGGGATATGGGACCTTTTAGAATATTTTGAAAATTTCAACATCCATGTCATTTCAAGAAAGGGGAATGAAGTTGTTGATAAAATGGCTACAATTGGAGCAAAGTTTGATGCTTTGTAGGATGTCAAGAGAGACAAGTTGTGAGCACATACCAAAGTAGTTGTGAGGCATGTTATACCATACAATGATACAATTTGGAAAGTATTTTAATGTGATCAACAAATTGTCAATTTTATCTAAGAAGAGGTTGATTTTTTTTCAAAAAATCAAGATAAATTGAAGTAATAGTATAGAAACCAAATTTTCCAACTCAAATATAATAAATTTACTAAGGGATTAGTGACCTTGGAATCCATCATCAGCCCTGATGATCAGTTTAGAAAAGAAAAGCAAAACATGACTCTTAAAGGTGAGGATTCAAAACCTTTCTTTGTTGGTGAAGGAAAAGTGATGAAAATTGGCAAGGTGAGTACCCCACAGGAAAATCATGCTTTTATAGAACTTTTCCAAGAATTTGCTGATATTTTTGCATGGAGCTATAAAGACCTTAGAGGTTTTGATCCTAATTTAGCTCAACATACCATTGAGTTGGATTCAAATGCCAAGCCTATCAGACATAAAAAGGCATGTTAATCCACATATTGAGCCCCTAATGAAGAAATAATTGAACAAGTTAATTGAGGGAAGCATCATCTTTCCAATCAAACATTCATTTTTGGTAGGTAATTTAGTCCTAGTGCAAAATAGAAATGGAGAAATCAGACTATGTGTTGATTTTATAGATTTAAATAAGGCATCCTTAAAGGATCATTACCTCTACCTTCAATGGAACAAATCTTACAAGTGGTGGCCATGTCAGAAAGGTTATCTCTTTTGGATGGTTACTCTGGATAAAATCATATCATGGTGAAGGAAGAGGACCAATTCAAGAAAACCTTTTACCAAAATGGGGAACATGTGCTTATAAGAAAATATCATTTAATTTGTCCAATGCAGAAGCAAAATTTCAAAGAGCCATAGATATGGAATTTAGAAGACTGGTCAATAATATTTTTCTGGTCTATTTGGATGATATCACAATGTTTTTAAAGGCACATCTAATCATCTTATCCATTTAAGGAAGGTATTTGAAAGGTGTAGACAATTTGGAGTCTCTCTCAATCCTAAGAAATGTATCTTCTTCAAACATGAAGGTAAGCTCCTTGGCCATATTGTCTCTAAATAAGGATTTCCCATTTATCTAGAGAGAGTTAATACCATCGTTGTATTGCTATTTTCAAACCACAAGAAAGCACTTCAAATATTTTTAGGAAGAATTAATTTTGTCAAGTGGTTTTTCCTTGACTTTGCCAATCTTTTCAAGTCATTAACATTGATGCTGAAAAATAATGTGACATTCAAGTGGACTATTAAGGGGAAGAAAAAATTTGAGTCCATAAATCAAGCGGTAATACAAGCCTCAAATCTTATTAATATTGATTTTTAAAAATATTTCACAATGTATGCTTTTAGAGGCATGATACAATATCTCTTCCATACTGCTGATAAATAAAGAAGGTTTAGAATAACCATATTGCATTCTTTATCTCGATTGTGGAAGACTATGAGGTGAGATATTCATTTATAGAGAAACATGTGTTGGCTTTAATAAGAAGCCTAAAAAAATTAAGACACTTGGTATCCAACAACAAGATCCACTTAATGGTTTCACATGTTGGTGTGAAAGAATTCCTTTTTGAACAAGGATCTAAATGAAAAGAGATCTGGTTGGATAACTAAGGTAATGGAGTATGATATTGATATCAAGGTAACTAAGTTAGTTAGAGGAAAAGGAATGTGTGAGAAACTGGTTTCAAACCAGCATACATGAAAAGAAGTCATCCTCATGCTCCAACATGATCAAGAACAATCAACCAATTTCCTTGCTTACTCCTTGTTGGACTCATGATGTAGTTCAACTTTCTCCAAACAGGCCAATGTCCTCAAGGCTTGAAAAAATCCAAAAGAAGGTATTTAAGGACTTCAATCCATTCCCTTTATGTGCTTATGATGAAATTATATTTAGAAAAAATGTGAATGGTGTTCTCTTGAGATGCATTAAAATAAACAGATATGAGAAGGTGTTGCATGAGTTTCATGATAGAGAAGCATGAGGACACTTTTCTCCAAGGACAACTGTCAAAATCATGAAAGTTGGTTACTATTGGCCTAATATTTTCAATGATTTCTATGCATGGATTAAAAAATATAAAAATGTGCCTTCTTCATAGGAAAAAAAAGGCTAACATCCCTTCCACTCCACCCCATCTCTGTAAATCAACCATTCATGCAATGGGGATTGGATTTTATTGAAGTAATCAATCCGCATTCAAGCTTGGGTCACAAATGGATTCTCACAACCATTGACTATTTCACCAAATGGACAGAGGCAGTTGCATTGAAGGAAGCAAATGAGGCTAGCATTCTAGACTTCTATGAAGGTATTGTAGCTAGATTTGGTGTTCTTTCTACAATAATTTCTGATAATTCTTTAGCTTTCCTTGGCACAAAAATATCTGATTAGGCTATGAAAATGGCATATATTTAAGAACCTCTTGAAACTATTACCCCAAGGTAATGGACAAGATGATTCATACAAACAAGAATCATTTTGAGAATCATAAGGAGGACCTTGGATGAAAATCAAATGACTTGGCATGAAAATTTGAAATCATCCTTATGGGATGATAGAATCACTCCTAAAAGATCAACTGGTAGCTCCCCCTACAAATTGGTTTATGGTAGAGAAGCAAGGATTGCCAATATCTCTTGAATTGTCAACATTAGATCTCATCAATAAATTGGAGATGTTTGAAGGTTGAGGCTATGGAAGTTAGATATGTAGAGCTCATGGACCTGAAAGAGTTGAGAAACCAAGAAATGTAAATGATGTAAAAGGGTCAAGCTCATATCATGAAGCATTTTAACAAGAAAGCAATGGCTAGAGGCTTCCAAGAAGGAGATCTAGTCCTGAAGTGGCCCCTACATTATTTCAAGTTACAGGTCAAATGATCCCTTCCAACTGATAAGATTGGATAGAGAAGAGCTGCATATCCCCATACATAGTAGATTATTTTTAATTCCTATAATTTCTTTCAACACATTGCTTTTTTGGTAGTTTAGTTCCATTTTCCTAAGTGCTTTACATAGTGTTTTGTTGTCTTTAGGTAGCATTCTAGTTGTATAGTTCATCATTGATGAATAGATTTGTTTGCACAAGTGAACAGAGAGGCATCAATGCCAAATTCAAACATGCTTCTATGGGTTTAAGTGGTGATTTTTCAAGTTACAAATCAAATTTAAAGTTTCTCATACATGACCCCATTCCCAATGTATGTTTAAAGCTACCAGTCTCCATATTTAGTAGACAAATATCCCTAAAAGTTGACAAATTGTTATACCAAAATACCCCTAAAGGTTATTTTGGTATTAACATGGTTTGAATGGATTTGTTCATTTAAATAAATATTATGATGTTTAAAAGGCCCATCAAATTGAGAAAATTTCAAGCGCTAATTGTTTCATTCAAATATCCCACCAAAGGGGGGACATGTGGTATAATTCTGGGGCTCCTCGTTACTTTGAGCTCTAACAGACATGATCTTGTGAAATAAACCACGTTGAGTTGAGTTTTTGGGTCCATGGGAGAAATCTAGAAGGGTTAACATGGTTAGAGAAAAACGTGACAGAGTTAGGGAATGACAGATGGCACAGATCAAGTGGTTCAATGAGGGCACGTGGAGGTATTCCTCCATAACTCTAGACAAATGCACTAGGCCAGACGTGAGGTCTATGGAATCAACCCTAGTTGATAAAACTTTCAGGACCACAGTGGGGTTTAAAATAAAAAACAATTGGCATGCAATGTGCAAATAGATCCCCAACCCCCCCCCCCCATAACCAAGAAGAGGCCAACACGTGGCGAATGTCAAAGTGATACACACACAGGTAGAGGAAATCACCACAACCAACCACAAATGGCCACGTGTTACATTCTTGTGCACCTTGACCTACAAACTTCAAATCACCATTAATTTTTCCACAAATCTCCAAATCACACAAAACCTATATCATTGGAAATGTATCATGAAGAGCTTCACGATAGAACTAAGAATTTTAAAAATTGATGGTGTTTGGTGGAAAAATAAGAATAAAAGTTCCAGCATACATGTATAGTTCCAGGTAGCTCAACCACTAAATTAATGGCACCATTTTATGGTATGTGATAGCTTCAAGGATCATGTTGAAGTTGGACATGTCCATACTTGTACCAAATAACTCATAAAATAAATCATGGTGCTTGTGCTCATTCAATAGGGATTTAAGAGGGGATCGATTTTGGCTTGATGGTCCTTTCATATCTTTCTTTTTATTTCTCCATTGAATGAAATTGTATAAATATAAGAATATTGACATGAACAAGGGGTTCCTCCTGCAGAGTTGTAAGGTTTGATTTTACTCCATGATTCAGGCTTCTGTTAGAAATTGTGAAAATTATTGAACCTAAGTTTCTCTGCAAATGTAAACGACATTGTTTAATGAGATGCAAATTTGGTTTCCTACATGCATCATGTTTTAAATGTAAACCTTGTTTCTCTTTAAATTTTTGTATCTACCTTTACAGAGTTCTTTGTTTGTTTTGGTTTCTCACATAATAGTTTAAATTGTGTCCATGAGCCAGGTTTGAACCTTGTTTTAGTTTAGTGCATCACCTTCCTTTGATTTTGCATTCTCCTTTCCATTCCCTTCTAGCTTTGGTCCTTATGAATTCATAGTATAATATTATGTTAATTTAATTATTAGGCAATAGGTTAGCTATGGCAGGCTAAAACATAGACAAACCAACCTTCTCTGGAGCTTTTTATCACCTGTAAGTCCCACACTTTGAGACAAGTCCACATTACACCAAATTTTTGTTGTCAAGGAAATAATATGTGTAGAGGGTGATAACTTTTGGTGATAACACCTAGCTTAACAAAGAATCTGCTATCAGTTAGTCAACTTCTAGATCATAATCTGAAGATTGATTTTGATAGTCATTTGAGTAAAAAAGTGTGTTTGATTAGAGACAAATATAGAGGCTCAAAAATTGTTGTAAAATACTCAAATGTGGGATGGATGTTTCAGCTTGATTTTGTTCAGAGGGATGATCAGTCACTAGTGGCTAAGAATAATTCCTCTACACAATTGTAACATCATAGACTTGGTCACATCAATTTTATATTTTCTCAATCCACTTCGTTAGTACGATATGGTGAGAGGTTTGTCATCTATCAAAAAGGATATAGACAAGTGTCCTACTTGTCTTGAAGGAAAACAATGCAGAGATTCATTCCTAAAGAGTACTTATCAAGCTCCAAGATACATAATATTATGGGGAATATGCTCTAACACCTAAGTTTAATATGTGGCGGTTTCTCTTTATCAAGAAAAAATTTACAAATTCAATCTTATCCTTATTTAAATTTTGAGTATTAAAAAAAATTGAAAAGTGCACTTTTATTAATAAAAAATTAATAACACAACTTTAATTCTACAAAAACATGGGTGGACAAAATCACATCCCAGAATGTAAAACATATGAAGCTATAAAGACCTTAGGAGAGAGGAAAACTCTCCTCAAATAAGCACTACCTTAGACTTTCTTTTTTTCCCTTCATTATGATCATAGTCTAGCCCCGAGGAGGAGGACCAACAACAACTACTTGAAGGTTAGAGTTAAGAATTTAAACTATGGATTGATCCTTTTCAGAGTGAAAATTTTCAAATTCATGGGCTCTCTTCATCATTTTACTATAACTACACTATCAACTATATCTTGCAAGGAGAGATCCCCTACAGTGATTACGTCTTCTGGAATCTTTGATGGAGGATTGATATCTTCCTTCCTAGATTTTGTGCCTTTACCTTTCTCTTTTCCCACCTCAGAAGTGTGTAAGTCTTCAATACTATTTACCTTGGCTTCTAAAAAATAGGCTCATGTGGCTACCAACTTTTAGGTTTGAAAGGATGCCCCTTTTTCTGTTAAGGATGCCTACGAGTTTGAGGGCAAAAACAGGCACATAAATGCTATATTTTCAAAATCTGGGATCTAATTCCATTAAAAATTACCCTATCTTAGAATAATCTTGTCTAGGAGACCTTTGTTCTAGTCAATCTCCACAAAAATACAATAATAAGTGTATATATGTTGCCCACTTCATTCATTATCTGACTTTTAAAATATTTACAAAGAATTTCTAATATCCTGAATAACAAGAGGATGCCAAAAATGAATGAGGCAAATTAGGAAGATGAAACCATAGACTGTTATTTATACTGACTATCAGCCAAAACTGGGTTAAAGTTGGGGAACCATGGAGTACATCATTAAAAGTACTGTGTTCTGCACCTAGAACCATTGGTCACCTCATTTTGGGGCCTTTTTACAATCCTAACCTTTGAAGGAACTATGAACATAGTGATTAAGACTCGCATTTTTGGCAGCAAAAGTGGACTTTATAAAGATTGGCCCAATTTGTGAATAGTCATTGATATAGGTCTGCATGAGTATGGATTGTGCCAAAGACCTCATTAAAAATGTTAAGTTACTACATATTGGCCTTAACATTAGGGGGCACATTTCTTCAAGTGTTTTCACATCTGGATTACCATGGAAAGTATCACATCAAATTTTATCAACCATGGGATCAAGGACTTGGAGTCAATCAACTATTTCCAAAGGAGACAGGATTTCCAGACATAGCTTATGCATGGTTGCATCCAGACAAATGAGGTAAGATTTAAGGGCACTAAGTGTACTACTTTTGCCAAGTCAAAATCTTCTATCAACCTCCACGTTGAAGCCAGCCAGGAATTATGAGAGGATGAGCCCTGATATCCAGGTAGAGCCTGACAATATTGACTAATAAGTTTCATTTGTACGTCATTTTTAGATCTAGTCTTATATTTATGAAATTTATGATTTAGAATAGTCTAATCCAAGCCGTGATCTCAAATGATAATAGAACACCACATTAGATTTGTAAAATAAAAGAGTTAAAATACCATATATGGAAATCCATCATAATCCATAATGCTCAATACATTACAATACAATGACTTGAATTACTCAATAAGAAAGTATGTACATATAGAGGAGGGAAGTTCAACTACTACCTAAATCAGTGGTGAAAAACTCCCACTAACTAATACTAGTAGTTAAGTTAACTCCAGAAAGACTAGTAAGCTAACTCCACATAACTGAGAAGCTAACTCAACACAACTAGTAAGCTAAATCCACACAGTTAGTACACCTAAGCAAGATAACCCAACAAGTGTAGGACTAACACAAGTGTAAGAATTATCCTAATAAATAAATAAAAGGATAAATAATAACCTACACTAACACGCCCCCGTAAGCATAGCTTAGGTGGGCTAAAAAGAAGGTGGGTCCCGGCAATAAGGCATAATGAGGTACCCACATACATTAATTGGGAAAATTGGACACCGCAAGGTAACCAAAACCAATAATAACAAAGTAGAGAGAAAAATCCTACTGTAAGATATCCTAATAAGCTTGGATCTAAAAACTCATACAATACTGAATAATTTTGGTGCACACTATAATCTGAATCCACTAATTGATCATAGAACTAAAAAATAACTGACACTGGGCTTCACCAAAATAGCTCCATGAAAGGAGACTGGCAATGGAGTGATGTAGAAAGTGTAAAAAAAATACCAAACATAATTTGATCAACTACTACAAATAGGTGTGCCATGATCCAAGAACAACCAAGGCAACAAGGCAAGGACATGAGATCCAAATAAATAGGAGTGCCATGATCTAAGAAAATCCAAGGTAACAAGGCAAGGACACAAAATCTGAAGAAGCAAGATCAACTACTACAAACAGGTGTGTCATGATCCAAGAACAATAAACAAGGCAACAAGGAAAGGACGTGAGATCTAAATTAATATGAGTGCCATGATCCAAGAAAAGCCAAGGTAACAAGGCAAGGACATGAAATCCAAAGAATAAGTATCAACACCACACCCTCCCATACTACTGAATGAGTAGAGTGATACCACAGATTTGTATGAGTTGCCAAAATCAACTACTCAAACACTAAAAAACTAACATTGGGCTTCACCAGAATAGCTCCCCCAAAAGAGAGACTATCAACATGCCAAAAAAGTGTCGAAAATACAGATCTAAAATATCTCAACAAACAAGAGAGATATAAATGTATACACCCATAGATACAAGAATGCAACACCCAAAAGTTTAGGAATCGGGCTCAATTGAAATTACCATCCACAAGTGATTACAACACCCTCCCAAATTTGACACTTTATAATTGAGTGCATGTAAATATTACAATGAGTAAAATTACCTTTTACATTTGAAATATGTGTATAAAAATTTCACCAATGCGTAGATCTCGAAAAAATACACAATTTCAAAAAAAATATCACCTTAAGCTAGATCAAAAGTTATGAGCTCTAGAAGGTTTTGCTATTAAAATAATATTTTAATGTTGATTTTTTTAAAAAGGTACACTAGGTGACACCCAAATGTCCAAAGGGTAAAAGAGTGCATCCACACGATATAGGCTTGTGACCAAAGGATAAAATCCTGCGCCCAAAACCTAAATGTCCATAGGGTAAATCATTGCATTCAGAGGGTACATGTCAATATCTAATGGATAAAAGAATGCACCCAAAGGGTGTAGATATAAGTCCCATGGATAAAATATTGCATCCAAAATAGAAATATACATAGGGTAAAAGAATGCATCCGGAAGGTACATGCTTATATCCAATGGATAAAAGAATGCACCCGTAGGGTATAGATCTGCGTCCAATGGAGAAAATACTACATCCAAAACAAAAATATCCATATGGTAAAAGAATACATCTAGAAGGTACACGTTTATATCCAATGGATAAAATAATGCACCCATAGGGTATAGATCTATGTCCAATAGATAAAATACTACATCCAAAAAAAAATATCCATGGGGTAAAAGAATGCATCTAGAAGGTACACGTTTATAGCCAATGGATAAAAGAATGCACCCATAGGGTACACATCTGCATCCAGTGGATAAAATAATACATCCAAAATAGAAATATCCAGAGGGTAAAAGAATGCATCTAGAAGGTACATGCTTATATCCAATGAATAAAAGAATGCACCCAAAAGGTACAATTGTTAATATAAACTTTGACTGCAAATATCTCTTTTTCTGGCACCTGTATCAAAAAACAAAGAGAAACCTAGAAATTTTCTCAAAAAACCTAAAAAGCTAATATAATTTTTGAGTCAACAAATATGTTTGTACATAATTGTACGGATTTTTTGAGAAATGTGCCAAAAAAACCCTTAAAATGAGCAGACTTGACTGTCTCAAAACATGGTCAATTTTACAGTTGATTCTAGGGTTTTGGCACCTTCCAAATCCAATGGCGCACTCTGTTTTGCATAAAAATGCATGCTACAGAAAAGTGCTAACAAATTTTGAATACATGAAAATAATAAACCCTTGCTTGCAAAGAAAAACTTACATATGGATGTCTACATCATCTATAGCTCTGATACCATGAAAGGAACAATAAGAAGATTGTTCCAAGCCGCGATCTCAGATGATAATAGCACACCACATTAGATTTACAAAATAGAAGAGCTAAAATACCATATATGGAAATCCATCATAATCCATAATGCTCAATACATTACAATACAATGACTTGAATTACTCAATAAGAAATATGTACATATAGGAGGAGGGAAGTGCAACTACTACCTAAATTAGTGGTGAAGAAATCCCACTAACTGATACCGGTAGTTAAGTTAATTCCAAAATACTAGTAAGATACCTCCACATAATTGAGAATCTAACTCAACACAACTAGTAAGCTAACTCCACACAACTAGTACACCCAAGAAAGCTAACCCAACAAGTGTAGGGCTAACAAAAATATAAGAATTATCCTAATAAATAAATAAAAGGATAAATAACATAATATCGATCCCAAGTGAATAAAAGAGCACAAGATCACATAAGCCCATCATTGGTCCATGTGGACCAAATGATGATATTCCCTTAGTCTTGAGATCATGGCAAGGTAAGAATGAGAAGCTAGAAGATTTAAGTTCTCAGGTCCTCGAGAACTCAAAAAGGTGGTGATCAAGTGACCCTAAAATCCCAAGAGATCACAGTTGAGCCTGACAAAGTTAAAGGAGGCCCTAAACCCTAAGAATAGATAAATAAATTGATTGGTCCATGTGGACCAATCATGGGTCACTCAGACCTCAGGAAAACAAAGGAAAAAGTGAAGAAATGTTTAGAGACCCTTGACCTTGTGAATTAGTGATCTCAAGGACCCCAATCATATCCAAGAAGGACACATGGTACTTGTTTAGGTGGAAATAATTCAATAGGGTCACCAATGAGGATGAAACACGTGGAAACATTAGATCTAAGGTTAAATTTGATAGTCTTGTTATTTTCAACTGCATAAATGACCTAGGTGTCTTCAAATGCTCATAACTTTTTATTGCTAGCTCTAAATTACACAAAACTAGCACCATTGGAAAACTTATAAAGAGGGATAAACAATGGAAAAAAAATTTGGACAAATTGATGAGATATTTATAAATTATTTTATGATAGAAGTTTTAGTTACATTTTCTAACATTTTACCGTCATCCGTCAATTAATTTCTCAAATTGGTTTGTGTGTGGGGCTTCCTAGATGCATCTTATTCTTGTTGTGCTTCTTTTTGCAGACACAAAATCACACACTTGGGTAAATTTATAGGTCCTAAAAGCATGCTAGCATTTACATTGTTCCTAAGTGAGAAAACTAGTGATTGACAACTATCTTTCACCTCTTTTCTTAGTTTTTTGGTTTGTCTTTGGTCTTGCACACCCTATAGCCCAATCAGAACTTAACTTATTTGCCTTTTATGGCTTCAGACACTAGCACCCAGCCATGAAAACATCATCTAGGATATCATGTCCCTCTTAGGTGCCTCTGACCCTTTCTTACCTTACTAACTCTTTTTGGGTCACTTTAATCTTTTGGGCTTCTTTTTCACTTATGGGTCAGCCTTCCACTTGTTAATTACAAAATTAAAACATAAATACATAGTTATGCTTTAAAAATGAAGGACCATGCACTAATAATTACTTTCATCACCTAAGCTTGCATCTAAAGGCACTAAAGAACTCAAAAGGCATCCATCTAGCATCCATTAAAGGGACAAGAGGTACATACTTCTTTATACACTCCATAGGAAGGGGAAATTTATTCTATTCCATTCACACACACTACTACATCGCTACATTCTAGCTACAACCCACTATCAAGTGCAACTTGCACAAGGGCATCATTTCTACACACACACAAGAACTACATGGAGTCTAAGAAGTAGTGTAACACTTGGTCATAAGTTTACTCTCGGGGTGATTGTCAGGGTCAGTCTAACTCCCCATTGTACATTTTCATTTTTAGGTTTGATGTAGTTTATGGGTATGTGCAGATGAAATTATCTTTTACAGGCTACAGGTACCTTCAACAATCAAGGAGTGAATACCAGGTTATCAATAGTGAACAATTATGAATATCTTGTGATACAACAGAAACCAAATCCTAAGCATATGCATAGTCACATGCACCCATATCTAATCACCAGCATCCCAACACCCTTGTCCTATTGTGTGTGCCCTTGTTTAACATTATTCTTAAGACCCATATTTTATAGAGAGTAGCTATTATGATGTCTACAACCTATTCAACACTTTCACTTGCCCAAATCACTTCCTACTCATTCAGAAATCAGCTAAGTATTCTTATCTCTCCTTCTTGCTTAGGGTTTTGCATCATTGATTGTTTATTACTTGGATCTTATTGTATATTATCATTTTGCACATCATTTAGGAATAATAGTTAATCTACAATCATATTTAATACGAATTAAATTAAATCGAGTGAGATTATTTCCGTAAGATCCTCAATTAATTGTCAAATTGTGTCATTTTTAAATTGATCAAAGGTGAATCCATTGAAGTGATTTGTGAATTTTTATTCCTCTTCTGTCAATGATTCTCCACATTTTACATTTCCCTCCTTTTCCACTTCTAGAATGTTATGGCATTGTATAATTTAATGAAGTATTTAATTCATCAAATCATTTTAGCTTGTCATTATTGGCTCAATCTTTGATCTCTTTTGGTAGTCTAGCTTGTAGGTGTTCATTTTTAGCTCTATTCTAGGTGTTACACTTAAAATCGACATTAATAAGTTCAAAGACATTGTATTGATGGTCTGAGAGAGTATCCATGTATGTTTTTTTGAGTCATAAATGAGATAGTGGATTTATATGGAAGCTATCATTTAGGTTAGAAGTGTATTCACTCAAATTATTGGAATTAACATTTGGTAATTAGGTGCATAAATCTGATGTGTAATCACTATAGCACTTAGTTCTAAAATCCTTGTGAAATTCTAGTTTCAATTTTCTCAACAAGCTTACATAATGCTATATTTTGGATTCTAAGCTACAATTATCTAATAATTAGGAAAATATCAGTGCATGTAATTTTTTAATTATCTTAATTGTGTGAAATTGAATCAGTTTTGTAAACTAAAGTGATTCATGTGTCATTTTTTGACTTCTTTATCTCTACTTTATAGGATTGGCCAAATGGACAAGGCACATTTGAATTTTGAAGTTAAAATGATCAAACCCCCTTTCTTCTTTTTTGTTGTCCTACCCCCTATGAGACTTTTTCTTCATCTTGAGTCTCTTTGTTATATATTTGGCTTCATGCTTGCTTGGATGTGCTTGGGATCTTTTTATAGAACTAACATGCCATGGATATCCTCATATCTCTACAATAGAGTAATTCAGGTTTTTTTATCTCATTATATATGTGTGGCTATGTCACAAGTGACACTTGATTGGGTGCTTAGTAATGTACGTTGCATTTTTAACCAAATCTAGTGTGTGTAGGCTCATATGTTAATAAGAATTGTGAGGGTATCTCCCCTAGGCCTTACAAAATTGGAAGAAGTAGAAAAGTGAACTTATTCTCACATTTCTTGGTCTTGAATCCATTCCCAACTCGTTTAAGAGAACCCCCTCTTTGCTACAACTAACTCATCCTTCATCTTCTTTTCATTAACTTCAAGGGTGGAATAAATTTGAGATCCAATATAAGGTAAATAGAGAACTTGTTTGCCTATGGATACTTGACTTCTAGAGTAGAAATCTCCTTTGATTTGTCGGTGATATATGAACTTGGCATGATAGAAGGTTGCACAATTGAAGGGGATCTATTGACCTGAGAAACATCTTGGTAGGAGACTAGGTTTGCTAAAGAAGATGCCTCTAAGCCTACCGGTCCTCCACAAAAACCTTGAGTGAAATTAGCCATGAGAAACAATGTCAATTACAAGGCCTCTATTAAGAAAAGACAAAGAGTTGTTTGTCTATCATTGTGCCCTTGCCACAGGATACCAACCACACATGCGAACCCTAACCATCACATTTTCTCCCTCTGCTATTGTCGCCTTGAGTATACAATTTGAAATACGTTACATTTTTAATTTTTTAATTAAATATATTCATTTATTCTTTTGATGAGGATATCTTTACTCCAATAGGGGTATATTTACACTGATACAAGTATCTTATATTGAGATCCCTTTTTCACATATGTTTACTTTCACATGAGTTTTTTAATAATGATATTGATTTTTCTTGAGGTATTTTAATACCAATGTTTATTTCACAAATAAATGATATGACTATTTCCTTATTGTAATTTATCCAAGCACAATTTTTTATTGTTAATTTCTAGACAAATTGTTAGTTATTATCTAGCATATTAGAATAGCATAAATCATAAATAATTGTTTTATACTTTATTTTTTATGTGACTAAATCCTATAAAAAGGGTGATAGTAAATGAAAGAGGATCTATAATTATTTCACATGAAAAAGGTAATAAAAAGGATTATGCAAAGACTATGTACTATTACAAGGATAAAATTTGTATCAAACTTATGTGTTAATAAACACCAAATAAATGTAATGAAAGGTTGCATCTATTGGTAACTACCACTTCCATCCTATATAACGGGTCAAACTTTTGAGTTATAGATGTGTGAATTTTATGAGAAAAATATAAGGAATTGTAATTTTCTGTAAGGTAAAGTGTCAAATACTTGTAACACTCTAAATAGTAACAAGACGGAGTCCACAAAGTTGGTCCAAGAAGAGTCATAGAGTGCATTTCTTAGTGTCTTGGTTAGGGGTTGTTTGTAATAGAGTTTATGTTACTTCCTCATTGTTGAGTGTGGTCACAATGTTAGCTTATCTAGAAAACTTACCATTGATGAATTTTATATTTGGATATGTATTTTAAACTTGGAACCATCAACGAGAAGTTTACAATATTGATCTATGTTATTTGATAATATTTATTTATGTATTTACAATGTGTATCAGTTATGTTCAATCTATTTATTTCTATATAAATACAAATCAAAGATATGGAATCAGGCACATCACATTTGGTATCAAATCATGTGATCTTAAAGGATTTGTGGGAAGAGTCATTATATCCACCTAGTTAAATTTTTCACTCGATATCAACTATAATCTATATAAAATGTCTATATATACATATAGAATAATGTAAGACTTTGATTTTAACAAGAAGAAATAAAAAGATATAAATGTCTTCTATTTATCGTTATATCCATGATGTGCTCACGTTTTTTGATATGAAACCTACAAGTGTTTTTCCATTCATCCACATATTCACGTTACTCTTTGTAATCGATAAGTGACCAATTCTAAGAGATTTCAAGAAGTGGAAAAATATTGGTTTTATCAATGTGTTGGGCCACTCTCTTATGAAAACCTTCAAGTTAAAAATTTCTGATAGTTCATGAAACATACCCTTATTTTTATAATATTGTGTTCTTGGAATTCATACAAGGCTTTACCTTACACTTCTCATGAGCCTAAGAGCATGTGATTGGTGAATAGTACCAAAATGTCATTAGTCAAAGTTTTCCCACACGTGATTGAGCCACTATATTATATCATTGTGTAAGTGATACCTCATGTTTTATGGTCCCCACTCAAAAATCAACCATGTCTTTCACCATGTGTAACCTCACATTATATTCAAAAGAATTTAGCCTGATTATGGGAACATCAAGACCCTAAAAAATCCCATGAATTTGAGACCTCATGCATCCCATGAAATATTGAGAAACATGAACCCTGAGAATTCAAGATTATGCTATGTATATCAATATTGGTTATTTATGTTTGTCTAAGTTGTTCAAACCACAAGTCATCAAATTCCATATTCTCGAGATCCCAAAGTCTTACCTTTTGTCTGTTATCATTTCATATTACTCAACCCAAACTCAATTACCTATCCTAAGTAAACATGTGATTAGTCGGATCATCTGAAGCCCATCATTGGACAAAATTTTTAAGGATGCCATTCACCCATGTATGTATCTCATGATTTTGGGATTTTCTTATTTTCCCTTGCTCAGTCTTGAACCATATTTTTATAGCCCGAAGTCCTGTGATTGGCTCAAAAATATGAGTGCATGATTGTGTAGAGGTAAATCAAGATTTTACAAAGGAAAAATGATGTGTTCTTATTTTTTATTCAAGATATAACAATACATATATATATAGGACTAACATGTTCTATAAAATAAGAATCCTATTAAGTCTCCTATAACTACTCACTAATTTTGTATGAGTTGTTTTCAACAACTCGTAACCAAACATATTCATAAAAACATAAGATATGATGTTTTTTTCTATACAAATCATCATTTACATAACATTATAATGTTCACACTAATATTTACTAACATTCCCCCCTTAGTGAACAACATGGGGCAAGGAGCACCGAAAACAAAATCATATGCCACCACATACTTTTAGGTCTGGCATACTGCTGTCTGGATCTTGTTGCACATGATCACCCACTTCACCATAGTGAACTTATCACCGATATATCACATTTCCAACAAAGTATGATAATTAGAGGGTATTCGTAGTTAGAGGATCACTACAACTAGTTGCCCTCCTATACAACTAGTTTTTATAGTTTCACACCTTCGATGCCATATCACAACACATCAAGAGATAAATACTAGAGATATCATACTCACACATGTCCAAGCGAACATGCACATAGCTTATGTTCTTATTCTGCACACCACAATATAGAGCAAACAACTGAAACTAGATGTCACCAATAGCAGACTGTGGCGACTATCATTGGTGACTGACGAGAGGCATTGATTCACCCTCCTTCCTCTGTGTGCCTCCATCCTCTCGCTGGACCATGTATGCTAACTCAACTGAATGAAGATCTGTGAAGCTCAAAGGTTTCCACATTGTTTATTATTCCCCCTCACAATGTGAAATCATTTATTTCTTAGGATGTCAGTTTCAACCGAAAATGCATCTGTGAGGCAATTTTTTTAATTTTTACAACTTTTCACAATGACCTATTTTTTTACGACTTAATTTTTAGACGTTTTTTACATTGACTCGCTAGGACTATGACACAAGATGACACTAAATTATTAACATAAAATGAGGAAAAATAATTTTGAATTTTGATAAAATGTGAATATTAACATTAACAATGATAATGACTCTTTTACGATAAGACTTTGACACTACAGTTTGACTAACCATACACTTAAAAAATGATTATCACTTTTAACAAAAATTGAACAAGAGTAAGACTACATGAATTGGATACTATCACTTATTGACTTACAATAAAAATAGACCAAATTTTAAAAATGTTAACTCACACATTGGATAATAGGACTACAACTTCACTTAGAATAAACTATAGATACTTGAATTAATTTTAAACACAAACTCTATTATAACCTAAAAAATTAAAAAAAACACCAAATATTAAAAACTCATTACCAATGCATGTGAGCAGAGAAAAACTACAATAATGAAAGATAAACTAACTTGAAAACCTTCATGTGAAACCTTCCAATGCAAACCTCAAGTAGGTTGTAGAGACTTTGTCTGTGTAACCTTGTAAATGGATGTGGGTGTTCTTGAATGGTCTCTAAAATGGGGATGCAAATTGTTACGAGTAGATATTTTTGGCTTGGATTATTGATTCCAAAATAGCAGAAGTTGGAATGCAATTTGACAGAGTAAGTGTGTTATGAATCCAAGAGGGTTTGATATAGAGTAGGATTTCTTTTTATAGAGATAAAATTGGTTAGAATTTGGTTGAACACTATTAAATGCACATGCTAAAAATAACATTGGAGGAGGTTACAGTAGTACCGGGGCATTTAGGGGTAAAAATGGAATTAATTGTATAAGTTACATCCGTAAAGGTGGTTGTACATGAAATTCAATTGCCCCACCTTTCTAGGATTCTGTAAGTTCATTTAACTAGGATGAGGATGTGGAGTCCAAGTGGTTGTTGATTGAGTTATAGTTGACTAGGATGTGCAGACTTAATTAATTAATAAGAATAAGTAATTAACTGTAGCACAAGGGGGATACATTAGGCATGTACTAGATATTAAAATGATTAATTAATCCAATGTGTGCAATGTGTATTAATTAATGGATTGGATGGGCATTTAATTAGATGAAGGGGATAAATTAAATAGGTGTACATTAGGATGTGCGATTAAGGTATAGATGACCAAATTTAGGGTGTCTACATTTTCCCCCTTTTTATTGAGTGGTTTGAGCTAGCAAAGCCATAGAGACACAAACTATGAGTAGTTGGATGCAGGATCAGTGAAAAAAAAATTGATGATAAGCATTTGGATGCCCTCAAACATAAGATCGATGACGTCAATAGGAAATCGATGACGCATTTGAAAAAGGTAGATGAAAAAGGGCAGGTGGGTGAAGAAAAGACTGGGTACAAATTGGATTACTAAGAAAATATCGACTTACAAGCAGAAAAAAAGGATTGTACATATGAAATAAAAAAAATGGCGGTGATTCCAACTCATCACATTGGATAAGAGGACTACAACTTGTAGGTATCAACAGATATGGGCTATAATGTTCTACAGACTAGTGAGTGGATGAAGATCAAACTGCAGTATGGATGTAAGCTGGGATGGCCATTGGGTCATCGGCAAGTCATCAAAATACGCACAACTATATGCATGACAAAGGTACTAAAAATACTTCGTACACGAGGAATTGAGTGAAAAGGTATATGTCCACATGGGATGTGGATGAATGATACTTGGGTACCCAGTAGGGACATGAGGAAAAAGGACAAGGAGGTGAAAATGAAATAGCATGAATGATGAAGTAACATTCTTCCTAAGGGGAAAGTATGTCCGTGAACTTCAAAAAAGGATAATATCAATATTCCCCAAGTGGGTAAAGGTATGGATGTGAAGGTAAAAAATGAGATCAATAGTGCCTAAAGTGGGGAAAGGTATGGCCGTGAAGCTTCAAATAAAGGAAATCAAAATAATGCCCCAAGTGATAAGATATATTATATGCCACAGATTAGGTCTAACTAGTTATGATGAATATGGTGCTGCTAAAAGGTTGTCACGAATATGGCCATAAGAGTGGACTTGATACCATGAATATAATGCCCAAGATGCTTGATATTGATGATTATGGCCTCAAATAGAGGACTCACGTGCATGTGATTAGATAGGATTTTAAAGGATTATAAATTCCCACATAGAGGAGCTCCATCTGATGGCAGACAAAAGGTGGACTTATGAGAGTACATATATGAGATTAAAATGCTCCTTCAAAGGAACAATAAATATGGCCACAGGGATGTGGACTTAAAGATTGTATATATGATACGAATGCTAAGGAAATAGTTTAGATTGTTGGACCAAAAATGCCTGGAGGGAAAATAGATGATGGTCTTCAAATGTGGACTTAATGGTCAACAATAGATGATGCCCTAGGAAATGATACATAGGTATAGGGGATTAAAATGCCCTATAAAATAGTAATCTCATTAAGGGGATTCGACGGTGACGATGCTCACTAAATCATGTACGAGTTGTTTTCAAAGGAGTCAACTTGCAACCAAACATATTGATGACTATATAAGATATGATTAGTTAGTTCCATACAACTGCATCATTTACACACGTGAAGTTGACGATGTTCAAGAGTAGAGTGATTTCCTAACAGATTGGTCAAATATTGTGATCATGTTATTGAGCCACATCTCCCCTCTATGCTCCAAGATATCTCGTCTCACATTTAAAATGCCTATTTTTATCTTCGTGTTACTTGCTCTCGAGCTTCACCTTAGTATAGATGTGTTTTATATTATAACATGTGAATGTTCTCATTATCTTATCAATGTGGTATTAAAAAACATAAATATTTGATAAGTGGTATTTCCCGTGAAACATCCTTACTTTTACTTGTGGATTTATCAACCCAGTTCTCCTAAGGCATTTATCGATCAACCAGTGAAAATGCGTCGACCCAACCAGGGTCAATGTTAGAACTTTAGGGTTAATGAATTGGATCCAATTCAGACATTGTAGATATGGATTTTGGAGGAAATCTCTTAACTGGATGCAAAGGAGGTCAAATTTTGATTCTTGATGAACATTTTAAGTTAGTTTATGATCATATTTTTATGGTTGAATCTTAATGTGTGCATGCAATAATTTTTTTGTCCACATGTGCAAACCAGACTATGACCTTGTATCTGAGAAGGATAGAGTGACCTACTATGTACGATGAAGATTATGAGGATATGTGAAATCAAAAACGTCGCAGTGGGATCACTTGGATACAATGGGACCTGGTTGGATTATAGGCACTTAAATTCAGAGGATCTTGACAAGTAATGTGGGACTCATAAGATTGTTTTGGTGGAGAGATGGGATCAACAGACAGGAATAACGTTTTGGTTCAGAAACAAAGACGGAGATGATATATTTAATCAAATCTTTGTTGATGTCATATTCAAACTAGGGGTGGTGTCTGAAGCTATATGCAACAAGAAATCTTAGTGATCTAATAATTGACTGTAGGTATTTTGTTTTATTTTTTTATATTTTCTGGGGGATTTTCTCAATGTCTTGAGGATTTCTTGGCCAAAACCTTATTGAAATCAAACTATGAAAACTTGCTGGAAGTAAACACTCTCTGCAGAAATAAATTGCTGGAAATAAACACACATTTGCAGAATGGAATAGATTGTTGTAAGTAAACACACGTTACAGAAATAAACACACTTGCTTTGGAAATAAACACACAATTGAGAATGCTGAAAGTTGATTGCAAAGAAATAAGAATCTAATCTAGAACACCTGCAGGAACAAGTATACGACAGATTTCAACTTGAGTAATCAAAAGCATTTACAGAATTAATAGATCTATACTATTTTCTCTGGAAATATAAATACCAATAAAATGAAGATCCTGGTTCTTGGAAGAGTGGGCCCTTGCTCCACCTTGAAACAGGATTTGACAACTTAATATACTCTCAAAATAGAAATGGCTATTTTATTGATAAAATGTTCTGCATTACAAAAATGTATTGTCTCTTTCTATCTCTCTGTGTTTTTATCTATGTATATATATATCTCTATATATATATCTATCTATCTACAGGTCTGCATATATATACTTCTTCCACAGGTGTATTTACAGCCATAGTTGTCCTACCGATTCAGATAGAACTGAATCGTGCCCAAAATAGATGTTGAATTGGATCATGGCTGGACGTACTGTTGTATGATAGTTATCCCTGGATCTGTGAGTATGAAGAATCATAAATCTTCTAATCTGCTCCTGATTGAAAGGATCATTGATTGCTAAATCACCAGATGTTGTTGGAATAAATAAATTCTCATCGGTTCCAAAACTTTAGAGAAGTTCCTGGAACTAAAGGAAATCATTCCAGATCTAACTGTGAGGGTTCTGGAGCTACATGCAAGAGTTCCAGAACTAAGTCCAAAAGTTCTGGAACTAAGTGATGGAGTTCTGGAACTAAGCTCAAAAGTTTGGAACTAAGTGATAGAGCTCGTAACTGTGTAATGGAGTTCTGGAACTAAGTTTGGAAGTTCCAGAACAGAGCTGTATTGAAACCAATGCTTCCAAAAACATGTTGACCGCTTCATACTTTGTTCTTTTGACTGATTGTGACCTGTTTTATTACAAAACTGAATTTCCAAAGCACTTAGTTAGGAATTACAGAGTTTTTAAATGTTAGAACTACAATCAACAAAAGATGGACAATTACATCCTAACTTATATTAGATCAAACAAAAGTCACAAAATGCAATCAATCTTGATAAAAAGGAGAGTAAAATAAGATCATTTATTGTACATTAACGAGACATATTCTGGCCTCATCATCTCCCCCATACTTACTTGTTTGTAAGTCCTCTTACAAACTTTACTCTTCAAACCTTGGGTTGTGTATTCTGCATTCCAATTGACTGCTCAGGTCAAATGGCTGAAACTGAATATCCCAGTGTTTTAGTTCAGAAACACTATACCCTGATCCTATTTCTACTTTCCTCTTCCATTCCTCAAATTGAGTGGGATCTTGAGGTTCTCTATTTTTCCATGGAGACATGGGAGTGAGAAGAAGGGGAGGCCTTGTTCTCATTCCCATCCATATGCCCCTGTGCTTTTCATTGATCTGAGGGATTAGTGTGCATAAATATTTTTCTCTTTCCAGACTCCAGATCAAATTTGTGGGAGATATTACTTCCCTTCTCCTCAAGGAAACTGTAAGAAGCTCCCATATTTTCAAACATCCATCATAAATCTCCTCAAAATTTTCCACCTCATAAAAGGTGAAGGCATCAATACTTTTCTGTAAACTGGCAAGATAATGTGTCTTGAACCATCTATCAAAGGCATGGGTTCTAAAATGTTTAACGAAAGTAGATGGTTTACCATAATGAGCCCTCATGCAGAGACCAGATGAGCTAGCTTTCAATAGATGCTCAGAATCCCTTTCCTTCCATGCAATCTGATTTTGAAGAACAGAAACAAATGCATTAAGTTGGCTTTCTCCCACATACAAATTGATCATGAAGCCTGTGTTCTTTTCTAGCATAAGATTGCAGAGATAGAATTCACAGAGAAGATTCTTCTGCTCTGCACTGGCTGAAGAATAGGTTGTCATGAACTTAGATTCATCTTTTATTTCATGTGAAAGGCCACATGCAATTCTTGACAGCTGCCAATGAATGAATTGTTCTTCTAGAAACACGCTATATGCAGGAGAAGGTCTTATACATGCAAGCAATTTTTCACTCATTATGTAAACCATTTGTATTTTTACAAGACATTTAAATTTGTCTCCCTCTTCTTTGTAAAATCTTTCTTCCCATTCCTTTCTTGCTTTCTTTTCATCTTCCATCTTGCTTCTCAAATCCTCATTGGATGTTTTGATTTCACTGAGTTCCCTGCAAGTATCATCCCATAACTGCTTGAGTGGCCAATAAGTTAATTCAGTCTGTGCAGAGACTGTTGACATAGTACTCTGTCTTCTAGAAATTTTACATTCTTCCTCTTTCTCCATCATCTGTTGTTTAACTCTTGTTAATTCCTCAGTCCTGTCTGTGAGCTGAGTTGTTAGTTCCCCAATGAGCATTCTCTCTGTTCCAACTTGAGTTTGAGGAAGTTCAACTCCTCATCCTTTTCTTTGATAATGAGTTCTACTCTGGACAAGAACAGAGCCTGTCTAACCTGTTGTTTCTCTTCTTTCTCTGAAAGTTCTTTGGGGGTTAAGCATTCCTCTTCTACCAAAGGAAATTTCCCTTTCCATCTCCAAGATGCCAACTCTTCTTCTTCATGTGATAGTGTTGTTGATTCACCCAACTCTTGAAAAACATGTTCCTCAAATCTCTCATCTTCTTTTTCCATCTCAGTTTGGCTTGGTCCAGGAGGAGTCATGGCCATGCTGCCCAAAATATCAGCAGCTTCTTTTTCCAACTTGTCATGTTCTTTCATCTCCTCTGGAATTTCTCTAGACCTCTTATGAATTCTTCTTCTTTGAGGAGCTTCAGTATGTTCAGAAGTAGGTTTCCTCCTAGAGCTTCTTCTAATTTTCACTTCTTGCTCTTGCCTAGGTGAACTGTCACTGTCAGAGACAGATATTAGCTCTCCTGTAGCTGCTGCAGAGGAAGGAGTTTCTTTTAAAGGTACAGTAGGTTCTGCAGTTTTAATTCTTCTTCCAGATCTTCTCCTTTTTGGTATAGTCTCCCCACCTATTTCCTTCTTTTCCTCTGTAGGGGCACCAATTTCCAAATTAGTTGTAGGAGAAAAAGGAGTTGATATTACCCTCCTGATAATATCAGGGTTTTGCTTAAACTTGTTAAGAAATTTCTCCCATATTTCTTCTCCATTTTTCTTTGCAAGAAAATGGTGTTGGCACACCAAATGAACTAACCCATGATGTCTGATTGTTCCAACACCCCAGGAATACCTCTGGGCCATTGTATGAATGGAGTCAAAAAGAAACCCTGGAAGGTTTACTATATATTCTGGTTTTGTAGCTCCATATCTAAGATGTATGAGCATCTTCAGGACTTCTCTTCCTACCGACCCAAATTGACCATCACAAGTTAAATACTTGACTATCCAAAATGCCACTCTATCAAAGGGTTTGGGAAAGCTGGCCCTTCTGACCCCTTTTATGATTTTCTTAGTGTTGTAAATATATTGGGGTTCTGTTTCCCCCTCTTGTAGCAGGGTTTCAACTAATTCTTTTAAGGTCCCTTTGACAGGATTTGGGACATGCACAATTGGCACACCAGATACATTGCTTATTGTATTCACAGAAAAAGGAATTACAATATTTCTAACCTTTGTTTTGGATTGTTCTAAATTTATAATGAATTCTCTTACCAATTCATCGTTATACTTCGAGAATTTTTTCAGGAATTCCAACCACCCTGCCTGTTCAAAGACATCTGCCACTTCTTCATCTGCAAGAAGTTGGGTATCATCCTCAGGTTCTGACTTCTTTTTAATCCCCATGGTAAAGAGGGTGATTCAGATTCATTCTCCTTCAAATTATTTCTCTTCCTGGATTGGCTACAGAACTCTTTGCTTAGCTGTGGAATGGATGGGTTTAGCTGCGGAACTGTTGTGCTTAGCTGTGGAACTTGTTGTGTTTAGCTGCGGAATGCAAATTTAATTCTTCTGCTTCTTCCTTGAAGTTTTTTTTTTTTCTGCAACTACTTCTTCACTTTGTTTATTCCACACAAATGATAGATCATTATAAACATGCCACCACTTTTGTTCCACCGACATCACCCTCATGATTACTCTCTTTTAATCATAATGTACAATAGATGACTCATCATACCACTTTTAAATCAAATCCAATCACACATGCAAACTTTTAATCTAACCTTTAATAAGTTAAAGACATAATTACCATCTTTGATGATGTGATCCCTCTGTCATGATGACTCATCATTCCTAAAAGTGAAACAAAAAAAGGAAAATGGTTAGAAAAGACAGCTGGAATTTCAAGGAAGTTCCTTTTATTTTGGATTAGCCATTTATTTGAGGAGATCAACCGCCATTGTTGGTTTTCAATTGATCTCTGAGAGAATTTTTTTTGGGGGAAGAGAACGCCATTTACTGGTTTTCATTCCTTCCCTTTTTTTTTTTTTTTATTTTTTTTTTTTTTTTTTTTGGGGAAGAGAATGCCATTTACTGGTTTTCATTCTCTTCCCTTTATTCTGGATTTATCCATCTGATTATTTGATCATTTTGGAAGAACTGGGTTCTTCCATATCATCAAATTCTTTGTCTGCTTCAATCTACCTCAAGAATTCATCCTTAGTAGGAGGCTTCCTATAAAGTTTTAGCCTATGTCCATTGACCAAAAGTGTCCTTCTACTGCCATCAATGGGAAGTAACTGAATAGAACCATTGTCAAATATCTTCTCAATCTGATAGGGTCCCAACCATCTGGTTCTCAATTTTCCCTTGAATTGTTGGTACTTAGAATCAAACAGTAATGCCCAATCTCCTACCTTGAATTGCCTCTTCTTGATATGTGTGTCATGCCATTGCTTTCTTTGATCTTGGATTATCTCTGTCTACTGAAGTGCTTCCATCCTTAACTCATCCAACTCATTGAGTTGAAGAATTCTCTCCTTTTGTGTTGCATCCAACTCAATACCTATTTTAGTTGTTGTCCTCAATGTTTGTAGTTCAAATTCAATAGGTAACAAGGGATTTTTCCCATAGACTAACTCATATGGTGAAAATCCTGTTGTAGTCTTCCAAGTTGTATTATAGGCCCAGACAGCTTCAGGTAGTCTCTTTTCCCAATCTCTTCTGCCTGATTCAACTGTTTTGGTAAGGATGTTTTCCAATTCTCTGTTTGTTACTTCAGCTTGTCCATTTTCTTGTGGGTGATAGGGAGATGACTTCCTATGATTGATCTGATAATGCATTGTGAAGGCTTGGATCATATTAGACATGAATTGTGGCCCCTGATCTGAAACTATACTTCTTGGTGTGCCAAACTTTACCATAATTTGTGCCAAAGGAAATCAACAACTGCTTCTTCAGTGGCATTTGTTAAAGCCTGCACTTCTGCCCACTTTGTCACATAATCAGTACACACAAGAATGTACTCCTTTCCTTGTGAAGGAGGACTAAAGGGACCAAAAAAATCCAACCCCCATCTTTCAAATGGTTCAATCACCACTTGAGGTTGCAGAGGCATTTCATTGGTAAAAGTTGGTTGTCCCATCCTTTGACAGGGATCACACCGCTTGATATATCTCTTCACATCCTTGTACAGAGATGGCCAATAATAGCCAGTGCCAAGTATCTTTTGAGTTGTTCTTTTCACTGAAAAGTGTCCTCCACTTGGTTCATCATGACATGCCCTCAGTATGTCAAAGATTTCATCTTCTCTCACACACCTGCGTAAAACCAAATCAGGACCACATTTAAACAACATTCCATTTAACCATTTAAATTGTGCACTGGTTTTGATCAATTTTTTCATTTGTTTCTTAGTGAAAGAAGGAGGAAACTTCCCTGTTGCAAGATAATTTTCCATATCAGCAAACCATGGTGTATCAGCTGAAATAGCAAACAATTGTTCATCTGGAAAGTTGTCCTTAACTGGATCTTGCTCCCCTGTAGTGGTCAGTCTTGACAAGAAATCAGCTACCACATTAAATTTCCCTGGATTATCTACTATGGTAATATCAAATTCTTGTAAAAGTAATAACCATCTAATTATCCTACCTCCAACCACTGGTTTGTTCATTAAGTACCTAATTGCTGAGTGATCTGTATGTACAAATATTTTGTACCCTGTGATATAATGTCTGAATTTATTAATTGCATAGATCACAACAAGAAATTATTTTTCAGTGGTAGTGTAATTTCTTTCAGTGGGAGTAAGATTTTTACTGAGGTAATAAATAGCATACATCTTCCCTTCTTCATCTTTCTGTCCCAAAACTGCACCAATGGAGTTATTTGAGGCATCTGTTTGAATGTGAAAAGGTTTTTCCCAATTAGGTCCTCTCAATATTGGGGCAGTGATTAATTTTTCTTTGATTTCCTCAAAAGCATGCTGACATCTTTCATCCCAAAGAAATTCACAGTCCTTGGTAAGAAAATTAAACATGGGGGCAACAATTTTACTAAAATCCTTGATAAAGCACCTATAGTATCCAACATGCCCTAAAAATGACTTGATATCTGTGGGGGTTTGAGGAATAGGTAAGTCTGAAATAATTCTGATTTTGTTTTGGTCAACCTGAATTCCTCTTTTTGAAATGTGGTGTCCTAATACAATCCCCTCATCAACCATCATCAAACACTTCTCATGACTAAGAGACAGATGGTGTTGCTCACATCTTGTTAATACTCTATCTAAATTCATCAAAGCATCATCAAATTTGTCTCCATATACAGTGAAATCATCCATGTATACCTCTACACAGTCATTTTTTAGTGTCTACAAAAATTGCTAATATAGCTCTATGGAAATTTGGTGCATTACATAATCCAAATGGTAATACCCTGTAGGAAAAGGTACCCCATGGACATGTAAAGGTAGTTTTTTCCTGATTGTCAACAACAACTCTGATTTGATTATATCCACTAAATCCATCCAGGAAGGAAAAGTACTGCTTACCTGCAAGGTTGTCTAGGACTTGATCTATGAATGGTAAGGGAAAATAATCTCTCAGTGTGGCTTTGTTTAGTTCCCTATAGTCAACACAAATTCTCCATTTTCCATTCTTTTTAGGAACAATTACAAGAGGAGACACCCACTGACTATCTGAGATAGGGTAGATAAAACCTACTTGTAATAGTTTTTCAAATTCTTGTTTGACTATATCTCTTAAGGCTAGATTAATCTTTCTCTGAGGTTTCCTAACTGGTCTAATGTTTTCAGTATAGATGTGATGAGTGAAAATACTTGGATGGATTCCTTTCATATCTTTGTAGTCCCAAGAAAAATCTCTAGTATGATTTTTCAGAACATCAAACAATTTAGCTTCTTCATCATTCTTCAACCAGCTGTTTATGTTCAAAATCTTACCCGGCTCAATCTCAACATGTTTGGTTCCAATGTGTGATGAACTGATTTGTTGAAAGGGTTCCATTAAGGTATTTAGTGGACATGCATGTGGCAACAACATATGATATGTAGCAACATCTCCAAAAGTTCCTTGAGACAGAATATTGGAAAAAGGACAGTAGGCAGAGTTATGACACTTATCTTGTTGTAGGTCGAACTCCTCGTCACTGCTGCTTTCCAGAAATTCTTCACCATTTCCTGATATCTTAGAAACTGAAGCTACCGATTCTTCCTCCCCCAAGAGAAATCTCATTCCTTTAGAGTGAAATTATGTACAGTCACAGGGAATTGTTGTTGGTGTGGTTCCAGAACTAAATGTGATGGTTCCGGAACTAAATCTGATGATTCTGGGACAGAGTCTGTAGGTTCCAGAACTAAGTTTGTAGGTTCCAGAACTATTCCCAATTGCTCCAAGGACAATTGGTGTTCATTCAATGGTTGATTAATCATATCTTCTACCTCACGTACGTGATCCTGCAACGTGATCATGGCCAAAGAAGACAGGTTTTTCTTATTAGTATCAGGAGCATCAACCCACAATTGTTCTTGATTATCAATAGAAGGTCGTGCAGAAGGATATAAGGAGATTTTCTTAGAATTCTTACCATTTGAGATAGTCATATCACCTGATCTGTAATCAATTAAAGCAGCAACTGTAGCTAACCATGGTCTGCCCAAAATAATGGGATAACCAAGTGTTTTACCTTTTGGCTATAATATAAGGAAATCAACTGGATATTCCCATGACTACATCATAACTGCTACATCTTCAATAACTCCTTCTGTTTTTGCTACAGACTGATCTACTGTCTGCAATATGGTGTTAGTAGGCTATATACCTGTTAATGGTAATGTTTTCAAAGTGTCCACTGTCATCACATTTATAGCCACTCCCAAATCAACCAAAACATTATGTATATCTTTATTCCCTATAGAGACAGAAATAACAGGACTTCCAGGATCTCCGTATTTGGGAAGCAAAAGTTTTCCTGCTAATAAATCAGCAAGTTTCCCATCTACCTTAATAGTCCTGGGGTACTGCTTCTTCCTTCCAGGTCTTTTTAAACATAGCATTTTGATTAATTTGTTCAATTCTGGAATGTCCTTAATTGCTTGTAACAATGGTATTTCAATATTCAATTTCCTTAGTTCCTGCACCAACTCAGATTCCTTAGTTTCTATGGCTTCTTTAAATCTCTCTGGAAATGGAGTCTCAGTAGAGTTGCTATCTGGCTCCTTATCTTTTTCTTTTTCATCCTTCTTGGGAACAACCGTACTAGGGGTTTCAATTTCTTCTGTCATCTCAGTGATTATAACAGGTGGACTGCTAATTATTTTTCCAGATCTAGTTTGAATATCCTTACAATCCATGGCATTCAGATCAACTGATTTTTCTGGTTCTGTTCCGTAGACAGGAGTTGTTTGTTTGTTTCTTGGGTTTGCTACTGGCTTGTGCTGGTATTTGGGTTTGGACCACATTTTCATTTTGTGAATTTTGTGCTGGGGAACCCATTATGGTTTGTTGATTATGATTGGGATATGTCCTCCCTTGAACATAATTATTAGGGCTCCACCTAGGTTGTGACCAAGAATTCAGGTTTCCTTGACCATGCCATGGTTTTTGGTGTCCTTGGGCATACCAAGATTGACCTGCCCAATCCTGAGGATTCCATGTTGGTTGAGGTGCCCAAGGTGGTTGTCCCCAATTTTGTGGCACTGTCTGAGCTACCCATGGCATCATCCAGGGGTTAGGAACTGACCTGGGCATGAACTGCCCTTGGCTAGGTTGTCTCTGGAAAAAATTTACTTCTTCTGATGTGGATGGAATGTTGCTTTGTTTAAGCTGATTTTTAATAAATGGAAGAAGAGAACATGCATTACTCTCATGGTCCCTAGATTCACAGATAAGACACATTTCTATTTTATTAAGGGACAATCTCTTATTACATGCTTCTTCCTGTATCTAGGACAATACATAGCTAATGGTTCAGTTTTAGCATTTTCTTTAGCTTGCAATCCATCCATGGTGGAGGTTAATTGAACTAAAATGTCTGTTTTGAAATTTTCCAATTCATCCATCAGTTTGTTCATATCTGGGTTTAAATTTTTAACTATTTTTCCTTTTCTAGGTCCACCCCTTGTTCGTGAATAGCTTCTACAAATGTCTTTAATATCATTCATTCTTATTTGATCAATATTTCCACCTCCCATCAGATCAAGTGCCTCCCTTGATTCATCATCCAGACCTTTAAGAAAAATGGTTTTGCTTAACTCTTCTTGTAATACAAATCCACATCTTTTTCTCACAAAGAGGAATCTGTCTAAATAATCTTCCATATTCTCATCCTCCTCCTGCTTGATTTTGAAAAATTCTTCCTTCCTATTCCTCCCTCTACAGTAATCTTGATACTTGTCTAGGAAGGAAACTTCCATTTGTGCCCAAGTGGTAATAGAATTAGATGTTAATCCCATAAACCACCTCATTGTTGCATCCTTCAGGGTAGATGGAAACAACTTGAGTTTCTGATTATCTATTTTGTAATCATAAGTTTGACACAGTACTTTAAATTCAAATAGAAATTGGTCAGGGTCTTCAGATGACATCCCTCTAAATGTGGGTAAATGTGCAGGTGAAATATTTTTCATAGGTGTATCATCATCATCCAATTGAATTGGATAAGTGAAGGTCCTATCAGGTTCTCTTTCAGCTTCTTGTGCCATTTCTGTAGTACCTTCTAGAATTTTTCTCCCAATCAATATGGTATGTGATTTGTTTTGGGGAAGGTGAAAAGTCAGGAGTAGGAGGTTGACTACTCAATTGTGAATCAAAACTTTCTCTAAACGGGTCTTGGGATATGATCTTTTTTCTAAAGGTTCTACTTCCTTCTGGTGATTGATCTAAGAATTCCAAAGGTGGAAATTCTACTTCGTGCCTAACAGGGGACAATGGTGCTTCTAATTCTTGATCAACTTCCTTATTTGATCGAGAAGATGATGATTCTTGTTCAGATATTTTTGGGAGGAATCGACCCTTGGAGTCTCTTGGTCTACTCATAAATTTTATGATGACGTAGGGAAGATCCTGCAATTACTAGATGTATGATTGTTGCTCTTGTTGACACCTAATTAGACAATTCTAACTATTGTGTCCCTGGAAAATGGTGCCAAAAATGATGGGTGTCATTATTCCCTTCATTTAATCAACTCTTTGTTGATGTCATATTCAAACCAGGGGTGGTGTCCGAAGCTATATGCAACAAGAAATCTTAGTGATCTAGTAATTGACTGTAGGTATTTTTTTCTTTTTATATTTTTTGGGGGATTTTCTCAATGTCTTGAGGATTTCTTGGCCAAAACCTTATTGAAATCAAACTATGAAAACTTGCTGGAAGTAAACACTCTCTGCAGAAATAAATTGCTGGAAATAAACACACATTTGTAGAATGGAATAGATTGTTGTAAGTAAACACACGTTACAGAAATAAACACACTTGCTTTGGAAATAAACACACAATTTGAGAATGCTGAAAGTTGATTGCAAAGAAAGAAGAATCTAATCTAGAACACCTGCAGGAACAAGTATATGACAGATTTCAACTTGAGTAATCAAAAGCATTTACAGAATTAATAGATCTATACTATTTTCTCTAGAAATATAAATACCAATAAAATGAAGATCCTGGTTCTTGGAAGAGTGGGCCCTTGCTCCACCTTGAAACAGGATTTGACAACTTAATATACTCTCAAAACAGAAATGGCTATTTTATTGATAAAATGTTCTGCATTACAAAAACGTACTGTCTCTTTCTATCTCTCTGTGTCTTTATCTATGTATACATATATCTATATATCTATCTATCTATCTGTCTGCATATATATACTTCTTCCACAGGTGCATTTACAGCCATAGTTTTCCTACCGATTCAGATAGAACTGAATCGTGCCCAAAATAGATGTTGAATTGGATCATGGCTGGACGTACTGTTGTATGATAGTTATCCCTAGATCTGTGAGTATGAAGAATAAAAAATCTTCCAATCTGCTCCTGATTGAAAGGATCATTGATTGCTAAATCACCGGATGTTGTTGGAATAAATAAATTCTCATCGGTTCTGAAACTTTAGAGAAGTTCTGGAACTAAAGGAAATCATTCCAGATCTAACTGTGAGGGAGCTACATGCAGGAGTTCTAGAACTAAGTCAAAAGTTCCAGAACTAAGTGATGGAGTTCGAAACTAAGTCTGAAAGTTTCAGAACTAAGTGATAGAGCTCGTAACTACGTAATGGAGTTCCGGAACTAAGTCTGGAAGTTCCAGAACTGAGCCGTATTGAAACCAATGCTTCCAAAAACATGTTGACCACTTCATACTTTGTTCTTTCGACTGATTGTGACCTGTTTTATTACAAAACTGAATTTCCAAAGCACTTAGTTAGGAATTACAGAGTTTTTAAACGTTAGAACTACAATCAACAAAAGATGGACAATTACATCCTAACTTATATTAGATCAAACAAAAGTCACAAAATGCAATCAATCTTGATAAAAAGGAGAGTAAAATAAGATCATTTATGACATATCTAGTTTTCAACTAAAATCCATAACATTGAACTAGTGGCAGGATACTGTTAGTACGCGTAATTTAAATACCCAAAAACTTAAGTGGGATATATTAAAGAACTATTTGAAAATATATATATTTTATTACTTTATTCATGAATGATGAAATGAATTTTTTGAATTAAAACAAATATGACATATTGTTGGTGACTATAAAATATATTTTTAACATTTGAATCACTTCATACCATCTATAAATGGGTGAGATAGAATAGTAAGATTTGTGATTCGATTAAGAGTATAATACACAACCAATGTTGGGTGGGGAAAACCATATTCAGTATATGAAGTTGAAAATATGGTTGAATAATTTCAAACACGTAAGAAATTCCATGATAAAAGAAACGAGGATTGGAATAAGTTAAGCCATTTCTCAAATCAAAGAGAACACATGAATAAATATGATCATAACACTATGAAGTATCGATCAAGAAATCTGTCAATCTCTCATACAAATGATCATTCTCGTAATCAACAAGGAAAACCTTCTCCCACAATTGGGTTTTGTACTTGTGGTGATTACCACTATAACCGAGACTTCCCTAAAAGAAAGAAGGTAAAATATCAATCACATAATCAAGAATATAAATCAAATACATAACCTAACATGAAATTATATGCAACAATTGATACAAGTAGAGTACACCTCCAATATTCTCTAGTCATTAATTTTATGATAGCCTTAGGCACTAGTCATAGTTTTATTTCTCTAATCATACTTTCTAAAATTCACTTATCTTCCAGAATAATCAAACCCATCCAAGTAGAGTTGGCAGATGGAAGAATTATTAGAAAAATGAGAAAAATTATTGAATATTTAACTTTCTACTTAGAAAAAATTAAAATAAGTTATCATTTTCATGTCTTAAACTTAGGTAAATGTGATGTTATCATAGGTATGGGATGGCTAGAAAAGAATAATGTTTATATTGTATGTGAGAATAAATAGGTACTTATGGGAAATCAAACGGGGACATTTGAATTCATACAAGGGGAGAAGTGATTAATAACCATAAAAACTATTTTAGCCATACAATTAAAACAAAGTGTAAAGAAACATTATAAAAAAAATTGTACTATCGTAATTCGATAAGGTGATAAATTCTAGTTATTAATATTAAACATGTAGTACAAGAATTCATGGATGTATTTCCTAATGAGATAAATGATCTACCTCCTAGATGAACAATATAACATGTCATAGATATATTTATTGGAGTTGAACCTATGTCAAAACCTCCTTATTGTCAGTTAATTTCGGAGTTAGCAGAACTAAAAAATTAATTAGTTAAATTGTTGAAATAAGGAAAAATAAGATCTAGTGTTTCTTCATGGGGTACTCCAGTGTTATTCGTGAAGAAAAAGGACAATTATGCATAGATTATAGCAAACTAAATAAACTCACCACTAAACATAAATACCCTCTACCACGAATAGATGACTTGTTAGACTAATTAAATGGTGCCAAGTATTTTTCTAACATTGATCTATGATCAAGTTATCATCATATACACATCAACGATACTGATATTTCCAAAACTATGTTTATAAAATGTAATGGACATTATAATGTTGTAGTAATGTCATTCAGATTAACAAATTCCCCTACACCTTTATGACCCTAATGCATGATGTGTTTTGACCTTATCTAGATGTGCTTGTAATTATACTTTTAGATGCCATCCTACTATATTTTAAAACTAAGAAAGAGAATGAATGGCATCTAAGATTGGTATTAGAAAGATCGAGGAAGAAAAACTAAATGAAAATTTAATTAAATGTTAATTTTTAAAACAAGAGGTGTCATATCTAGGACACATTATATCATAAAAAGGTTTTTCACCGGATCCTACAAAAATAAATTCTAGTCAAGAATGGTTTGTACCCAAAGATGCTTGTGAATTTAGAATTTTCTTAGGTCTATAAATATTTTATCACAAATTCATTAATAATTATTCCAAAATTACTACACATTTAACATATTTAATAAGAAAAGATAAACCATTCAGGTGGACCATAGAGTGTGACCAAGCCTTTAACAAATTAAAAGAGTCACTTATTAGTGTGTAGATTATAAATATTCCCAAATTTAAAAAGCCTTTTGTTGTGATTACTAATGCTCATGGACCATGTATAACAAGAGTACTTATACAAAATGATAAAATTATCTACTGTGAATCTTGAAATTTACTTCTAGCTAAGAAGAATCACCCAACCCATGATCTAGATTTACTTGGAATTGTATGTGCACTTGAGATATAAAAATGTTATTTATTAGGAAACAAGTTTATACGAAAAACGGATCATAAAATCCTATAACATATTTTTAGTCAACCCCTATGAATATGAGACAAAGAATATGGGTATAATTATTGATAGAATATGATTTCGATATTCAATATGTTCTATGTAAGGAAAATGTGTGATTCCTGCATAAATCTAGAGACCATGCCTAGTGCATATGAAATATTAGGTCTATTGTGTGTAAGATAAATGAAATTTCCAACAAGTTTTTGATATGAGGTAGAATCAACCAAAGGATATGGACAATTAGCCTCAAGCTTCACAACAAATAGAAAGGTTGTTGGAGTTGTCTTACAATCAACCATGTTAAATTGTGCTAGCAAATCAAGAGCATGTTTGGATTGTGCAATAGTGATCCCAGAGTCAGATTGAGAAATTTTAATCCTGAGAAAGTAATGCAACAAGCCCAATTCAATCATTGAGAACCTATCAAACGAAGTAATTTTCACTATTGTGATGGTGGATGAAAGACTCCTTGTGATCAATACATCATCTACTTAGAGAAACAAAATGAACAATGAATCATCCCACCATAAAATGTAGACATTTAGATCAGAATGACATCTAGTGAACCCAAATGAAAGAAGAAAGGAGTCCATCTTGGCATACCAAGCTCGAGGGGCTTGTTTGACGAAAAAAATAGATTTCTAAAGTTTATAAACTAAGGAAGAATTTTCCATAAATCCTTGTGATTTCTCCACATATATTTTGTCTTCAAGGTCATCATAAATAAATGCACTCTTCACATTCATTTGGTAAACATCCCAATGATGTGTTGCGGAAATGGTAAGAGTGAGTCAAATCAAGTTCATTTTTGAAACTGGGGCAAAAGTCTCGATATATTGAATTTTAGGTAACTAAGAAAAACCCTTTGCTACCAAACGTGCTTTGAAATTATCTACAAACTGATATACCACAAATTGTGTTTGATAGATCCACCTACATTGAACAAGTTTTATTCCTTTAAGAAGAGGTACTAAATCCAAAGTGTTGTTCTTCGACAAGAAACCATACTCCTTTCGTAGTAGTATCCCACTCAAGACTATTTGATGCTTCGTAAAACCATTATGGATTATAAGTAGATGTAATGAATATATGTGGGGCATTGTGAAATTGTGAATGTGTCTTCCTATTGTTTGATGGATCTCTAACCTAATTACCAACACTTAGCAGTGTCTGTTTAGCCCAAAGAGAACCATAATTTGGAGAGTCGCGAGTATATTCCTCATCCTCTAAAGATATTATGGTAGAAGGAGGAGGTGATTCCCCATAACTACTCTCATCATCAAAACTAGAAGAATTTGGATCCACATCAATTAGGAAGTATTCTCAGGTGTATTTGAATCATATAAATTATCATCAAATCTTATTGCGTCCAAAGAATATGGAAAAGTGTCAAGTGTGGAGTCCAAAAAAACCTCTTGAAAGTGAACACTTCTCTCAATGAACAAATCATGATTGGTGCGGTGGAGAATCATGTATTACTTAACACCCTTAAGATATCCCATGAAGATGAAAGGCTGGCTCTCAGGTTACATTTCCTTACGTTTCTTCTTAGGAGAACCAAACACCTGAAAGTGCTTAACTATGGGTTTCTAACCACTCCATGCTTCAAAAGGAGTGACTCCCTTTGATGCTTTGTGAGGAACCCAGTTCTAGAAATAACAAGCATAATCGATGGCTTTGACCCAATATTGAGGTGTAAGAGACTTAGAGTGTAGTATACAATTGATTCTCCATTTCCTTTAAGGACACTTTATCTGTGCACTTTACAATTCCATTCTAATGAGGACTATAGAGAATTGTACATTATAGATCAATCCACTCTAAAGTGTAGAATTACTCAAAATAATTACTGACATACTCACCACCATTTTCATTGCACATAATATTGATGAATTTACTTGATTATTTTTCTAAACTACCTTGAATTCTTGAAAAAGATCAAAGACCTTAGATTTCCACTTAAGAATTTACACCAAATTATATCTCAAAAATTCATCAATGAAGGTAAGCATTTATTTTATCCTAGTGAATGAAGGTGTTGGAAATGGACTAGAAATGTCACTATGAACAAGATCCAATATCTGTGTAGCTCGCGCATAATTTACCTTTTTCATGCTTCTCTTTAGGATGCTTACCAAGTATGTAACCCTGGTAAACACCATCAAAAAATGAACATGTGGAAACCTTGAAACCATATAATGACAAATGAATTGCTCCAAGCAGTGATAGTTAAGATGGAAAAATCACTCACACCATAATTTACTCATCCCATTTGTATGAGTGAGAAATGCAGTGAAGGGTTGATTAGGAGAAAAATGTGAGAAAATGTATAACCTGAATGGGTGATCTAATTTTCCAAATGTAACTACAGAGACACTATTAGCTTCTTTAATAAAAAAAATCAGTGTGAGCTCAACTCTCTTACTTGAACCAATGTGAGTGATCTGATAAATAGATAGGAGATTAGTGGACAATAAGTGAATACATAGAACATCATGAAATGTCCATCCTCCACTTCAAGGCTGACCCTCTCCCACTAACTTTTTCGGAAGTGTTGTCACCCTACCAAGATGGAGGACATAAAACAAGGCTCCAAGGATGAGAAATGGTCCTGAGATGAAGCCATGTGGTACAAAACACCATATTAAATAACCCATGTGGAAGGTTGGGATGTAACTATGCAACTAGCTACTTTTACCTTATCTTTTCCATTTCTATTGTCTTTGGCCTTTGAAGACCCTATGCTGATTAACTCTGATTAGATGAATCAATGACACTAATATTGTGCTTCTCTGTGAATCTGGGCGCTGCTTATGTGCAATCTGACTTGTCCCTGAATTCCGTGTTTGCTCATATGCTTCTCCACATTTCCTGTAATGGGCATATTTGCAGTATCTATTTACTTACCGGTTGCGCGCACCTAAAGAGGTGAACATGGTCTTCAAGCTCTGTGACATGGCATAATATTTTATACCGTTTCGTTGCTACTAAACATAATGTTCTTGTTACAAAATCATTCCTCAAGCTTTAATGTTGTGCATTCACCATGCATTCTTCTAGCTATTCATTAGGCACAACTTAAGGACATGTTTTTATCAAAGGGTGGTACATTCATTGATAATATCATTTTTGAATTTTGAAGGTATTGAATTGGGCCCCTGCACTCTAAAAAATGGACTATATTCAAATTAAACTGGACAATTAAGAAAGCATATGACCTACAGTCGAATGGCCGTTCATGACCTATTATAATGCTAAGCAAGTTAATCTTGGCTTTGGTGAAGTTTTTCTTCGAGGATGGGACAAACTCTCATCTACTGATGCATCCACTATGTTTAGTCCATAATTAAGGATCACAAGTCCGAAAGGTGTGGCCTATATTACTCTATCCGATAGGGTTATCCATTTAAGGCCTTTTATGATTACTCATTTGTCTCGACTTTGAAAGCTCTTTGGATATTTTCTTACCCATCAAACTTCAAGAAGTGAATAAAAACACTTAACATTGACAACATTGGCCTCCATATAGCAAAATATGCCAAGTATTTCAAGTGGCTAGTTTTATAAATAATATTTCCATCCCAAAATAGGAATTACAAAAAAACAAATCTCATTATAATTGAAGCTATTCATTATCTTCATATTTTCTATCAAAGGCTTCTAGCTCTAATTTCGAAACATGACAACTATACCCTAGTGTCAAATTTTTGCATATAAACCATGTTCCCCATGCTAAATTGTCTTAGATCAGTACTACCCTTTGTGTCAGTAGCTATCCCAATGAGTAAAAAGTTTCTTAGGTATTTTGTTTTCCTTGGATAATAACCTTTCCCAAGTTATGACAATATGTTCTTGATGAAGACAAGTTCATGAATTTCTTCTGAGTGATTCAACCCATCTCAAGGCTAGAATATTCTAGGTTTGTACCAAGATACTTGTATCCATTTTTGTAGCCATTCTGGGACTTATTGTGTTCACCTTCCTAAGCATGTTAGTAAAAAGTTGGCCAAACTTTTATGGAGAACTGGTATTTGGACCAATGCTAAGAAAACCATATGGTTTAAGTCATTGCATGAATGTTTAGGGACACTATGTTGACCCCTCATGAACATAGGTGGTTTGTGAATTAGTGGGTTATTGGATACGTAGAGCTTGGATCTTGTAGGTCCAAATGGATTGTCCTGATAATTAATGGAAACGATGGCTTGGAGAAATTCTTAAGGCAATGCATTTCATCAGGTGTACCCTGTGGAAAAACTTATCATTGAGAAACATCGAATTTCATGCTTTTCTCAACACTTATGGTGCTTTCATATTTTTAAAAGATCAAGGGTTTTTTTTGTGGCTAGAGCCCATCTTGTCAGCAGATATCTTTTGCAAGTCTGTAGAAAAACTGCTATTTTATATAGGATTGGTGATGGCTTCAAATCATGACTTAGATCTAACTAAAAATGTGGAATAATAGTAGTTAATCTAATCTAGAACAACATGTAAATATAGTAAATAAATGCAGTAAATGACTATGGAAAATGACCCAAACAACTATCTAATAGAAATGTAGAAACCCTAATATGTAAAGAAGAGTCAAGAATGTGAACTTAAGCTGATTAGAGGATCTCATTGGATTGTGTCTCACAAGTGACTAGAGAAATAAGAAGCAGGAACAACTATGCAGAGCCCTCGAAAAGGATGGATTAGATATATCTAGCTGGACTGGAGCACCTAGAGAGGGACTAGGGCACATGTGGGTGCTCTAGTCTATAGAATGGGCACCCTAGTCTGTGAAAAAGGTCTGGAACTGAGTTTCATAGGTCCTATAAGTGATATGAAACCTCTTATTTCTATCACATCAGGTTTGTTGCACTGCGCCAGATGTCACTAATAATCCAAGATGAATAAAAGATTTGCAAAAGACCACAAGAAGTATCAAAACCCTAAAAAAAAAGAATGCAAATGAATAGGTCAGACTGACCTCAGCTGCCACAATAGTGGGCTTACTAACTAAGTGTTGCACTACATTTCAGACCCAAATGTAGTTCTAGTGTGTGTGTGAATCATGTGCCCTAGGTGCTCTTGTGCAGTCACACTTTGTGAAGTAGCGAGCAATAACTAGATGTAAAAATGTAATAAAATGGTGGATGGAATAGAATAGAATCCCCTCCTATGCTTGTGTGATGCAAATTAACAAGCCTTGTCCTTGTGATGGAGCTAAATGTATGCAAGTGATCTCCAAATTCCTTTGATAGATGCAACCCTAGGTGGATGATAGTAGTGACTAGTGCTTGGTCCCTCATTATGGTCTCATAACTTTATATTTATAGGGTTCTCTTGATCTAATTTTGTAATTAACCCAAAAATGGATGACCACCAAAAATATAAGAAGTTAAAATGGCTAGAAAGTCCCAAAAAGTGGCGGGAAAGTTCAAAAAGGATTGGGGCACCCATGGTGGGACGAGGGCACCCCAAAACTAGCCTGGGTGCCCCAGTCAAAGCTAAAATAACAAAATGACAAAATTTGACTGGGCATGTGGGTGTAAAGGTTGGGAATGATGAAGAAATAAAAGTAAGATGGCCAAAAAATGGGGGTTAATTAGTACTTTCTTCACTCAAAAACCTTCTAAATAGTAGTATGAGACTAGGACTAAATAATATCTAAAGTGCATGATTTTGTGTCTACATTTTCCCCCACTTTATGTTGGTGAGTGAAATGCTCGATAACATAAAGTAGATAGAGATGTGTACCTGATGTCCCTGAAGAGTGTAGTAGAAAAGTGCACCAAAGGACTAGAAAAAGTGTGGAATGATAAAAATATGATGGAGCGTGGAAACTAAAGATGAAAAAGTGCAAAAAAAGTGATGAGAGTGAACCTAGGGTGGAAACACGTGTGTAGTTACTGATGTGTGTGATGTACCTACATGGTTAGTATGTTGTGTGCTATCACAAAGTGATTTTTTTTTGTTGTTGTTCCCCCATTTGACTGCTTGTTTCTCATACAACCAAACCTACAAGGAGAAAATGATCAAGTAGTCAAATATGTATGTATGTATGTATATGTGTAAAAAAATGTAAATGTCAAAAATGTATGACACATGTGAAAAAGCATGTAAATGTAAAATATGCAAATGAAAAGTGTAAATGGAACATGTACACCTGATCCATGTTGAGAAAGAGAGTGTAAAAGGATATCTTGTATTACTGTCAGGGTTTTTTGGGTGATCCGATGCCATAGGTCAAAGAAGTGTAGGGAGGAATTCCATTGTATCCTCCAAACTTTAACTTCTTCCTTGAATGTGTGTGAAGATATCTCTGTACATCCTGGTTTTTTGGGTGATCTGACGCCACTAGCCGAAGAAGTATAGGGAGGAATTCCACTGTATCCTCCAACCTTTAACTACTTCCCAAAATGCTAAGGACACCATGTCTTGTAAAAGTCATTGTGTATGGGGTTTGTAAACTGGTTTGAACCCACTCATTGTATGTAACCCACAATGCCAAGGGTAGAAAGTGCACTGAACTGAACTATTGTGTAGATTGTGTTGTGTAGTATGTAAAACCCCAAATGATGCCCCCCTCTTTGGGGGCACATGTGACGTCACTAATAGGAGAATGTGCCCCAAAAGAGTACCAACCACATGAACTTTGAAACTATGCCTTGCAGGGGGAAGGGAATGTGCTTGGTAGAAACCAAGGCATGCACAAACAAGAGGCTAACCAAAACAAGTGTTAGTAGGAACAAACATGCACATAGAAAATAATGTGTAAGCTATGCAAACATTGTAAAACTACCAAGCAATATGTAATGTAAACACACAAGAAGAAAAGTAAGCCACACAAAGTGGGTTGCAAACATGGGACATCACTCATGATGTTGCAAGACATGCAAGGCCATCAATGGTACCATCATAAACAACAAGTGTGGGCACACCAAACATAGGGCAAGAACCGCAATAAAGAAGAAAACAATAGACAAACAATGTAACAAACAAGTATGGAAGAAAATATCCCTACATATAAATTTTGCACATGAAGCACCCGTTAGCATGTTAGAAATAACTAGTATGTCAAAAGCATGTATAACCAAGTAATGTAAAGTGCTAAGTATAAAATGAAACAATAGCACTGAAGAGACGAATGTGGATGCCCCCAGTGACCAGTATAGGAAGGGTATTAAGGTGAGCATTAGTGGAATGCTGCATGTAGTTAATCTAATCTAGAAAACATGAAATGCATGTAAATAAATGAAATACAAGTAATCTAACTATGTGTGAATTTTAAATGAAAATGAAAATAGAAACCCTAATTGTGCAAGAGAGAAGAGGAAAGAACTCATTTGATTAGAAGGGACAAAAAAATATGGGATGTAATATGTCTGGTCATGGAAGTCAACAAAACTATGGTCAAATGTCAATTGGTCTATGCACTAGACCATTGAAAAAAGGCATGGATCAAAATAGAGATTCCTAGACTTGGATGCACCTAGAAAGTGGATCTGAAGGTGCCTGTGGGAGAAATAGTCTGAAAAATTGATATTAGGGTCTGAAGTGTGCCTTTAGAATGGTAGGATATTTGATGAGTTTCATAACTCCAAAACCAGTTGTCTAAAACCTAACTATGCCATATTTCATCATATTATGCATACATCCAGTGTCAAATAATAATATAAACCATGTTAAATGACCTGACAATGTAAGACCAAAACAAGTATCAAAACCCTAAAAAAAATAACTATGGAAATGAATGGGTCAAAGACTGACCTTAGCTATACAATAGTTGCTTACTAACTGAATGCACTACATTTGTAGACCTCAAATGTAGTTTATGAATGCCCAAGTGTGTGCATAATGTCCCTAGGTGCTCTTGTGAAGAGTCAAAATTTGTGAAGTAGTCCACAAAACTAAATGTGAAAATGTAATAGAATGGCTAGGCCATACCATGGAATAGAATAGAATCCGGCCCCATATGCTGTGTGATGCAGATGTCCAACCTTAGTGCCAGAATGATGGGACTAATGGATAAAAATCTCAACACCACCCTTTAGATGGATGCAACTGTAGGTGATGATAGTACTGTGACTATGTGAAAAGGTCCCTCATTATGGTCTCATAACTTTATATTTATATGGTTCTCTTGTTCTAATTTCAGTAATTGGTAAATGAAAAGGCCAACCACTTTAAAAAGATAAAATGTAAAATGGCTAGAAAGTCCATCCCAAAAAGTAATGAGAAAGTCATCTTAAGGATTTGGGAGAAAGGGTAAGGGACCATGTACTACAAACAAGTGTGCACACTTATGTACAAATGGGCAAGGCCCCATACAATGCTAAAATAATTGAAATGACAAAAATGATTATAGAAGCATATCCCTGCTAGTAAAAAATCATTATCATGATGAAGTGTAAAGCAGCATTAAACCTGACCAAATAGACAGGGGTTAATTATGTACTTTCTTCACTCAAGTATTGTAAAGTGCTAGTAGCAAAGGAAACAATAATGTCTAGGAAGTGCAAATGTGGATGCCCCCAAACATGTAGGAAGGGTAGAAGGTGACATCCATGATCATTGCATGTAAGAGACCTGTATCTATGATCACAACTAGAAAAATATGTGAAACACACATGAATGTGGATTATATAGATAAATGACATACAAGTAATCTAACTAGCATGTGTAATAAAGTGATATGAACAAGAAAAAGTAAGCCAAGAGTAAAATCAACCATAATATGCAGTATGTTTGGATGGATGGAATGGAATGCAATATGGATGATAGGAGCCTACATGCCCCCCAAGTGAATGGAAATGTATGCAATGAGGTTCATTTGGTTTCCCCCCCTCAGAAGTCAAGAATAAACTATAAATGAGAGTGCATCATTGGGAAATGGTCAAAATAGTGTGTGTTGTGTCTAGCGTGTTGTGATGAGTATGTATGCATAGTGATGATGATATGCCCCATATAAAAGAGATGTGTCATGAAATGGTATAGTGTGTATATATCATGAAAAAATGAATGTATGAGTGATGATTTAGCCTATGATGTGTGTATCACTACAAGATGATAGATAAAGTGATGATATATCCTAAGCATATATCACTACAAGATGAATGAAGGGAGTGATGATTTATCCTAAAGCATATATCACTACAAGATGAATAGTAGGGAGTGGTGATGTAGCCTAAAGTGTATACCACTATAAGATGATAGAGTAAGTGACGATTTAGCCTATATGTGTGTCACTATCCTAGAAATGTCACATGATGAAAGGTGAAATGATGAATGTGTGATGAATGTAAGGTCAATTTGATTTTTAAACCTTCGGTAGTCGAGTATGGAATGACGAACTAAAGTTCATCATAGGGTAGTGAGTGCAACACGTAGAAGATGATGTAGTATATGTAATGAAGATGATAAATGACCATGTGATGTGTAAATGTGTAGTGTATAGTATTAATGCAAATGTGTAGTGTGCCTAAGAGTGTATAGTATGTAGTATGCAATGCTAGATGTAAGTATGATGAATGTATGTAGTATGATGTATGATGTATAGATATGTAAAAATGCAAATATATGAAATGATATGGAATAAATGTAGATGTATGATGTGTTATGAAATGTAATGTGTGGTGTCTAATAGTGCAGTGTGTGGGGTTCATGTGTAGTAAGCCCTCAATAGTCAAGTGTGAACCAAAGCACAAGAGTGTGTCATCGGGTAATGATGATGCTAAAGTATGAATGAATATGTGTGTATGAAAATGTAGAATGGATGTATGAGAATGGTTAAGATGATATATGAATAGATGTTAACATGTGATGATATATGCTAGTGATGAAGCTATGTAAGGATGCTAGAATGAGGGGCAAATGAGATGTTGATATGCCCCCCAAGTGTATGATAGAGAAGATGATATGTGTAGCTATCAAGGAGATCATCATTGTCATGATCGAAACCTACTGGGAGAAGCATCAGAAAACCTGATAAGCTATAGAGTGAGGAGGGTCATATAGGGACCCATTAAAAGAGTGTGTACACATTCATTGCATATTCTTCATTCAGTAAAGGTGATTGGTGGACAACTGTGAGCATGCCAATGAGATATATTTGGAGCATAAGTAGTCAAGAAGAATCATTTATGAATAGAGATATTTTCCAAAAGGCATAGGAAATGTAAGAAAAGAGTGATGAGCATCTATTGTACTACCAATATAGTCAAGCCAGGACTTTCCAAGTGTGAGTGGAGAGTCACGAGGGGAGTGTGCAACAAAGACCGTCAAATGAAAGACACGCAAGCCATAAGTTGTCGTAATGTGAAAATAGCCATGATAAAGATGTGGTGAATGAAGAGGTGGTAAGATGTCATTAAGCATCATGCCAAACCTAACCAAACTATCACGTGTACAAATAGTGTCTAAGCAAGTAGAATCGATAGGGATGTGTTGCCAAAAGGACATGTTGATGAATAATGTGCATGTAAAAGGAGGAAGCGGAGTATGCAACCTGTGGAGGAGAAGATGAAATAGTGTCTACACTATTTACAGACCCCAGTATAGTACCATAACATTAGTAGAGGGAGGGGTCTTGAACCTATATTCACCTACACCATCAGCCACAAAGGTTTCTTCAAAATAAGAGTCATCTATGCCAAGAGGAGTAAAATCGAGTTGTCCTAATGCTTCATCCGTAAGTTTGATAGCATCAAATTCATCATTTGAATCATAATCATCAGTGTGAGCATCATCATGTTGTGTCGCACTATCAAGTATGTTAGTAGGTGCCACGCAGGTGGAGTAATAGAGGGTGCAACGGGTGGAGAAGGGACATTAATAGGAGTTGATACCGTAGGTGAAATAATAGTCGTAGTGTGAGTAGAGATAGTTGGAGCATTGAGAGTGGTAGAGGAGATTGTGAAGGTGTTGCTAGAATGACCAATATCATATGTGTCAAGGATGCTATATGGAATATGTTGTGAAGGTGCTACGGGCATAAAAGTAATGGAGTCTATGCAACAGTATTTGAATGGATCTGGATCTAAGATGATAGTATGTCCATAGCCATCATGCAAGAACTTGACACATTAGTGAATAGTAGATGGAACCAAATGCATTACATGAATCCAAGGTCTACCTAACAAGATATTAAATTGAAAGGATGCGTCGAGAGCATATAATTCAATGAGAACAATCTTTTGGCCCAACATGAATATGTAATGAGATAGTCCCTAGGCATGAGTGAGTGGTAGAATCATAACCTCGAATGAGGGTAGAATTCTTAGAAATTAAATTATCGTTAATACCCAATTTACTTTAAAAGAGAATGAGCGCATAAATTGAGTTGATCCATTATCAATGAGGACTGTTTAATGCAAGTAGTGCTAATAATGACAGTAATGAGAAAAGGAGCACATATTAATTTTAGCCAAAAGGTGACAAATCTTCATCAGTGAAAGATATGGCATGCGGTAAGTTATGAAGAGATTGTATAAGATGTGCAAAGGCCACCACGGAATTATCACTTTCAATGTGAATGGCATGAAGGGCAGCTTCTAGTGTGTTAAGAAAATATGGTGCATTACGCAACAAGTCATAAAGAGAGATCTTAGCAGGAATATTTTTAAGTTGTTCAATGATTTGATATCCCTTAGAAGCAGTGGGAGGAGCCAAGAGTAATGGGTGGAGGATAGACATGTGGGTGGATCCATAGGTGGATTAGGACGAGTACGATGAGTAGTAACTACATTGATGGATGGATCAGCCCTAGGTGTGACAAAGTGAGGAGGATGTTGGGTGTGCACATGAAATCAACAACAATAGTAACTATACCTGGGACCTTAGTTGGTGCAAAGGTAGGATAAGAATATTGAGCCATAACTTGATAAGGAGATGACATGGTCAAAAGGAAGTGTTGAAATGTGGGGTTCACCAAAATGATTAACTAAAATGGAATATTGGGGATAGTTAATCTAATCTAGAACGACATGTAAATACAATAAATAAATGCAGTAAATGACTATAGAAAATGACCCAAACAACTATGAAATGGAAATTAAACCCTAATATGCAAGTACTAAGAAGAGAGTTATAATGAACTCATCTGATTAGAGGAGCTCACTGGACTATGTCGCAGAAGTGACTGGAGAAATAGGAAGCAGGAATGACTATGTAGAGGCCCCGAAAAAGGAAGGATCTAAGCTATCTAACTGGACTGGAGTTCCTAGAGAGGGATTGGGGCACATGGGCACTCTGGTCTACAGAATGGGCACCATGGTCTATGTAAAAGGTCTAGAACTGAGTTTCACAGTTCTGTAAGTGATCTAAAACCCTTCTGTTGTGTGTCGCATCAGATTCACTTCCTTGCACTGTGCCAGGTGTCGCTAATAATCCAAGATGAATAAAAGACCTGTAAAAGACCAAAAGAAGTATCAAAACCCTAAAAAAAAGAATGCAAATGAATGGGTCAGACTGACCTTAGCTACCACAATAGTGGGCTTACTAACTGAGCATTGCACTACATTTCAGACCCAAATGTAGTTCTGGTGTGTGTGTGAATCATGTGCCCTAGGTGCTCTTGTGTCAGTCACACTTTGTGAAGTAGCGAGAAATAACTAGATGTCAAAAATGTAATAGAATGTGTGCATGGAATAGAATAGAATCCCCCCCATACTTGTGTGATGCAGATGAACCAACCTTGTCCTTGTGATGGAGCTAATGGATGCAAATGATCTCCAAATTCCTTTGATAGATGCAACTCTAGGTGGATGATAGTAGTGACTAGTGCTTGGTCCCTCATTATGGTCTCATAACTTTATATTTATAGGGTTCTCTTGATCTAATTTTGTAATTAACCCTAAAATGGATGACCACCAAAAAGATAAGAAGCTGAAATGGCTAGAAAGAGCCCAAAAAGTGGCGGGAAAGTGTAAAAAGGATCAGGGTGCCCCATGGTGGGACCAGGGCACCCATGGGTGCCCAGTACTAGCCTGGGCACCCCAGTCAAGGCTAAAATAATGGAAAGTGATCAAAAATAGACTAGGATATGGGTATGCGAAGGTGTAAGAATTGGGAATGACAGAAAGTAAAATAAAAAAAATGGCCAAAAGATGGGGGTTAATTAGTACTTTCTTCACTCAAAAACCTTCTAAATAGTAGTATGAGACCAGGACTAAATAATGTCTAAAGTGCATGCATGTGACCACTATGGAGGAAATGATCCCTAAAAAATATCTAGTTTCACGTGAACTAGTTTTCATGCCATAAAGTCCCTATTTTTAAGGGATATGGAGGGATGTGTTTTTCATTAACATTCTACCCTCTTCAAAAAAATATTCAAAGATTCGACATAGGATCCAATACTTGGTTGATTATCCATTGGGACAAACATCACAAGGTGCATTGGGACATCAATTTTCTAGAACTAATATAGCTTATTCTTAAAGCGTGCAAGGGTATCTAGGTCCCATTTTTATAGGCAACTTTGTCAAGAATCTAGCCTAGGAGGGATGGGACAAATATCTACCTTGTCCAACTCTATAGACTTAATCAAATATATTTCATAGCTTTAACTAGATCCCTATATCTTAACCATGTGTAAGCCTTATTTCCATACAATGAGATCATGGGGATATGTGATGACCAGTGTATAGTGCCAGTCATCAGATGTGTCCATACAATCAAGAGTAATCCACAATTTTGACCTTTATATTAATTGTATCTATGTCATCTATTAAGCTTCATACATCTATACAAAACATTAATTGATCATGGGTCACTTGCACTCGTAAATCTACAACATAACTCTGACTAATCCTTAGATCCTATCAGCTATGTGAATGACCAAGGTACATATTCTATATGTAGTGGGGAATTTCCTTCACTGCCTAATTACCCTCAAAATAAATGGCATGCTAAGAATAATAAATGCACTCCCTATGTGCGCAATAATCTAAAAACAGTCATGAAATTAATCTCTATTAGACTCTTAATTACTCTAATAATATCCACTGTAGTCTTGAGTCCTCTCGCATACGTCTTCTAAAACTTATGAAACTCTATTGATCTTCCATCTAATGTCCCCGACTAGCCTTTGCATGTTTATTCTATTATGTATTTAACAAAACGTTCTTCACACTCCAGGGTATCTATATTTAGCCTTATACTGGAAGGATGGCTAAGTCATTCCTAATTATACTTCCAATGGGCAAGCCCTGTAGAGGCTATAAGTCCGTGCACACGTATGCACCTATCTCCTCGTGCCTAGTCCTATATTCACCTTCAGGACCTTAGGCTATGGATTTATTGAAACACTTGGATTTTATTTCCAATCTATTATTATGAATTGTAGGGTAATCTTGATCAATCTACTTTCATTTAAACTAGTTTTTACGTGATGAAGTTGCTGATTTTTCAAGATATTGAGGACTATTTTTTTCTTAGTATTTTTTCCTCTTTGATAAAGATCCATTTTCTCACTTGTTCAGATAAGAAATCATCTAAAAATTAAAACAAGAAATCTTGGAATAAAACCTATAATTTCAAATCCTTATCCATTACAATCCAACACCTACAATGTACTTGCTAAAAATAACATGTGTCCATGATGGGGCATGCCTAAAAATAGTAAGTGGTTCAATAAGGTGAGTTCTCAACATTTGTGATCCTTTAGATAGGAAAAATGTATCAAGGGATGAAAACAAGACAAAATTTCTAAAAATAGCAGCTCACAAGCCCACCCACTAAAAATAGAAAGTCTCATTTCCGAGTACAAAAAGTTACAGTTGGCTCTGACTTCACTCATCTCACTAATTTTTTCCATCCTCACAAATGATCTTAGTGAGCTAAGAGATTCGATCAATCAAACATCAAGAGGATTATCATGAGCAATGTATGCAGTCATCTTGAGCTCACATCAGAGGTTCTATCAATAGTGTTTCTAAACACTCATTTAGTAGCTTGAGGTGTCTATGCATCATGCAAAAGGAGGAGATTGTGATCATCATCAACAAGTTCTTCATCAATAAGATCAATAAATCCCCTTTCAGTCTCTTCTTCTCTCCCTTTATTTTAATTTTTCATTGTACGCAATCACGGTATTTTGTCCCATTCACTTAAGTGACAATATTTGTAATTTGTAAAAGTATTCTCTCAAAATCATAAGAGAGATACTAAATTTTTCTCTTAAATGGGAAATTGAAAGGTCACAAGTGGAATAGGAACACAAAGATTCATGTAGGGGGGATGAAAGTTCAATTCATAAGGTTATAAATTGGGATGGCTTCTTCATTCCAAAGGATCCAGATTTTGATTTAATCTCCTTCACAACTTGAACAACATCATGCATTTGCACAAGACACTCAAGGGTAGATAGATGATTTGTATGTCATTTGTAGCCGGGGAGCACATCTATCTAGCTTGTTGGCACTCAAGATTTGAGGGAGTGGATAGCACCTTCAAAAGGATCTTGATCTGATCCTCACTGTTTTAGGTTGTGCCTATCAACCAAGGCAAGAGAACCTATATTGCAGCCCTTGTATGGTAAAGGAGATTGAGATATCCTTGTATTTTGCACATTATGTGGAGATGGCCTTGGGAAAACATGATCAATTATCCATTATTCAAACTCAAAGGAGTTGTCACTACTAAATGATGGAAATGCTTTCAAGAAAAGGCTAAGGCTGCTAGAGACATAATAAAATCCTGATATGCTTTGTGCATTTTTGTGAATGGGTTGTATTCTTTTGTTAACACACAATGCAATGTAGGGGTAGTATGGGTAGGATGAGTTAGTTTGAATGAAATTTTGTTGGGAGATGTTTAGACAAGATTAGCCAGGGATTACCAACTTCTTTGAGAACCTTTGCAAGAGATTTGCAACACCTAAACAATAGAGGTGTTTCAATGGGTTTAAAATACTCCTTTAACTAGGATATGTGCACCAAATGGAGGCCCAGATCTGCACTCTTCCACACAACCTTTGATAACCTGCCACAAAAGCTTGAAGCAAAATACCAACAAAGTATCCAGGAATCCCTATTTAATCATGACCTAAGGTGCACCCAAAGGTTTACAAACAATCTCAATATTCAAGGACAGTAAAATGATTTTAAATTTGTTTATCTTCTATCAGATGAAAGCTCTTCTGAATATAAGATTGCAAATGCCATTAAACCATCAACAAGAAATGAGACCCTGTATGATCAAAGAGATCCTAAACACAAGATTGCAACATGAGCAAGAAACACAAATTGAAAACATTCTGAGACATAAGCATATGCAAATTTTGCCAAGAGATAACACCACATAATCCAAAATTTGATCAAATACATCAGTAGGGGAATGCTATAAGAACAATCTCAGAGCCTGTTGATGGCTTTACAACTGAAACCAACTCAACATGATGAAATCTGATACAAAATGGAATTGAAAATGGCTCTCAGGCGGTTTTCTCCAGAGAAATGGATTTCTTCCAGCTTTTTGCTTGAAAATTCTAAGTCTTTTTTCTCCCCTCTCTATCTCTCCCCCTTTACAAATGCTTCAAAAATACATTTTATATCTCATGCCAGCTTGGAACCTTGCTTCCCAAGCAAAGAATATGCTTAAGGGATCAAATTTGTTACAAAACCCTTCATCATTTCATGAAAATGACATCAAACTGTAAAACAACTCGCATATTGCTAGGGATGCACAAAAATTTTAAAATATTGCATGAGTTCGGATCCTTATCCATCCCAGGGTCACGTTTTTGGCATTCAGGCATGCCAGCATGCTTTAGCAATCATTTTCACCTTTTACCCTTTCAATTTTTACCTCTGCAACTTTTGATTTTCACCTTTCACGTTTTTTACATCGGGCCAAAGCAAAAAATGCATCAAAAACATCACAAATCATCAAATTAGCTCATGAAAATGGTGCCATTGTTCTCAGAAGGCTGAGGGGACTCAAAATCATATAAGGTTATGATGAATTTTGATGAAGAAATGTGATTTCCAAGCTCCTTGGAGCTCCCATGGCACCCAAAAATGAAATTGCACAGTATCCGTTGATTTTGATCAACTTTTAATATCAACCTTACACGTGGACAATGCCATTTAAGGAATAAGCTCAAAGACAACCTTTTGACCTTTAGATGGGGTAGGACACGTGTCACAAAATGATTGGATCGAACTCCCATGCTTTAGAAATGCATTTGCAACCCCTTTTTACCTTTGGAAAATTTTACAAAAAATCTCCGCTTCTCCCCTGGACCCACCACGTGTCCACATGTGGGCCCCACCGAAAACCGCGGGCTCATTTTATGAAGTTTGGCACTTTTTGAAAAAAGGGAAATTTTGCTTAAAAATTCCTGCGGGCCCGAACACCCGTTCTCCTCCTCACCACGTGGTGTTCTCCCATTCGCCACGGGTCCAAGCCTCCCACCTTGCCATCAAACCTCCCTGCCAAATTTGTAAAGTTTTAAAGTTTCTCCCCAATCTTTGGAACCTCCGCCCCTCCAAAAATGTTCCTTCATTCAGCAAGGTGGACGAAATTTCACATTTGAGATTTTTGCCTTAAAAAGAAAACATCTCAAACTCTCCCTAGGCCTCGCATCTCTATTTTGCATTTTTGGACACATGTCCTCTTCTTACTGGTTGAGGACCCTCAGGTCAGAAAGTGACTTTTGTACCATTTGAAGTTAAAAACTTCAAAGTCATCACAAAACCCGCCGACCTGTTCTTTCCCTTTTGGACACGTGTCACTTCATGACTCATTGGATGCGAGCTTTAGCTCAAATCTAAACTTTAGAAATTTAAAGAAAAAACTTCAAATGCATCAAAACCTCCACCCCCTCATATAATTTCTCCTTAGACACGTGTCCACCTGCTATTGGATACGGGCCTTTGGGTCAAATTTTCCCCTTGACACCTTGAGTCAAAAAAGTTGAAATTTCACCAACCTTTTCACCATTCGCATTCCCACTTTTCCACGTGTCCTCTTTCTATTCGTCGTGGGCCTTCGGGAAAAAACTTGACTTTGAGAATTTTTGCAAAAATGCAAGCCAAAATTTTTAAGGTAAATCCGCCACTCGTCGATCAATCAACATGTGCCACATAGGCACTCTTTATAAAAGGTGGATCCACCGACCAAATTTTCTCCCTTAAGCCAAAATTTTAAAAATAACAAGTTAGAAAAAATTTCCAACCACCCCCGGCCAATAGGATCCCGCCATGTTGCAATAATACTGTGATGATGAATTTGACGGGTAGAATACGCCCGTATGACCGTCAAATCGTGGAAAATACAGAGGATGCCTTAGAAACTGAAATTTTTCGACAAGGGAGGTAGATTTCTTGATCTTAAACCAATTGAAACATGATTTAACATTGTTTTCGACCTGGGGATTGGGATTTCACTTGCAAAAATTTGGGATTTGATCAATTTTGAGTTTTTCATGACTTTGACAAAGGAGAAATGACACAGCCCGTAAAAATGAAGAAATTAGGGCACAAATGGGGGAAAATTTGGAAAATCATTTTAGAACAGGGCAAAATAACAACATTATGAGCATTTGAAAGTTTTCAACTAGAGAAATCAAGCTTACAAACCATCCAATCGACCAATGAAATGTTTCAGAGCAGAATTTGACATGAAAATTTTAAGGCACATTATGAAAACTCAATAATTACAAAATAAAAGTACCTAAATGATCAAAAAATATTTTTGCAAACCTCTTTAGAAAACTTGGCTGAAAGAAGATATATCATATTGAATAGGTTGAGAGGAATCGTTGACCCTACTTTTGAAGCTTTACAAAATCAACAGGAGCGAGTAAGAGATAATCCATATTACCTCTCTCAAGCTTCATCCCCATCTGATTCATCATGTGGTACCCTTGGTAACCCTATTCAAACTCCTACTAATATGCCTACAAATTCTCCTTTCACCCACCTTTGAACTTTTAATTCCCAATAGAAGAAGAAGAAAGATAGGAATAACTCGAAGAAGAAAGAGAGGAGGAAGAAATGGCAGCACAAGCACTTGTACCGTCAAGATAGAACACTGGTCCATTGGCTTTGGATCCACCACTCCATGAAATTCCACAAGGGTTAAGAAATAACTTCCCTAATTTATATGGAGATGTCCAGCAACGTCCTGACGATCATATCATAACCTTCATCATAACTTGTGGCATCCTTAGAGTGTAACATGAAGATGTTCCAGTGCGGTTGTTTGTGGAATCATTGCAAGATGTCATGGAAAACTATTTCTACTATTTGCCTTTGTGCTCAGTTACTATTTGGAATGGTTTAAAAAATAATTTTGAATATTTATTCAATACCACCGAAGATTCTCATGCCCTTCTTTCTCAGCTTACTTAGATGAAGAAAGAGTCGCAAAATTCCATGAGATATTTTGTTGTAAAATTCAACAAACTGGTCAACAAGATTCTTGTCATTTTTCTTCCCACTGCATATAATCTAAATATGTTCTTCATAAATGCTTAATTCCTTGAAGTAATCTTCATATTGTGGAGAGTTAAACCACCAAATTTGGACCATGCCCAAGAAATTTTTGTTGAGGTGGAATATGACCTCATCTTGTCAGGAAAGATCAAAAATCCATCAATGAAGGATAAGTCCCAAAGATGAGAGAGATGATCAAATGTTGCAGAAGTTGGAAAATGAATTGACAATGCTAAAAAAGTAATTTTCTCAATGAGCACCTCATCCAAACTGAAACACAAATTATATTATAGGAGCACCCCAAAGGCTTTCCTTGGAAGCTCTTCTGGTTAATGTAATATGCGAGATCAATATTTTGGCTCCCAAAATAGCACCCCTGGGAGATGAGCAACTAACCTGAGTGGGATGGCTTTGAGAGAGTTATGAATGATGAAAATTTCTTATCATTTATATCCTAGGATTTTTTCAACACTCAACTCAATGACTCAAATCAAGGATGTGATCAGGAGGCACCTTCACAAAGGTTGTAGCTTTACCCTGTTACTTTTGGCTTATCCTGAACCAAGGTGAGAGAACCTAGTTGGGGGATTTGATTAAAGCAAAATATATCAAGGCTTGGTTTCCTTTATGATTTGTGTAAATAAATTTGAAGCAAGTACAACCACATATATAATACTTCTCTCAAAAGAGTTGTCACTTGATTTATTATAAACACTTGACAATCAAACACAAATCCAAAGGTAGCTAATAAACAACTTAAGATATTGCATTTGTATAACATTTTTTGGCCAAGGATGCTTTAAATGATATTGGATCATAGACTTGGTGGTATTTTTGGAAAATCTTTACTCATAATGGATAACTTGTAAACTCAACTTTGTTGGATAAGCATGTGTATGGTTTACTGGTATGATATGCTTAGTAGGTATAAGGATAAATGGTTATTTTTAATTGGGATTTAAAGGGGGGAGGGGGAAAAAAATTATGACTTCGGTACATTAATGTTCCCATGGAATGAATCCATCCTTAACTATGATTCTTGAAAAGAAAAATCAATTTAACATGATCTATGAAATAACATTTACATTCATTGATACCCAATTTGCACAAATGTTGTCTGCAGTATTCACAATCCTAACTTCAAATCATGGAGTTAGAGCTGAGATAAAGCACTTGTTATATTTGTCTTATACACCCAAAATAGCCTTAAGGGAATTACAAGAACTTATTTAAAAGTGGTGTTTCCTATAGGATTTTACAATTGATTTTAACCATTGCAAAGTATGCACTATTTTACAATAATCTCACAGTCACCAGAAGAATACAATGACTAAGAAATACCCTTGTGTACTTAAAAAAGTAAAGCCACTGCAAGATAGTAACAGAAACAATATTACCTCTTTCATTCCTTCAAAACATACGAATAGGAAAGTATAGCCATATCAATCATAGAGAGATTTATTCTTGTAAGTTCTAACTAGGGGACACAAATAAATGCCTTCAAAACTTGTTAATGTTTGTACAACACAACCACCTTAACTCTTCTCTACATACTGGATACAACAATTACATTCCAGAAGCTAGAAACTGAACTTAATCAAAAACTCCTATAACTACCCCCAATCCGTCTCCTCAAGAAAAATGGAAGACTTTAAAAATATAAAATAGATGAGAGAGAGAGAGAAGAAAAATCTGATCTCCTTATATAACTACCAACAAGAAGCATTAAAATCATCAAAGGAGCATGGGCTTCCTGCCAAATCATTCATTCCTTCTATCTTATGTGTTTAGACAAGAAAAAAACACCATACTTCATCAATTCGGGTGGTTGACCGACACCAGGACTATAAATTGAATGTAAAAGACATTTTCTACCTTTTTTCCCACTAACTTACATAAATTACTGAATCTGATGATGCCAAAGTAAATGGTTTAAATAAACCTTTCCAATGATATAAATTTTGTAAGATTTGGAGCTCTAGATTGAATGATATGGCCCTTTGAAGTTTTACATGTCAGGATGAACAGAAGCTTGACACGTAGTAGCCTCTGATTAGCCTTTAAGATTGACTCTACCTATGTGTGCTTTGTTTTTTCCTTGCCATGTATCAGTCTTTGGTTGGCTGTGAGGTCAGGCTTTGCTTACATGTTACTTGCTTGACCTTTTGACCGCCCTTTCCCACTTCTAGACTCAAAATATTATTCAACACAATTAATTCTGTGGACTTGAGGTCCATTGAGGTCCATCTACTCACCCTATGTCAGAATGGTGACATGTGGCCTTTGACAACTATTGGATCCTTATCATGTGGCAGTCTCTATTTGTGCCACATGTCCTTGTTGACCAACCTTGACCCAATCTACCTCATCATGGACTTGAAACTCTTTAAAAGCTATCTCATCTGAGGGTTTGACATGTGCCAAGGCCCATTGCATTGAGAAGTGTCAGAATGGTGACACATAGCATTTCCTTAATTGTTGATCTATCACCATGTAGCCCCTGTCAGGTACTTGGCATTGAATTTGACATCCAAATGAACGTCACACAAGCTTTTATAAATAACCCACTAGTGAGCCTCCCGTAAGCTTTCAAATGTCAATGGTCAATGATTTCAAGTAGTGAAAATTGACGAGCATTTGAACGTTCTAGTCTTCATTAAAATGGCTAAGTCTATTTTAACTGAGTTTTTCAACCATTCCTGCATAAGTTTCCATTGTGATTGGGTTGCATGCTTTTAGACCTTCAGAATTTCAAACTTTGGGAGCATTTTAGATCATTTTGGTGTTGGTTTGTAGGTTCTTATGAAAGATGTAGACATAATCCCCGTCACCCATCTATTTGAAGATTTTTCTTTGAATAATGAGATAAATAAACCACTCCCCCAACATGTTTGCTGAATCTTCTCATTTATTTGGCCAAGGCACGAAATCTATTATAGAATGATGCCTCTCTTTGACTTAGACTAATATTTAAGGCATGGGGAACAATATGAAACACACAAAAATAATTAAATATATGGGGAATCATTGAAAAAGACCAACTCAATCCAAGGAATTGGATTGAGATCTAACATAATGAAGATGGAGAAGAATAAATTTTTGAATCAAAATTTGAAGATGTAAGATAAGAAGAATTTTCTTGGATCAGTTTTTGTGAATGCAAACTTGATGAAAAATAATCCATAGATATTTACTCATATATAGTATTCACTTGATCACAGAATCCTCAAATGGAGACTCTAATAAAAATAACAAGTAAAAGAGGATCATTGAAATCCACTTCAACAGGGTCAGTTGAGAAGAAGCATGAGATCACTCCTACCAAGAATCCTTCCACCTCTTCAAGTAATTCTCCTTCAACTTCCCTTGAAAATAAATTTATATAAATCCTAAGAACATCCATGTCAAATATTCTACAACCCATAATGTTCCTACCACCTCTTCATCCTTTGATATCATTGACCATTTCAAAAAATCAAAATTCCAAATTTCTAAATTTGAGTACTTGAGAACTCATCCCAAAAAAATTGAGAAAATTATTCAGAATATCAAAGGAAGTATCTTTGTTTCACATCCTAAAGATACCACCACTAAAGAATTGTCTCATGTATCTCAACCCAAGCCATCTTTTAACTATTTTGCTTCCACATCCTCCACCTCTAGGAAGGTAGAACCTTTCTACATAGCCTTGTTAGTCAACAGGTATAAACTAAATAATTGCATCATTGACTTCGGTGCCTCAGACAATGTCATGCCTATGAAAGTTCCTAAATCTCTCAATCTCTCCCTTTTCCCTACCTTTGGCCATTTCCTCTCCATGGAAATGAAAAAAATCCCCTTATGGGTATAGATCAAGGATGTGAGGTAGCATTAGCAAACTTCTTTGATAAGAAAATCATTATGAGAATACTTGTAGCAGACATGCCTGCCTCATATGGTATGTTGTTGGGCCAAAGTTTATGTTGAGATGTTTGGTGGATATATGTATCTGGATTGGTCACATGCCACCATCTCAGTCAATGGTAAAACAAAGAAACTACTTCCCATTAGAAAAATGAAGTATACTATTCAAACACTAGATGACCCAACGGCAAGACATCTCGTGTCAAAATTCCAAAGATTACAAATTTTTCATTACTTTCAAAGATAATATCGAGCTACCCATGTTGGTGGAAGGATTTCCAATCATCACTGAGATGGTTCAAAGAACATCATGATGATTTTGTGAGATCGGAGTTTGAGAGGGTGTACTTCACATGGGATGAGATCATAAATGAAGTCATTCCTCTAGATGTTGATGATGATGATGAGAGCCTCAACTTACAACAAAGAAATATTGAATTGAAGAGTAATGCAGATCAAGGAGTGATACTCAATAACTTCTTGACATGTAACTTTAATGTTTCCAATCACATTTTTTATGCTCGGTATGAAGTTTCATATGGTGAGTATACTTGTGAATATGAAGAATTCTCGTTCTCATTGGAAGAAGATGACCAGAAATGATAAGAATGACAACATGTTTCCACCTCTTGAACATGAACCTACTTAAGGAGATGATGATTTCATCACAGAAATGGATTTCTTGGTTCTTGGTGATCAAGAATGGGAAAATGATAATGAAAACATTTCAGCTCCAATGTTGTGCTCATTCCCTTTTCATGAGGACAAAAACATTCTTGACAAAAAATGGAGAGATGGAATGTTTCTTGGTCTTAAGGATGTTTTTTCAAAATGGAAACATTCTTAATATACTTCAACCTTTCAGTGTTCACTCTGCTCAAGAGAAGGATGCTCTCAGCATAAAAATAGATGACAAATCCCAAAATGGACAAGGTGAAAAGGATGACAATTTCCATATTACATATCCAATCTCATTCTCTTTCCAAGAGAATGATGTAATGTACATATCACACTACATAGAGCAACATGTTCCTAAAAGGAAGGAGCCCAAGAAAGATGATTTCTTGACCTAATTGAGAAACAAAGAAAATCAAGAGGTGGGTAATAATGTCAAAGTTCCCAAGGCATCTTTTGAGAATCAACCCATGCAAATTGGTGGTCATGAAGCAGATGAATGAAAAAGAACAAATGTCTTCAGTATGAAAATGATACGTCAAGTATAATCAAGAACCATCTTCATGGTAGCGCTGAAAATCAGCAAGTAGTAATGAACTTGAGAACCAAGGAGAAGCCGATAAAGAATGTCAAAGAAACAGAGGTGATGGAATGAATGAGTTGATCATCAATTGTACTAGTAATCATGCTATATTTCTCAAGAAATATGAGGAGGGGTTCATACTTCAGTGAACCTGTCAATGGATTTATAGAAAAAAGGCATTCGGTGATACCCATTTACGGGTAAGCCCCCAGTTTAAATTTATTATTTAATGAAATTGGGTTGTATCCCACATGTACATAGGTGGTTTAGGATGTTTCCCTTTTTTTGTTGTGTGTTTACTTTCCCTTTTTAATGTTTTCCCTCATGTTGTGTGTTTCCCTTTCAGTTATGTGTGTGTTTCTTGTGTATGTGTGTGTTCAATAAAGGAAGTTATGTGTGTATCGTTGTGGTGACTTTGTATAGCCCAATGCATAAAGCATTGGTCCATGTGGTGTCTTGAGATTCTGGGATTCCTACTTACCCTCTCCTCACTGCACTCGATCTATAACATGTCCCCAAGCTAGATCTATTTGTTTTCATGTGTTTTTGCAAAGGAAAAATTCAATGTTGAAACATGACAACTATACCCTAGTGTCAAAAAATTTACATGTAAACCCTCCTAAGCACTTCTCCCAGATCAGTTCTCCCTTTGTTTCATGCCTATCCTCATCCTACAAGTGCTCATATATGTTGTAATAACCTTTCCCAAGTGTTTGAAATATGAAAACAAGTTCATGAAGTTCTTCCAATGTAGTGCTTCTCAAGGCAGATTCTTCAGTAGACCTAGAAAGGCTATTTCTAGCCTTTCTGGGATAGGTGTGCACCTCTGGGATAAATTTTAAGTCCAAATTCATCAAAAAGTGGTATTGAGGAGATAAGAACATATTTCAAGTGATTTAGGAAATTTTTGGGAATATTTGAAGGTTTAGGGACAAGTTCAGTGAAAGTGGGTTTTTGAAGGTGAAGGAGCTTACAGTTCAAAATAGTGCCTAAGCTAAGGAAGATGATTTTGGGAGATCTGTAAAGAGTTATAGGTCAAACAAGATATGATTGAAAATATAATTCAATTCTTAAATGATGGTGCTTTCCTATATCTTTCATAAGATCCAAGGAACTTCTTCCCACAACCCATTTTTAGCAGACACACCATACGGTCTTGAGAAAAACAACTATTTTTGAGGGAGTTTCAAGCTGAATTAGATCATGTAACCCATCCCATTCATCATAAGGATTTTTGGGAGTCAATTTCATATAAGGGTTCATCAAAAAAGACCTCTCTAGAGCTCTAAAACGTCATCTTTAAGGTCTCTCTCAAGGTATGCTTTCACAATTAGAAATTTTTACTTCCTGGTGCATGGCACATTTTTCTGTCCCATCCCTTTGGGACTATTGGGACACAAAAATTCACCCATCCCCAATTATTCCCTCTTATCCATCATATTACCTTGGTGAAGCTCCGTGATGCATTTTAAGCTACTTTTCACCTCATTTCAGCCCTTCCCGTTGACCAATGCAACAACGCCACGTGTCAATCTAAGGGTGAGGGCGCATGGATGATTTTTCTCACTATCAAAGCTTCAAGCCTACATTAATGGCTTCCATTATGTATCAAAAAAATGGCAGCGAGTCACCTCTTCACTTCCCAGAGATCCAGTAGTCAGAATCACGCGAAAATTGGAGGAAACAATCCCTGAAAAATAGTTTCTCCAAAATAGTTTTTGTCATGTCCCTATTTTTTAGGGATATGGAGAACTAATTTTTTTATCATGATAATAGATAAATCTTCAAATTCTCGAATATCCTAGAGGTGAAGTCATCTGAAATTTGGAGAGAAGGGTCTTCAAAAAATCTAGTTTTTTTAAACTAGTTTTTACAACAATGAAGTTAGTGTCATTTTTCAAGATATTGAGGAGGATTTTTTCTCAGTATTCTGCCCTCTTTGATATAAATACATTTTACTTGTTCAAATGAATAAATCATCCAAAAACTGGAACAGGGAATCTTGGAATAAAACCTGAATTTTCAAGATCTTTTTTCGTTGCAATCCAACACAGTGCGGTGTACTTGCTTATTCTGTATGCCCATGGTGAGGCATGACTAAAAATAGTAAGTGGTTGAATAAGGTGAATTCATGACATTCATTTTCCTCCAGACAGGAATTAAACATCAAGGAATGAAACATCGTTGCAAGATAATCCCATTTCGTTAGAGAAATTCATGAGCTCCAATGAGCTTGGAAAAATCTTCTTCAAGATCTCAAAGTGAGTTGGTTGGGGTGAGCCGGTAATTAGGTGGTTTCAAATGAGTTAGTTGGAGTAAGATCAGTGAGCTAAGGGATTTGATCAATCAATCATCAAGAGGATTATCATGAGCAATTTGTGGTCATCTTGACCTCACATCAAGGGATCTCTCAACAGTGTTTCTAAACACTCATTCGGCAGCCCGAGGTGTATGTGCATCATGAAAAAGGAGGAGATTGTGATCATCATCAACAAGTTCTTCATCAAAATCCCTTTCCCTTCAATCCCCTTCTTCTCCCGCTTTCTTCTAATTCTTTTGTGTACACAATCATTGTATTTTGTCCTATTCACTTAAGTGACAATATTTGTAATTTGTAAAATTATTCTCTCAAAATTATAAGAGAGATACTAAATTTGTCTCTTCTAGGGGAAATTGAAAGGTCACAAGTGGAATAGGAACATGAAGAGTCATGTGGGGGAGACGAAAGGTCAATTCACAAGGCTATAAATTGGGATGGCTTCTCCATTCCAAAGGATCCTAAATTTTTAGTTCTTGGTAGCAATTATGAATTGTTGTTTTGTAGATTGATTGATGTTTTGTATTCATCACTACATAAGAAATAAAAGCTACATTATTCCCTTTCCTTTGCTCATGTTTCCTCTATTCTCTCTTTTGCAACTTTGCAAGTATGGTGATCAAGAAGGAACTTGGTGTCCTTGATGAATGAATCTAAAGAAGTGCGTGTCTAGATTTTTTAGTCTCACTAAATGGATTCATTGTTGTCTTTCCTTTAATTGGATGTTTAACTACTCTGGTTATTAGGTATGATTTTTGTTTGTGCCTACTCACAACAATAACCTTCCTTTGTCTAATTTCTCTCCTTCACCCCTCACCACTGCAATTTCCTCCCTTGTACCCCATACAAGCACTTTGCCGTAGGTTCAGTGAAGTGTTCTTGTGTGATCCCCGACCTATTTAACCACCCCACAATAATAGATAAGATTATATTAGTTTACATTCAATAATGGGAGCCTCCCCATATACAAGAAGGAGAGGTGTAGCCTCGTGAGTGTTGGTGGAAATCAAATAATTTGCCATGTGACAAATTATTTCACCAACACAAACTTAACATGTGTATTTATATTTATTAGTTAGTTTCTAATTAATTCTAACCTAATAATAATGAAGGGATGCGACCCTATGTAATATATATATGGATGAGTACATCTCTCCCATAGGTGTAATTTGTGAATTATTTTCTTATTGTGAGATTTTGGATGTTTCCCCCTCGAAGTGGCTTAGTAATATATTTATATTCTAATATTTTATAATTTATAATAAAGTAATTCCCTTACAATTGGCCTTTGGATCCCAACTCACCTCTAAGCCCTCTTAGCTCTATTCCCTTTAATGTTTCACCACTAAACTTATTTATTGCATAATCTTAAACAAAGTATGGGAAAGTATCACCTCCCATAGCTTTGTAAGTCCAAAACCACTTCTCGTTGGAGTCACTCATTTGATCATCAATATAATGCTCTACATAGAAAAACTTTGTAAGGGTAGATTCTATCTCTAAGGCCCCTTGAACAAATCCGTCCACTAAATGCTCAAGTCCACTACTAAGTACCCTATTCCACCTGAATGAGGTGTTAGATCTTGGCCACCTTTGCTAAAATAAACCCTTCTTAGATCTTGAGTCCCTTTGATGGCTCAAAATTCTTGTTACCGTAAGGTCTCTTCTATAAGTATTTAAAAGACCTTCCTTCTTAAACCCTCAACTCAACATGAGATTGAGTCCCTATTATTTCCCTCCAAGAGTTTCCCAATTTTCTCACTCTTCATTGGTTCATTCTCTTTGCTCTGAGATACCTCACACTATATTTCTTTGTAAGCTACCTATGTTCTCACTCTGACTAACAATAAGCCTCCTCTAAGTCCCGTATTTACACCCCTTTCCCATCTATCCCTCGAGTGTTTTTTACTTAAATAGTAAATCTTAACTTGCATGGGGATTCTTTTTATTCTACCACATGGATCTTCAATTCCAAGGAATAATTCACCACCTCTGTGAACTTGTCCAACTATGGGAACACTCTACTTCTCTTAACATTGGAAGACTTCTTTCTTATCTCTTGTTGAAACTAACCCACCCAAAAACATGCCTAAGCTTCATTCGGATTTAGACCTCATTGAGTCAATCTTAAGTTTCATCCAAGTCTTGCATTGTAAAACACTTACCAACTTATCCCTCAAGCAATGCACTCTTGGAGAGTCACTCGTGATGCCCATCTCAACATCACATGAATCTCTTTATTCTAAAGGTGCAATTTACCATCACATTATCTCTCTCTATAAGCTACCCATGTTCTCACTCTGACTGATAGTAAGCTTCCTCCAAGTCTCATATTTACACCCCTTTCCCATCTATCCCTCAAGTGTTTTTTACTTAAATAGTACATCTTAACTCACATGGGAATTATTTTTATTCTACCACATGGATCTTCAAGTCCAAGGAATAATTCACCACCTCTCTGAACTTATCCAAATATGGGAACACTATACTTCTCTTAACATTGGAAGACTTCTTTCTTATCTCTTGTTGAAACTAACCCACCCAAAAACATACCTAAGCTTCATTCTAATTTAGACCTCATTGGGTCAATCTTAAGCTTCATCCAATTCTTGCATTGCACAACACTTATCAACTTAGCCCTCAAGCAATGCACTCTTGGAGAGTCACTCGTGATGCCCATTTCAACATCACATGAATCTCTTTATTCTAAAGGTACAATTTACCATCACATTATCTCTCTCTGTAAGCTACCCATGTTCTCACTCTAACTGACAGTAAGCCTCCTCCAATTCCCGTATTTACAACCCTTTCCCATCTATCCCTCAAGTGTTTTTACTTAAATAGTAAATCTTAACTTGCATGGGGATTCTTTTTATTCTACCACATGGATCTTCAATTCCAAGGAATAATTCACCACCTTTGTGAACTTATCCAACTATGGGAACACTCTACTTCTCTTAACATTGGAAGACTTCTTTCTTCGCTCTTGTTGAAACTAACCCAGCCAAAAACATGCCTAAACTTCATTCTGATTTAGACCTCATTGGGTCAATCTTAAGCTTCATCCAAGTCTTGCATTGCAAAACACTTACCAACTTAGCCCTTGAGTGATGCACTCTTGGAGAGTCACTTGTGATGCCCATCTCAACATCACATGAATCTCTTTATTCTAAAGTTACAATTTACCATCACATTATCTCTCTTTGTAAGCTACCCATGTTCTCACTCTGACTAACAGTAAGCCTCCTCCAAGTCCCATATTTACACCCCTTTCCCATATATCCCTCAAGTGTTTTTTACTTAATAGTAAATCTTAACTCGCATGGGGATTCTTTTTATTCTACCACATGGATCTTCAAGTCCAAGGAGTAATTCACCACCTCTGTGAACTCGTCCAACTATGGGAACACTCTACTTATCTTAACATTGGAAGACTTCTTTCTTATCTCTTGTTGAAACATGCTTAAGCTTCATTCTTATTTAGACCTCATTGGGTCAATCTTAAGCTTCATCCAAGTCTTGCATTGCACAGCACTTACCAACTTAGCCCTCGAGTGATGCACTCTTGGAGAGTCACTTGTGATGCCCATCTCAACATCACATGAATCTCTTTATCCTAAAGGTACAATTTACCATCACATGGATACATCTAGCCTATTCAAAAATTCACGATATGCACTAGGTTTCCAACCCCAACTCACATTGTGCTAATTTTTTTCCTTGGTTAAGAGACAACTCGGCTCTTGAAAGAGCCTCGCACTACTTCCCTACATTGAATATTTCCATATCCTCTATAGTTGTATTAATATGTTAAGTATATTATGACAATAAAGTTGTTATAGCTAATGGTATCCCATATCATACTCTTTTTCATAACCCCTTTATTAAGAAAACATTGATTTCTACACCCAAGTTTGTTCTGCCTATTCAAATTACTTTTAAAAGATATATTCATCGTATGCCTTCTCCTAGGTCTCCTGTTACAAATAACCAATCTCCTAAGCACATATTACAACTTCAACTTGACATGACACATCATACACATCAAGTGATGCTTCATACCCCCAATGTGCATAATGCAAATTTGAGGTCTAATCCTCCCATGCCTACATGTTTCTCTCCTCACCCTTTTAATAGTATTGTAGGGTAACACTTACTTTTCACATGCATATAAACATGTTAAAAATAAAACAACATTTGAATCATATATTAAGCACAAAAACATTCAAATATTATCAAAATAAAAAGTTTGGACCTCCATATGAATTAATTTGCTAGGTTTTACTTTACATATTTTATTTCTCACATGGTTTGAAAGATAGAGTATTCTATGTGATTTTTACACACATGTGTTTCATGAGGTATTTGAGTGCGATGTAAGACACATATATAAAATGATAGATGGTGTATATTTCCTCTTACCCAATGGTTAAGTAACATATGGGGGCATCTATTACACTATCAAGTGTTGTTATTTAATTACTTATAACTATTTCACATCCTCACTGCACTCATTTTCTATATTGTGATATATGTTATCTATTTGGACTAATGTGGCTAACACATGTACCTTATGCAGAGCTAGTATCCCTTGGTCTATGTACCTTTAGGATACAATCTACTATCGTATTTAATTACTTTCTTGTATTTTTGTTTTCATGTGTGTAGTCTATGGCCTTTTCTATGCATGTGTGTGTGACACTTTGGTGTCCCTTTTACACAACCTCTATTACTTTTGTTCATTCTTATTTGTGTGTGTAATACTCTTGTGTCTCTTATATGTGGCTCTTTACCTTTTCTATGACTAATATATGTGACATTTTTTGTACTTGTATGCATTTATGATTTTATACTTGTCTTCTTCTATGCTTTTATGCTTTTCATCTTTTATGCTTGTTTGATTGTATATTTGTTTATTATCTTTACATGTCATTATTTCTACCATACACCCTTTTCCATGAATGAGAGCTTTGCGATTCCCACCTATAATAACACTCAATGTAATCCAATGTTGATTATATGTTACATCTAACATAGACATGATGTCACTTTTTTCAGTTAACAATTTGCACATCTCACTCACCTCAAAAGTGGGGGAATTTAATGAGCTTATCACATGGATATATATGCAATTTAGGCACACATAAAATATATATTTTAGAATAGAATGGAGTAGGGTATAGATACACATGAAAAATAATAAATACAAGTCCAAATAATAATTCACATAGGGATAAAACCATCTAACATGGAACAAAATCATTATATGTACTATCCAAAATGGGAAATTTTTTCATGGGAAATTTATCAATAGTCAATTGAGAATTTTCTATCGTGTACATGTTTCTGATATATGTTTAAGGAAAACTAGCTTAGTTTAAGGAAGAGTACTACATTTTAGTATAAAATTTGGGGGACATGAGTACTTCATTCCCTTTCAAATTTTTTACACATTAAGCACCTTTACAATACATAGTATAGGGGCATGCACCTCCTCTTTCTTGTATAATCAACATTGATACAATGGGACATCACATAAAAGGGAAATTGGCAAGGGAAATTTTACGGGTAACCATACCAAAATTTTGTTCTGGTCCCTCATCAGGGACCCCTCTGCATTCGGAACGTTGCAAAACCCTTTCCCGGGAAATCTGGTTTTCCGGACTTAGCCATTTTTGGTCTTTTTGGGTTGGGCGCACCTTTTGTCTATGCAACACAGGGTAAATCTGCACCCCCTTTCATTTCCTTTGGCGCACCCTTTGGCGTGTCGACACACATTTTGGTGCGCCTCACCATGTTGCACCTTTCTTGCATGCGCCAAGGCGCATGCGCCTTCGTGTCAACAATATTTTTGTTGCGCCGCGTTTTGGTGTGCCAAGGGCACACGTATTTCCATGTTGATAGCAATTTTGGTGTGCTAAAGGAACACATAACAACATGTTAACACACATTTTGGTGCGCCACAGGGCGCAAGTTTTGCAATATCGATAGGTGTTTTGATGCGCCACTTCAAAAAGTGGTTGGTGCATTTATTACGCCTTTGCCTATATATAGGCGCATCCGCCCTGTCACTTTCACAGTCAAAAAACACGTGATTGATCTTTTTTCCTCTGCACCTGTCAGCATGCCTGTCGTCCTCGTGTCACATTTGTGGACCCCGTTTCACCTCTCGCATTCTATATATTCCGGATCAACAATTAAGTTCAGAACTACATATGTCTACATCAAGCAAGAGACCTACCAAGTCTAAGGGCAAAGCCAAGCTTACAGAGGAAGAAATGAAGTACAAATATCAGAGGGTCAGGATGCCTGAATCCCAAGCAGAATGTGACCTGGATATAAGAGACTCAGAACTTGGTCATATCGATATGGAGGACTTCTGGGCCAGAACCAGAAGGGTCACAGGAAGTCCGTGGATGGACAAGCTGGTAGGCAGTGGCCTGCATTTTGCTGGAGGGATCCCGGTCAGTGCTGTGAACAACGAGTTCATGATGGTAGTAGCCCGCTGCTACAACAAAGACACAAGGTGTGTCCAGAATGAGAAAGGTGAGGTCGTGATTAACCTCACTGCCCGGACACTTCGAAATAATGCTTGGCATTCCTCACCACTGGCACTTTGTGTCCGTAAGCCAAGAAGATTGCACCAAGGCTTGGGAAGATAATGAAGATCAGTGTATGCAATTAATGAATGAGGTATACCTGAAAAACAAGAAGGTGGTGACTAGATGGCCACAAGTCATTCATCGCAGCGATTTCTCAGAGGAACTAAGTGATACCATCACATTCCTAAGCAGAGTATTTGGGCTTCCTGATGCCCACTACTTTCATAAATGGATGCTTAGATACCTGGAGACAATGAACAAGAATGTGCCAGATCAACGCTTTGAGTGGGCGGAGATCATAAGCAACACTATATCCGAGCAGCTCCAACAACTTACCACAACGGGGAGGTTCTACATGAACTCCTACGTAGTTTATGCTGCAGCCTCGGAAAGAGATTATCCAGCGTTGATGCGGTGCGGGGTTTGGCCCCAAGTAAAAATATATGAATACTATCCAGAGCTGAAGCTGGAAAACAGTATTTCTCAGTTTACAAAGATTAACAATGCCTTCTTCTACGGCATGGTCTGCCTTTTGAGGCCAAACATGACTCACGGTCGTACGACCAAGAGCATTGTTGCAGCAACAGAGAAGTGGGGGGCCTTATTCACGCAATTCCCCACCTTCACTTATCTAAGGGCAGCCAACTTCTTGGGGGAACCAACCAAATTACCAAGATATGCCGGCCCCAAGCTGATCCTGTTGGAGCTGTCAAGACAGCTCATAACCTATCACGAGAAGTGCTTGAAGAGAAAGAAGGGTGGAACTCCTTTCCCCCTCACAGTGGGCAGGTACACTTGTCTTTCTCACCACAAAGCCCGGGAGATGTTTGCAGAGCTGGAGCTGCTAAATCTAAAGCACAACTTCCCGGCAAGGCCCACTTTCGACCCAAGGAATTGCCTTCCCAGGGCCAAACTCGATCCAATCCACATTCCACAGATCGAGGATATTTATATCGACCTGTATCATGAGGTCGAGCTCAGAAGGAAAGACCATTCCCGCTTGGCCTTGGCTGAAATCATCCAGTACGGCGTAGCCATCGTCCCAAAAGGTTATCAAACTACTGATCAAGAAGTTGATCAGGTATATCTTGACACGGGTGGGGACGACTGGCCATTCGCTGTAATTGACAGAACTAAAGCACCTCAAACGATAGAAGAAAGGGTCAAAGAAACTCTGCGGAGAACAGAGCACTGGTGCAGGATGAATGGTCTCATCTACCTCGGAGTTGATTTCACCACATCTCCATTGGGCAATGCACCTTCCAGACCAAAACATCTGCCAAAGAGCAAAGGTAAAGACAAGGAGGGCGAGTCAAGCTCTGCCCAAGAAGAGACTCCTGAGAGTCCCCCTTCCGCCGCACAAGAACAAGTTATAACTCTGGCTTCTCCAGAGAAAGAAGCGGCCGAGGATGTTCCGATGGGCACATCCATTCAGGATGTTGCCACTACTACAACTATTGAGGTCCCTTCTATCTCTTCTCCCTCTCCTCCTTCCCCTCCTCGAGTGACCCAAGCGACCATTCCTTTGGTCGTGTCCTCTCCCCCATCTTCTGTTGTTCCCCCTTCCTCATCGTCCATCTTCTCTTCTCTCGTGGAGCTGTCCCCCACCATTTCTTCCCTCATCTCTCAGCTCCCTTCCGTTTCCATGTCTTCCTCCCCTGCAGTATCTCTTCCTCCCGTGAGCACTTCCTCGGCCTCCCTCTCAATGCCGCCTCCAAGTGTCTCCACGCATTTTCCTTCTACTACTGCAGCTGCTCCCTTTTCTATTTTCGGCCCCTCTCCCATAAGTCCAGCATGGATCTCTCAGCACCTGAGCCAACAAAAGAGGAAAGTTCCCATCGCACCGATGGACTTCTCCGTCATCCCATCAAAGGGGGCCAAGAAGCAAAAGCCTATAACCCGCTTCTCTCAGAGTGCGTCAGGAGAGAGAGAGTAATGGAGATAGCTTACCCCAATCCTTTAAAGGATAAAAAGGATCTGTCTTCAACAGATTATACAGTGACCCAAGTCACAATGGGGACATCTTCAGAAAGCCTTCAAGGAGAGGCCCTATCTGCAGTTGACGCCCTTTGCAAGAAGCTCCAGGAAGCAAAGGAAGAAAAGAGGCTGTTAAAGGAGAAAAATAAACATCTTCTCCACGCCTTACAGAAAATGGGCAGTGCACCTCCTACAACTACTGCCGAAACTCCTGAGCCTCTGAGCCAGGACAAGATTAATGAATACGCCAAAATCGGCGAGCAGGGTATGGCAGTTTCCACCTGGAGGAGCCAAATCCTCAAAGAAAGTGAGGGAGTGATCGCCAAGTTCACCAGTTTATATCAGAATATCAATCGGGTGAACAAAGAGCTCCAGGCGATAGCAGGACCCATCTCCGAAGAGCTGGACCATGCCAGGATGCAGCATGAGACCTTTCAGAAAATGCTCGACTGTTCAGTCGAAGATCTGGTCAAGTTCGGCATCTTTGGTCACCCCAGAGCCCTCAACAAAATCCTTTCTACTCTGGATTACCGGGTCGATCAGCTGGAGTTCGTCCTAGAGAAGATTGACAAGATCAAGGAGGAAGCCCTGGATGCAATGCATCAAATGGAGCAAATTGTCCTGAGAATGTCTCCGGGCTTGCTCACTCCTTCTTTCGCCTTAAGAAAGGTAGAGGAAACTATTCGGATCTTCAAGGAGATCGTTTCACAAGGGCTGGGACCAGAAGTCACTTTCGACGCCGAATCCATCAACAACCTGTTGGCCTGTCGTGACTTCATTGGGTACCTGATAGACGCGGAAAACAAATATTCCAAACTCCCAGAAAAGCTCACAGATGAGCGGGAGACTTGCGAGGCTATCAGTGATCGACACAAGGATCCTTCCCAGGATCAACTTCAACCCATGATCAGCAAGTTCATGGAATACCGTGCCCAGTTCCACATCTCGTCACCTGAGCAGCAGCAAAAGCAGGATACCCCCTTTCAGCCACGGGACGATGATGAATAGTTTCATTCTTCCCGACCTTCTCCTTGTAAATATCTAAAGTATGTTGACACAAATGATGACATCATCCATGTTGCACCATGGGATGATGTCATCCACAAAGTTGTCAAAAGTCAACAAATGACTTTGAGATATTTTGTAAGATATTTTTTAATTAGGTGGTTTGTTTGTTTTTGCCTTCTTTTCTTCTCTCCTTCTATATATATACTTGAATACTTGTTGTATTCAAGTGTGGATACTTTTCAGATGAGAAATAGAAGTAGGAAGAAAAGATTTTGAACTTTTTGTAACAGAAACAAATATTAATACAATATTTAGACTTTGTGTTGAATACATGTGTTTTACATCAGACCTTTCTTATGTTAGATCTGTGTGATTGTTCTGTTGAATCTACTTCTACTTTGTTGTCATTTATTCATCAGTATTGCTTTATTCGTCTATGCAAAGTAGGTTCGGCTCTGTATACTACCAACCCAAATCATAGACCTTCTGACCTTTCTGCTTTGGAATTCATTTCTTTTCTCCCTTCAGATCGATCCTATCTCCCACCTCATTCCTTTCCCTTCTTTTACAGTTGGAAATACCTCTACTGGGATGAGATCCCAACCCCTGAAGGCAGAATATTGTGAGACTTGCACAAGATTCCTGCTGGTAGAATAGCAATAAACCAGTTTCGCTTTGCTGACTCAAAGAGGGGCTATGCCCTGCACACTGTTGGCTCGTCTGTCCATAGATCTGTCCACCTGACAGATTTTCAAACCAACAGTTTTTGGTGACTCTACTGGGGATCAAACAGATCTATCAGATCTATGATAGTGGTATGATAAAAAATCAGTAAAAATCAGAAAAATCATTACCTGTTTGCAAATCTGAACTTTTTGCTTAATATCCAATTTTTTTGGAAAATACTCCAAACTAAAAATTTTCTTCTGAGATCCATAGATCTGGTCTAGTTGGAGATCTTTAGTTCGCTGAGTTTTTATAAAAATCTATATTTTTCCGTAGATCTGAGTTTTTGACAGTTTACCAAAATTTTCAAACTCTTTGAAAAGTCAACTCTAGATCTAAAAATCAGCTTACTAAGTTTTACCATCATTTTATCCTTGTTAATCAAACAAATAAACCGCAATCGGTTTTCAAGAGGATGATAAGATTTGAATATTCAGAAAAGTACATGCTCCTGATTTTTGTCAGAATAATCAGAAAATCAGCAAGTACAGCCAAAAAGAGTTCTTAAATCCGCTCCAAAAATTGTAGATCTGGAAGGTACACTGGCAGGTGAACCATTTACTCGTAGCAGGAGAGCTCGTGGAGAAGTTGATCTTACCTTCGACCTGCTTCAAAGGCACAACTTCAGTGTAACACTGGCTCGCTTCTCGTCACTGAGCTCAGCTGACCGGTCATCCAGGAGTGTCTCACCTCCACGAAGGAAGCATCTCTCATCAGGAACATCTACATCACTTTGCAGTGCTTTGCTGCTCAGCAGAACTGTGCTTCCAGCCCGCGTTCTTTTTCCAGCCGTCCAAATGGCAGTACCATGGGGAAATGCTATGGGCCCCCTGGCTTTGCCACATCCTGTTCACGCGCTCCCACATGGAAACCAAAAGAATTTTCCCAAATTTGATGGGAGTGGAAACCAAAGCATGGATTCACACATCTGCATTCATCATGTCATGCAGTATCCTAGATGTGACCCATGAAGATGTGTCGGTTCACCTTTTTCTAGAAACTTTGCAAGGGCCCACAACATAATGGTTTCAGCATTTACCAGCCGGATCTATTACTAGTTGGGCCACCTTGTGGGCTGCTTTTGAAGACAAATATAAGCCTTCTAAATATGTGTTCACGTTACTATCAAAGATCACTCACCTAAAGAAGGAGGCCAATGAAACTATGCATGACTTCATCACCCATTTCAATTCACTGATCAACCGTGTTCCGCCTACCATGCTTCCAACACCGGAAAATCAGAAGTGTTTCTTCGTAAACACTATGAGCTCGAAAGTAAGTTTCTTACTCCTACAAGAACAAGTAGCTACCTTGATTCTCACCCAGGCTGCTGCCATCCGAATCGAAGATAACTTGCTAATATCTGGCGAATTAAAAAGAGAATCATCCAAGCTTAAAGCTTCGAGCCCTTCTCCCACTACTTCATCTGATCCGGCATTTCAAAAGATGGCGAATGACTTGCTCACATTAAAGAAGCAGTTAGCCCAAGCTTCCCCCAGTTCCTCGTACCGGGATATTCCACGAAGAACTTTCACTCCTAACAACGTCCCGCATAGGCCGCGTTTTCCTGCAACTGCTCCGCGGTTGGCGCTTGAGGCTCCTCCATCAACGCTTTAGCCGAAATCGAAGAAGAAGAGCAAAATTATGAAGAACCTTCATCTCAAGGTGAAGATGATCAAGATGTCGGTGAACCGACTGGCGACTCTACTATCGGGTATATGGAATTTGATGAGGAAGAATCTGACAAAGAAGAGGGTACCCAAGGATATGCAAGCGGACAATCATATGTTGTTTTTACCCACTCGCAAGGAAAAGAAGCAGAGGTCACTACCAATGTGTAGAAAGAGAAGGCTACTTCATCCACGCCCCCAACTATTGCTAAAAGAGGTAATCCTCTTCCTGCTCAACCCCCTGTTAAGTCTTTTACAAAGAAATATTTTCCTCCCATCTCTCCTCCAAATCAGCCTTCTTCTATTTCCATGAAGACCAGTAACTTTACCCTACCATCGTGAAATGAAGGACTCATTCCTCCATCAACGCAACCCTTGGCCACGTTTGACATAATTGACCATGCTAAAAAGACCAAGATCCAAATGTCTGAAGCTGAGTACCTTCAGTCAAACCCCGAACAACTTGTAAGGTTGACTGAATACATCCAAAGTCAGGCTGTCATAACTAATCAGGTTTCCCCAAAAGGAATCCTTTCCACCCCTCCTTCATCCCGCATAAATGTTGCCTCGACTTCCACATCAGGAAAGATAGAACCTTTCTACCTCTCCCTCCTAATCAATGGCCACAAACTAAGCAACTGCATAATTGATTCTGGAGCTTATGATAATGTCATGCTGGTAAAAGTCACCCATGCTCTGGTCCTCACCCTTACCAAGCCTTTTGGCCGATGTTATTCCTTGGAAACCAAGCAAGTTCTGCTGATCGGTCAAATCAAGGATGCACAATTTACGTTTGCAACATTCCTAGAGAAAAGGGTAAAAATGACCATCCTTGTTGCCGATATTCCAGCAACCTATGGAATTTTGCTGGGAAGAAGTTTTTGTAGTGAAGTTGGTGGGGAGATTCATATGGACTAGTCTAAGGTTAGGATCCCCGTCAAAGGTGTAATGCAAACTTTGGAGCCTGAATCGCAAAAGAAATACCTGGTTACTAGATCTGATGACCCTAAAGCACAAATTCTCTTCGAATCATCAGGGATGGGAAACTATTTCTTGTCTACCGAGTCTAACAAAATGGATGTCCTCATCCAAGAAGGGGATCTTAACAAGATCTGGACTTTGCAGTTTGATGGCAGCTGCGCGACTAGTGGGTGTGGCGCTGGTGTCGTGCTAATATCTCCCGAAGAAGAGATTATTCCTCTCTCTTGCAAGTTACAATTTTTCAACACAAATAATATTGTTGAGTATGAATCTCTGCTACTTGGCATGTAAGCCGTGAAGGAAAGAGGGATCAAGAATCTTAAGGTACAAAGTGATGCAGAGTTGGTCGTAAATCAAGTTAAGAGGATATACCAAGTGAAGAATGAAAGGCTCAGACATTACCGCAACGTGGTGTGGGACAGCATCGAGGAGTTTAATGTTTTTTCAATAAAAGCCATCCTAAGAGCTCAGAATGACATGGCCGATTCATTGGTTGTTTCATCATCACTCATGCTCCCTCACCCAGGTTTGAAAATAGACAAATATACCATTGAGGTGGTTTTCTGCCCAAGTGTGCTGGACAATTCTCAGCATTGGCAAGTATTCAAAAATGACAATAAACTCATTGCCTTTCTAGAAAAGGCAGAAAATTTTAGTGAACTTCATTTTGAAGGATCCACTTCTACATGCCGCGAATCAGTTACCGATCAAAATGAAGAATCAAAAGGAAGCAACGGCATATGTCATCTCAAAGGAAATAAAATCCCAAAATGCTTGGTCTCCCTAGAGCGGTTGTTCGACAGGCATGACCGTTTTGTTAAAAAGAAAAGACGAGGTGATCCTAACTCCTCCCCAGAAACCGAACCGGTCAATTTAGGTTCGGTAGAACATCCGCAGTTTGTGAACATTGGAAAATGTTGCACACCTGAAGAGAAGCGGAAGTTTTTCAAACTGTTGAAGAAATACATGGATGTATTGGCATGGTCCTACGCCGATCTAAATTCTTTTAAGCCAAAATACGTCCAGCATGACATCCCATTGAAAGAAGACGTCAAACTTTTTCGCCAGAAGTAAAGACACTATAACCCTAAGATCTCAGGTACTATCCAGGCTGAAATTCAAAAAATGCTGGACGCACGGATCATTTTTCATATTTGTAGTGGTGTGGTCCATGGCTACAATGTCCTTCCTTTCCTCTTTCATATTTGTGTGGGAAAATATGAGGGTTACTAAATATTTTGATACATTGCTCTTCCCTCATAATGGGGTGCTTTGGTACCTCTCTCTCCTACTTTAACTTCTCCTTCATAAAAATCATGGATTGATCACCCTCAATCCTTTTTCATTTCAACAATAAATCCAAATCTCCAAAGTACAACAAGAATGGAAGCTCCTCCCTACGTAGAACAAACGGGTGTATTCCTTCTATGTTTTGCATCTCTTTTACTTTATTATGAAAAAGTTAATTTTTTTCAAAGTTACAAACATTATTTACATTTGAATTATAGTTTAATTTCTACTATGGACATTAACCACCTTATGTTGCAGGTTTCATCATCAAGCATGTCAAAACTGACACATCAGACAACAAATATTGAGAAAAGACAAAATGTATGTGCGCACTTAGGTATGTTTTTCCTCTAAGCATGAAATTTTACATTTTGTGCTTAAAGAAAAGGTAAATGTAGACTCTTAAATTTATTACAATTTATCATTTGGCAATGACAAGCTTGACTTTGTTCCTATGCCAAGAAAAATGCTCATTTTCTAAGCACAATTAGTACAACTTCCTTGCTTGTCTTTACACTATGTTATTTCATTCATTAAAGAAATATTAATTATCTAAAGTAATAATTCAACCCCAAGCATCATCCTTGAAATTTAGCTTTTGCATCACTGTCTGCCTAGGCAAAACCATACATCTTAGGTCTATAGTACACTACAGTCTTAACCGACCTGTATAGTCTTGGAACTTTCCATCTAATGAATCTTTTTTCCAATTTGAATATTTATGTGTGTTTTTTCATCTTCCTATGTTGGCCTTAATGTGAATATATAACCTATAGAAACATATATAAGCAAGTCAATTACACTTCATAGCTCACCCTATACTCTCATAAGCTCAAATTTAAAATATCAACATGAAAACACTCAAGACTCTCCTAAATCTCTCTAATCAGTTACACTTCATTTAGAGAAACCACTAAATCAGGTACGAAGCGCTCAATCGAGTAAAAGAGTCTAGCTTCCTCCATTTCCAAGCACTTAACTAGGTTAAAGAGTCTAGCTTCCTCTAATTCTAAGCACTTAACAAGGTCAAAGAGTCTTTATTCCTCCATTTCCAAGCACTCAAAATGTCCTAGAGCGATGTCTTAGTAAGACTAATTCAATCTAAATATTAGTAAATGTCTTCAATGGAAAAAAAAGTTTAGTCTAACAACTGAAGCACACCACATCACACTACTACCATGTTGGGTACATTCTCTACTCTATATCTAGGCTATTGATTTTGTGGAAAGAGACACAAGGACACACATAGTGGGTTAGCTTGGATTACATACACTACTTACAGCTACACTAGGAGAACTACACGAGGCTTGACCCTTTTTGAGGGGATGTAGTGCAACACTTAGACTGGTTCAACAAGGGTTGACCACAAAGGGTAGTCTAACCTCACTCACAAGTTTAATTTATCCTTTTATTATCTAATATTTTGATTAATATTGTTGTAGGTATCTAGGGTTTCTACATGTTATAGGCTATTACATGTTGTGCTAGCTTGAGCAACATACAATGCCACATATTTCTAGGAAAGTGAAGGGTAGGAGAAGTTATAGAGCCCCACTACACATAAGTCAAAAATTGCACAAAAAGATCCATGAGCATACCATTTTCAAGGCAAAGTTATATGATATTGATAGGAGAAAGTTTAGAGATGAAGCACTTTCAAGTTCATAACATCTCATCCTTTTATTCTTCACACCCATATCCTTCATGTACCACTCTACACAACTAAGTATTTATATCTTGTTATGTGTTTTGATATATCATTGTATTGTTTAAACATAGTTGTAAGTATTGATGTGTTATTTTGAATGTGTGTGATTAATGTTAATTAATTAATTAAAAATAATCCCTGTAACAAATCCTTAAATCATATATTGCTTATATTGCATCTTATAATTTTAAGGGTGTAACTCACTTGGGTGGAAGTGATAGGAATACAAATTTTGTTGTTGAATATTGACATCATGTTCTAACTGGTATGAGAGGGTTGGGTGCCTTCTAAATGTTGAATATGCCCCACCTAAGTGGAGATGAGATCATTTCATATAGGTTGTGATGTTGATCTAAGAGCTCAATTCTTTATGGGTTCGATGGAAAGGGGTGGTATCCCATTATGAACTGATTCACATTTGAAATTTCATTTGAAGTTGCTTGAGTTTTCTTAGGTTGTGTTCAAGTACAACTTGGTTAGACATGTAAGTAGAGGTATGAGAATATAGTATATTTGTTGTAACCTAGGTGAAAAAAGTTGATCAATATTCTGATCAAATCATGTCGTCATCTCATCATTAGGTGATTGTTGGCTAATATATGGTCTAGTCATTATTTGTGGATATAATCCTATCTTGTTGATCGTAACCATCTTTTTTGAATTAGGATGGATATTGGAAGTATGGACAATGTCTTAGAGATCATCTAATTCAACACGAGACTTGGATTGAGGATTGTACACAAATGAGCTATGAGACTGACTAATATATGGGATGAATATATTATCTCCTTGAGGTCTTCGTGAAGCTGATCGATGCAGGAAGCTTCTGAATATTTATTACATTTTTGTAATGACTGTACATAGCTGTCCTTCGAGGGAGTATTCTATTGATAGTGGTAGAATATAAAGAAGAGATGTCCCTTTTGAGGGGGTCATCTTTTTGCTGGAAGTTTTACTGAAGGAGTTGTATCCCTTTTTATTTTTCTATTTTTTTAGACATTAATTCATGGACAAGATTATAGACAACAATTAGGTTCTGGTTTTAGAAGACAAGACCATAGTACACAAAGATTAATTAGGAAAGAGTTAGTTTCGAGTGATGAACAACTATGGGATTCCATCTTGAAGAAGATGAAAAGTATCCATGAGAATCATGATATGAATAGAGCCATGGTACTCACACTGAAGACAAGGCTAAAAGGTGATGGGTAATCACATGATTCTTGTTTAATTGTGGATCCTCAAAATGATTGATAATGGAAGGTGAACAATGCTCAAGGGACGAGTGACCAATTGACAGAAAGTCATATAGGACTTGATATCAATAATAAAATGGTTAAAGATGCAAGGCATTAAGGGGCTCAGGTTTGGGTTTACCTTCAAGTGAAGACAAACGATAAGCACCTAATCCATAAGCATGGGTGATGATATAGGGTCCAAGCCAATTAGGAGCAAATTTGTCCCGTTTACTTTTCTCCTCTTTGGTTACATGTTGATTTTCCTTCAGGACGAGGTCACCAACTTGAAAGGTTCCTTCATGAACACATTTTTCATAGGCACGTTTGATACGTTTTTGGTATATTTGAAGATGGTCCAGGGCGTTAATAATTCAACTTACACCAAATGATCCTAGAGAAAGTCATCATCATTGAGCATATCTTGTAGTGATATGCAGAGGGATGGAATCTAGACTTTGAGAGGTAAGACTGCCTCAGTACTGTAGACCAGAGAAAAGGGGGTGGTAGCAGTCGAAGTGCAAATACTAGTTTGGTAAGCCCACAAGGTTAAAGGAATGTGCATATGCCAATCCTTCCCAGTATCATTGACCACCTTCATAAGAATTTTGTTCAAGGTTTTATTGGTTGATTCGGCTTGACCATTGGTTTGCGGGTAATAAGGTGATGAGAAACTGAGTTGGATGCCAAAAGCATCGAATAGTTTGCGTAGGGTTTTGTTTTTGATTTTTTTTCCATTATCCGTGATAATACAATGAGGGACACCAAAGCGACAGATGATGTGATGGTTGATGAATTCACATATTTTCTCAGATTTTGTGGAAATGAGGGGAATGGATTCTACCCATTTAGTGTAATATTCAGTAGTGGTTATGATCCATTGGTGGCGATCTAAAGAATGGGGGTTGATCTCACCGACAAGATCCAAACCCTTTGAGATAAATGCCAAAGGTCTCAGGCAACCCATAAGGCATGACTAGGAGTGTCATGGAGATTGGCATGTTGCTGGCATTTTACGCAATGTTTGACATAATCACAACAGTCACGGTTCAGGTTTGGCCAGTAATATCCTAGGCAAAGAATGTGTTTTGCGACAACGAGACCACTAAAGTGGCCTCCACATATCCCATCGTGGACTTCCTTAATGGTGTATGGAGTTTCAGAACTGGTAAGGCATCGCAAGAGGATGTTGTCGAAACCATGTTTGTATAGAAGACCACCCATGATGACATAACGTGAGACACTTTTAAGGAAGGCACATTTTCCATTATGAGTGAGATCAGTGGATAAAATGGAGAGGGAAATATAGTATATGTATTGCTTATACCAAAGGTCACTTGGGTCAGCAGCAACAGTTCTGATAAAGTAAACTTCACGAGGAAAATAAGAGCATGATTATAGTCTTTATATGGTGAAAAAAAAATTAGATTCAACGGTGAAGCGGGTATCTGAGAAGCCAAGTAGGCAATGGTATCTACAAATTTATTGGTAGAACGTGGGGTGGTTTGAGAAGAGCACATTTCCCGATATGTCGGTGCATTTTTTCGAGGCCAAAAAAATAATTTACGCCTAAAAAAAATTTGGGGGCTACTCCCCCGAACCCCTATTACCGAGGGCTGCCGCCCCCAGACCCTCGCTCGAGGCCCAGCCCAGCCCTAAACCGTGGCGAGGATACATGAAAAGTGTATAGTACTCTTAGTGTATAGTCTTCAACACTTTCACACATGAAAACAAGCTCCACAACCTAACAATCTCCCACTTGGAGACTAGTTTTCCTCTAAGCAAGCTTCTCAACCCTTCACTAGTTTCTGTGAAGACCAACCAAAGCTGAACACAGCTTCAGTTTTTCCCTTGTGACCACCTTGGTCATCATGTCTGTAGGATTCTGATTGGTATGAATCTTCTCTAACTTCAACTTCTCTTCCTCCAAAGTTGTCCTGATGAAATGGTACCTTAACTGTATATGCTTTGTCCTAGAGTGGAAAGCAGAGTTCTTCGCTAGGTGTATAACACTCTAACTATCACTATGCAATGTTCATTCCTCCTGCTTATGCCCCAACTCCTCAAGTAATTTTTGTAACCAAATCATCTCTTTGCTTGCCTCTGTGGCAACAACATACTCAGCCTCTGTGGTTGACAAAGCCACCAACTTCTGTAGTCGTGAAATCCAGCTCACTGCTGTCCCACCTACAGTGTAAAGATAACCTATTTTGCTCCTCCTGTTGTCTACATCTCCAGCCATATCTGAATCTACATAACCACGTAAAGTGGTGTTTGATCCACTGTAGCACAAAACTATCCCCATGGTCCCTCTCAAATACCGAAGGATCCACTTTACTGCCTGTCAATGATCTCTACCTGGATCACTCATAAATCTACTCACCACTCCCACTGCATGGGAAATATCAGGCCTAATGCACACCATAGCATACATCAAACAACCAACTGCTGATGAGTAAGGTACCTTGGACATTTGGTTTCTCTCCTGCTCTGTCTTGGGACACTGCTCCTTTGATAACTTGAAATGGCCTGCCAAAGGAGTCCCAACCGGTTTAGCATCCTGCATATTAAACCTCTCCAAGACCTTCTTAATGTACTCTTCCTGAGATAAAGTCAGCTTCTGTTCCTTCCTATCCTGAGATATCCTCATACCAAGGATTTGTTTGGCTATACCCAAATTCTTCATATCAAAGGATTCACTTAGTTGCTTCTTGAGTACTTTTATTTCCTGCATGTTTTTACCTGCAACCAACATGTCATCAACATACAAACACAGGATAATATAACTTCCATCCTCAAATTTCTTTGTATACATGCAATGGTCAGAATGACATCTAATATAACCTTGCTCCATCATGAAGCTATCAAATTTCTTATACCATTGACGTGGAGCTTGTTTCAAGCCATACAAGCTCTTCTTCAGTTTGCACACCATCTCCTCTTTACCTTTGACTTCATATCCCTCTGGTTGCTGCATATATAGTTCCTCCTCCAAATCACCATGGAGAAATGCAGTATTTACATCTAACTGTTCTAAGTGCAAGTCTTCTGCTGCCACTATTCCAAGAACAGTTCTAATAGAAGTCATTTTTACTATAGGAGAAAAAATCTCATCAAAATCTATACCTTTTTTCTGTGCAAACCCCTTGACCACCAACCGGGCCTTGTATCTTTTCTTGCCTCCTTCTTCCTCTTTGACTCTAAACACCCACTTATTCTGTAATGCTCTTTTGCCTTTAGGTAGCTTCACCAAATCCCATGTCTGGTTCTCCATGAGAGCCTGATGCTCCTCATCCATGGCTTGCTCCCACTTCTTCCTGGCATCTACCTACATTGCTTCATCAAAGCTCTTTGGCTCTCCACTATCAGTGAGTAATAAATAATAAAGAGAAGGAGAAAAACATTCAGTTCTCTTCTTACCCTAGAAGACCTCCTCAATATAGGAGTTTGGGGTTCCTATTGAGGGGGTTCCTGAACTGATTCATGTGTCACTTTCCCATCTGGAAGATCCTCTACCACTGCATATTCTTTCTTGGATTCTTCCCTATTTTCCTGCAACTGTTGCTTATACATGAATTTCTCATTAAAGACCACATCCCTAGATCGAATGATTTTCTTGTCCTTACTACTCCAACATTTATATCCAAAGTCATCACCACCATAACCAATGAAAGTACATTTTTCTGATTTAGCCTCTAGCTTAGTCCTATCATCCTTGTCTATATGAACAAACACCTCACATCCAAAGACTCTAAGAAATGAATAATCAAATTTCTTACCATACCAAGCCTCCTCAGGTATGCCTCCATCCAAGGCACTTGAGGGTCCTCTGTTTATCAAGTACACAGTTGTGCTCACTGCTTCTGCCCAAAAAGAAAGAGGCAGTCCTGCATGTAACCTCATGCTCCTAGCACGTTCCATTATTGTTCTGTTCATCCTTTCTGATACCCCATTCTGCTGCGGAGTTCCTGGAACCATCTTTTACCTGTGGATTCCATTCTTAGAACAATAATCATCAAATTCATTGCTGCAATACTCCCCTCCATTATCTGACCTGAGACATTTTAGCTTAAGACATGTTTCATTCTCTACCAAGGCTTTCCATTTAACAAAAGTGTCAAATACATCAGATTTGTTTCTAATACAATAAACCCAAACTTTCCTTGTTGCATCATCAATAAAAGTAACATAATAACTTGAACCCCCAAGAGATGATACCTGAGCTGGCCCCCACACATCAGAATGCACCAGCTCTAACTTACTCTCTTTCTTTGTAGGTCCAACCTTGAGAAACCTTACTCGCTTCTGTTTCCCATATATGCAGTTCTCACAGAACTCCAAACCTGTTTCTGTATATCCAGGAAAATTCTTCTTTATGATGTTCATGCCCTTATGGCTCATATGACCGAGCCTATAGTGCCATAATGTTGTATCTACATCTGAAGCCACAAGATTACAATCATTAGTACTATCAGTGGTTAAATACAAGGTTCCAACCTTCTTACCTCTTGCCACCACAAGAGCACCCTTGGTAACCTTCCAAGAGTCTGCTGTAAATATCACAGTACAACCATCACTTCCCAACTGCCCTGCCGATATCAAATTTCATCTTAATGTAGGCACATGTCTGACATCCTTCAATAGCCAAGTATTCCCATTCTGCATCTTAACCTGAACAGAACCTTTTCCAACTATACTGCAAGGCTCATCATCACCAAGAAAAACATGCCCAAAATCTCCTTGAACATAATCAACAAAATAATGCCTATGTGGAGAAGCATGGAAAGAAGCCCCTGAATCTAAAACCCAAGATTCAGTAATATTGTGCAAAGAAAGAATCAAAGCATCCTGACATACATTACCCGTTGCCACATTTGCCTCCTTGTTTTCTTCTTGTTGTTTCTTCTTGTCCCGAAGCTCCCAACAGTCCTTCTTTGCATGCCCAGACTTTCCACAGTGCCAACATACTATCTTGCTTTTGGATTTTGACCTTGCCCGATCTTTTGATTTTCCATGGTTTCCTCTATTCTTCTGTCTCCCTCTAGTTTCCACTGTCAAAGCATTCCCTAAAGTAGAAGATTCCCCAGAGATTTTTCTTCACATTTCCTTGCTTAGAATCACCCCTACAACATCCTCAAACTTCAACTTTGAGTTAGCTGGAACCGAGTTACTTACCGCCATTACCAAGCTATTCCAACTCTCAGGTAAAGAGCACAGAACTAATAAAGCCCTAACTTCTTCATCAAATTCTATTGTAACTGAAGCTAGCATATTTACAACCGTATTAAAATCATTTAAATGATCTGCTACTGAACCATTCTCAGACATCTTCATATTAAACAACTTTTTCATTAAAAATATCTTATTAGAGGCAGAGGGTTTTTCATACAACTTCCCTAATGCATCCATCAATTCTTTTGTAGTCTTTTCCTTTGAAACATTAAATAATACCAAAGATGCAAGACACAGTCGGATTGTTCCAAGTGCCTTCCGATCCAACAAATCCCATTCCGCATATGTCATACTCGAGGGTTTGTTCACCTTCTCAGACAACAGAGTATAAAGATCCTTCTGATAAAGGTAATCTTCCATCTGCATCTTCCAAAGACTGAAATTCTGCCCATTGAATTTATCAACCCTAGATCTTCCATCATCTGCCATAGCTCCCACTCAAGCTAAAAACTTTCCCTGTGATTCAACACTTCAGCAAACCAAACCAGGCTCTGATACCAATTGTTAGGAAATAAGGGATAAAATATGTGGAATAATCCCTCACAGAATCGCAACAGTAGAAACTAATATGTAGAAATTATTACAGATCTCAAATAAAATTGTAGAATAAAATAACACAACACAAAGAGACAGTATTTAACGTGGTTCACCCAATTTGGGCTACGTCCACCAAGAATCACTTGCTCAGATTTTATTACAAGCCACCGCTCTCTCAATACAATACCTAGATCCGTTTGGAGCTATGCTCAACAAACTCTACAGAATTCACACCCGAATTCAAAACACATCTGCAATACATTTTCTTGTACATCTACCATATGCATAAAACCATATAAGTAGACAACTGCTTAAGTAGTTTTACAAAACCGTGGGTATCAAAACCATTGGCTAAAACCGTCCCATAAACCTATGGGTCAAAAATATCGCCCATATGAGAAAATCACATTTCCCGGTATATCAGGCACATTTTTCGAGGCCAAAAAAACAATTTACGCCCAAACATAAAAATTTTTTTAGGGGGCCCCTGCAAACCCCTTTCACCATGACCCCGAACCCCGGTATCCGAGGATACATGAAAAGTTTGATGGTGACAGTACTCTTAGTGTACAGTATTCTTAGTAATGACACTTTCACACATGAAAACTAAGGCTCCACAACCTAACAGGGTATGGCTTATATAATAAACTAGTATTATCTGGGGATGTGGGTCGTCGTAATGACAAATGAGCTAAGAGCATAGCACCTAGAGAATGGTTAGTGGTGGAAATATATAGGTAGAAGGGTTGGTCATCCTTAGGAGGAATGAGCACTGGTGGTTGAAGTAGGTATTGTTTTAAGGCTTCGAAGGCTTTATGGAAGTCCTCATCCCATTTGAATGAAACATATTTCTTAAGAAGATGATGGAATGGTTGAAAGCGGTCAGAGAGTTGGGAGATAAAGCCACGAATTGCTTGCATTTTTCCTTGTAGGCTGCGAAGTTGATGGAGATTAGTGTGTGGCAGCATTTCAAGGATAGCCTTGACTTTAGCAGGATTGACTTCTATGCCATGCAAAGAAACGATGAAACCTAGGAGTTTCCCTGAAAGTACCGCAAAGACACATTTTTTTGGTTGAAGATGAACACAATATTTGATGAGGTGGTCAAAGATGACTTTAAGAACGGGTAGGTGTTTAGTTCGATGTTTGGATTTGGCAAGTAGATCATCTACATAATCCTCCAATATGTGATGCATGATGTCATGGAAGATGTAAGTCATGGCCCTTGCTGATATGTAGCACCAGCAATTTTGAGGCCAAAGGGCATGACTCGATAGCATAAAGTCCCCCAAGGGGTGATGAAGGCAATCTTGTGTTGATCCTCGGGAGCTAGTAATATTTGATTGTAGCCTGAGAAACCATCCATGAGTGATAACATTTCATGGCCAGCAGTGAGATCAACTAGTTGGTCAATACCTGGTAGTGGGAAATCATCTTTGGGACAGGTGAGGTTGAGGTCATGGAAATCTATGTAAATGCGGAGTCCCCCTATCACTTTCATGACAGGAACGATGTTAGAAATCCATTGGGGATAATCAATGGGTAGAATGAAGGAAACCAAGAGAAGACGTTGAAGCTCTTCTTTGACTAGAAGAGAAATGTGAGGATGCATTATCCACAACTTTTGTTTGATAGGTTTGGCATCAGGAATGGTCACGATATTGTGAACCATAATTTTAGGATTGATACTAGGCATATCGGCATAGGACCAAGAAAATGTGTCGCTATGGTCCCGAAGGAAAGAGGTGAAGGCTTCCTGCTCAGTAACGTCTAAACATTGGATGATCTTTAGAATGTGCGGGTCGTCTTGGGTATTAATGTTGATTTCGATGGTTGATTCGTTCAACATGGTTTGTGTCTCGGAGGGTAATGACCAGTGAATATAAGAGTCTTCTACACCAAGGTAGGTGAGGATGGACTCATCGTTTTGACATTAAATGATGTTAATTGAAGGTGTATTGTCATCGATCATGTCAGGATACAGGAATGGGAGAGAAGAGGGAGCCTCATCATTGCGTTGACAGGTAAGCGGTCCTAGGGAAATGGTGTTTACGAAAAAATAAAGTTAGGAGGTATAGATTCAGGATCTATGGACTCCATGGGTGAGGATGGTAATGTGGGTGAATGAGAGGGGGAAGATTTCTCGTCCTGAATAAGGTCGATGTGAACCTTCTTAGAAGATGGAGCGTCAAAACCAATGCCACTACAGTCATTTTGTTTGCGAGAGGCACAAGAGATGACAATGTGGCGGCCTTGTTTATAGAAACCGAAGCCAAATCCTTTCCACGCACATCGGTGGAAGAAAGTGTGAGTAAAATGATGGTTAGTGAAGGAATGTAGGTCAGCAGAAAATGGTTGGGTTTGGGATGGAGGTTCAGGTTTATAGGTGGCCATATCAAGTTCCCCATATGTTAGATTGGTGCGAAGGTGGGGAGGGCCATAAGGGAAAATGTCACCAATGTGAATGTCATAATTGGGGTGTTGACGTAGATTCCCGTACTCTTGTGGGGTGAGGAAGGTATCAATATTGTATAGGTGCTAGAGTGAGGCATTGAAAAACACCTTCTAAGGGATCAGTAGTTGGTATGTGGGTATCGGGTATAGATGGCTCGCTAAATGAAGGGGAAGCAAGGGAACTAGCGATAGAGGCTATAGTTGTAGTAGGGATAGTGAGGTTAGATGCAGCAGAAGTAGTGGTAATTTTGGTGGATGGGCTTGTGGGTGGAGGTGAATTGGTTTTGGTGGTAGATGCCTTGACTGGTATAAGCACATCATTGGGTCAATATAGCATGTTACAGGTCTTGAAAGGTGAGGGGTCGGCAGGGATGGTGTAATTATGTCCCTTGTGTTCAAATTTGAGGCATTGATGTAACATCGAAGGGACACAACCCATAGCATGAATCCAAGGTCAGCCAAGCATCAAGTTATACTGGAACTCCCCTTCTAGGACATAGAAAAGTTCTGGGACGGTGTGGGGACCTACGCAGACATGGAGAACAATGGTACCCAGTGTAGAGGTTATGGCATCATTGAAGGAACACAACATAATGGGGTTACTATGCATGTAATTGGTAGGTATTTACATTTGGGCATACGCATGGGAGGAGATGATGTTAATGCTAGCACCACCATTGATCATAATGTGTTGTATGCATATATTATCGATAAAGACAGAGATGAAAAGAGTGGGGTTCAGGGTCATTAGACTGGAAGGGAGTGATCTCTTCATCTAAAAACTGAGGGAGGCCACTTGGTGAGTGGGTGAAGGTGTAGAGGAAGGTGAAGACCTAGTGAGAGAGGCTACATGGTGAGGGGTAATGATGGAGGCTATGGGTGTGGGGTCATTTGGTAAGACTTCGATAGATTGAAGGACCTCCATGAGGGCTTGACGATGTGACTCTGAGGTCTGGACGAGGTCATATAAAGACATTTTGAGGGGGGATTGGTGTAGTTGTTTTAGCATTGTATGATGTGTGACCCCATTAGAAATGGGATATGAAGGACCTTGAATGATGACTTTGGGTGTGGGTGCAGATGGTATATTGGGTATAGGGTTGGTTGATGGGCTAGTTGCTTTCTCCTTTCCCTTGTCTTTCTGAGAATGGGTGGCAATGTTGATCATGTTAATCTGAGGGGAGGTGGATGGAGAGGGTGTGTCATGGAAGGTATAGTAGCAAGAGGGAAAAAACCCTAGTGGTGGGAGACCCTTATGAGATGAGTAGGGCGCATTTGCATTTGGGTGGTGGTTTGGCCAACTCTCTTATGCGAACCATGTTAATTTCAAATCTTGGGGATGGATCTAAGAGTTGTGGGGGTGGAGATTTTGGTCGCTGAGTAGGTAATGAGGGAAGATCTATGGAAATTGGTGAAGGTGAAATGGGGTCCTCATCAAGAAGATCATCATCGTCAAATTTTTCTTCAGGAGGACATAATTGGACAAGAGTGGCTTTCAAAGCCTTACAGTTCTCTACATCATGTCCTGGCACATGATGGTAGGCACAAATTTTGGTTTCGTCAAACCCTTTTGGTTTGGGTTTGAGTGGGTCGTAAGGTCTAAGAGGTGGTAATGTGATGACAGAAGTTTCAAGGAGGTTGGTTAGGATTTTAGTGTAGGACCCTGCTAATGGATCACAATGGGAGGTGAATGTGGGTTTGGGTATAGGTGTGGCTGACTATTTAGGAAGAGTCTTTGCAAGAGGGGGAGTGGGTTGGGCTACTAGTTTGGTGTGTGGTGTGGTCTTAGGTGTTGGTCGTATCTGCTTGGGTAGGGGCATGGTAGATGAACTGGAAATAGAAGGTGTGGTTGGTTTAACTACCTTATTGGAGGGTAGTGGATTTTTGGCTTTAGGTTGTATCTTTTTGGGTAAAGGTGATACAGTGCATGAGATGTGGAGGGAAAAGTAGATGGTGGAAGAGGGTGGGTTACCCACAGGGGTAACTGAGGTGCTGTGGAGGTAGGTGGCGTGGGTTGGGTAGGAGGCATGAGTGAAAGAGAAGGAAGTGTCATGGGTAGTGAAGAAGTTATTGATGGTATTGGAGGTATGGGTGGTAAAAAGGTTACAGGTGAGGGTGGAGGTTGTGTGGGGTGCTTGGGTATATTAGAGGTCTGTGATGGGGAAATGGGTTGTTGCATTCTTGGTTTACCAGTGGATGGGGGTTTCTTGGCCAGGGTCAAGGGGTGAGGTCCTAGGATGGATGGAAAGGGTGAAGGTGATAAAGGTGTGGTTGGTGAGGTTGGGGTATGAGATCTAGGAGATTGGCTCTTCTGTTTAGGGGTCAGGTTAAGTTTGGTGTTAGTTTTGGAAGACGTAGCTAAATCTAATTTGATGGGTGGATGAGTAAGGCTAGCTGTTGGTATGACCCCTAAGGTAGTGATAGGTTTAGGCAAGGGAGATGATATAGGCATGGGTTTGGGTGTAGATGCATGTTGGGTTATGGGTAGAGGTGTGAGTTGAGCCATGAGTGGTGTCATGGGATATTTTGTGATAGTTGTGGTTGTGTTTGGTTTGGTTGGTTGAAACACTTTTGGATAGATAGTGGAGGTGTCAGTGAGTGACAACTACATTTGTGTTGAAACAGGAAGTAGAAGACACCCCCAAAGTAAGGCTCTATCAACATAGTCCAGGTGATTGGCCAAGCATGAGAATGGTACTGTTGTAAGTAGATTCGATGTGGACTGAGTGGAAATCCCTGTAAAATGTGTTTGAGATGGTGGGAAATGGCTAGCCTCAGACTTTGTGGGTAGGAGAGCCGAAAGCAGATCAACGGGATCTTGAAGGTCTGATGGTGAATGGTCATCTACAGGTGGTGGTACTTCTATAGTATCCTCCATGGGTAGAGGAGAGGATGGGCCAGCTGAAGTGGGCTCTCCTTGTGTTGGTGTAGGTAGTGAACCTGCATCTTCTATGAGTGTGAGAGGTGCCACTGACAACTGCTCAGAATTTTGAGCGGTTGAAGGTGGTGTGCTGATTATAGGCTCTTTTACGGGTGAAGGAGAAGATGAAGGGGATTCCTCTGTGCGTAGAGGAGTAGATGAAATAGGTTCTGGTGCAAGTAGGGGAGCACAGGATAAGATTTCATCTATGGAAGGAATATGAGGCAATTGGGAAGCAGTTGGTGCATCATTGAAAATAGTGTGGACCTCGCAGACAGTGCTATCATTGTTTGAGGTATCACCCCCTTGGTTGGAAGATGGGGCATGATTAGGGAATGGCTTCTTGAAGATGTGTAGGTTTTGGTTAGTGGGTGCATTCGGGCTATCCAAGACTAAGTCTCCATTGTCTATCATTTCTTGAATGATATTTTTGAAGGTAATGTAGTTATTGTCGTTGTGACCTTTGACCCGATGATAGTTGCAAAAGTCATGTTCCTTATACCACGCAGGCATGGGTCACTCAGGGTCAAAACCAGTATGTGGTTTTATAGGTGGAAGGGTAATGGCACCAGCCTTAACAAGCTTTTCCAAAATGGAAGAATAAGATTCTCCTAGGGAAGTGTACTTTCATTGTTCTCATCTGAACTGGAAAGCTTGGACAGGAGAGAGATTAGAAGGGGGTTTGGCTGGGTTTGATTGATGAGGGGGACCAGCTTTGAGAACTACGGCATTAGCAGACCCTTTGGGATTTTGAATAGTTGTTTTCAGGTTTTGAAGATGAAGAAGTATCATTGGATTTGAACGTGATGTTCTTGTTATGAAGTTGAATCTTCTTTTCTTCGATAGCATGAATTTCCAATTTTCGTGCCATGGTAAATGCTTCATCGAAAGTGCAAAAAGTTTGCACCTGTAGGGTTGGTGAGATGTGTCTAGCACATGCCTGAGTAAATAGTTCTATAAGCTCGGTTTGAGGCAATTGGAATGTGAGCTGGTTAATGAGGCTGCGCCAGCGAGCGATGAAGTCAGTGATAGACTCATCGTCATATTGTCATGTGGAATAAAGATCAGTCATGGTAACCTTCTTAACAATGTTGATGGAGAAGTGATCTAGGAAGGCTTGGGCTACTTGATTGAATGAGTAAATGGAGTGTCTTGGTAGTCCACTGTACCAGTCCAATGCAGGTCCTGTCAGGGACATTGGGAAAGTCCTCAAAAGTAAAGTGTCATCATGGGAAATCAGGTAACACCCATGTTTAAAGGACCACAAATGTTGTTGTGGATCTTCTTTGCTATTGAAGCAGTTGAATTTTGGCATCTCCCAATGTATGGGGTATGGTCGAATGGGAATGGATGGGTGAATAGGCTCATTACAAATTTCATCATAGGTGAGGGAATTACGTGAGCCAGAAACCGATGCTTCTAGTGTTTGCATCTTTTCCATCATCAACTTGATGAGGTCATTGGTAGGTTGTGATGGGGGGACACCTCCTGTGGCATAAGGAGGTGGATATTGAACCTGATAGGGAGGTTGAGAATAAGGAACCGACATGGAAGGCACATATCCAGAATGGGTGACAGACGAGATAGGGGGTTGTTGATAGTAGGTGTATGTAGGTGGGATGGTTGTCGTGACTCTGGTAGCAATTGGGGGTAATGTTTGTGGGATGGAGAGGATGAGATTTTGGAATGGAGTAGGGGTCACCGACACCATGGGTGGTTGTGTTGCAATGGGTATTTGTGAGACAATGGGTGCGGATTGTGCTATGGTCTGGGTGGTGGATGAGGGGACAACAGATACGACAGGTGTGAGGGAAACTGTTGATGCAACGGTCATGGCGGGTATGGGTCCTAGCTGCGAAACTACTAAGGTGAAGTAAGTGAGGGTAATGCAACAACAGGAATAAGGGCAAGAGAGATTGATATAGGCATGTCGTATATCAATTGACCAGAGGAGTCTCAGGTGGAAGAGTGGGAAAGGTAGAACTGTAAGGCCATGGGATTCTGATCAAGGAGTCATGCAAACTCCTCGTCACCGACAACAATGGTGGTAGGTAAGGTTGGATCCATGGGTGATAGGATGGAAGGTGGTGAAGGACTAGGTGGGAGTGGTTGATGACTAGTGTGGAATATGAGGGCATTAGTCTGGCTGTGAGTCAGCACCATGTGAACAAGTGCTGACCTGGTAAGACTGTATTCTGTAGATGACACATAAAAAATAGTAAAAATAAAGAATAATGGGGTCTGGGAGGTGAATCTGGTCAATGTCTAGATTTTGAAAAATTAAACACAGGAAACTGACGATGGTCAGGTTGACCGGTGATGGTTATGGGAAAACTGATGATGGTCAGGATGACCAGTGATGGTTAGGACAACACCGATGATGGTTTCTGAAACCGATACCAGTCACTATGGAAGAAACTAGTCTCAAAAAAATGAAGTGGGAATGTTGGATTTGTACTGGTGAAACTGTGTATGATAGTAAATATCAATAAGGGAGAAATATGATGATGCCCTGAGGGCTGGAAACAGAACAGAAGCAGTAATGAAAGTTATTCTAGGTAAAGTAACTAGAAAGCCAGAAGCTGACACCGGTTAGGGTTTAACCGACGACGGTCAGATGTGAACCGGCGATGGTCGCTGGACCGACATCGGTGACTGTGAAATTAGAAAGAAATGAAGAAAATTGGTTTTGTGAATTAAATTAAGTGAAGAATCAAACTCAGAAACCTAAGAGTGAGAAGATGAGGCCCTGACACACTCAGAAAAAGTTAGAATACTCCAACTATGATGGTGGAGTGTGCAAGGAAGAAGAAAAATGGGGATTCATAGTCTCACACCTCAAAACACAAGCCAAGAAGAATGCTAAGAAAAAGTGTGATCCTAACAGTGATTTTCTTATGTTTGTTTAGCTTATGCTATTTAGGACTGACTGTGTGTATTTAGAACAGAATTTTTTGGTTGGGAAGGCATCCTACGAAGAAGGATATCTAAAAGGAGAGGTTTCAGGTATGTTATGGTGGGGGTGGGCTGTCCTCTGAGATGATGACTCGACAGAGGCAACGAGCTGGGGAGTACCTACCAACCAGATCATGTGATCACTGACAGATGTTCCTGGGTAAGATGTTGTTTAAGAAAGATGTGTATATTTGATTTTGTGCAAGTTTGGTAAGACACAGAGAGAGAGAGAGAAATGTGATTTCTATGATTCTTTGTGTCAACCATCAGCTGGGCATGACTTCCAGCATATAGGTTGCCCTCAGTTTTAATGTGAGCTAATAATGCAACAAATCAGAATGCAATGCAAGTGTTTTAAACCCAAATCAAAGTGTGATATTTGATGTAGCAAGAGATGAACAGGAAGAGGGATGCTCTTTCACTAATGCAATGCAAAAGAAAGGAAGATGTGTTCTTTTTAAAGCACCAAAAACATGATTGTTTTTAGACAATAGAAAGAAGGAGAATGATTCCAAGGAAGAAAAATTAATGTGGAAGCTTTTCTAAGGGAAAAAAACACACAAATTTCACCTAGGAATGAATAAATGCAAAAGAACCCCTGATGGGTCCCACTTGGGTGTGCCAAAATGTTTCACCATTTTCTTTACCTTTTTGAAATGACAAAATAGATAAGGGTAAGGGCCAAGGAGGAATACCTGTTAAATGTTGGTCGGTTGATGGTTGTTGCATGTGTTCTGACTTCTTGATCCACAACTGAATGTGAGAGATTCCTTTTGGCTAGGAGGAACTACCTGTAATAGAAAACAAGACCACAAGAAGATAGTTAAATGATATATGACAGTGGACTGCCTAGCGTATGCTAGTTCTGGGAAGTGTGATACTTCCTAGATGGCTATCAATCCACTGTTTAAAACAAGTTAATGTGAAAAATAAACAAGGTCCTACTATAGTTGATATGATTTAGGTATCTCATTCAAATACAATAAGAAAATCCAATCACAACAGGCTAGGCTATAGTTGGATCTGAGAGGTGAGGTGTCTGTACTGGGACTGGTCAGGGTCAGATTCTAGGTTATTTAGGTCAACTAGTAAGGTGATTGTTGGGTTTGTTCTTGGTCAAGGTGTAAAACATAGAGACTGACGTCGGCTAAATGTGACTGGTGCCAGTTTAGGTAGAACTGACGACGGTTGTGGATAACCGGCGTCGGTATGGTCGTGGTAAAAGAAACTCAAAATAAGTTAAATGGTAGGGGTGATATGAGGTCAAATAAAGTTTGGGTGAGTGAATGGGGGGGTCTGTAGAGATCTTAGGTATGCTCAGAAGTATACAACAGGTGAGAATAGGTGATTTGGTGATGTGGGTGAAGGGATCTTTGGGTTTACAAGCAAGTGGGTGATGAAGCAATAAGCATGCAAAGAATAAATTAATAACAGGAGTAATAAAGATTACTAACTGAAATAAACCATACTGGTTAGGGCCATACTTACTGTGTTAAGGATTTGATGGCTGAGTGGTGGAGGTGGTTGATCGGAGAATACATGTATGGTCCTGTAGTGGTGCTTTCCTAGAGTGCTCCCGTGAATGCAATGGCTCTCTGATTGATCCTGGTGATGGCTCTGAATGTCTGGATGTGTAAAAGGATGCTTGTTTCACTTGCATGCAACTCTGGTCTCCTTTTTTGCTCTCAAAAATGTGCCAACCTCAAAATAAGGTTACCAAAGGGAATAAAAGGTAACCGATGATGGTTCCGGGTTGACCAGCGTCGTTTCAGGGTTGACTACCATCGGTTAGGGTGGGATTCCCTAGGTTTACTAAAAATGGGAGATCATGGCAATGATTTCTGCCAGATCTCTCTATTCATCCGGGCAAGAGTGGGAGTTACCTTTTCTTATGTGGGAATGTGGTTAGAGGGGATGTAGGCTTTGATTTTTAGGGTTTAGTTAGGTCTTAGTTAGTTATGGCAACATACTAAGAATAGACTTAGGGTGAGGTGGCTAGGTGAGGTGTATAGGTGAGGTGGTGGTGTGGGAATTATCTTAATTAGGATAATTAAATAATAAATATTGTGAGGATTAGATTAATTTAATTTAATTAATTAAAGTAATATTAGTATGGGGTGTAAGAGGCCATGGTTAGGTGAGTGTGTTCAAGTTGATTATTTAATGAGGGGTCAAGGAGCGTGTGACCCAATTTTATTACATTATATACATTATTATGTTTTGATTTAGTATGATGTTAGACATTGATCATGGATTATTGTTGATCTTGATTTGATTTTGATGCATGATGATTATTAAAGACACCTTATATGTGGATTATGATATAATATTGACATGGATGTTGTTCAGACATGTGATTTGGATATTATGAGTCGATCTAGAAAATGGATATTATTTTGATGATGATATAGTTGTTGATTAAAAATGAAAATGATGTAGTTGTTACTTCGATATTGTTGTGATTCACTTACTTAGATGATTTGGTTACTTTAATTGCAACATATTGGATGGTTTTTATATGGCCATGAGGCCGAAGGAGGTATTTATGTTTTGCAGGTTTAAAATATCACAACAAACATCGAGGGATCAGAGAACAACCAAAATGGAATTTTAGGTGAATTCAACAAGGTCACCATGGAAACTCGTTTTATTGTGTTGTGTTTTATTAAGGATTCCCATGGGGGGATTATCTTTACATGTGACCATGGGTATTATGTATTTTATTGATGTGTTCTTTTATTATTATTTTATGTATTTTATTAGTAATGTGTTCCTTTCTTTTAATTAATTAAATTGTGATAGAATTAATGTGAGAATCATATGATTAAAATTTAAATAAATTAAATTGGGATGTCGGAAAGTAATTATAAGAGTTATTGGTTATTTGCAGTTAATTTGTAAGTGATATATAAGTTGTGTAAGAGCTTGTGTAAGTAAAATTTTGGAGTAAGAAATATTCCACCTCCATGACAATTCGAATTTGTCCTTGGGAGTTTTTTTTTTAGGCTTGTGGGACAATAAAACTTGTCCCATGCCTCTAAATTTAATCTACTAACCATACTTATGGATGGAGATGTGATTTGTGACTTTTATAATGAATTTTAATAGTCTTGTTGCATGTTTTTAATTGTACTTTCTTACATTTTAATTAATTTGATGTCCCTTGAGGTGTGGGATTTTTAGAGTGTGCAAGTAACTTGTCATATTTTTCACCCGCCTCTTTATTGTGCTTGGGAGAATGGAGTTTGTCTTTTGTGTTGAATTGGAGGATGTGTGATGTGGCATCCTACATGGATCCACATCATCCTCTTCTCTCCCTCTTTTATTTAATTCAAACTCTTGCCTTGTTTTTGGGTTGTTGAACCTTTTTACATTCTTCCTTGGGGGCACATTTTTATTGTGTGGAGCTCTTGTTTTTGGTGAAAGTTGGAGAAAGCTATGCATGCTTGGAGTTTGTTGTTTTGGACTATGTTTTCTTGTATTTTGAAGCTTGTTGTTTTGAGACAAAATTAACCATGGAGAGGTAGGAAATTAACTCTCTTTTTACATGTTGTCATTTGCTTGTTGTGCTGTGTGGATAGTGCATGCTTTGTTTTATTTTTTGTCTAGTTGGGTAGACTTCCATAGGGATGGTGTAGGAGAAGGCTATGGGGAATCCATGTGGGGGGGCATAAGGTAATGTCATTGGCATCATAATTTTGTGGAGGGATTTCGGGTTTGGGATCCACCATGGAAAAGAAATAGCTTGCATTTCTTACTTTGTGGGGGGCGTAAGGAAATATGTGGGGGGCATAAGGAGGGATTTGTGGGGGGCATAAGGAAATGTGTGTGATGAATTATTTTGGCGGTTTGTTATTGGTGGAAGCCTAAATTCCAATTGGGAGGCATAAGTAGCTTCCCCCATAGACCTTGCTCATTTGGCTTACATGATCAAGCCTGAGTTCTATTTTGAAATGATTTTTAATGTAGTTGTGAACTGTTATTTTTGTGTTGAATTGTATTTTAAAAAAAAGAAATGTGCATGTGAAAGAATGTTGTGTTGTGGAAGCCAGTTGTTTCCATGGTTGAATTACACCTTTGATTGTATTTTGGTTGGGGGTCAGGGGCCAATGATGATGGAAGGCTTCTCCTTTCATTAGATGTCTTGGTTGGGTGGAGAGTGTTGCCTTTCCTCCTCTTTTGTTGTGATCGACTGGAGAATAGAGAAAATGTGCATGTTGCTATCTTGGAGCAAGAAAAAATGCAGTTTGGCAGTCCCTTGTGAAAACACATTCATTGTAATCCTTTCCCACATGATGTGGATGAAATTTTAACAGTTATGTTATGGAGAAATGATGTTGAAATTCATTATGAGAATGTATATTTTATTTGAGAAAGACATTTGCTTTCTGCTCTGTACATTGGAAGGAAATAAATGAAATTTTGTTAACTATATTCAAGAAATGGAAGAATGTGAAGATGTAAAGTTTTATAAATGAACTCAATGAAGAATTGCAAGTTCATCTCTCTTCTGCATTGTTTTGATGAAGTTGGAAATATCAAATTGTAATTTAAATCTTTGTTTAGGAATTGGGGAAAAAGAAGAAATACGTGTGTATGAATTATATGGCATTATCTATTTAGAAATACATTAAATTGGAAATCAAATTTTACAATTTATCTTGGAAATGATTTGTTTAGAAACAACTAATTGTATTGGGTTAGTTTAGAAATGAAATGCCACAATTGAATGATAAAATTTGTTATACAAATTTAATAGAAATTGATCTCTTGTAAATATTAAAAACTGACAATCAAATTTAATAAAAATGCACAGTTCAGACCTGCACACATTAACCAACTTGAAAATGATATATTTTAGGATGCTAAGATGTTAAGGAACTCATTTTGATAAAGAAATACTTAAGAAAATAATTTTGACATTGCAAATCAAACCCATTTCCCTTCCTCAACCGTTTTCTAGCATTTGTTGGACAAAATTCAAATGTAAATTAATTGAACAAATTTAACTTCCTAAACCACTTTAAATCCTTCCTAGATCAATTTTCCATGCCTGTTTGGCATGTTGAGTGAAGGAGGAGATCCAATTTAATAAAATTGAAAAGTTGAAAATTACCAATTTGCTAATTAAAAGCCTACAAATCGTTTTAGCAATATTTACCCCTCAAACTTTATCAAAATGTAAAATTTATGTTTTATGTGAAAAGAGGACATCGAGAGCTTTCCAAAAATTCCTTGTTTTCCCAAAACCGAGCTTCCTAGATCAAGTTATGGCACTCTAAAGTTTTTGTGCCTTGGCGGGAAAATTTGGGAAAATTTTCCCTAGTGTGCCCGCAATCCAAAAAATTCCCGTCGCATTGCCTTAGAAAAAAAATTGAAAATTTTGGCTCGAGAAAAATTTCATCTTTTCCTCTACCGGCCCCCAGACAATCAAAGGCTGCCACGTGTCCTCACGGGGCAACGGCGGAGGCACAACATCTTTTTTCCCTTTGGCTTTTTTGAAAATTTTGGAAAAAATTTCCTTTTAGCCCCACCAGCCCGTGACCAATAACAGGCTGCCACGTGGTAGCTTTAGGTGCTAGCGGAGGGGGTGGACCCTTTGTTTCTTTTTATTTTTTTCCTTTGGAAATTTTTTGAAAAATTTCCCCACGGCCCCGCACCCCCGCCCTTGCCTTGGAATTTTCTCCTCCACAGACGCACAGACCTGCGCGTGTCTTCCACCCTTCTTTCCCTTTTGGTGAAATTCACCAAATCGCCCCATCGCTCTGTGCCCTCCTTCTCTCTTCTCCACATGGCCAATTGTGGAGCACCACATGTCCCTGGGTGGTCGCACGGGCACGTGAGCTCTATTTGGTTTTCTCCCCCTTGAGCAAAATGCCCCAAATTCTTCTGTCGCTCCACCTTTTCCCTTTTCCCTAATGATGTCTCAGTGGCTGCCACGTGTCCTTAAAGGACCCACAGAGGCACAGGCGCAAATGGGAAATTTCTCCCACGTAAGGAAAATTTCCAAATGCCACCCCGCGACCCGCCGACCCGAATTTTTCTTTAACCCCTACTTGACACGTGTCCCCTTGGGGAAAATTTGACCCCTAAACTTCGCCTGACCATATCTTGAGTTTCTGAAGGAGTTAGGAGGACTTCTTTATATCATCAGAAAAGTGAGAAAATTTCCTATCCAATGGGAATGATTTAGGGAAATTTTGGAAGTGTCAAGTATGAGAAAAATCAAGTTGAAACTATAAGCCTGTTAGAGAGTGGGTATGGGGGTAAATTACTCCATAAACCTAACTGATACTTTGTTATCAGCCAATTTTGACTTCGCAAAATTAATAATAAAAAAATGAAATTTTTGAAATTTTTCAAAAGTGTTACTTTGCGTGATTCATTTCCCTCATCGCGATCATCTCATTTTTGTGATCATTTCGATCTTCGTTTCATCCATTTTGGGCAAGAACTCCTCCCGCCAGGTCTTAAAATTTATTAATAGTTAATTAATTAATATTTAATTAATTTATTATCCTTTATTTGATAAAATAATTTTTTATTGAATTTGGGGTTTTTAATTAAATAACTATTAACATAATAATTATTAAAAGTCATTAGACTATTTTTTTTATTTTATTGCCGGGGAAGTAAGCTTTGTGCTTCTAACTGTCGGGAATGCCAATTTGTCTTCTCGAGCCTGGATTTCCCCTTTCCTAGCAATTTTATTTTAATTTCCCACTTGTGGGGTTTTCTCTGCCAATTTCCAAATCAATGGATTGGCAAACGAGTAAGAAATTTCCCAATTTTCCACATGGGGAAATTGAACGGAGATTGCCATCCCACTTTTCCATTCTCGTTGGCAATTGGTCGTTGCTTTCCCCATTTCCCTTGGCAATTAATTCCACTACCCAGGAAGAGGGGAAGTCGATTTATCCTTCATAAATTCTTTCGTTGGACTCGTTGGAAAGAGTCGTGTGAAGCTTTCCATTTGCTTCTTATTTCTTCTTAAGAACATAATATTTTATCACATCCCACAATACTGTGAATGCCATTATGAAGAAGAAATACAAGGAGGATAGAAAAATTATTTTTCATGCATTGGTGAAGGAGAAGATAGATAAGCTTCCATGCATAGGAGGAAGGACAGCAGGTGAGAGGAAAGCCAAAAAGCTACGCAGGTTTCCAAGGAGGATAGTCAATTTAATTCTCTACTCATGTACCAGCCTCAGCCAAAATAAAATAAAAAAATACAGTCCATAATAAATAGACTTTCCACATCCCACGCATTGGCAGAAGGAAAACAGCAGGTAATAAGAAAAGAAGGGAACACCATTTTCCACGCATTCTTCAAAGTCTGTCCACAAACACAGCAAATCCAAAAGAACAGGCCACGTGGAGATGACAAATACCTGTGCATGTTTTAAAGAGAGAGGGCTTTATTAAATATAAAAGAACAAAAATAATACCACACAAACCAGCCATAGGACAGTCTAAAGCACATGAAGGACAACAAATGAAGTTTAAGTTCCCATGCATAAGGTAAGACAGACCACATGGAGGTTGGAGGAGGATCACATGCAGGAGCAAGAGGACAGTCTAAAAGGAGAGCCCACGCAGCCAAATAAGTACAGAGTTCAACGCCTTTGCAAGAAGAAGACTGGCATAAACTAAATTTTCCACGCACCCACTAGAAAAGCTTCCACGCATTCATTAATGAAAGACAACAGGTAAGGGAATAGCTCCACCACGCAACTAAAGGAAGAAAAGAGCAATAATTTTATACGCCTTTGCAAGAAAGAGACCAGTGAAAGCTAAAAGGTTCCACGCATAGCCAGGGGTAGAGGATAATCCAAATCCAAATGCACACCACTTGGAAGATGTAAAAAAGTAGTTTGGAATTTTTTATAAAAAAATAGTCCTTTAATTTCCACACATTTTCCAAAGGAGGCCACGTAGTAGGGAGAATTTGTTTTGTCAAATTAAATAAAATCGAGAGATTTTAATTATATATATATATATATATATATATATATATATATATTGTTGTATAGCCAGATTTGGAACTCGAGATTAGTCTCGATAAATTTGTATTTAAAAAAAATTGTGTAACCGGGACTTATTATTATTATTATTATTATTTTAAAAATAATAATAATAATAAAATCAAAAGTGAGTCATATTTTTCTTGCACTGACGGGGATTTCAGAGACTGAGACCCGACCCCGCTTGCATTGTTTTACGTGCCCAAGTCATTCTTCTGTAAAATTCATAATGGCTGAGAAATCTAGAAAATCCGCACTCAAGTATGAATTTCAAGGAATCATTCCTCCCAGTTCCATTAAGTCATCATATGACAATATCACTGATACAAATCTGGGTCATATCAATGTGCAACAATTCTACAAATGGGTGAAAACTGAAGGCAAAACCATATTCTCATATAGCCTTTACCATAGTGGTCTACCCCAAGCAGTAGCATTTCCTGTCTCGATGCAGTGTCCAGAGTTGGTTATTGCTTGTGATGAGCACTATGATCCTAAGAGACGAGGAATTTTTAAAGATAATCGTGAGCCTTTCCTCTTAATCACACCAGAGAACATTAAGGAATTACTCAGCATACCTGACTTTCCAGATAATGCAGATATCACTCATTAGTCAACGCAAGAATTCTAGGATGAAGAACCCCTAAGATGGAGCAAGATGGTTAGTAATAACTGCTAAGTAAACAAGAGGCCTTGAATTGATAGGCTTCCCAAAGAACTATATCACATTGAGTTTGTGGAAGAAATCAGGGACATGATTACCCTACTAAGTCAAGTTTTCGGTCTACCCTCTGCTAGGATTTTCCACCCATGAATGTATCAATTTATTTGTATCATCCTAGCCAATAAATATTTTGTGGATTGGGCCACCATCATCAGTAACACCCTTCACAAACAATTGATAGAAGTTAAGATGACTAGATGCTTCTACATGACATCGTATCTGACTTCTGCGGTAGCAAGAAGAAAGCTACTTTCAGGACTTAAAATGAGAGAAGTCATGGGGCCATCAAATAGTGTTTTTCATTATTACCCTTAACTCAGTTTCAAATATAGTACGATGCATTCACCTTCCGCGTGATTCAGAACCTAAATCAAAATATTGAGGAAAGGTATTCTAAAGAAGCCATGAGTGTCATTTCCCAATGGGGAACCTGGTTTATTCAATTTTCATCATTTTCCTACATTCACGTGAGTGGCTTTGCTGGTACCTCGTGGAAGATTCCTATGTACGTCAATGACAGATGGGCATTAATGGAGCTTGCACGGAAACTATTCCAAGTTCATTGTCTTCTTAGTGACAAGAACCGTTCAGGTATTCATTTCCCAATCCAAATCATAGATTACCAATTTCCAAATCTTTTCAATGCACAACTCATGGAAAAAGAGTTTTCCCTCATCACAATTCATCCATATGTGAAGAGAGCCCAGTTTGATATCAATGGATATATGTAGAAGATTATGGGGGAAAAGTATCAACATAATCCTACCATGGAAGATTTATGGGTTGCTTGTTCGGACAAACATGAAGTAAGAAGACGAGATTTTTCTCGCCTAACACTTGCTCAGATCAAGGCCTTCCACATTAAGAGTCCACCCAATTCATTCATAAATGATGATGAGGATTTCATTGATCCCTCATATGATGCAATTTCTTTTACCCCATTGCCTCAAATTAACTGGACCAAAAGAGATGAATTTTCTCTTGATAGCAAGAATCAACCAATTATTGAAAGAAGCATATCTTGGTACAACAAATAACTTACCAAGTTACAATCAATTCAAGAGCATGCTTCGGATCACAACAATTGCCAACACGATAAGGCCTCCATTCAACCAAAGTCTCTTCTCGATCAACCTCTGTACCATCCAATCATACACAACAAGTAAGAAAGGAGTGGTTGCCAAAATCCACTTCACCAAGTAACGTGTCACGAGGAGAAAGATCTAAAGACCCTAACCCCAAAGAAGGAAGAGAGCGTGTATCCAGATTTTCTACCTCAAGTAGAAATTTTTCTACCCACATTGTTAATAGTGCTTAGAAGCTAGTGGCTAACAATCCTCAATCATGCTTCAAACAAGCGTCTACTCAGGTGTAGGGTATTCAAATATCAAACACTTCGGAGCATGTAGTTCATGAAGGGATTTCCCAAAATCTACCGAATAATCAAGAGGTGGATATTGAGGTTTTTCCCCCTCAAATCGAGGTCATAGTAGGATTCAAGCAGGATCTCATGATGTCAAGAATAATGATAATTTTGATTCGAGCTCCAGGATTTTGTATGCGGAAATAGTGCATGATACTCCTTCCTGGGTTAATTCTAAGGTTAAGAAAAGGAAGAGGGTTGTCAAGGAAATTGACATTGATTTTTATGCCCTTTTCAAACTTTGAAACGATGTCATTCCAAAGAATCCTAAGGTGTTTTCTCAAATAATGGTGGATAGTGACAGAAATAGGTTTACAGATCTCACCATCCCACAAGTTGATAAGGAGCGTGATGCCATGACACCTGCTAATTATGAAGTTTCCAAACTTGGACTTGGGAGGTCTACATTAGAAGGTGACATGGCGATGGCTCGAGATTCAATTGATATCATGCTAAAGAGACTTGAAATATAAGTCTCAAAACTCTCAGCTCAAGGCTGAAAATAATCAATTGGTGGAATATGTTCAACATTTGATAAATCCCATATCATCCACTTTCCTAGTACCTGATGCAGTGGCTGCCCCAGATGAAGAGACTCTCAATTTGTTAAAAGAAATAAACACATTAGGTCATTTCACTAAAACTTGGCTTTCAGAGATTCTTGTTTTAGGCCAAGAGACAATCAAGACTGCGGTTAAGCTTCATGAAGATATCAGTGCGTATCTTGATCCAATTCTTTCTTTCAAAGAAGCTTTTGTTTCTAATATATCAAATTTGGATGAGATATTGCCCAGTTTCTACAGGAGATGACAAGTATGGAATCCTCAGTTTTAGCCATTGAAGGAATTCGTCAATTTGAACATCGAGGGACACGTTTTCTTTGGTGTATGCATCTCAAATCAAGGAAGACACTTCTCGAGGATTCTATGATCCATTATGAAAGCATGTGCAATGAAGCCTTCACTTCACTCTCCTTGATTCAAGAATTCATAGTTGAGATTCCTTGCAACCTCGTAAATGAGCATAATCAAAGGTGTTCATCGAAGCATGTGGAAGAGTAATTTTCACAATTGTTTAAGGACATGTATACTCCCACCAACAATTTGTCGTTAGTTTCAATGGATCGGTGCATCAAATTAAAGAGCTTATTTGAGAACGCTCAATCCAAAATTGTTAATTTATAATTATATGCCAAGTAGGATTCTTGAATTACAGGTATTTTGTGAGGCTATTCTTTGACCAAATGAACCTCCAGAAGAAGAAAAGATGTTTGAAACTTTGGGAAGGTTTAGATCCTTTCAACTGGACAAAAGCGGCAACAGATCCTAATTTCACGATGCGGTTCAGGGAGTTAATTTTCTTGGTATCTAACGAAGTGGGAGAGTCCATTTCTCATACGCTTGAGATAGGTGGACCCCATTTCAATGGATAAGGCACTGGTTATTATTGTATATTTTAAAAAGGTGTTGTTATTTCACTTTTGGAAAACTATGGATATTTTAAGTAATTTCTATTTTTAGGTTGTCTTTAATAAAGTTGTTGAAAAATTCAAAAGTCACTTAAGTGCCTTATTTAATGTTCATGTAAAAACCCTAACTACTTTGTAACTAACTTTGGGTTATAAAAGGAAGTAATTGGCTCATTTGTAAAGGGTGACTTTGAGAGAGGAGAAGAAAATACTTTTGTGTGCAAGCTTTGTTCTAGGAAGAAACTTTGTGTTCTTTTGTGAAGACATTTTGGAGTTAATGAAATACGAATTTTGTGTCTCATTCATTGTCTCTTGTAAGCATTTGATGTTCTTATGTTCATTAGATGTTAGGTGTTTGAATCTTACATGCAAATATTATCTTTGATCTTATTGTCAACATTATTAATCTGTTGTTCTAGTTCACAGTGATCAAGCTCCAATTATCTACTTGCTCACATGTGTTCCCTTTTACACATTCTTGTTTGGCTAACTCAAACTCCATTTTATTTGTGTTAGTTATTCTCCCTTTCTTCTTCATGCAATATTAGGCTCTGTGTTTACCTAACTCTTGCATGTTCTTTCATTCCATTCCATTTCACTCCTTTCCTTCATTCCATTCCATCTCCCTCATTCACTTTTCTTTCCATTGATGTTCCAAAACACCCCCCACATACAATTTTGAATGTACAGATGTAAATACAGTTTTGGTTTTCAATAAAGGCAGTCTCACCTTCATTGAGGAGGGACTTCATTCCCACACTGTTGCATGTCATTTTCATGCATGCAAATCCATATGCTAATAGACTTCCAACCCCATAGAATGAACCATGTGAACTTGATATTTGTTAATGAAGGAAAAATATGTTCTAGTAATTTAGATTCATTCCAGAACCTAATAGGGTCAATTGTTGTCTTGCAACTTGGTTGTGGACACTTCTAATAAAAAAAATTATTCCATAATTTTCTAACTAACCCTAGGTTGTTTCTTGGGTCTCAAGTGGGTTGTTTTAACCGGGAATCACACTTGGTATTAGAGTAGTGGTTCAAAATATTGGACCATTGGGCACACTAGAAAACTTGAGACATAAACTTAAACCTAGCACACTTTTAAACCTAGAAAACAACTTAGCTAGAAATTGTATATTTTAGTAAACATGGAAGTTGTGTAAAACTTAGCAAAATAAACTAACTCTCACTTTGGTCTATGCAGGAGGCTCAGACGGAGCAAGAGGAACCTTCATAGAGACTCAGACTCACCACCACCACCACCACCAGATCAGGGTGTAGCAGCTATCCTACCTCAGATTCTACAGACCCTTCAGGATGTTAATGCCGCTCTACGTGGAGGATTAGGAGGAGGACATGCAGCTAGTCATGACAGAGCCCCTTCTATCGAGGGTTAGGTATCTCCTCGACCCAGTGAGGAGCATAGAGGAGAGAACTCCCATGTGGAGTCAGCCAGAGTAGAGTCACCACCTAGGAGATAGGGTGACAGAGTTCCAGAGCATAGAGAGAGGTCTCGGAGCCCTAGGCTTAGGGATGAGTGTGCAGAGAGACCTAGAGGCTGTCAGACCACAGCAGCAGATCACATCAGGGAGATCCTGAAGCTTCAGCCATCACATTACTCAGGTGACATGGGTGGATTTTAGGTAGAGGCCTGGCTAGTGAGCTTGAGCGGTTGCTTTAAGATTTTTCCTTATTCTAGCAACACGAAAGCTCATGTTGTGATCCATCTACTGAGGGATGGAGCAGGAGTATGGTGGAGGACAGAGGAGCAGAAGCTCCATGTAGATTCAGAGACAGTGACCTGGGAGCTATTTGAGGAGAGATTCAGGAGTAGGTATTTATCACAGAGGTTCATCCAGTAGAGGATTGACGAGTTCCATGACCTCCGACAGGCTTCTCTTTCTGTAGCAGAGTATGAGAGTAGATTTCTAGATCTACTCCAGTATGTAGAGTATATGCAGGATGAGTAGGTGCAGATTCACAGGTTCATCTGGGGCCTGAATTTAGATATTGGAGGTGTATGTGGATCCACTGCCCACAGACATTAGCAGAGGCCATCGAGAAGGCCTATATTGCAGAGGAGACTTGGGGAAAGACCCAACAGGCTAGAGACTGAGTCAGGAGCCGCATACAACAGATGTAGGATGGTAGATCGAGGGGGTCAGTACCCCTTCCTCGTGGTGGCTAGGGTATAACATAGTCATCCTTTAGGCCACAGTAGCAACAGCAGCAGTCCCGCCCACCTCATAGACCTCCACAGAGAGCTGATGCACAGAGAGGTCGGAGTATGGGGCCTCCTCCTAGGGGTCCCATCAGGACACAGGGTGGACCTAGAGCTCAGTCAGCAGGAGCTCACCATCAGAGACCTCAGTAGACCACAGCTGGATCATCAGGATCCACACCACATAGGATTCTAGGGCACCTACTAGAGGTGCTACTCATTGGGGAGGATCAGGAGGATGTTTTGGTTGTGGAGTTACTGGACACTTTTGGAGAGATTTCCCACAGAACCCTAACAACAAGGGTAAGGCACAGATTTTAGAGCTGACTGTTGGTGACATGGGACATAGCCACAGGATTTATGCAGTGGTTGAGAACCACCAGGTAGAGCATCAGAGCATAGTCATTGAGACCACAGGTAGCATTGGTGGTATTCCTACCTCTGTATTGTTTGATTCTGGTTCTTCTGATTCTTTCATTGCACCATCTTTAGTAGAGCGATGCAGGCTGGTGGCAGTTAGGCAAGGGTCTTAGTTGGGATGTCGAGATGGCTTCTGGAGCCAAGATCTCTGTAGACTCCTTAGTCAAGGAGTGTGTAGTGGATTTGGGACCTTTCACCACTACCTCAGATCTTTGTATCCTTCCTTTGGGCTCGTATGGAGTCATTTTGGGTATGGATTGGTTATCTACACATAGGGCCAGGATGGATTGTTATCACAAGACTATATCTTGTGCAGATGATTTGGGAGTTGAGTCGGTGATTTCAGGGGTCAGGAGACCCATTTCTATTCACACCATCTCAGCTATGCAGCTTAAGCGGTGTGTGCGATGGGGTTGTCAGATGTATGTTGTTACAGTCAGTGACAGATCAGAGGATGGGTCTAGTGGACCATCACTAGATGATCATCCCATTTTGAGAGAGTTTTCTGATGTCTTTCCAGGGGAGCTACCAGGGTTACCACCCCCACGTGAGATTGATTTTCATATAGATCTAGTTCCTGGAGTAGAGCCTATCTCACGGGCACCTTATCGGATGACCACCCCAGAGCTCTGTGAGCTCAAGTTACAGCTTGAGGGCCTTTTGGAGAAAGGCCTTATCCATCCTAGTGTATCCCCTTGGGGTGCACCAGTGATCTTTGTGAAGAAGAAGGATGGATCCTTGTGGTTGTGTATTGATTACCGCCAGCTGAACAAGGTAACGATCAAGAATCATTATCCTCTTCCTCGTATTGATGACTTGTTTGATCAGATGAAGGGAGCCACAGTTTTCTCTAAGATTGATCTCAAGTCAGGGTACCATCAGCTGAGGATTTCAGAGGTGGACATTCATAAGACCACCTTCCACACGAGATATGGGCACTATGAGTTCACAGTGGTGCCTTTTGGTTTGACTAATGCCCCCGCAGTGTTCATGAGTTTGATGAATGGGGTATTCAGGACCTTCTTAGATCACTTCGTGCTCATCTTCCTAGATGACATTTTGATATACTCACGTACACGTGAGGAGCATGAGGGGCACCTTCGACAGGTTCTTCAGTGTCTTCGTGAGCAGCAACTTTACGGGAACTTGGAGAAGTGTGCTTTCTTTCAGACAGAGGTGTAGTATTTGGGTCATATCATTTCTGGGGAAGGTATCACATTGATCCTTCCAAGATTAGAGCCATTATGGATTGGCCAGCACCCACTACAGTGACCGAGGTGTGCAGCTTCATGGGATTAGCAGGTTACTACAAGAGATTTGTTCAGGACTTCTCTCAGATTGTGCACCCTATCACTTCCCTTCAGAGGAAAGGGAAGAAGTTTGTTTGGTCAGAACAGATGTGAGCAGGCCTTCAGGACACTAAAGGAATGCCTCACCACAACACCTATTCTTGCAGTGCCGGATCCACAGGGTGAGTTCTTTGTTTGCACAGATGCTTCGTTGGCAGGCCTTGGAGGTGTGTTGATGCAGGAGGGTAGAGTAGTAGCTTTTGAGTCTCACAAACTCAAAGATCATGAGCTTAATTATCCTGACCCATGATCTTGAGCTTGTGGTAGTTGTGCATGCTTTGGTTAGATGGAGACATTTTCTTCTTGGCAGGAGATTCACACTCAGGACAGATCACTTGAGTCTTCGCCACCTCTTCACGCAGCCCAATCTCAATGCTCGTCAGTGGCGTTGGATGGAGTTGCTTTGTGAGTATGACATGGAGATAGAGCATGTGAAGGGGAAGGAGAATGTGGTAGCAGATGCTCTCAGCAGATGGAGACATGTGGCTATGGCCACCTCAGTGAGCACAGATTTACAGAGCAGGATTCTTCAGCAGCTTCCTCTTGACAGCTTCTACATTGCAGTTCGAGCAGAGATCGAGTCACAGAGACCCCTTGAGGGGAAGTTTGATGGTTTTTCCTTAGAGGTAGATGGTCTTCTCAGGCACAAAGGCTGGATATATGTTCCCAGAGATGGAGGCTTGAGGCAGGACATCTTGGTAGAGGCACATCGTGCACCCTATTCAGCCCATCCCGGGGTGAAGAAGATGCATGCCACCTTGAGATAGTTGTATCATTGGAGAGGACTTCATCGAGACATGGCTCAGTTTGTGTCATGATGTTTGGAGTGTCAGAGGGTTAAGGCTGAGCATCAACATCCAGCAGGCCTTCTTTATCCTCATGCTATACCGGAATGGAAGTGGGACACCATTTCCATGGATTTCATTGTTGGGCTACCGATGTCGAGATATCACCATGATGCCATTATGGTCACGGTTGATAAATTGACAAAAGTGGCTCACTTTTCTCTGGTGAAGACCACTTATACAGCTAGAGCAGTGGCACGAGTATATTTGGATGAGATTGTCAGGTTGCACGGGATTCTGTGGAAGATCATTTGTGACCGCGATCCTTTGTACACTTCACATTTCTGGACTACCATGCAGTATGTCCTCGGGATGAGGATCAACTTCAGCACAACATATCACCCTGAGACAGATGGACAGACTGAGTGGGTGAATCAGATTTTAGAGGACATGCTCAGGATGTATGTGATGGATCAGCAGTCTAAGTGGGAGGAGTACCTGTACTTAGTGGAGTTTTCCTACAATAATAGTTTTCAGAGTTCCATAGGCATGGCTCCTTTTCAGGCTTTGTATGGTAGAGAGTGCAGGACACCTCTTAGCTAGGATAGGTTAGAGGACAGAGTATCTCTTGGACCAGCTCTTCTACAGGACATGGAGCAGCAGGTGGTGTTGATCAGGTAGAGATTGCAGGAGGCACAGGATAGGTAGAAGAAGTATGTGGATCAACATAGGATTGACCGTAGTTTTGATGTGGGCATGAAGGTGTTCCTTCGTGTCAGGCCACACAAGAGCCCTATCCATTATGGAAAAGGTTCTAAGTTAGCTCCTAGATTCGTTGGACCTTTTGAGATCTTGGAGCGTATCGGCCCTTTGGCCTACCGTCTAGCATTGCCACCCAGCTTGTCTCGCATACATGATGTTTTTCATGTTTCAGTTCTCAGGAGATATATTACAGATCCTTCTCATGTGTTAGATTGGACATCATTACAGGTGCAGGATCAGGGGTAGGTGATGGTGGAGCCCATTCACATCTTAGATCGTAGGACCCTGGGCCTTCGAGGTAGAGAGGTTGATCAGGTTTGGGTGCAGTGGGACAGATATGATGAGACTGCAGCTACATGGGAGGATGCTACTTCATTACGAGTTCAGTTTCCACATTTGTTCCAGTGACTTCCAGGAGGAAGTCGAGTCTAAGGGGAGGGGGATGTAGTGCCCACTTCCCTTTGACACCTTTTGATGCTTATGTTGATACTGTTGATTACATTATAGACATTATTATGTTTTGATTTAGTATGATGTTAGACATTGATCATGGATTATTGTTGATCTTGATTTGATTTTGATGCATGATGATTATTAGAGACACCTTATATGTGGATGATGATATAATATTGACATGGATGTTTTATGGATGTTGTTCAGACATGTGATTTGGATATTATGAGTTGATCTAGAAAATGGATATTATTTTGATGATGATATAGTTGTTGATTAAAAATGCAAATGATGTAGTTGTTACTTCGATGTTGTTGTGATTCATTTATATAGTTGGTTTTGTGATTTCAATGAGGCCGAAGGAGGTATTTGTATTTTGCAGGTTAAAAATATCACAACAAAACATCGGGGGATCGGAGACCAACCAAAATGGAATTCTAGGTGAATTCAACAAGGTCACCATGGCAACTCGTTTTATTGTGTTGTGTTTTGTTAAGGATTCCCATGGGGGGATTATCTTTACATGTGACCATGGGTATTATGTATTTTATTGATGTGTTCTTTTATTATTGTTGTATGTATTTTATTAGTAATGTGTTCCTTTCTTTTAATTAATTAAATTGTGATAGAATTAATGTGAGAATCATATGATTAAAATTTAAATAAATTAAATTGGGATATGGGAAAGTAATTATAAGAGTTGTTGGCTGTTTGCATTTAATTTGTAAGGGATGTGTAAGTTGTGTAAGAGCTTGTGTAAGTCAGATTTTGGAGTCAGAAATACTCCACCTCCTGGGGGCTGTTTTTAGAGGCTTATAGGACAAGTAAAACTTGTCCCATGCCTCTGAATTTAATCTACCAACCATACTTATGGATGGAGATGTGATTTGTGACTTTTATAATGAATTTTAATAGTCTTGTTGCATGTTTTTAATTGCACTTTCTTACATTTTAATTAATTTGTTGTCCCTTGAGGTGTGGGCTTTTTAGAGTGTGCAAGTAACTTGTCATATTTTTCACCCACCTCTTTATTGTGCTTGGGAGAATGGAGTTTGTCTTTTGTGTTGAATTGGAGGATGTGTGATGTGGCATCCTACATGGATCCACATCATCCTCTTCTCTCCCTCTTCTATTTAATTCAAACTCTTGCCTTGTTTTTGGGTTGTTGAACCTTTTTGCATTCTTCCTTGGGGGCACATTTTTCTTGTGTGGAGCTCTTGTTTTTGGAGGAAGTTGGAGAAAGCTTTGCATGCTTGGAGTTTCTGTTTTGGACTGTGTTTTGGCATTTGAAGCTTGCTGTTTGGAGACAAAAGTAACCATGGAGAGGTAGGAATTTAACTCTCTTTTTATATGTTGTCATTTTCTTGTTGTGTTGTGTGGATAGTGCATGCTTTGTTTTATTTGTTGGCTGGTTGGGTAGACTGCCATAGGGATGGTGTAGGAGAAGGCTATGGGGAATCCATGTGGGGGGGCATAAGGGAATGCCATTGGCATCAGAATTTTGTGGAGGGAGTTTGGGTTTGGGATCCACCATGGAAAAGAAATAGCTTGCATTTCTTACTTTGTGGGGGGCATAAGGAAATTGTGGGGGGCATAAGGAGGGATTTGTGGGGGGCATAAGGAAATGTGTGTGATGAATTATTTTGGTGGTTTGTTATTGGTGGATGCCTAATTCCCAATTGGGAGGCATAAGTAGCTTCCCCCATAGACCTTGCTCCTTTGGCTTGCATGATCAAGCCTGAGTTCTATTTTGAAATGATTTTAAATGCAGTTGTGAACTGTTGTTTTTGTGTTGAATTGTGTTTTTTTTTAAATTTTGAAATGTGTATGTGAAAGAATGTTGTGTTGTGGAAGCCAGTTGTTGCCATGGTTGAATTACACCTTTATTGTATTTTGGTTGGGGCTCGGGGGCCAATGATGAAGGAAGGCTTCTCCTTTCATTGGATGTCTTGGTTGGGTGGAGAGCATTGCCTTTCCCCCTCTTTTGTTGTGATCAACTAGAGAAAAGAGAAAATGTGCATGTTGTTGTCCTGGAGCAAAAGGAAAAGTGCAGTTTGACAGTCCCTTGTGAAAACACATTCATTTGTAATCCTTTCCCACATGATGTGGATGAAATTGTAATAGTTATGTTATGGAGAAATGATGTTGTAATTGATTATGAGAATGTATATTTGATTTGAGAAAGACATTTGATTTCTGCTCTGTACATTGGAAGAAATAAATGAAATTTTGTTAACTATATTCAAGAAATGGAAGAATGTGAAGATGTAAAGTTTTATAAATGAATTCAATAAAGAATTGCAAGTTCATCTCTCTTTTGCATTGTTGTGATGAAGTTGGAAATATCAAATTGTGATTTGAAATCTTTGTTTAGAAAATGGAAAAGAAGAAATACGCGTGTAAGAATTATATTGCATTGTCTCTTTTGAAATACATTATATTGGTAATCAGATTTTACAATTTAACTTGGAAATGATTTGTTTAGAAACAACTGATTGTATTGGATTAGTTTAGGAATGAAATGCCACAATTGAATGATAAAATTGATTATAGAGTTTTAAAGAAATGATCTCTTGTAAATATTAAAACTGGTAAATTTAATAAAAATGCACAGTTCGGACCTGCACACATTAATCAACTTGAAAATGATATATTTTAGGATGCTAAGATGTTAAGGAACTCATTTTGACAAAGAAAACTTAAGAAAATAATTTTAACATTGCAAAATCGAACCCATTTCCCTTCCTCAACCGTTTTCTGTCATTTGTTGGACAAAATTCAAATTTAAATCAATTGAACAAATTTAACTTCCTAAACCACTTTAAATCCTTCCTAGATCAATTCTCCATGTCTGTTTGGCATGTTGAGTGAAGGAGGAGATCCAATTTAATCAAATTGAAAAGTTAGAAATTACCAGTTTGCTAATTAAAATCCTGCAGATCATTTTTGCAAAATTGACCCCTTAAACTTTATCAAAATGTAAAATTTATGTTTCTTGTGCAAAGAGGGCATCGAGATATTTCCAAAAAGTCCTTGTTTTCCCAAAACTGAGCTTCCTAGCTCAAGTTATGGCACTTTGAAGTTTTTGTGCCTTGGCGGGAAAATTTGGGAAAATTTTCCCTGGCGGGCCCGCAACCCAAAAATTTCCCGTCGAATTGCCTTAGAAAACCTTTTTGAAAAATTTTGGCTCGGGAAAAATTTCATCTTTTCCTCTGCCGGCCCGCAGCCAATCAGAGGCTGCCACGTGTCCTCACGGGGCAGTGGTGGAGGCGTGACATTTTTTTGCCCTTAGCCTTTTTGAAAATTTTGGAAAAATTTTCCTTTTAGCCCCGCCGGCCCGCGGCCAATCACAGGCTGCCACGTGGCAGCTTTGGGTGCTAGCGGAGGGGGCAGACCCTTTGTTTTTTTTAGTTTTTTCCTTTGGAAATTTTTGAAAAATTTCCCCCGTGGCCCCGCATCCCCGCCCTCGCCTTGGGATTTTCTCTTCCACGGGAGTGCGGACCCGCGCGTGCCTTTCACCCTTCTTTCCCTTTTGGGAAATTCACCAAATCACCCCACCACTCCACACCTCTCCCTCTCTCTTCTTCCTGAAAATGGTGGAGTGCCACGTGTCCCTTGGTGGACCCGTGGGTGTGTGGGTGCTGTTTGGTTTTCTTCCCCTTGGGTGAAATGCCCCAAATTCTTCCCGCTCCGCCTTTCCCTTTTCCCCCGGCGATGACTCAGAGGCCGCCACGTGTCCTTGGAGGACCCACGGAGGTGTGGGAGAAATTTGGGAAATTTATCCCATGTAAGGAAAAATTTCTAAAGCCACCCCATGACCCGCCAACCCGCCAAAGGGGTTTTCCCCTCCTCTTGACACGTGTCCCCTTGGGGAAAATTTGACCCCTAAACTCCGCCTGCTCATATCTTGAGTTTCTGAAGGAGTTAGGAGGACTTCTTTATATCACCGGAAAGGTGAGAAAATTTCCTATCCAATGGGAATGATTTAGGGAAATTTTGGAAGTGTTAAGTATGAGAAAAATCAAGTTGAAACTCTGAGCCTGTTAGAGAGTGGGTATGGGGGTAAATTACTCCCTGAACCTAACTGAAACTTCTAACCCTAAAATTTGAACCATGTGAACTTGATATTTGTTAATGAAGGAAAAATATGTTCTAGTAATTTAGATTCTTTCTGGAACCTAATAGGGTCAACTGTTGTCTTGCAACTTGGTTGTGGACACTTCTAAATAAAAAAAAATTATTCCATAATTTTCTAACTAACCCTAGGTTGTTTCTTGGGTCTCAAGTGGGTTGTTTTGTAATCTTATTCAAGATCACAATTATTTTTGTGAAGTTAACACACCTTGGCAAAGTTTATGTCCTAATACATGCAATTCGACAATGAGGATGGATTCGTGTGCCAAAATATGCATACCCAGCTTGAAAAGTATAAAGCTCTAAGTCAATACATGTGGATATATTTAACTACTCACGAGGATTCAAACATTATGAAGGAAATCTACTTCACCCTAGTTTTGGGAATCTCTTGCATATCAAGTATTGTTTAAAGGATTTTATAAGAGACACCTCCATGCGAATATGCACTAGAAAACTTGGAATCACATAAAGAACAATGGGTTGCCCATAGACTATTTAAGAAGTATCACCCTACCTTATGTGCATTGAAGGTAATACTCCAACTGGTTGTTTAAAGATACATTTGCAATTGTTATTGAAATGTAATTCTTGATTGTCAATCGTAAAGCATGGTAGAAAGTTTCAATCAGTTGGTACCAATAGTTGAGTGTGATGTTTGCATAGAGGAATGATCTATATTGGTGGATAACAGGGGAAGAAGGTGATATATTTGTTAATTTAATGCTTGTGGATCCTCTAGTGGGCAACTACACTCACATCTTCCCCCCATAAGTTTTGGGAATAGAAAACAAAATGTTTATTGTGAAATGCCTGGTAATTGAAAGAACTGGGAGAGGGAATTATTTCAATAATGCAAAAATTGGTTCCAATACCCTTAGAAGTCATTATCTAGGAAAACAAGAATGTGTATTCCCAGTGCTACTCACTCCTACCATGTAATTTTCTTTTGAGCAATGCAGATATTTTTAATGGTGCAAAAACATTATATATATTCTAATTTATGGAAAACAATGCATAATAATTTCTACTATGGATCAATGAAAAGGGGTTTACCCATATATTGGAGTTTGAGCATTGTATGAATGCAAATACAATACAATATCTAATGATGGGTTAAATACTATGCCAAATCAAATCTCGATAGGAAAATGCAACTGGAATGTGTTTGAACTAATATTAAGATACCATAGTTTCACTTAAATGGTTAGCTTTACAATAATGGTTTGTATGAATGATTAGTTGCAAGCTTGAAAATTCAATGTAATACAAGATGAGATTTATTCTCAGGCGTAAAACACTAGGATCCATAGTATGAGGAATTCTACTAAAAGAAAATGTTACAACCTATTCGAAGGCTCTACTTCTTTCCTTGAAATGTCTAATTTTTTTTTGGAATCCAATGGGATTTACAAAACCTATAAAATGTCAACTCCCTAACATATATACAATAAAATGGATCCCGAATTTCAAAATGGGCCACACTATCCCATTCTTGAAGCTTTATGTGCAAATAATCTTGGAATTGATCAATTTAACTTACCACGTCTTTGTTTAAGAATTTCTTGAATGAAACTATCTTCAATAGTGAACTCTTGGATAATATGGAACAATCATATAGGTGCATTAGAAACCAATAAAATTTACTTAGTAGGTTTACTAGATATCTAAGTGTATGGATGTGCAGTGTATATGGATTTCTTCCTTCAATTATTAAAACTTTTATGATTTTAGACATTTATGTTTAAAGAAGTTTAACATACGATTTATATTACTAAATCACAATTTTATTGAATATGCTCCTTCTAATGTTTCACAGAAAAACAACTTTTGATGATGTAATTTGGAAGAAATAGTATGGCACTAAGAAAGCTATAATCAGAAATGTCCCAAATTTTTACACTTTCCAATGGAATTTTCTAACTAATTTAATTTAATTTGAATTAAATATAATTGTAGAGTAACTAATATGATAAATGATGTACAAATGATAATGTATAGTAATGACACTAGAAAAATAAGATTTAAAATAAAACCCTAAGCAAGAGATAGGATAGGAGGACTTAGCTTGATTTCATGAATGTTAGGAAGTGATCTAGGTAGGTGAGAAGTGATTGAACAGACTAAAAAGCATTGTATTGACCTCACTGTAAATTATGGAGCTCAGAGAATAGGTTGGACAGGGGCCTAGTGGACTAGGGCAGCCTAGGGTCTTGATGACCAGAAGACTGGGCACTGTGACTATAGATGCTCTAGAATCTACTTTCTATGTGTCTACTTTAGGGTTTCATTGTTATTCCTATGTTAATCACCTGATATTCTCACTATGATCGTCGAGGATACCTGTAACTTGCAAAAGAGAAGTTCACCTACACAAGCCCACAAATAACATCAAACCTAAAAAGGAAAATGTAGAATGGGGAGTCAGACTGACCCCAGTGGTCACCCCGAGAGTGAACTTATGACTGAGTGTTGCACTACATCTCAGAATCCATGTAGTTCTTGTGTGTGTGTGTAAGAAATGATGCCCTAGGATGCCCTTGTGAAAGTTACACTTGATATGGTTGTAGCTAGAATGTAGCAATGTAGTAGTATGTGTGGATGGAATAGAATAAACTTCCCCTTCTTATGTAGTGTATGCAGAGTTATGCATCCCTTGTCCCTTGAATGGATGTTAGATGGATGCCTTTTGAGTGCTTTAGTGCCTTTGAATGCAAGCTTAGGTGATGATAGTAATGCTTAGTGCTTGGTCCTTTATTTTGAACACATAACTATGTATTTATATGATTCCCTTGTTTGAATTTCATAATTGACAACTGGAAGGATGACCCATAAGTGAAAAATATTCCCAAAAGATAAAAGAGACCCAAAAAGAGTGAGTAAGATAAGAAAGGGTCAGGGGCACCTAGAGGGGACATGAGTGCTTAGGTGTTGTTGTCCTGGCTGGGCACTAGTGTTTGAAGCCATGAAAGATAAACAAGTAAAGTTCCAACTGGGTTGTAGGGTGTGCAAGACCAAATAGAAAATAAGAGACAAAGAAAAGAGGCCAAAGATAGTTTCAACCACTAGTTTTCTTGCTTAGGAATCATGTAAATGCTAGCATGCTTTTAGGACCTAGAAATGTACCCAAGTGTGTGATTTTGTGTCTACATTTTCCCCCACTTTATGTTGTTGAGTGAATACTCGATAACATAAAGTAGATAAGAGATGTGTACCTTATGATCTTGTACAATGTGTGGTGAATATCGTGTCGAGTGGACAAGTGAAGCGTGGAGTGATTGCAAAGTGAAGCATGGAGACTAGGAAAGGAAAGTGACCCTAGGGGTGAAGCATGTGTGTTGCTTGTACATGTTGTTGTGCTTGTATTTTTTGTTGTAGGTTGCTTCTTGTTGCGTATTAAGGATGAACCTACAAAAGAAGAGAAAAAGAGTAGTCAAAGTCCTGTATATGAAAAATCTTGAGAAAAGTATGTAAAAGTATGTAAAAGTATGTAAAATTGTAGTAAAGGAAAGTGTGCACCTGATGTAAAAGAGTGTAAAGGATAGAAAATGTGTCCTGAAATGTTGTGAAGAGTGAGTTTTTGGGTGATCTCATGCCAAGAGTGATTTTTTGGGTGATCTCATGCCAAGAGCAAGTTTTTTGGGTGATCTCATGCCAAGTGTGAGTTTTTTGGGTGATCTCATGCCAAAGAGCAAGTGTTGGGGAGAGAGGTCTAGTGTTACTCTCCTTCCATGACTCTTCCCAATAAGCACCACTTTAGATGGTGTGTCTCAATTTTTTCATGTTGTTCCTTTTGTTTTGATTGTTCCAAATTAGTTCTGATTGTACTGATTGAAGGAGATAGAATGCATTCTGTAACTAAAGGTTTGTGCCTGTCACTGTAGAACTGCTCTGAAGACTTCTGTATAAATTGTGTTGATCTGAGAAATGATTATATCTGCCCCAAGGACATTAGCACCTAGGAGAGGTAGGACACCCAGTGCTATTAGTTCTGAGTCTGGGTGCATTGGTGTTTGTATTGAGGACCCAAGTCAGATTCTGGGCCATTTCTGTGATTGTTCATTTTGTTTTTTTGTATGTGATTATATGTTGTAGCTCTGATTTTTTGTAGGGGTGATATGTTCACCCAATGTATTCCCCCCTCATTTGAGGTGCATGTGACAATATAGGAGAATGTGTCCCAAAGGAGAGGACCTGATGTTGTGCTGAAGTGGATATCCCTATAGGGGTGGGGGATGTGCATAAAAGAAACCAATGAACATGCAAAAAAAGTGGCTAGTAACATGTATTAGTATAAAAAGTAGTAAGCATGCAATAGAAGACAATGTAACAAGCAAGTATGCAGACAAGATGGACCACAAAAATTGGGTTTCAAACATGGGACATCGCTCAAAATGTCAAAAGGCAATCAGGGCCTGAAGTGGCCAAAAAAAGCATACAATGATCATACAATAAACATAGGGCATAGCCCGCAAACAATGGCATACAATGGAAAACAATGTCAAGAAAAGTGTATCAAATAACCATGGTGGCATATAGTCCTGCAAGGAAAATGCTACACATGAAGCACCCATTAGCATGTTAGAAAGATAAATAGTATGTCAAGAGCATGTATAAATCAATGAAAAAGAAAGTGCTAGTAAGAAGAAGTAGTAAAATGAAATAATAACACCATGTAATGTGTGAGAGTAGTAGTAAAGGTAGATGCCCCTAGGAGCCTGGTGGGACTGGTAAAAGGTACAATGTCAAGCATCATTGCAGTGTGTAAGAACCTTGTAAGAGATTTACATTCACTCTAAATACCAAGTGAACATGCATGTGTATATATAGAAAATATAATGACATACTAAGAATCCATCTGCATAACATAGTAACAAAGTGTAACATGTAAATAGAATAAGCTAAGCAATAGTAGATGCAACCAAGATATGCAAATGCAATGTATGAGTGTGATGGAATGGTATGCAATGTGTGAAGATGGTAGGGACAATGTGCCCCCTATGGATGTGTATGAGATGAGGTTCATTTATAAAAGACCCCTCAACAATCAAGAATGAACCATAGAACAAGAGTGTGTCATCGGGAAATGGTTTGAAAATTTATTCTAGAAATATATATCATGAAGCACAGAGTGTGAAATGTGAATGATGTGAGGTTCATTTCATAATTAGACCCTCAATAGTTGAGTATGAACCATGGAACTAGAGTGTGTCATAGGGTAATGATGATACATTGTGTGTATCAAAGGGTTTGAAAGTGTGTAGAAAATATGAGACATGAATGCAGTGTAAAGTGATATTAGATACTAAAGAAGAAATAGTAGACACTTGTGAGGAATGGAAGGGGGGAAGAAAAGCATGATGCCCCCCAAGTGTGTGATGTAGAGAAGGATCAAGTAAACTCATCTAGGAAGATCATCAGTGTCAGGATCATAACTGATTGGATCTAGATTAGAGACTTGGTAAGAATAGTGTGGGGTTGATCATATAAAGATCATGTGTTACATGTAAATTGTACATGCCCATAACATATTCTTCATCAGTAAAAGGAGGTTGAGGACAATCATGTGCATACTAGCGAGTGAGATTTTGAGTATAGCCCAAGAATGAATCATTACAAATAGAGATAAAACCAAAAGGCATGGGAAATGTGATATTAGTATGATTGGGGTCCATAGTGCCACCAATGTAGTCAAGCCAAAACTGCCCTAGTGTGAGTGGAGAGAAATGAAGAGTACATGCAAGGAAGACTGATAAATGAAATACACAGAGGCCATAAGCAACAATAACAAATACACATCCATGATAAAGGTGAGGAGAGTGAGGTGGAGGTAGGAGTTCAACAAGTGTGAATCCTAGGCATGCTAAGCCATCATGTGTGCAAAACAGTGTCAGAGAAAGTAGGATTGAATGGAATATGAGGCCAATAAGAATTATGGATGAAAAGAGTGCATGTGAAGGGATCAAGTTGTGGTGCAGAATGATTTGGGGAGATGAAGGAGGTGGTATAATGTCTAATGTATGGACATTCCCTTGAAAAGGTATCATGGCATTAGTGGAAGGAGGAGGTTTCTTGAATTGATATTCACTAGGGCCAATAGCAAAAAAAGTATCCTGGAAGTAGGATTCATCTATTTCAATAGGAGTAAAGTTAATATTGTGTAATGTGTCATCGTTAAGCTCTATGACATCAACCTCATCATCAGAATCATCAGTGTTGGCATTATCTTGTTGGATAGAATTATCAAGGATATTGGTAGGGATGGATCTAGATGTAGAATTGAGAGGATCCATGATAGGTGAGAAGTGGTAGCCATAGAGGTAGACATGGTGGGTGATATGATATCATAAGTATGGGTAGGATTGGAAAAAATTCATGTAGAGGTAGTATAGGGAGTAGGAGCACTAGATTACCCAACATCGTATGTACTGATAGTGTGATATGGAATAGGATGTGATGGAGGAATAAGCATGATAGTGACAGGGTCTATTCGGAAAAAATTGAAGGGGTTAGGATCAATAGGAATGGTAAGTTCATAACCATCATGTAGAAATTTAACGCAGCTATGAATTGTGGAGGGAACAACATGCATGACATGAATACATAGTCTACTAAGTAAATAATTGAACTGGAAAGAGGTGTCGATGACAAATAATAAAGTAGGAAAAAATTTAGGCCCAACTTGTAGAGGTAAGGTGATAGTTCCCATGCATGTGCAAGTAGTGGAATCATAGCTGCGAATGAGTTGAGAGGATTTATTAATTAAATCATTAGTAATGCCAATTTTCTTGAGGAGGGATAGAGCACATAGATTTATTACAGATCCATTATCAATGAGTACACACTTAATACATATGGAGCCAATAGTAGTGGTGATAAGCAAAGGTATAAAGGGATTGTCAACAACAGAGGGAAGGATATCCTCATCACTAAAGATATATCATGTGGTTGATTTTTGAGGGATTGAATGAGGTGAGTAAAGGCAACATGTGAATTATTACTTTTGATGTGAATGGAGTGAAGGGTGGCCTCTAATGTATGACAACAATTGGGTGCACTTCATAAGAGATCATAAAGAAAGATTTTGGCTAGTGTATTATTAAGCTGCTTAATGATGTCATAACCCTTATAGGTGGTGGTAGGAATTTTAGAAGTGATAGGTGGTGGAACAGAGACAGGTGGAGTTATAGGAGGATGAGTGTGGTGAGTGGTGACTACATTGATGGTTGGATCACCATTTGAGTGATGAAGCGAGGAGGATATTGAGTACAAACTTGCATAAAATCAGTAGTGGTAGTAACCATGCTCAGAAACCTTGGTTGGAGTATAAGGATAAGAATATTGATCCATGAATTAGAAGAAGGGGATAAATTTTGATGCATTCTTCAGAAGGTGGGTTTGATTCACGTTGAGTTCACCAAATGATTTAATTTAATTAAATTTTGTAAAATCTAATTATAGAGCAAATAGTATGATTAACTGAATGTACAAATGATTAAAGTATAATTTGACACAAGAAATAAGATGTAAAGTATAAAACCCTAAGTAAGTGAAGAGGGATAGATAACTTTCTGATTTTTGAATAGGTTCAAGAAGTGATAGGAGAGGGTAAATACACATTGATGTACTATAAAATATGGAACTAAATAAGGTTTGTCACTGGTCACTAAAAAATCATAGAGCTTGCAAAGCACCAGAGCTAGCTTGACTACTAGTGCAAGCCAGTGTGACTACAGAGGTGGTTGGAATGTGCATTAGTGTCACCAAGTATCATTGGTAGTTTTTATTAGTAACTTGTATCCATGTAATGCTAAAGTATTTGAAACCTAGATAAATAGTTGACCTACAAAACCATAATACCAATCAAATCCACTTAAATGAAAGGTGGGAGTCTGACTTACCCCAGGTCACTCTAAAGAAACTTAAATGAGTGTTTCATTACATCTTAGAATGTATTTATCAAAGAATACCTAGGTTGCCCTTGTAGAGTTAATTAGTGATAGGTATATGTAAACAAGTGATGTAGATGTTAATGAATTCAATTGAATCAATAATATCTAATGCGGAATAATTCCTCAGAATCGCAATAATAAGAAGTATGAATAGAATTACAGAAATGAAATATGCACAACACGAAGACAATATTTAACGTGGTTCACCCAATGTGGGCTACATCCACCAAGAACACTTGCTCAGATTTTATTACAAGCCAACAGTCTTCACAGTTACAATAATCAGATCTTGTTTGGAGCTGCGCTCAACAAACCCTCCGAATTCACACTTGAATTCACACACACTATTCACCTTCACAAAACACACTCATATAAATCCTATTGTATGTCCATCTATTTATAAGTACATCAATAGGTAGCCGAAGAGGTGGTTTTACAAAACAATGGGTACCGAAAAAACCATGGGCCCAAAAACAGCCCATAACGGTTACCCATTACCCATGGGTTAATAAACCACCCATGAAAATTTGCTTCGGGGGCTTCACCCCTGAACCCCCTTGACCCGCTCACCGGCGAGTGGGACCGCCGTAAAAATATCTGAGTGTAACACATGGAAGGTGTACCAAACTCTAACATGAAAACAGGCTCCACAAACATAACAATCTCCCACTTGGAGACTGATTTCCACTGAGCAAGCTTCTCAACCCTTCACTGTCATCCGTGAAGGCCAACCAAAGCTGAACATAGCTTTAGTTTATCCCTTGTGACCACCTTGGTCATCATGTCTGTAGGATTCTGACTGGTATGAATCTTCTCCAACTTCAACTTATCTTCCTCCAAAGTTGTCCTGATGAAGTGATATCTCAACTGTATATGCTTCATCCTGGAGTGGAAAGCAGAGTTCTTAGCTAGGTGTATAGCACTCTGACTATCACTATGCAGCTTACATTCCTCCTGCTTATGCCCCAACTCCTCAAGCAATTGTTGTAACCAAATCATCTCTTTGCTTGCCTCTGTGGTAGCAACATACTCAGCCTCCATGGTTGACAAAGCCACCAGCTTCTGTAGTCATGAAATCCAGCTCACTGTTGTCCCACCTACAGTGTAAATATAACCTGTCATGCTCCTCCTGCTGTCAACATCTCCAGCCATGTCTGAATCTACATAACCACGTAAAGTGGTGTCTGATCCACTGTAGCACAAAATTGTCCCCATGGTCCCTCTCAAATACCGAAGGATCCACTTTACTGCTTGTCAATGCTCTTTACCTGGATCACTCATAAATCTACTCACAGCTCCCACTGCATGGGCAATATCAGGCCTAGTGCACACCATAGCATACATCAAACTACCAACCGCTGATGAGTAAGGTACCTTGGACATCTGGTTTCTTTCCTGCTCTGTCTTGGGACACTGCTCCTTTGATAACTTAAAATGGCCTGCCAAAGGAGTCCCAACCGGTTTAGCATCCTGCATGTTAAACCTATCCAATACCTTCTTAATGTACTCTTCCTGAGATAAAGTCAGCTTCGTTCCTTCCTATCCCGAGTTATCCTCATACCAAGGATTTGTCTGGCTACCCCCAAATCCTTCATATCAAAGGATTCACTTAGCTGTTTCTTGAGTACTTTTATTTCCTGCATGTTTTTACCTGCAACCAACATGTCATCAACATACAAACACAGGATAATATAACTTCCATCCTCAAATTTCTTTGTATACACGCAATGGTCAGAATGACATCTAATATAACCTTGCTCCATCATGAAGCTATCAAACTTCTTATACCATTGACGTGGAGCTTGTTTCAGGCCATACAAGCTCTTCTTCAGTTTGCACACCATCTCCTCTTTACCTTTGACTTCATATCCTTCTGGCTGCTGCATATATAGCTCCTCCTCCAAATCACCATGGAGAAATGCAGTCTTTACATCTAACTGTTCTAAGTGCAAGTCTTCTGCTGCCACTATTCCAAGAACAGTTCTGATAGAAGTCATTTTTACTACAGGAGAAAAAATCTCATCAAAATCTATACCTTGTTTCTGTGCAAACCCCTTGACCACCAACCGGGCCTTATATCTTTTCTTTCCTCCTTCTTCATCTTTAACTCTGTACACCCACTTGTTCTGCAATGCTCTTTTTCCTTCCGGTAGCTTCACCAAATCCCAAGTCTGGTTCTCCATGAGAGACTTATGCTCCTCATCCATGGCTTGCTCCCACTTCTTACTGGCATCTACCTGCATTGCTTCATCAAAGCTCTCTGGCTCTCCACTATCAGTGAGTAATAAATAATAAAGAGAAGGAGAAAAATGTTCAGGTTCTTTTCTTACCCTAGAAGACCTCCTCACTGTAGGAGTTTGGGGTTCCTGTTGAGTAGGTTCCTGAACTGATTCATGGGTCACTGTCCCATCCGGAAGATCCTCTACCACTGCATATTCTTTCTTGGATTCTTCCCTATTTTCCTGCAACTGTTGCTTATACATGACTTTCTCATTAAAGACCACATCCCTAGACCGAATGATTTTCTTGTCCTTAATACTCCAACATTTAAATCCAAAGTCATCACCACCATAACCAATAAAAGTGCATTTTTCTGATTTAGCCTCTAGCTTGGTCCTATCATCCTTGTCAATATGAACAAACACCTCACATCCAAAGACTCTAAGAAATGAGTAATCAACTTTCTTACCGTACCAAGCCTCCTCAGGTATGCCTCCATCCAAGGCACTTGAGGGTCCTCTGTTTATCAAGTACACAGCTGTGCTCACCGCTTCTGCCCAAAAATAAAGAGGCAGTCCTGCATGTATCCTCATGCTCCTAGCACGTTCCATTATTGTTTTGTTCATCCTTTCTGACACCCCATTCTGCTGCGGGGTTCCTGGAACCGTCTTTTGCCTGTGGATTCCATTCTTAGAACAATAATCATCAAATTCATTGCTGCAATACTCCCCTCCATTATCTGACCTGAGACATTTTAACTTAAGACCTGTTTCATTCTCTACCAAGGCTTTCCATTTAACAAAAGTATCAAATACATCAGATTTGTTTCTAATACAATAAACCCAAACTTTCCTTGTTGCATCATCAATAAAAGTAACATAATAACTTGAGCCCCCAAGAGATGATACCTGAGCTGGCCCCCACACATCAGAATGTACCAGCTCTAACTTACTCTCTTTATTCGTAGGTCCAACCTTGAGAAACCTTACTCACTTCTGTTTCCCATATATGCAGTTCTCACAGAAATCCAAACCTGTTTCTGTATATCCAGGAAAATTCTTCTTTATGATGTCCATGCCCTTATGGCTCATATGACCGAGCCTATAGTGCCATAATGTTGTATCTACATCTGAAGCCACAAGATTACAATCATTAGTACTATCAGTGGTTAAATACAAGGTTCCAACCTTCTTACCTCTTGCCACCACAAGAGCACCCTTGGTAACCTTCCAAGAGTCAGCTGTAAATATCACAGTACAACCATCACTTCCCAATTGCCCCACTGCCGATATCAAATTTCTCCTTAATGTAGGCACATGTCTGACATCCTTCAATAGCCATGTATTCCCATTCTGCATCTTAACCTGAACAGAACCTTTTCCAACTATACTGCAAGGCTCATCATCACCAAGAAAAACATGCCCAAAATCCCCTTGAACATAATCAACAAAATAATGCCTATGTGGAGTAGCATGAAAAGAAGCCCCTGAATCTAAAACCCAAGATTCAGTAATATTATGCAAAGAAAGAATCAAAGCATCCTGGCATACATTACCCGATGCCACATTTGCCTCCTTGTTTTCTTCCTGTTGTTTCTTCTTGTCCCGAAGCTCCCAACAGTCCTTCTTTGCATGCCCAGACTTTCCACAGTGCCAGCATACTATCTTGCTTTTGGATTTTGACCTTGCCCGATCCTTTGATTTTCCATGGTTTCCTCTATTCTTCTGTCTCCCTCTAGTTTCCACTGTCAAAGCATTCCCTGAAGTAGAAGATTCACTAGAGCTTTTTCTTCACATTTCCTCACTTAGAATCACCCCTACAACATCCTCAAACTTCAACTTTGAGTTAGCAGGAACCGAGTTGCTTACCGCCATTACCAGGCTATTCCAACTCTCAGGTATAGAGCACAGAACTAATAAAGCCCTAACTTCTTCATCAAATTCTATTGTAACCGAAGCTAGCATATTTACAACCGTATTAAAATCATTTAGATGATCTGCTACTGAACCATTCTCAGACATCTTCATATTAAACAACTTTTTCATTAAAAATATCTTATTAGAGGCAGAGGGTTTTTCATACAACTTCCCTAATGCATCCATCAGTTCTTTTGTAGTCTTTTCCTTTGAAACATTAAATAATACCGAAGATGCAAGACACAGCTGGATCATTCCAAGTGCCTTCCGATCCAACAAATCCCATTCCACATCTGTCATACTCGAGGGTTTGTTCACCTTCTCAGACAACGGAGTATAAAGATCCTTCTGATAAAGGTAATCTTCCATCTGCATCTTCCAAAGACTGAAATTCTACCCGTTGAATTTATCAACCCTAGATCTTCCATCATCTGCCATAGCTCCCACTCAAGCTAAAAAATTTCCCTGCGATTCAACACTTCAGCAAACCAAACCAGGCTCTGATACCAATTGTTAGGAATTAATAATATCTAATGCGGAATAATTCCTCAGAATCGCAATAATAAGAAGTATGAATAGAATTACAGAAATGAAATATGCACAACACGAAGACAATATTTAACGTGGTTCACCCAATGTGGGCTACATCCACCAAGAACACTTGCTCAGATTTTATTACAAGCCAACAGTCTTCACAGTTACAATAATCAGATCTTGTTTGGAGCTGCGCTCAACAAACCCTCCCGAATTCACACTTGAATTCACACACACTATTCACCTTCACAAAACACACTCATATAAATCCTATTGTATGTCCATCTATTTATAAGTACATCAATAGGTAGCTGAAGAGGTGGTTTTACAAAACAATGGGTACCGAAAAAACCATGGGCCCAAAAATAGCCCATAACGGTTACCCATTACCCATGGGTTAATAAACCACCCATGAAAATTTGCTTCGGGGGCTTCACCCCCCCGAACCCCCTTGACCCACTCACCGGCGAGCGGGACCACCGTAAAAATATCCGAGTGTAACACATGGAAGGTGTACCAAACTCTAACATGAAAACAGGCTCCACAAACATAACATCCTATCCGTGTGAACTGGAAAAATTAACTGGAGAGATTGAAGCTTTGATTTTAACCAGTCTAAAGTTTGCGAACCACTTAGCACAGGGATCTTCACTTTTCATAGGAGATAGTCCGATGCAATAGAAGGTGACTCCTCTTGTGACAGGGAGTATCTTCAATTCTCGGTCTTGAAGAACTAGAGGCATGGGTTTAGACATTGCAGTCACCCTTTCTTCCACAAGATTCAAGATCTAAGGCTGGAGAGAGCTTCAGAATTTCATCCAAAGTAACTTTATGGAGTGTCTTGAAGAGTTGAAGCAAGAGCCTCACGATAATGGCTTGACCTAGTGCTAAACTCAGCTAGTACACCTAAAAAGGGCAAGGGAAATTCATAAGGGCATCAGCAACAAAAAATTGTAATCTACACATCATTTGGAATCTAATTAGTGCTTATGTAGCTGCACAAAGATTCAATACCCAGATGAAGTGTTGTTGGGGAAGGAGTGGGAGTCCCATCTTAAGGAAATGTCTGTAGCAATTATTCATAATCATCAGACAAGATTTCAATCTAAAAAGGAGTTTGCTACTAGAGTCTAGTGTGCCCATTCAAAGTCAAGAGGACACCAGAGGTTTTTCCCATTTATCAATCCATGATGTGAAGGTCAAGCTAGAGAATATTAGGGTTACACACATACTGCATAGTTGAAGTTTCCCTACTTTGGGAAACCTGAGCGACTGTATCAGTAGCGGTAGTTTCGCTTCAGTGACATGATCGTCGATCTCCTCAGCCATGTTCACGAGGGTGCAATTCTGCATATAACTCCTCAGCTCATTCTCACATTTCACAAGCCTCTATCTATGAAGGAGATGGTTTGGCCTTGGATGATTCTTGTAGCGCTAACAATAGTGGAAGCCTGATCTAAGGAAACTCCATCGCCACTTTCACATGCAAGATACCTTAGAGTCAAGGTATTACTGACTTGCTCATCAAACATTAGAGTGGGATTTGGCAATGAGTTAAGTGTCTATTCTATAGCACCTGGTGTCATTCTTCTTAACACACAGGACCCAGGTCACATATGCCATAAAAATTGAACGTCGTGCATAAAGATTTTAGCAGGGCACCAAGACAATCATTAACTTGTCCACATGGTTATCATGGATGAAATTATCAACTCCCATCGCGATAGGAATGTGCCTTGAGGATCACTGTATTATGGAAATCGTGCGTGCTAACCATTGTAGCTTTTTAGATCATCATAGTACCGGATGCATTAGATACAGTTTGTATGGGGGTATCCACTGATGAAAACCCCTCACCCGCTAAAAGGTCTTGAGAAATACACTTAGTGAAACTATGACAACAATGAACAAGGTGTGCTTGGAAAAGCTAGGTATACGTGCCTAAGGAATGCATTCTGAGTGGAAGAATGTTCCGAATTCTCCGAACAACTTTATCCTTTAGTAGCTTCATGAGGGGAGAAGAAAAATTTTCTGTGTACTATAATTCTGGTTGTTTAGGAAGATTCAAACGCGCTCAAATGTAGACTCCTCTGGAGCCTCATTCAACTGCAAGCTCCTCCTTTGCCTTCACAATTGCTCAATACTTTCCAAGCGGGAGTAAATAGGTTCATGGCAACCTCCTATCAGACTGAGTATTTCACGTACCTTGTGTTCTTGTTCTTCTGCCTCTTGAAACGGCACTCTCCTTAGGGACTAATGCATAAAGGCCCTGTTCTACTTCTTGGTAAACAGGTGTACGTGGAGAGTACTTATATGCAATGAATTTCAAATGACTATATGTGCCCATGACTCTTCAGCCTCTATGTACAGAAGGATTCGCGACTATCCGCATCATACTACCTCTCATAAGACTTCAAAGTTAGATTTGGGGTTGGCACATATTTGGAAAATGTAGGTATCTATACCTCAAGATGGCTAACTAGGAGCGAAAAGACCTGCATTCTCCACATACGGGAGGATTAAAGAACTAGAAAAGAAAATACCAAGTGTGGTACGAGACACTACTCCAATAGGTACCCTAATTTCCGAGCTTAAACGCTTCAGAACTAGTATGTATGTGTGCAAGAAAAATCCCATAATCAAAAAAAAGCATTCTAGCATCTAGATACATATGCCATCAGATAGAGTGAGTTAGTCAGAATCTACCTTGAATATAACACAATCACCTACAAGTGGAATCTCACAGTTAGGAATAAGAATGAGTGGACTGAAGCCTGGAAGTAGTGCACCTCAGAAGAAGTATGGTAATTTGCACCATGGACTCGAAGTCCCATCGCTAGTAGCAAACCGCGATGATAGCAGAAGAAGTTAGTACAGTGGGGAACTGTATTGACTTGCCAACTACCGAAGGTAGATCCTTGGGGATGCCCCACTCCTTTTCAATATACATGATTCAGAGGAGGAAGGTAGAGAAGAAGAACACAGGGTCTCCACCCTTTGTTGTAAACGGCGCACTCAAGAGACAGTTCAGATAGGAATACTTACCAGGACATATTTAAAGATGAGGAGGACTAGCGTGCAAAAGAAAGAGGCTCCAAATATTGTTCTCTGGCACAGGAATAGATAGCTAAGGTGGTAGAAGAAGAGGAGACAAGGGATCATTGATCACCCTAGTGGAGGACAAAGTGGAATGATGGTGTTCTAGCCATGTAGTCTGAATAAGGATAAGGAGGAGAGTACTAGGAGAGGAACATGGTAACATTACGAGGCCTGGTTTTACACTGTAAGTATCACCCAAGGGTATCGTGCGCGGGAGGAAGGCGCATTCAGAGGGTGGGAGGTCACTAGATGGGTTATACTGTTATGTACCACCAAGTACTTCCTCAAGTGTTATCAATGTCACGGTTCCAGAGTATACCCTCTGTGTACCGGAGGACTCCTTCCGTAGTCTCCATGATCATCTATGTTAACAGTCAGGCTGCACTATCCAGGTCTAGACAAGTGTCTTTTGATCTCATGGGAATGTTGAAGTCCCACCTGTGATGAGCCTGAGTTTGAGGTAAGTCATGGGGAAATAATAAGAAGTCTGCCATGGACTAGGAGATGATAAGCCACTAGTGGTAGAGATACCCATCAGCTCTTGCCATGATACAACTGCTGCATACACACTTAATAAAGTCTCCACCTGATTTTAATAGTTTCTCCCCAGACATCTTCGGGTACTGACATGATCTAGGATCGGGGATGCTAGAAGGTCTTTGGAGCTGAAGAAGAAAGAGGAAGAGCTAGCTACATTGACCAAGGATCTGAGCTAGGAAAAGTTAGTCAATGCACTCACCTTGCAGTTGCGGATATGGGAATCCCATTCTTGCCCAATCATCACACCTTCTGGATACTACATTTCTAAGAAATTACTCTCGGGAAAAATTTCAACTTTTGTTTATACTTTCTTCTTTCCTTTGGCTCTTGCGGTGAGTACTTTCTTTAGTGCCATCTAAAAATATCAAGTTTTTGTCCTCTGTAGTGAGCAATTCAAAACCCTAGCTTAAATTTGTGTGCCCTATTTTAAAACCGCATGCCCTAGCTCTTTCTCAACACGTTTGCTTAACTCAAACCCTTCACTAATGGCGATACAAGCTTCTTCTACGCACAAATCCGCTCTCCACATCTGGTTTCACACTCTTCGCACCTTAACACGACTCACTCAACTCGTTTGCACTTAGCTCTCTCAAACACTTGTGATCACAAAGGTAAAAATGAACTCACATCACATCCTTATATAGATTTTCAAAAAGTTAGTGCATTTATTACACCTTCACCTACAACCAATCCTCTCATTAATTAACCATTTTCACACTTTTCACATGTTACATCTTTACGCCCAAGCTATAACCTTTTAGCATGCCTTCTTACCTTCTGGTTGTGGACTTCTCTTTAGTGCACTTCCATGCGCCCGAGTACCTCACCACTACACCTTTCCTTGGTAGTCTCCATGGCCTCTACTTACCTCATATTATATATTGACTAAGTACAAGGGGTGCATGGGCACGCAAGGCCTAGGTTGAAGGATGGGCACGCAAGGAGAAGGCACATAAGGCAGGGTTCTAGGAGGGTTTTAGAAGGGCCGTGTTGTGCGCCGAAAGACAAGGTCTCGGGACTTAGCCATATTTGGCGTATCGGGAAGGACACGAGAAAAGCGTGACCCGAATGCGCATGCGGAGTGGATAAGATGCCAGCCTGGTGACAGGTTGGCCTAGGAAGGAATATGCCATGTGATGGAAGCTTCTAGAAGACCATCATGGAAAAAAGTGGAGAGCTCAGGCCTAGAGGAGCATGCTCCCATGGAGGACCACATTCAGACACTTGGCGATGGATCTGAGGCCGCAGAAGGATGAGTTGGCACTTTGGGATGCCTATATATACAAGTGCCCGCAGAAGAAAAAGAGAGGTGGTAAAAGGTATAGAGAGAGAGGAAGAAGGAGTGGAGCTCTGTAGAAATGCTGCCGCAAGGAACTCTATTTGGGTTGGGTAGATTAAATATAGGAGAAGGATGTATCAAGGGCTTGGGGTTATAAAATTTCTTTTTGAGAGCTAAATGATATGGATCCAGTTATGATGCATGACTTTGGTCTGCCATAATGTGGTGTTTTGTAGTAAGTCTAATGAATGTAATGAGGTTACCAAGTTAATTGAATATGATCCTTCTTGGTTTGGATTCATACATGATTCTTCATAGTTCCTTTTCATGTATGTTTATAAGATGAATATGAATTCCTATGCATTTTCCTTTCTATTTTATTTCAGTTCTTTAAGTCTGTTAAAGTATCTCTGTCTGTAATGACTGCAATGATCTAGAGCCATTCTGAGCTCTATGATGTTTGCATGTTTCATTCCCACTCACTTCCTTTAAATTTTGGATCATAGATGATGATTTCCCACTCAACTCACATAAAATAGAGACTCGGCACCATGCATGCCTCGGGTGAGTGCCCAACACCCGCTGGGTGATAGGCCAATGCATGGGATTCCCTTGTCCTTTGGTGGGTGTAAAAATGACTACATCTTGGTTCCATTTCTGGGACCTCTTTTCGAAGTTGTAGTGGGAAATGTCATACATCATGATCTGTGCAATGAGTGATGACAGAGTGTTTAACTTTGGAAAGTGTTGAATCATGGTTCAAAAGCATGGAGGATGAATTTTCTCAGAGATTCAGCACTGGACCTGAGTTTGATGCACGTAGATGGGTAGAAGAGAACCTCTACCATGAGTTGTATGAATTTTTTTTTCTGTTGCTTCCCAGTAGAACTGTATGAATGGCTCTCGGCATATGCATCTAGATCAAGCTGGTATTATAGATCATGTGTGTGGACCCAAGAAGAATACCAGAGGCTGCAAGATGTAGATCTGATGTGGACTCGTGTTGTGGATCATTGGTGGAAAGGTGTGTTGGCTAGCTACACTCTGGAGTATGCTATTTCTACATATTCTTGTCTGGAAGTTGCTGAGTTTGAGTTTTTGTGGGAGCCCAGAGGATCATTTCTACGTGTTATTCCTCTGGCCATGAAGATCTTGATTGTTACCTTGAGTTTAGAGGCATTTCTGATGGCCGGCTAAACCATTCTGAGCACTGGGTGAGGAAGCTAAGGTGGAGGAAGATGGCAGACATTACGACAGAGAAAGAAAGGGAGGAGAGATGACTCAAGTATAGTGAAGTGCATGAAAGGGAGATTGTTGGACAATGTGAGGTTGCAAGTGTGATGGATCTATGGAGGTAGACATTGTGGGAAGGAGTTGAGGTTCACACGCAGAGGATGTGGAACCTGATTAGTCTTTGCTACCCCATCTTGGCAAGTGTAAGAGAGACCCCTTCAGCTTCTGATGAGAGTTCATCACATGGAGAGAGAAGAGTCATTGGCATGCATCTGAACCCACCTAGTGACCAAACCCTGGTGCTTGGTTTTCTAGATCAAGGGAGGAGTATCGTTGACCCAGTTGGTATCAGTGGAAGTGACAGATCTGTGCCCAGGAGATACAATTTCTCATTTCCCACTTCTATGGCTATGCATACTATTCCAGTATTCGGAGGAATTTTTGGACAAGGAGCAAGTACACAAGCCTTTGGTCTCACATCTGGGAGTGGCACGGGGTACACTATTGGTAGTGGGGCATTATCACAGACCATCGGCATGTAGTTCAGTGGAACTTTGGGGACCCTTGGCATGACCACTACAGGACCTGGTGGACCTGGTGGATCTGGTGGGTCAGGAGGAACAGGACCTAGTGGATCTGGTGGATCTGGTGGGTCAGGAGGAACAGGACCTGGTGGATCTGGTGGGTGGACCTGGTGGATCTGGTGGATCAGTGGAGGAGGAAACACCAGAGGAAACCAAGGCTCTGGCTCAGGAGGAAAAGGGCCCCAGCCACCTCCTCAAGTCTTCTTTGAGATGTCTTTACATTTTCCAGATTACAGGGGTATTGAAGATGTTGCAGAGCATGTTCACAAGTGTGAGTTGCTATGGTGTGCAAAGGGGATCACAACCCCAGAATGGAAGGCCAGTCAGTTTGCAATGATGTTGCAAGGGCACGCACATAGCTGGTATAGGAAATATGACCCTCATCAAATGGTGGTGGATTATACTACTTTAAAGAATGCCTTCTTGGTAGAATTCCACATCCCTGAGTTTGAACAGAAGAGCATCAGCGCCCTGAAGGAGATTCAACAGGGAATGGCAGAGAGTGTGTGGGAGTATGATGCATGGTTTAAGACTCTCCTGTCAAAATTTCATATGACATTCACCCTTCACAACATGCTCAATGGTTTTTTGGGGGGTTGATAACTCCATTTAGAAGAGCTTTATCTCATAAAACTTTCACAGACCCACGCGAGGTGTTAGAAGCCACCCTATGCACCGAAGCTGTTGGAAGTGTTGATACTGGTGTTAGCCCATTCCTGGAGGCTCAAATCACTGCTATGGCTAAGCAGCTAGAGAAGTTGTCTGTGAACTCAGCTCATGAGACTCGTAGTGGTATATGGTGTACAGATTGTGAAGTAGAGGGGCATGTCAAGGATAGTTTCCCCCGGAAGACAGTACGTGCCGTAGTAGTAGACTGTGAGATTTGTCATGGGGACCATGATGTGAGTAGATGTCCCTTGTTACAGCACACGATGTGGAAGAATGTGTCTTGCTACTGTAAGATCTACACCTCTACAACCCATGATACTAAGGATTGTAGGCTTATTGATCATATCCATGAGGCCATTGATCTTGGTTTGCACCAAACTAGCCTTGCCAGTAGTTCTAAGAATGATGATCACCATTATGAGGAGCACGCAGATGGAGGCACGTGTGGAAGGGGATTTCGTGGAGGATTCCATGGTCATGGTAACCATGGAGGAGGAAGAAGTGAGTTCCCATGTGGAACCTATTTTAATTGTGGGTCTACATACCACTACAAGTGAGTGCCCAGACTTCTTGTAGTGCTCATGGTGTGGGAAGAAGCACAAGTATGAGGAGTGCCCTGAGTTGTTTGAGAATATGAATCAACAGCACCAGAAAGACAAGGGCACTGCAATGGTAAGCATTAAGAAGGATGACACACAATGGATGCCATGGGTGACACGTGATGCAGGCTTGGAACCTGTTATGGTAACAACAAGAGCAGAGGCCACGTGCACAAAGGAAATACCAAGGCAGAAGAACCTGGTTTCAAGGGAAGAAGTGGTACATGGGAAGTACCCAGACCCTGTGCATCAGAAGGAGGTATATCAAGAAACCATGGATGTCATTCAGAGTTTACAAGGAGAAATCCAGTGTCTAAAGGAGTAGTCTAGGAGGGAGGAGCAAAGAAGGAAGGTCGAGGTGCCAAAGGATGACCTGGATGAGGTCAAGGAAGTATGTAAAATGCTAAGGCAAGAGAATATTATTCCCTTGCTAGGAGCATGGTTGAGAGAGAAGGTACCATGCACCAGAGAAGATGAGAGGTAGGTCTTGCATGCAAACCTTCCCCCTCACAGCCTTGACTATGATAGGGAGATCACGTTAAATGTGGTCGTGGATGGATGGCTCCTTAGTAATATCCTCATTGACACAGGCATGGAGGTCAATGTTCTCACCTTGGATGCATGGCATCAGATGGGAAGACCTGCATTACAACCATCTTCAAATGTGTTGTATATGGAAAAAAAATGAAGGCAATGCCCATTGGTGTCTTAAAGGATGCAGCCATCACCATTCAGGGAGCTAAGTTTACTGGGGACTTCGAAGTCTTGGCACTCGCCGAGGTAGACAATTTCCCAGCATTACTTGGGCGCCCATGGTGCTATAAGAACAATGTGGATCTTTGGTTCAACAAGGGATACATAAGCTTTGAAAATGAGGAGGAATGGGTCATCATACCCCTGGCTGATGGGAAATCAACACCCTATACTGAACCCTTGGGAGAAGAGGTCCTGGATAGAATATATGTGTGCTCAATCAGGGATCCAGAGATAATTCATCCCACAGAAGGAGTTATCCAGTTTGAGGATGCTCAGTCCCTAAGTGACACCACCAGTATAGCGTGTGATAATTGGGTGCATGGGACCTATGAGTTAATCAGATGACATTTGAGAGGATCGGTAACAAAGGTGACAAAGGCGTGTACAGTCTGGCACCTAGGAGGAAAGGAGCTACCTAAGTACTCAGGAGGAGCCTTCCCTGAGGTATTTTTGTAGGAGATGGAAGCTCAGTGGAAGGAGGAAAATGAATGAAGGGGGATGTTAAGTTACGTCCTACTCAAAACTGCTGCGTGCTGGTGGGAAACACATCGGGATAATCTCTTGGAATGGCGTGAGGTGAGAATTTCCTTCTCTGTAAGGTTTTGCAGGAGCAACATGCCCACGGCTATAAAAGACTACCATGGTAAAGAGACCACTTCCCTCCATATCCAAGCATGTGAGACAGCCTGGATGGGAAGTGCAGAAGCATTGCCACCTTCATTATGGGTTCACAAGTTGTATTCCACATTACAAGGTTGTGCACGTGCATGGTACATTCATTCTGAGACATGCCACCAGATAGGGAATTGGCAAGAGTTAGTGGCTGATCTCATTCAAACATTCGAGTATCAGAGTACAAAACCCTTGGTGGATAAGGCATTGCAGGTTGTCAAGCACCTTACCATTGGAGATAGTGCCATGGCAGAAGATAGGCTACTAGACTTGTTAGGTGAACCTAGCCTGGAGGTGCACTTTGAGGAAGAAGAAATAGAAGAAATATAGTTTGAGCACGCATGTATGGAAAAATAAAAAGGGAAGATGGTGTATGTTATTGATGGGGAAGAAATGGAAAACTTGGATGTTGACCATTCTGTAGGGATGCGCGAGGTGTTAGACAGTTCTGATGAATGGCGTGCACCTATCATGAACCTTTAAAGACAAAGAAGGTTAACATCGGCTCAGATGAAGAGCCTAAAGAGGCTATCATTGGAGACTATTGGTCAGAGAAGGAAGTCTCTAAGATCATTGATCTTTTACGTGAGTTTGAGGATTTATTCCACGCGTGGGTATTATGAGCTTAAAGGTGTCCACCATTCCTTGGGGGAGATGAGAATTAAGTTAAAGGAGGGTGCACGCCGGGTCAGGAAGAGACCATACCAAATGAATCCTAACCTGTGCGTGAAGGTTAAGGAGGAAATAGATAAAATGATAGCATCAGGTATTATTGAAGTTGTTGAAGAGTCAGAATGGATAAGTCCAATGGTGATTAGTATCAAGAAGGATGGAAGGATAAGGATATGTGTTGATTACAGGGACCTGAATGTAGTATGTATCATTGATCCTTTCCCAACCCCATTTACTGAAGAAATCTTAGAAGGAGTGGTAGGGCGTGAGGTCTATTCTTTCACAGATGGATTCTCAGGCTATCACCAGGTAAGGATTGCAAAGGAGGACCAAAGGAAGATAACTTTCACCACTGAGTGGGGAATTTTTTCCTATACAGTCATGCCTTTTGGGTTGAAGAATGTGCCTACTGTGTTCTCACGCATTGTGGTACAAGCTTTCCAGGACTTCATCCATAAATTCCTTCAAGTCTACCTGGATGATTGGACAGTATATGGGTTAGTAAAGGACCATTGTGACAACTTAAGATTGATGTTTGAAAGGTGTCAGTAGTTGAGGATATCCCTCAACATTAAGAAATGTGTCTTTGCTACCCCATTTGGAACATTATTGGGGCACATCATATGTAAGGAGGGCCTACTAGTAGATCCTGCAAAAGTTGCAGTAATTGTGGGATTGAAGGAGCCTACTAGTCAAAGCATGGTGTGCATGGATTTCTTGGGCATACGGGGTACTACAGGAAGTTCATCAAGGGATATGCCAAGATCACCATGCCTTTAGAAGAGTTACTTAGACATAAAAGTGCCTTTCATTAGGGAGAGGCACAACAGAAGGCATTTGACACTTTAAAGGATAGGCTTATCACCGCACCCATCCTATGTTTCCCTTCTTGGGATAAGCCTTTCCATGTTCATGTGGATGCCTCAGGAACCACCATTGGAGTAGTACTTGCACATCCTGGTGAGGGGATTGTTGATCATCCTTTGTGCTTTGCAAGTAGGAAATTGACACCAGCAGAGTAGAATTATACTACAACTGAGTGTGAGGCATTGTCAATGATCTACGCGCTTCATAAATTCAGACAGTATTTGTTGGCAACCCCTTTTATATTTTACACTGACCATATGGCATTGAAATACTTGGTGAACAAGCCCATTCTACAAGGGTGCATATGTCGGTGGGTACTATTGTTCCAAGAATTTGAGTTCACGGTGGTTGTCAAACTAGGAAAAAGTAATTCCAGACCTGATCATTTATCTAGGATTGATTCAGGGGAGGATGCATGTAGAGCATTGAAGACACCATGCCAGATGCACAACTATTTAGGTTATGGCGCACACCCTTGGATTTGGAGGACATTGTAGTATTTCTCAAAATGGGTGTGGTGCCAGTCAGAATGAAGGCCTTAGAGAAGAAGAAGTTGGCCATATGTGTGTGCCCTACATGTTAATTAGTGGAGATCTATACAAAATGGGTCATGATGAGGTTCTGTGCCATTGTGTGCTAGAACATGAGCATTGCAATTATGGAAGAGGCACATGGTGGGATTGCAGGAGGACACTATGCAGGAAATGCAACCATGTGGAAGATTCTACTCATAGGGCTTTGGTGGGAGACCATTTATCAAGATTGCATTGAGTTTTGCAAGGCCTGTGACCATTTCCAGCACCTTGGAAAACCTGGAAAAAGGGATGAAATGCCCTTGCGACCAATAGCCAGTGTGGAACCATTTGAGAAGTGGGCTATCAACTTTTTCAGACCAATCTCGCCAGTGGCGCGAAGGACTGGTTCATGGTATATCCTCACTTGCACTGATTATTTGACAAGGTGGGCAGAGGCAACACCTACAAAGGATTGTACAGTGGCTACCACTACTAGATTTTTATGGGAAAACATAATCAACAGGTATGGATGCCCATTGAGTTTGACAAGTGATAGAGGTACACACTTCCTCAATGAGATGGTCAGGATTCTGTTGTCAGAATTCATGGTGGCCCATCACAAAACTACTCCCTATCACCCTCAAGAAAATGGAACTACTGAGGCATTTAACAAAATACTTAGCCACACATTGACTAAGATCTGTGATGTTGGTAGACAAGATTGGGATGACAAAGTATCAGCCATTCTTTGGGCATATAGGACAACCTACAAGAGGTTGAATAAGGCCACACCATTTCAATTAGTGTTTGTCGTGGAGGCTATCCTACCAGTTGAATTCATGTTACCTTCTCTGTGTATAGCATGCAGGAGGATTAGATGATGAACAAGTGCTGGAAGAAAGAATTGACAAGTTAATGCAATTGGATGAAAGATGATCACTCGCCAGGTGGAGCCAAAAGACAGAAAAAGAAAAACAAAAGGCATGGCATGATCGTCACATTAAGAACAAGAAGTTTGAGGTTGGGAAGATGGTCTTACTGTATGATTCAAAGTTTTTGTGCCATCCTGGGAAGTTAAAAGTCCATTGGTTGGGTCCCTACATCATCTCGTACATCCTTGATTCAGGCACGTGCCAGTTACAAGCGCTGGATGGGATGAGATTTCCAGGACACTTCAATGGGAGTAGGCTGAAGCCCTACTATAAATAAGTCTTCTTGGTGTTTGTAAATAAGGTAGTGTTTCCAGTTAGTTTAGGATTTCCTTTAATGCATTTTCTTTTCTTGTGTTTCCCTTTCTCGTTGTTGTTTTGTGTTGCACCTTGGGTGCCGGTAATCTCATTACTTTTTGAAGGTTGTAACTGCGCAGAGGACTGCACATCATTTTAGTGTGGGGTGGAGTAAGGTGGAAGAAATTGAAGTGTGAAGCACCAGGAAGGATTGCATTGGAAATCCTGGTTGAATGGCCCTGTGAAGGAAGTACATGCAAGGAAAGGTGAAAAAGGATGGTTGGTGTCAGGGTAAGGCTACATTGGGGATCCATGTACAAGAGAGGAAAAAGTGTAAACACAACACGAGGTAGGCGAGAGAAAAAATCATGACAGAAGAAGTGCCTTCGGTGCTGGTTACGCATGTGCAAGAGTCTCCTGTCAAGATGGATTGGTTGCATGCCAGAAGGTTGGAGAATTGTCCGTGCAAGGTTGGGTGTGTGAGTTAAAGTGCTAAAGTCAGACTTTGGTGAAAAATCCACATTAAGTGTTAAAGTATGGTGGTAGGTAAGGTAGCATTTAATGTTAAAAAGTGGGAAAAACTATAAATAGAAGGTTGGGCACTTCATTATTTACTTTGTGAATACGAAGAAGGAAGAGCTTTTGTGAACTAGGGTTTCCAGAGTTGATCCGTGTGAAGAAAAATTGGAATATTTTAACTGTGAGTGACTAGTTTGGATCTACAAACCTGGGGGGAAGTAATTCACAGGCGTGGAAAGAGTTGTGGAGAAGCATCATCTTGTGAAAAGATATTCCAGTTAGGGTTTGGAAGCTAGGGCACGGGTTGGAAAATAGTATTCTTCACAGGTTTGAGATTTGAACTTGGAAAAGATAGAAGAGTAGAGCTAGGAAGAGAAGTTGAAGTGCAAAGAAAACCTACACAATGGCACCCAAGAAACCAGCAGTAACACCTAAGAAGGGCAAGGGCAAGGGAAAACAACAAGAGACTACTGCAAGTACCAATGAGGAATGGTATGCAGAAATGTAGTACCTAGATGGGGTTTCACTTGGGATGGAATGGGAATCCCACTTGAGAAAAATGACAGTAAGTGACTACAATCATCACACAAAATGTGATTGAGAAGGAAATGGAGTTGGATTTAGTTCACCTGACTAACCAGAGAATACCTGAGGGGTTACCAATTTATAGCGATGAAGTCAAGGTGAAGTTGGAGAAGGCAGGTTTATTACAACTCTATGAGTTACCCTACTTTGGAAAGCTAGAGTGCCTCTATCAGTGGCTGATGTCATGCGTACATGAAGACCACTTTCACTTCATGGGGCACAAGATGTGCATAACCCCTCAGCTAATTTCAAAATTCACAGGCCTTATCTGTGAAGGAGAAGATATAAAGGATGACCTGTGTGACAAGGAAGCAATTAAGGAAATAGTGGCCATGTATGCGTACAAGAAGGGGTCAAGGTACTTTGATATCAGGGATATCCAAGACCCAGTGATGAGAATGGCCACACACCTAGTAACAAAACTCAATGTGCAAGAAAGATGGATGCAGGTAAACAAGTCCTGGTTGAATGTTTGTAGAATAATATCAGAGGGCACCATCTACAATCTGTCTGCATACATTGCAGATGAAATTATCACCAGCGCACAGGAAGGAGACAAGATTCTCTTTGGTAATGTCCTCTTAACCATTGTGTTCTCAGAAATTGGGGTACCAGATGCAGCAGACAAGTTCATTTGGGAGTACCCAGAGGAAGATCCCTCACCTGCAAAAATATTTGAGAAATACACTTGTGATAGCATGACGCCCTTTCACAAGGCACATCTTGAAAAGTGGTATATGTGCTTAAGGAATGCGTTCAGGGTAGAATGGAGAATACCGGAAACAACTTGCCAGTGCTTACAGTAGGAGAAGCTGAGTTCATTGTATACCAACACTTTTGTATTGGTAGGTTCAAGTTGACAGATGAAAACATGAGCCCATGGTGCAAGCTCCCATTCACCTTCACAGCTCAATACTTCTAGGTGGGAGTTAACAGATTCAAGGAGTCCAAAAAGTTAAAGCTTGACCTTGGAAGTTTGGACCGGGACCACAGGGAGATGCGCAGAATGTTGGTCTACCCCAACAAGTGTGCGTACATGGAAAAGTATGTGTCGCATGAAGTCCAAATGGTAAAACCCCTAACTCTGACTATTGTAGAGAGGTCTGTGGTGCGTGTATACCTTCAGATAAGGCCCAAGTTTGAGAAGGATGCTTATCTTGAAAATGAGATAGCTATACCTGAGGACCTAACAGGTAGGAAGAAGCTCATGCTTAGACAGAAGGAAAAATAAATGCAGAGAAAGGCACCAGGTGCCCAAGATACTCAAGTGGTAGGCACCCAGGGAACAAGTGCTAGAACCAGTACTTACACATGCAGGAAGAGGTCCCCAGTCAAAGAGAAGGCACCAACACAGGAAAATCTCATCGCAGAGGAGAAATCACCAGAGGAAGAGGAAGAAAAAGTAGAGTCTCCTATACTGGAATCCCTAGTTAGGAAGAAACAAAAGGTGATGGAGGAAGCTGACTCAGAGGAGACAGAGAGCTTGGAGAAATACATAGGTGAGAGGGATGATGATGAAGAAGATGATTCTGAAGAGGACCAAGAACCACTTGTTTTCAGCGTGCATGGTTCAGAAGAAGAGGGTGGAGAAGAAGAACATGAGTTCCTTTTTGTGTGGTGCAAGGGTAGCCAGGAGGAGGAAGGTGCCCAGGACATGGAAAGAAGTGAAGAAGTTGGCGTGCAGGATCAGAAAACTCCAAGCCTCACGAAGGAGCAAATAAATGAGGTGGACAGAAAAAGAAGCAATGAAAATCATCGAAGCCTTGCTAGAACAAGAATTCAAGCGCAGTGCTGATGTAGTGATGGAGGAAAATGAGGAAGATAGCACAGGGAAAGATCAAGCAACAGTGTGGGAGGAGGCCCCAGTCTAATGGTAACTGTTCCTAAGGCACGCGCACAGGGGGAAAGTGCATGGAGATCCAGAGAAGCAAGGAATGAGCTACATTAATGATCCCAGCAAGGTGTTGCATGTGCTTCCAAAGCACCATTCCAATAGATCAACTCATGGCAATGAAGTCATTTGATGAAGAAGGTGCATACCCTTGGATGAGGAAGATGCTCTCTTGGGAAATTGAGTCCCACATCGATGAGCCAGAGTTTGAGGTAAGCCAAGGGGCACTAATGAAAATACCAGAGTCAAAAGGAGACAACCCCTTGGTAAATGCTCAACAACTTTCAGATGAGCAGTTATGCAATGCGCTCAACAAGGTCTCAGTTGAGGTTGAGGCTAGGCTCTTTGGACAGAATGACAAGATAAGATTTCTAGAAGCAGAACTAGAAAAGAAGGAGGAAGAGCTAGAAAAGAAGGCCAAGGATTTAAAGGAGGAGTTAATTAGCGCTCAGCTAAAGTGTGAACTCAAAGAAGAAAAGGAAAGGGTGCGCGAAGTACATAAGAAAGTAGAATCCATCACAAGATGCCATTGTTTTGAAGCATCCAGACCTAGCACCACCCACAAAAGTATGGATCTTCCCTTAAGTGCCTTGAAGACTTGACACGCATCCTCACCATGGAAAGACAACCTCTAGCCTTAGAATCCATGGAAGAAGTAGCAACATGCCTGGAGAAGGAGGATAAATTGAAGGTAGTAGCAATCATGGCTGAATACAGCAAAGTCCTTGCTAATGTAAAGATTATTGCCCATACCGCTAAGGCCGCATATGAAAACTGCGTAGACAGAGATAAAGTGGTGAGTATTCTGGTCACCAACTATGAAGCAGAGCTTAAAGAGTTCCAAGAAAAGAACAAAGGGAATAGAGCAGAGTGGGATAGAATCCTGGCCGAGGTTGAAAAGAAGTCAGAAGCTATTGAGGCCCTAAGGGGTACAATCAAGAACCGGCTAAAGGAGCTATACCCATAAATTACTAGAAGGATGGATGCACTTGAAGACATGGGCAAGGAGTTGGAGAAAATTGTTGACACTATGAACACTCAAGGAGATGGACTGAGTTTTGGGGAGGTAAGCACCCTAGTCGGTGACCTCTACCAGAGAGTGCAAAATGAAGTCGATGCCTGGAACAAGTTGGAGGCTGACTTGCAAAAATATTTTCCTAGCTTGTTGCAATAATGCCATCACTTCCCCATTCTTTCTTCTTTTCCAAATTCTTCATCCCCTTATTCTTTTCCAAAGATGTTAAGTCTATTGTGATTCTTTATTCTTTGGAGAAGTGTTCCCACGGGTGGAGAACAGGTGTAGTGTGGGGTGATGTTGGGCCCCCAAAATATTGACTAAGTACACAGGGGCGCATGGGTGTGCAAGGCCTAGGTTGAAGGATGGGCACGCAAGGAGGAGGCATGCAAGGTAAGGTTCTAGGAGGGTTTTAGAAGGGCTTTGTTGCATGCCAGAAGACAAGGTCTTGGGACTTAGCCATATTTGGTGTATCAGGTAGGACACGAGAAAAGTGTGACCCGACTGTGCATGCGGAGTGGATAAGGTGCCAACCTGGTGATAGGTTGGCCTAGGAAGGAATATGCCATGTGATGGAAGCTTCTAGAAGACCATCATGACAAAAAGTGGAGAGCTCAGGCCTGGAGGAGCATGCTCCCATGGAGGACCACATTCAGACACTTGGCAATGGATCTGAGGCCGTAGAAGGATGAGTTGGCACTTCGGGATGCCTATATATATGAGTGCCCACAGAAGAAAAGAGAGGGGAAAATCGGGTATAGAGAGAGAGGAAGAAGGAGTGTAGCCTTGTAGAAATATCGCAAGGAACTCTATTTGGGTTGGGTAGATTAAATATAGGATGTATCAAGGGCTTGGGGTTATAAAATTTATTTTTGAGAGCTAAATGATATGGATCCAGTTATGATGCATGACTTTGGTCTGCCATAATGTGGTGTTTTGTAGTAAGTCTAATGAATGTAATGAGGTTACAAAGTTAATTGAATATGATCCTTCTTGGTTCGGATTCATACATGATTCTTCATAGTTCCTTTTCATGTATGTTTATAAGATGAATATGAATTCCTATGCATTTTCCTTTCTGTTTTGATTCAGTTCTTTAAGTCTGTTAAAGTATCTTTGTCTGTAATGACTACAATGATCTAGAGTTGTTCTGAGCTCTATGATGTTTGCATGTTTCATTCCCACTCACTTCCTTTAAAGTTTGGATCATAGATGATGATTTCCCACTCAACTCACATAAAAGAGAGACTCGTACGATTCAACACTGGACCCGAGTTTAATGCATGTAGGTGGGTAGAAGAGAACCTCTACCCATGAGTTTTATGAAATGTCTTTTTCTGTTGCTTCCTAGTAGAGCTATATGAATGGATCTTGGCATATGCATCTAGATCAAGCTAGTATTACAGATCACGTGCATGGACCCAAGAAGAATACCAAAGGCTGCAAGATGCAGATCTGACATGGACTCGTGTTGTGGATCATTGGTGGAAAAGTGTGTTGGCTAGCTACACTCTGGAGTATGCCATTTCTACATGTTCTTATCCGGAAGTTACTGAGTTTGAGTTTTTATTGAGAGCCAAGAGGATCATTTATACGTGTTATTCCTTTGGCCACAAAATTTATCATCCCAATTTTTACCTTCTAACATTAGAGACATTTCTGATGGATGGCTAAATCATTGTTAAATGTTGGCTGAGGAACCCATTTTCCTGAGGATGATAAGGTGTAGACATTATGGTGGCAGACCATGAAATCATCTAAGAGATGACTCAATTGTATCATTCAAAGCACGTGAAAGTATCTCTATTGTTAGACAAACTCAAGGGACATCCATACTTGACTACAGAATGTTTTCCCATAAAACCTAGCTACGGTAGCCACTTTACATTCCTTTATAGGGGCTACTTCTACCAACCTTGTCAGATAATCTGTGTAAGTAATGATATAGAGCGATCCAGTCCTGCGCACGACTGGCGAAATAGTACCTGATCAAAATATATAGCCCATTTCTAAAATGGTTCTGACACTAGTAATGTGTCTTAAAGGAATTTCATCTTTTTCCCTGGTTTTACAAGATGCTGGACAATGATCACATGCCTTGCAATAATCCTTAGAATCTTTATATAGGGTCTCCCACCATAATTCAGTGAGTAGAATCTTGCGAGCAGCATTTACATCACCTACATAGTGGCCACCTGCAATACCACCATGAGCCTCTTCCATGATATATGTGTGCTCATGTTCAATTACATAACAGGGAAACACTTCATCCCAACCTAACTTGTATAGGTCACCGCTAATCAACATATAGGATGTCGTGCATATAACAAGTTATTTCTTCTCTTAGGATTTCATTCCTTCTAGTGCCATACCTAATTGTATAAATACAATAATGTCCTCTAATTCTGATGGCGCACATTGTAACCTATATAATTGTGCATTAGGAAAGGTATCTTTAATGGTCTATGCTTCTTCTCCTAACTGTATTCTGGATAAATGGTCTTGGTCTAGAATTACTTTTCCCTGGTTTTACCACAACTGTGAAATCAAATTTCTTGAAATAAGAGTACCCATCTACATATGTGCCCTTATAAAACAAGCTTGTTTACCAAGTACTTCAATACCATGTGATCTGTATTAAAGACAAATGGTGTTGCTAACAGGTACTATCTAGAATTTATGTAGCGCATAGATCATTGACAAAGCTTCGCGCTCTGTAGTTGTGTAATTTGGTTGCATGAAGGATTCAACTTTCTACTAGTAAAATAGATAGGATGATCTATAATACCTTCACCAGGCTGAGCCAACACTATGCCAATGGCCATGCCAGAGGCATCCACATGTACATGAAATGGTTGGTCCCACAAGGGAAAACACAGAATAGGTGTGGTAGTAAGTTTCTCCTTTAATATCTCGAATGCGCACTGCTGCGGTTCTCCCTAATAAAATGTACCTTTTCCTTTTAGTAACTCCTCCAAGGGATGCAGCAACCTTGGCATATCCCTTTGATGAATTTTCTATAATACCCAGTGTGACCCAAGAATCCATGCACCTCACTTTGACTGGTAGGTGCTTTTAGGCCAACAATGACTACAACCTTAGCTGGATCTACCATACAAACCTTCCTTGCAGATTATATGCCCTAATCAGTAGTTCCAAATGGTGTAGAAAATACACACTTTTTGATGTTCAAAGAGATACTCAACTTGTCTGCATCTTTCAAACATTAAGCTTAAATTATCACAATGATCTTTAAACAAGCCCATATACCATCCAATCATCCAAGTAAACTTGCAAGAAGTTTATGAATAAAATCTTTAAATGCCTGAACAACTATGCACAAAAATACAATACAGTGCACATTTTTCAGTCCAAAAGGCATCACATTATAGGACAAAAACTTCCCCATTCAGTAGTGAAAGTAGTATTCTCCTGATCCTCCTAGGAAATCCTAACCTGATGATACCCAGAGAACCCATCTGTAAAGGAATAGATTTTCGCACCCTGCAAATGCCTTCTATATTTCCTTAGTGAATGGTGTAGGAAAAGGGATCAGTCACACATGCAACATTCAACTCCATGTAGTCCACACAGATCATAATCCGACCATCCTTCTTGATACTGATCACCATTGGGCTAACCCATTCTGACTCATCAAGGGGCTTGATGATTCAAGACTTGAACATTTTTTCAATTTCTTCCTTGACCTTTTTGCGTAAGTTGGGGTTCATCCTATATGGTCTCTTCCTAACTAGGCATGCACCCTCCTTAAGATTTATCTTAATTTCTCCTAATCATTTATGCACTGCCTTTGAATTCATGGTACCCCCTAGGGAATAAATCCTACAAAATCCCATAAAAGTAACTCTATGATTTTTGCCACTTCAAATTTAGACCAATAGTCTCCAATTATGGCCTCCTTAGGCTCAGTATCCTAACCCAATATTCACTTTCTTTAGTCTTCATAGGTTCATGATAGGTGTGCATGGTATTATTTGCATTGTCTAACACCTCACGCATACCCGTTGAATGGTTAATATCCAAGATTCTTCTACTTCTTCATCATCCACCATCGTAGACCATCTTCCCTTTTTCTTTCTCAAGGAAAGTGCACTTAAGTAGTGTGGCATTTGCCTTGTTTCTTTAGAAAACATGTGCTTCTAAATATCCTTCATCAAATAACTCTTGAATGAGTTCTTCCTCCATTTGCACTGTCTCCCATAGTTAGGAACTTTATGAACCATTAATGCATCTTCTACCAGAGGTTTAGTAGAGAAGTAGTCAAATGTCTGGATCATTCATATAATTAAATCCTACCAATTTCTAGTCTCTCTATGTAGTTCTGCATATACATACCAAGCACGTGCACAACCTTGTAAAGTGTAGAATAAAGTTTTTGCACCCATAATGAAGGTGGTAAGGCCTCCTAACCCTCTGTCCAGAGTCTCTCACACTGTTGAATGTGGTGCTGAACAGGTTGATTACCATGATAAGTGTAAATTTGAGTAGGTACATTGCTCTTGAGAAACCTAGTAGACAAGAGAAATCTAATTTCATTCCCATCCTGTAAGATTATCCTCTGTGGACCACCCACCACCACGTTGTTGTCCCTCGTAGGGTATATGCTAACATATTCTTCTCTCTAATTCTCCTGGTTCTATCCATTTTCTTCCATGGCACTCAAGAATACCATAGGATATCCTTCTCCAGTGTAACAAGGTCAAGTTGTTACCTACTATCTTGATATAACGAGGTTTACTGTCCTGCCTATGCAAATATTCTCTTTACTTCGTGCCCTACTAATTCATAAGTTCCATGAGCCAAATCATCACAAGCAATACTTGTAGTATCGCTAATAGATTGTGCATCCTCCCACTAAAGGATTCCTTCTTTTGATGGCTCAAGCACTTCCAGGTCTCAGATGACACATATTTAAATCCTATTGAGGTCTTCTTCACTCAAAGGCTCAACATAGGTGCATAGATTTTCCATCTGTTAAAGGGATAATAACTCTTTCCTCCTTGTTTTCAAAGACTGATATAACCCTTGTTGAACCGAAGATCAACATTATTTACATAGCACCAAGGGTGTCCCCAATAGATCTAGGAAACTGTCTGCTTCTGCGAAGTGCTAACACCTCAAAATCCCCAGTGAACTTGGCCTCCTGTATAGTAATAGATGCATCTTTTAAACTTTGATGGGAGTGGCCTTAGTTTGATTAGCCATAAATAATACATTAGAAGATGGCTACAATGTAGGTCTCCCCATCTATACCCATGCATCTAAAGTAAGAACATTGACTTCCATGCCTGTATCAATCAATATATTACTCAAGAGCCACCCATCCACAACACCATTCAAAGTGATTTCCTTATCATAGTCTAGGCTATGAGGGGGAAGATTTGCATGCAGGATTTGTCACCAGTCTCAGTACATTGCACATGAAGTGTTTCCTTTTAGCCAACTCCCTATAATGGAATAATATTCTCCTTGTGCACTTAACATTTTCACACCTCTCTTCAAGTCATCCATATCAGTTTGGACCATCTCTAATCTTTCTTTTGTTCCATCTTCCGTGATTGTTCCTTTAAACATTGTATTTCACCCTGAAGATTCCTAAGTACCTCCATGGTCTCTTGATAAACCTCCTTCTGATGGGTAGGATCTGGGTACCATGCATGTAGAAACCTCCTCCTTAGTGATGGTAGGCTTCTTTTGCAATGCTTCTTAGTGCACACTCAACTTCAGCGTGGGTCATGATCTTTACTTGTAATGCCTCAGATTCTACTTCCACCTTGGGCATCCACTGATTTTCCATAGTTCATTGCATCCTAACCATCCTTGTCAACCTTTGTTTTCTTTTTTATACTACTTACTAATATGCTCATACAAATCCAGGCATTCCTCATAACTATGATTCTTTCCATAGAAAGAACATGTAATATTCTGAGGACATTCACAATTGATAGTGGTCAGGAGATCCACATGTATAACATGTTCCACAAGGGAAAGTTTCCTCTTCCTCCACTAGGTAAATGGTCCTTCATGGTAAATCCATCATGATATCCATGTCCACTTCCATGACCTCCTTCAGGTAAGTGGACCCATTCATTTCTGATCATAGATGCATTTGATTATGATCTTGATCCTGGTGACTCATTCTTACCCTTTTATCTGAGTTGAGTCTAATACCCCAATGTCTATAGCATCCTAGATCTAACACACCGAACATCCTCAGTATCATGTTGGTCGTGGATATAAATCTTAGCAAAATCAAGCATACATGAAGGTCCTTATCATTTATAACAAAGGATAGTGAGCATCATGATTGAAATAGGAAAAATCTCACAATAACATGAGCATACATTCTGCGAGGGTAACTATCAATGGTGTGACCTTAACAATGTGACAAATTTGTTCTCCTTTTCAGTCTGAGAAGCATCAAAGATATGGCATGAAGCTTGAAGATAGATAGATCATGATGTATGTCATTTTGTAGCTGGGGATGTGATCTAACTGGCACTCAGATTTGTGGAGAGATGGATAGCACTCAAATAGGACTTGATCTTGTCCTAACTATTTTAGGTTGTGCCTTTCAACCAAGGTAAGAGGACCTATTTTGTAACCCTCAAATGGTGAAGGAGATGAAGATATCCCTCAATTTGTGCAAATAGTATGAAGGGGCCTTGGGAAAATATGATCAACACTCCAAATCTGACTTTCACAAGTTGTCACTTCCAGATTATGGAGATAATTTCAATGCAAGGCAAGGGTTACTGAAGACATTTTGAAATCCTGATCTGTTCTGCATACTTTAGCAAATGGATTTTGATCTTCTGTGGGTATACAGGTCAAAACAGGGGTAGTATGGGGTAGGATTAGTTGTTTAGAATGATTTTTGGTGGGATATTGACAAGACAAACTTGACTATGCCAGATCTTTGACAACCTCTACAACATTTGAACAACTATCAGATAAAATGCTTCAAAATAGTCAGGATGTTCTTTCAACCAGAAGAGATACACAAATGGAGGCCCAGGTTTGCACTCTTCACACAATATTTAAGACCTCAACACAAAATCTTGAGTTAAAGGACTCAATTAAACATCAAAATCTCTGATCAAATCATGCCTAAGGTACCCCCAAAGGCTTACAAGCAATCTCTGTCAACAAAATGAAGGTGAAGTGATTTTAAACTACTTATTTTCAATGCCAGATGAAAGCTCTTCTGACAAATGAAATTGCACATGCCACTAAACTATCAATAAGGATGAGATCTGTGTGATTCCTAAAAGATTTCAATGCAAGATTGCAACAAGAACAAGAAAACTATTTGCAGACATTTAAACATGATAACAGACATCATATTGCCCAAAATAACATAGATTAATTCAAAATCTTGTTAGATTCATCAGCAGGGGAGAGTTTCAGGAACAATCTCAGAGCTGTGTGATGGCTATACACTTGTAACCAACTCAACATGAATGAAGATCTAACACAGAAGACATTAACCAGGTTTTTTGGAGGGTTTCTCAGAAGATGAGCTTATCTCAAAAATTTCTCATGATTTTCAATTTCCTGACCTTTTGCATGTCAAAAAACATGCATTATATATCATTCTATTACATTTGATCCTTCTTTCCCAAGAAAATAATATCCTATGGCATCTTAGTTTGTTACAAATTCATCATGATTTGCAGAAAGGGACATTTAACAGAAAAATTTTCAAAAAGTTGCCAGGTGCCTCAAAAAAGGTGAATCATTGCAAAATTCACATCATTAGTTCCATTGTGGAGCACGTTTTTCATCTTCAAAGCATGCAGACCCCCTTCCTTTCATTATTTCATCCTTATCCCTCCAAAATTTGACTCTGCAACTTTTGGATTGATATTTCATGTTTTTACTCGAGGTTAGGGAAAAAATTTCATTTCAAAAGTACCTCAGATCTCAAATTGAATTTTCAAATTGATTCCATTGATCCTTGAAGGCAAAAATGACATGGATTCACCAAAAATTTGATCAAAATTGATGCAAAAAACACATTTCTACACTTCCTGGAGCAAAAATGGTGGCCAAATTGAAAAATGCACAGTTACCATTGATTTTCCTTTCTCCCTTCAATCTGAGCCCTCCACGTGTCAAAATGTGATTGGAAATGGGTTTGGGATCACTTTTTGATATTTTAACATTTTTGGAAAAATGTAAAAATTTGACATTTTTCTCTGCCCCTCTGCCCTTTGAGCTTGACACGTGTCCCAATGTGGGCCCCATTGGAATCGTGGCTCGATTCTACACATTTCCACCTTTTTTGGAAAAAAGGAATTTTTTTCCAAAAAATCTCCCATCATGGACCCTTGAGATTTGGTGCTGACACGTGGCACAATATGATTGAATCCTCAATTTTACACATTTCCACCTTTTTTGGAAAAAGGAGGAAAATTTTCAATTTTCCTCCACCCCGCTCTGCCCTCCTGACAAGACACGTGTCCTCATATGATTGGGCTTCTGACTTTCATACTTTAATTCCTTTTCACCAAAGGAAAAATTTTTCAAAATTTCCTCCTGGCCCACTCCCCACCTCTTTTGTTTTGCCATGTGTCTCCCTTTGATTCATTGTGGAGCCATGCTTAAAATTATCACTTTAACTCATTTTGTAAAAAAGGCAACATTTCCCTTTTTCCCCTGGTAACCCGCACTCCCTTCTGCCCCTGATCCTACCACGTGTCCTCTCCTGAGTGGCCCGATGGACCCACGGCCTTTTTCACAACTTTTTCTCCCTTTCGCCAAAAATAATTTTTTTTCTAAGTCCTCCACCAGCCTTCCATCCCACTTTTGATGAAAACATGACACACGTGTCCACCTCTGAAAAATGCCATTTACTCCAACTTTTTCTGAAGCCACCTCGTGTTCCATTCTATTTCATTAGGGCCTGCATTCTGAAGCCTGCCACGTGTTCCATTCTGATTCGTTGTGGGCCCTAGGCATTTTCTTTGTACTTTAACTCTTTTTTCCAAAATGCCTTAAGGCACAAAAAGACCCACCCATCACCTTCACTCTACTTGCGACACGTGTACCTCCTCTGGGGCCTGCGGAGCTGGGGGCAACTTGCACTTTTTTCCAAAACACAAAAAATGTTAAGTTTTTCGAGCAGACCCCCGAAACCATGTCCAACCACAAATGGCCACGTATGAGAAGATGTTTGAGATAAAATTTGATAGGAAAAGGATGCCCGTATGACCGTCAAAAACACAAAATTTGCCAGTGATGCCCTAGAATGCTGAGAAGATGAATTTGATGGGTAAAATGATGCCTGTCTGGCCGTCAAAAAACAAAAAAATGCCAGGGATGCCCAAAATTGATTTTTTTTCGTGGGATGAAGAATTTTTGGATCAAAGGAACCAATGAAACATGTTTTCAAACATTTTACGACCATGGAAAAGGATTTTCAAGGGCATACAAGTAAAAATTGATCAATTTCAAGCCTCCACAATCGGGAAAAATGGAAAAACAGTAGCCCGCAGATTTTGGAAAAATTAGGGCAAAAACAGGGCAAACATGCAGATTTCTTTCAAATTAGGGGCAAGGTAAATGAGTTTGTGAGAACAATTCAAGGCATTCAAAATGGAGACTAAAAATTTATCATCCATCTCAAAAGAGAAAAATGTTTCAGAGCATGCAGAAGCAAAGGGAAAAACAGGGCAAAATCTTGGAGGCTCAAAATGGGCACCAACATCAGCTCCTGCTTGGGGATGGGCACTCCCAGTGAGTGCCACAAGAACAAAAGTAGACCAAGTGCCAAAATAATCCATTGGGAAAAGGGAGTCATGAGCCAAAGCCACCAAAAACCAGCTGAGAAACTGACAAAAATGGCTGCCACACACCAAGGCAAACCACAAACTGACAAAACACCAAAAACAGAGCAAAAGCCAAACACTATACACTATACAAGTGGTGCATACCTCAAATTTGGGGATTAATCCAAGAAATGCTTCAGATGCCTACCATTAACAGGTAGTTCAAGCAATTCCCCATCTAAGTCCTTGAGAAAAAAGGTATTTTCACCAATTCTGATATCAATGGAGTAAGGGCCCATCCACAATGCATCAAATTTACCATGTTTTCCCTTATCTTCATTTCTGCTATCCCACAACAAAACCAGATCTCCAACATTGAAGGCCCTAGGAGTGACCTTCTTGTCAAACAACCTCTTCAACTTCTCTCTAAATCTGACATGCCTTTGGTGGGATGCTCTTCTTTCTTCATCCAGCTCAACAATCTGATTAATCCTTGCTTCATATGGACTGACCTCTTGATCTTCAAGTTGTTGAACAAACTGAAATGAAGATAATTACAGATGTAAGGGCAGCAGAGCTTGAGTTCCATACACCAACTCAAATGGGCTCTTACCAGTAGCTCTTTTGGCAGTGATTCTATCAGCCCAAACTACAAATTTTAGTTGTTCACCCCATTTTCTCTTGTTCAACTCCAAGGTTCTCCTAATGATCTTCAATAAGTTCTTATTGTTGGACTCAGCTTGTCCATTTCCTTGAGGGTTATAGTTTGAAGCATAAGTCAGATTGGTTCCATACTCCTTGCACATTGCCATCAAGGGTTTAGCTCTGAAACACATGGCATTATCAGCAACAATCTTTACTGGCACACTAAATCTGCATATGATATGATTCAACAAGAATTCCATAACAACTTGGTGTGTTGCTTTCTTGGTGGGGATTGCTTCTACCCACTTGGTGAAGTAATCTGTGGCTACAAGAATCCACTTATGTCCAGCACTAGAAGGGTCTGAAATCTCACCAATGAAGTCCATCCCCCATTATTTGAAAGGAGCCTTAATTGATACAGGTTGCAAAGGAAGGGAGCCTGAAGCTTTCATTCTTCCATAGAAATGCTAGCATCTTTCACATTTTCTAACCAGCAGGGTTGCATCTTTGAAAAGAGTAGGCCACCAATAACCAGCTCTCAAAATTTTGTGTGTTGTAACCCTTCCAGCAAAGTGTCCTCCACAAACTCCCCCATGGAAATCAACAACTATTTTGGGAGCTTCATCTTCAGTTATACATTTCAAGAGGACACCTTCAGGGTTCTTCCAAGCCAGCCCAAAGTCAGTGATGATGTATTTTTGAGAAGCCAGCTTGAGGGCTCTTTTCTGATTTTTATTTAAATGATCAGGGCAGCATAGGTGTCTGAGGTAAAATATTACATCCTTGTACCACTCAGAACTTACCAACTTCTCAAGAACATCTGCCCTTTCTTCCTCTACTTCATTCACTTCAATTGTCTGCAGGTTGCTCTCAGCCATGAGCTTAGCAAGACCCAAACCTCTTACCAACTTTTTGGTTTGGATGTCCATGTCATACTCCTACAGTTTGTTCACCCATCTACATATTTTTCTTGAGATATCCATCTCTGATAAGATGTCTTTTACCATGGTGTGGGGAACATAAGCAACAACTTTTGAACTTAAGATATAAGGCCTGAAAACCTTTGTTGCTTTCACCAAGGCAAATGCTTGTTTTTCCATGATTGTGTACTTTAACTCAGCAGCTTGTAAAGCCTTGCTAAAGAAGGCAATAGGCCTCTCAGCCCCATCTTCATCCTTTTGCAGCAAAACAGATGCAATGGTATTTTCAGAAGCAAAGGAGAAGATTTGGAAAGGCTTCTTGTAATTCGGAGCTGCCAAGACAGGTGCATGTTTAAGTGCTTCTTTGATTCCTTCAAAATCCTGAATAGCAGCCTCCTCCCACTTGATAACTTGGTCTTTCTTTAACATGCATGTAATAGGAAGAGTCAATTCAGCAAAATTAGACACAAACCTTCTAATGAAATTGATCTTCCCAAAGAAGGATTGGATGCCCTTCTTTGTTCTTGGAATTGGAACCTTGTTGATTGCTTCTACCCTCTCAGGGTCAATCATGACACCAGCCTTTGAAACAATATGACCAAGCAGCTTGGCCTTTTGCACCCCAAAATGACACTTCTTTGGATTGAGAGAAATGCCATATTCTCTACATCTGATCAACATTCTTTCCAAGTGCTGCAAGTGATCTTTTCTGCTCCTTGAAAACACAGTCACATCATCCTGATAAACTGCAATGAAGTCATTTATGTAACCAGAAAAAGCAACATCCATTGCTCTTTGGAAGGTAGCTCCAACATTCATGAGACCAAAAGGCATTCTTACATAAACATATGTTCCCCAAGGAGTGGTAAAGGTAGTTTTAAATCTTTCTGACTCCTTGACAACAACTTGATTGTAGCCAGAGAAACCATCCAAGGTGGACAACAATTCAGATCCAGTCACTAACTGCAGCATGTTTTCCATGTTTGGAAAAGGATAATTGTCCTTCAATGAAGCTCTATTCAGATTTCTGAAGTCTACACAAAGTCTGATATCTCCATTTTTCTTTCTGACTGGCACAAGGTTTGCAACCCAAGATGAATACCTTGTGGGCTGAATGATCCCTCCCTCCTTCAGTTTCTTCAATTCATCTTGCATCTTCATGGAGAGGAGTGGATTAATTGGCCTCTACTTTTGTCTGAATGGTTTGGCATTTGTTTCAAGAGGAATCTCATGCTGAAACAAGTCCTCTCTGTATGCTTTCAGCTCTGAATAAGACCAAGCAAGACAGTCCTGATATTTCTTCAATAGTTGAACATAGGACTATTTTTCCTCTTTGTTTAGATTTCTGCCCAACCAAAATTTTCTTGGTTTATCATTAGTTCCCAAGTTATGCTCTTCCACATCCCTTGAGGTAGACATGTTTCTATTGATGATGCAATCAACATTGTTAAAATTTGACTCAAGTGCAACAAGACCTCTAGGAATGGTGTTAGTTTTCAATTGGATAATATCCTTTCCAAACAAAGTCTCTCTTCCTTCAGTCACACACACCATTGGTTCCCAATCAATATTCTGATCTACAAACTCACCTTGATTTTGTAAGAACCTTTGCACTTGAGCATCATCATTAAACACTTGCCAATGCTTGATGTTGTCAGGGACAGCTGGCCTAGTTAACACTTCAATATTGTACTCACAATAAGGTGAAATGGTGCAATTTCCAAATCTTGACCCCAACACTGCCAACTTGTCAGCAGCAACATTGAAACTTCTGTCATGATGCACAATGTTGAAGGAATCAAACATCTCAATTAGATCCCAAACTGCATGTTTGTACTGTTTCATCCGCTGATTTTTTGTAGCATACAGTTTTCTTATTTGTTTGACAACTAGCTCTGAATCTCCTTTTGCAATGATGTCCTTGACACCATACTTCCATGCAATTCTCAGACCCAACAACAAGGCTTCATACTCAGCAATGTTGTTAGTACATTCAAAATTAAGCTTGAAGGAAAAAACAAACTCTTCCAAGCTAGGAGAAATCAGAATTATACCAGCACCATTTCCAAATTTGGAGCAAGCTCCATCAAATAGCAAGGTCCAAGGAGAACCTACCTATTCAAGGCACTTTGACTGATCCATCTTGTGCTCCTTACCATCAGCAAACCCAATAAAATTATCAACATCTACATCAGCAAACAATACTTCATAAGAAACATTGTTTGGATTCTCAATTAGATGCAACATCTTCTTTTCTCCATAGAGCTTGACAAGGCTGCCCTCAATGGGAATGGTGGAAAAAGACATGTCCATTTGGACACTCCCTCCAACACTTGCAGCCCACTTTCTTGACAATAACATACCCCATTTGGCAGGGCAATCAACAATCACAACATCCAATTTTAAATTCCTCCCAGGATAAGATGCAAGTTGCACCACCAAACCCTTCACACAACCAACTACCGACACTTCTCTTGAGTCCATGGCAGTACACTTTCCATAGGCTGTTGTCACTTTGATATCCAACTCATTCATGACTTCTAGAGGCATGACATTACATGATGCCCTGGAATCAAACATACAATTGTGAAGTATTCTATCCTTTATGATCAAAGTTGTAAAGAATGGATCAACATTCAACTGGGAATCAACCAAGGATGTCCCCAATTATACCTTAGGTGTTTCTACAAGATCCTCTAATGTTGGTGGTGTTTCAAGGTCTGCAATGATTTGAGGAGGAGTTTCAACAATGTTTACATTTATGCTTGGGGTACTCTTCTCCTCTTTCAATCCCAAGTACTCAAATGCTCTCTTCTTGTGCTCAGGAATCCTAAGCAACTCAATGATTGGAACACTCACTTTGATTTGGCTCAATACTTGGGCTATGTCATAGGGAACACTCTTTGGCAAGGCAGCATTGGAAGGGAGACAAGTAGATTCATTAGATGGCATGGGATTCTTGGCAGCTTGGGCATGAGGAGGACTGTAATTTTTGCTTGGGACAACAGAGCTTTTGGCAGGTGTTTCTCTTCTAGGAGCTTCTTTGGGAATACTTGTAAGCAAGGGTGTTTTAGGTTTGGCTTGAGGCCCAACTCCCTTAACAACTTTGCTCCTAGTGTTATAGTCTTTCTCTTGAGCCACAACAACATTCATTAATAATTGTCTATCTTCCTCCGAAGGGATACCACCATCCTATTTTTTAATCATAAAAGCTCTTAAGTATTCAAAGTCATTGTTAGGAATTTCAAAAGCTTTCACTACATCAACTTCAAGAGTATGAGGGGGAAGAAAGACTTGTACCCATTTGATGCAATCCTAAAAGGTTGCAGTTGTCCTTGCACTTATTACCTCAGTTGATGTTGCTCCTTCTTGTGAGCTTGAAGAACAACCCACCATGCAGATATCATCATCAGTACCATCATCATTATTAGCTTCACCATCTTGCTGGTCCACTTCACATGGAGGATGGGGAAGAAAACACCTATCACACCAATCAATATCAACAACTTCCTCAACAGCAGCAACCCTAGCAGTTAGGGGATCAGGTAACACTCTTCCTTCACGTGCTTGAGGATGTCTATTTGCAGACCCCATGGGTCCTTTCCCTCTATCATCAGATCTCTGATCACCCCTAGGATGATTGGAAAATCTGTCATGGTTTTGTGCTTTTTGCTGACCTTGTGAAGTCTTCCCAATTCCCTTCTCAGCTCTTGCCAACTTGTAGGAAATCTCTTTGACAGCCCCTGCCAAATTTGTCACCACTTCCTACAAGTATACACTCTTGTTTGCTTGAGGTTTTTCAGGGTTTATCAACTTTACACCATATCTCTTGAGAGGTTTCCCAATGGCCTTAATGTTATTTTCAATCTGCAGTGCCATGGTAAAGGCCTGCCTTAAATTGGTAGGGTTCTTGTCTCTTAGGTAATAGGCTTGCCTTCTTATCAAATGCATCTACATATTTGATCAAGCATGACTGATCACATGGCCTCAAATTAACTGGAAGCCTTCTCAAAGTTTTGTTAAACCTTGTGTTGAAGTCATGAACTGATTCATTGGGGTTCTTCTTGATATTTTCAAATTCAGACAAGAGAAATCTAGGATCAGTCTTGTCACCATATTGCAATCTGAATGCATTGTGCATTTCAGTCCATGAATCAATAGAATTATCAGGCAGAGCCTTGTACCAATCCCTTGCATCCTCTTCTAGTGTATGAATGAACAATTTAATATACACATCTTCATGCTCAATCTCAAAGTCCTCCATCATGTTAACAAAAAGTTTGAGATGTTGATCACCAGTTATAGCATTGTTACCTTGGAACTTTGGCAATCTATTTCTGACATCTTGTGGGACAACATTTGGGTAACCATCCATTCCTCTAAAGTTTAATTGACCAAAGGCGTTAACAACAAATGGAGGTCTAGGAGGCTGAGCCATATTTTTTTGAGGTGGTGATCTTGGAGGAGAAACAAAATGATGAGGAGTGAGAGGTCTTTGGGGCTCAAGATTGTGGTTCACAAGATTGGTATTCTCTAGGTACTGATTTTCTTGGAAAGTTTTATTTGAATTGAAGCACACAGGTGCAGATTGAGAAAAGAACTTACCAGGTACAGCAGAAGGACCTTCACTAGTTGAAGTAAACAAGTTTATGAGAGGATTGCTTGAATCAGAATCACTGGAAGAAGAGTGATAATCCTCTACTAAAGGCTGATCTCTCTCACCAATGGATATACCTTTTCTTGATGTCTGACCTTCAACAACCTTCCAAACTTTTCTTTCCTCTAAAACTGTCTTTCCCAATTCTTGAAATAACTTTCTACTTGGGTCCCTCCTGAAGAGAGATCTTCTTCCTTCCAGTTTTGCAGAGATTAGCAACACAAAAATAAATGACAGAAAGCTAAGACACTGGTATTTATCAAGATCAAATCAACATGGAGTCGCCACTAAGGACTTTCACCCTAGTTGTGCAAATGCACTAAAATACTCTGTCAAATACCTATCAGCACTGAAAATCTTGCCAAACTTTATAGATCAGACCTTCCTTTTCTTGAATCTATCAACCACAAATGCAAATGAAGTGCAACTACTGCTGGAAACTGATAAAATTGTAGGCAGAACTTATATCTTCACTTAATCCTTACAAATCTGATTATAAAATGATGCTTCAACAATGTACTTGCATGCAGAACTTGTAAGAGACATTACCAGGGTTTGATATGCATTCAAATCCAAATATGTATGCACATGGATCAGATTTAACCAAGAATGTCCCCGGCAATGGCGCCACTGGTGTTGGTACCCAAATTTGTTCTCCTTTTCAGTCTGAGTAGCATCAGAGATATGGCATGAAGCTTGAAAGTAGATAGATCATGATGTATGTCATTTTGTAGCTGGGGATGTGATCTAACTGGCACTCAGATTTGTGGAGAGATGGATAGCACTCAAATAGGACTTGATCTTGTCCTAACTGTTTTAGGTTGTGCCTTTCAACCAAGGTAAGAGGACCTATTTTGTAACCCTCAAATGGTGAAGGAGATGAAGATATCCCTCAATTTGTGCAAATAGTATGAAGGGGCCTTGGGAAAATATGATCAACACTCCAAATCTGACTTTCACAAGTTGTCACTTCCAGATTATGGAGATAATTTCAATGCAAGGCAAGGGTTACTGAAGACATTTTGAAATCCTGATCTGTTCTGCATACTTTAGCAAATGGATTTTGATCTTCTGTGGGTATACAGGTCAAAACAGGGGTAGTATGGGGTAGGATTAGTTGTTTAGAATGATTTTTGGTGGGATATTGACAAGACAAACTTGACTATGCCAGATCTTTGACAACCTCTACAACATTTGAACAATTATCAGATAAAATGCTTCAAAATAGTCAGGATGTTCTTTCAACCAGAAGAGATACACAAATGGAGGCCCAGGTTTGCACTCTTCACACAATATTTGAGATCTCAACACAAAATCTTGAGTTAAAGGACCCAATTAAACATCAAAATCTCTGATCAAATCATGCCTAAGGTACCCCCAAAGGCTTACAAGCAATCTCTGTCAACAAAATGAAGGTGAAGTGATTTTAAACTACTTATTTTCAATGCCAGATGAAAGCTCTTCTGACAAATGAAATTGCAAATGCCACTAAACTATCAATAAGGATGAGATCTGTGTGATTCCTAAAAATTTCAATGCAAGATTGCAACAAGAACAAGGAAAACTATTTGCAGACATTTAAACATGATAACAGACATCATATTGCCCAAAATAACATAGATTAATTCAAAAGCTTGTTAGATTCATCAGCAGGGGAGAGTTTCAGGGATAATCTCAGAGCTGTGTGATGGCTATACACTTGTAACCAACTCAACATGAATGAAGATCTAACACAGAAGACATTAACCAGGTTTTTTGGAGGGTTTCTCAGAAGATGAGCTTCTCTCAAAATTTTCTCATGATTTTCAATTTCCCAACCCTTTGCATGTCAAAAAACATGCATTATATATCATTTATTACATTTGATCCTTCTTTCCCAAGAAAATAATATCCTATGGCATCTTAGTTTGTTACAAATTCATCATGATTTGCAGAAAGGGACATCTAACAGAAAAATGATTTCAAAAAGTTGCCAGGTGCCTCAAAAAAGGTGAATCATTGCAAAATTCACATCATTTTCCATTGGGAGCATGTTTTGCATCTTCAAAGCATGCAGACCCCCTTCCTTTCATTATTTCATCCTTATCCCTCCAAAATTTGACTCTGCAACTTTTGGATTTGATATTTCACGTTTTTGCTCGAGCCTGAACAAAATTTCATTTCAAAAGTACCTCAGATCTACAAATTGAATTTTCAAATTGATTCCATTGATCCTTGAAGGTAAAAATGACATGAATTCACCAAAAATTTGATCAAAATCGATGCAAAAAATCACATTTCCACACTTCCTGGAGAAAAAATGGCGGCCAAATTGAAAAATGCACAGTTACCATTGATTTTCCTTTCTCCCTTCAATCTGAGCCCTCCACGTGTCAAAATGTGATTGGAAATGGGTTTGGGATCACTTTTTGATATTTTAACATTTTTGGAAAAATGTAAAAATTTGACATTTTTCTCCGCCCCTCCGAGCTTGACACGTGTCCCAATGTGGGCCCCATTGGAATCGCGGCTCGATTCTACACATTTCCACCTTTTTGGAAAAAGGAAATTTTTCAAAAAATTCCGCTCACTTTGACCCTTGAGATTTGGTGCTGACACGTGGCACAATATGATTGAATCTCCTTGGCTTAGTTTTACATGGGTGCCTCTTTTGGGAAAAAGGAAAATTTTTTAATTTTCCTTCCACCCTCCATAAGACACGTTTCATATGACCTTAACTTCATACTTTAATTACTTTTCATCAAAGGAAATTTTTCAACATTTCCTCCACACTCGTGCACCTCCGATTTTGTCCCTGCCACGTGTCTCCCTTTGACTCATTGTGGAGCCACGCTTCAATTTATCACTTTAACTCACTTTGCCAAAAAGGTAATATTTCCCTTTTTCCTCTGGGCCCGCACTCCCTCTGCCCCTGATCCTGCCACGTGTCCTCTTCTTTGGCCTTGATGGACCCGCGGCCTTTTTCATAACTTTTTAACCCCTTTCACCAAAAGGCAAAAAATTTTCTAAGTCCTCCACCAGCCTTCCATCCACTTTTGATGAAAACATGACACGTGTCCACCTCTGATTTGATGGCCTCCATTATGAAGCCACCACGTGTCACATTTGATTTCACTTGTGGTTGCACGGGCCTACATTCTGAAGTCGCCACGTGTCCACTCCTGATTCGTTGCGGGCCCTAGGCATTTTCTTTGTACTTTAACTCTTTCTTCCAAATTTACTTAAGGCACAAAATGACCCGCCCATCTACCTTCACTCTACTTGTGACACGTGTACCTCCTCAGGGGCCTGTAGAGCTACGGGGGTAACTTGTAAATTTTTCCAAAACACAAAAATGTTAAGTTTTTCGAGAAGAGCCGCCAAATCTTGTCCAATCACAAACAAGCCATGTATGAGAAGATGTTTGAGCTAAAATTTGATGGGAAAAGGATGCCCGTATGACCTGTCAAAAGATGCAAAATTTCCAGCGATGCCCTAGGATGCTGAAGATTAATTTGACGGGAAAATGATGCCCGTCTGACTGTCAAAACACAGAAAAATGCCAGGGATGCCCAAATTTGATTTTTTCTTCATGCGGATGAAGAATTTTTGGAACAAAGGATAGATGAAACATGTTTTCAAACATTTTACGACCATGGAAAAGGATTTTCGAATGCATACAAGTAAAAATTGATTAATTTCGAGCCTCCATGGTTGGGAAAAATGGCAGAGCCCGCAAACTTGAAACATTTAGGGAAAAAACAAGCAAACTCAGGATTTCTCTTAGAAAGGGGCAAGGCAAATGAGTTTGTGAACAATTCAAGGCATAAAAATGGAGACAAAACATTATATCATCCATCTCAAAAGGGAAAAACATTTCAGGGCATGCAGAGCAAAGGGAAAAACATTGCAAAATGATGGAGGGTCAAATGAGCATCATACTCCCAGACACTTTTAGTAGTTCCTTATTTAATATCCTTGAGTGCGCTTATACTCTTATGCTCAAACTCAAGGAGATAAAACTCTTTAAGGAATACATCTTTGAACGTTGTGTATTCTACGCAAGTTTGATCAGGGTCAAACTTCCTATACCAATTATATGTGCATTCCTATAGTGTAGTTGTAAATTAACTTGCCTTGTGCTCATACGTTGTGATCCCTTTTGTGCACCACAGTATTTCACACATGTATACGTGATTAACAACGTCTTCTATGCCCCTATAATCTAGAAGATGAAGAGACGTCTCCATGTAAATATTTTAGGGTTGTTGCAGACCTTTCCCACTTGATCCAGAACCCCTTGTGTTGCCTCTTCCTCCAAAACCACCAGAACTAGAACCACCTACACCCCTTGATCCTCCACTTGTAGTCCCAACAATAGTATTGTACTAAACTCCTACAGTCTGTGTGGTGGTACTACTCCCAGAAGTGAGCCCCGAATTCTGCGTGCTCGAATTCTGTGTAGATGATGCACCTAAAAAGGTACCTCCAAACAACAACAAAGACATTTGCCCTGCCATCGATGTACTTGCTATGTGAGTTACTCTTGCTTCCCTACTACCCAATTTAGCTTGCTAATTATTATATGTACTAAGTACTAGAAAACCAAATGCAAGGGCTAGGTTGTTAGGTAGATTTAGATGTGTGCCTATGGCCTAGGTAGTCTCTTTTGGCACGCTTCTATGTGAGGCCGAAGAGAGTTCCCTTTCATGTTTTCCCAAATGGGGGAGTTCCTGATGCTTTGGCTCCATGCCTTCTGCATGAGCTCCAAATCCTTCACAATCCATCTCTCACCTCAATGTCATCCGCTCTACAATGTCACATTGCTTCTCTATCTCCCTCTCACGTGCCTTATTGTACATAAGTTGCCTTTCTTCTCTATGCCTCTCTGCTGCTAGGTCCACCATCTTTCTCCAAACCTATTCCTGCCCCTACATGTGGGGGGGTTTAGTTAGCCATTGGTTTGCTTTCCATGTTTAGGGTTACCATCAAGATCTTAATTGCTATTGTAATGCCTTGCAAGTAATTTCCACTAGGATACCATAAAAATGGAATTCCGCTACATCTAGAAAGAATAAGTGGAAATTGAGTACTCCATAATATAGTTGTCCACAACACCACGGAACCAAGTATCCATAGCGCATGTCCAAATCGAATCAGCATCATAAAGGGCCTGAAATTCTTCCTACATCTAGACAAGTGTGTGATACCTCCAATTCCTTTTAGACGCATAAGCAACTAGTCACTCGTACGGTTCTACCAGAAAAATGGCAAAGAAGCTCTCATACAAACTATCATACATATTTTGTTCCACCCACGCGCATGTGTCAAACTCAAATCCAATGTTGAACCTCCATGTGTACTCTTCTTCTAGATCTTTTATCCACTCCTCAACATTTGTTAGGGTCAACCAGTATGTCTTCATCATGAACCATCCTGAAAACAAATGAAAAAGAGGTCCCGGCAATGAAACCAATGATGCAACCTCGAATTTACCAAGAAAAACCCAGGTGCATTGGCACATCACTTATCCTAGACTGAGTGCTCACCTGAAGCACGCAAAGGTACCAAGCCCCTCCTTATAGTTGTTTGTGCAGGATGTGAGCATGATGAAGAGTTAATGCATTCAAATCCTTAAACAGTATACACTTTCCATAGAGCATATTCTAGATCTAGATCTTATAGAATAATGAATCAAATGATAAACATAATGAAATTATCCATGCAATAACTAGTTACAGTCATGTTTGAGACCATTATTCATCCAATAGACTCCATTATATTAAAACACAATGAACACATAAGCTTCTTACAATCAGTCGTACCATAAGTTCATGTGTGCATCAATTCTGGCAGCATAACTCCACAATAACTCATACACAGTACTCTTTACTATCTACACATATTACTACATATTTATAAGAGTGGGGTCTTGCCTTTCACCGCTTACATAATTCCCAAAATAGGTTGCATGTTGAAAATAACCATGCACCTTTACAGTAATAGACACACATGTAAGTGCATTAATAATGGATCTCTTCTAGCTAACTGATAGTGACAATCCTATTATCAACTTGAACTCATACAAATCACTTAGTAGATGCTCTTCTAAAAATATCATTTATGTACCGCGCAAGTTTCCATCTAGTTGTGTGCCACGCACGTTATCTCCAAAAATAATCCATAACCATGAAAATGGCTAAGTCCAGATTCATTATGTCTTTCATGCATGCTTCCTACCCTATCCTTCAATGCCTTCAAACATGCCTTGCTACCGCACACAAATCTTCTGTGTGCCTTCTTCTTAGTGTCATACTTCATCTGCTCAACAGTTGTGTCACCGGGGTTTCATAATTGCTCTTTGTTAATCGCATGATGTTCACACTATGATCACAAGGATACCTATAACCTACAAAAGAGAAGTTCAAAATGTGCATATACTGAATTGGAAGTATCCAAGCACAACAACTATACCCCTATGCCAAAATTTTCATGTTCTATCATTCCTAGGCAACCCCATCTCTATTCACTCAGTCCAAATGACCTCCCAAAAAAATTTTATAACATCCCCCTAGGTGATTTAGGAAATTCCATTCATTCCCCCTAGGTGATTTTAGGCATTCATTGAAAATACAAATCTTGGGTAGTAGCGGGAAGGGCTATTGTTGGCCTTCCTAGGACTAGATCAAACCCCTGGAGTGGAACGGAAGGGAAAAATTCAAAATGGAGGTGAATGAATACCTTGGAACATCATGGAAATTATTTTGAAGGTTTGGGGAAGTTCTGCAAGACTTGGAGCAGTCTGAGTAAAAAACAAGGTTCACAAGCCTAGGCGGTACACAGGCCTAAAACAACTACTGAGCTTCAGAAGAAGATTTTGGGAGCTCCGGATGGATTTAGAAGTAAAAAAAACATCATCAGAAAGAGGATTCTAATACCTACATGATGGTAAAATAATATTTTTCACAACACCTTGGCGCATATGATTGACAGGCAGTTTTTCTCAGGCACAAGTGGAGTACCAGATCAAAAATCTGATTTTTCAGGGATCATATGGCCGAATAAAGACATGAAACCCCCATAATTGGATTCAAAATTCCATTTCTAGTCAGGATCATATAAAATTTCACCAATAAATTCCACCGGGAGCTCAAGTTATCTTCGTTCTAAGTTACCCTCTCAAACGTGTCAGTTCAGGACTTAGTCATTTTTTCGAGAGGACACGTGTCAGCACCAGGAGCCTGGCGGGATTTCATGTCCCCAAAGGTCCCTGAGGTTAGGTACATCACCCCCTTGGAAAATTTCCCAGCCCTCATGTGACCTCTGGGGCCCTCATATGACCTCCAGACTTGACAGATCAGCCCCCAGGTGCTTATTTGGAGCATGCCTTCCCTGCCGTCGGATCGGGTGCCACGTGTCAGCTCCAGGACCACCGTGGAATTTTATGTCCCTTATGCACCTGAGGTGGGGGACATCAGACCTTTTAAAATGTCACCCATCCCCCATAGGGAGTCTTCTGGACACCCATGTGACCTCCTTTCAGCTCCCAGTGCTTCAATGTAACTTTCTCCCTCTTCATTCCCTACCGTTGGATCAAACGCCACGTGTCATGCTCTTGACCACCATGGAATTTGATGTCCCTCATGTCCCTGAGGTCAGGGACATCAAGCATGGAAAAATGTGCCCTAACCCTAATTGTGCATATCTTTTTAAAAAGTTTCCAAGTGCCGCCTTTTTCACTTCTAACTTCTAATAGTTTTTGTGCACTCCATTCCTCCATTCTTCCTCTGCAACATTCTACCATCACCCCGCCATTGCAAATGCTCAGACCAGCTCAAACCCAAACACTAAAAAAAGCTCCCCACAGTGATTTTTAGGTCTCAGAAGGATCTTTCATCAAAACAAGAAGGAGAAACGAAGAGCAAGAAGAAGAAAACAGTGAAAATCTCCATAGCCTAAAAATGAAGATCTGAAGAAATATTGCAAGCCGGTGCATGAAACAATAAACCATTTTATTTTGTTCATTCCTCTATCCAAGACCATCAAAAAGACACCTTCAAACTCCCCCCTCATGTGACAGAGCAGCCACAATGAAGAAATCTCGTTTCCGGCTCAACGAAGAAAGAAGTGGGATTTCCCGTCAAACCAGTTGCCGGATTGAAGTAAGATCACACGTGAAGCATCAGAAGAAAAAACCCACATCAAAAATATAAATTTATTTGCAAATGGAGGAGAAAACTAGACCTGCAATTTCAAGGTCCATTAATGGCTGCCATACCCAGAAGCACTGCCAGGCCTGAAAATTAAAACTTTAAAATCTCCTGGACTATTAAGCGGGCGGGTCTGAAATTTCAGAGGGAGGATATTGGGAAAAAACCCATATCAAAAAACTTTGTTCCATGTCAATCTGACTCCCAGAGGCCAACTTTCTAAAAATAGCAGGTCTACTACATAGGAACTATTATTTTGGGAAAGTCAGCAACAGAAGAACCTGCGAAGGAGACGAAGACATTGGAGGTGCACTACAGCTGAGAATTCACCAGAACGGACATTTTTGGCACTTACTAAAAATAGTAAGTGGGCCCTCGAGCACCTGCTAAAAATAGAAAGTTGATCCAGAAGGAATGAGGAACACAGGGAGAAAGAGGAAAACTAAGCCGCAACATCCAGTTGAAGATCGGGGACTTGCTTTTTCACACTTAGTAAAAATAGTAAGTTTCTTTTTGAAGGGAGATATGAAGACAAAATGGATGGGTCAGAAGCCGACACAACCCTTTTCCTGCGAGTATGATGTGGAAGACAGTGATGTCTTGTACATGGACCTGAATGACCTTAAGACTTGCATGGCTTCCAAGGATCGAAGGAGGATTGAAGACCAGATATTCACAAGTGGCTTGTTTCACCGTTGCATGACACCCAATGTCTATACAGATTCTTGAGCTAGTCCTAGCCTGCTCTTTCCACTACGTGTGTGAGACACGAACCATCCGAGCTAACAATGGTGCAACATGGTGGTCATTAACCCTAGGACCATTTCAATCTCTCTACAGATACCGACATCCCCCAACATGGTCGTCATTTCCAAGGAAAGGGTTGTGCATGATTGGGAGACAATGGATTCATATATCCAAGGAGCAGCACTCGGCTCATGGCTGAAAACTAGGAAGAAATCCTTCCAGGATTCCCAAGAATCTACCAAGGTGTGAGTTCTGAGAAGGGTATTCTGATGTCATCACTCTCCTCAGTAGAGTAATGGGTGAAGCAAGCATGAGAGACTTCCAGGACTGGATGGGCCTTTTCATCCTGACATTGACAGAAGGGAAGCAGAGAATTGACTGGGGGCAGATCATCAGTGACAATCTCCATCTACAACTACTCCAAGTACCTACAACAAAGAAGTTCCACATGACTTCTTATCTAGTTTATCTCCTCGCAAGCTCACGATCATTCAAGGGATTGGCTCTCACACAGAACATTGCTTCCAAGGTACCTGCATTCGAGAAACTTCCACAATTGATAATGGAGGAGAGCAACAGGCATTTCACCCATGTGAATGATGCGTTCACCATGTATGTGGTCTGAAGCTTGGAAGGGGATCTTGAAGCTAGGATGTCACCAAAAGCGGCATCCCTGATTAAGGAATATGGCTCGTACTTCATACAATTCTCAACATTCTCCTACATACGAGTCACTGGCTTCAACCAAGCTCCATTGAAACTACCTAAGTACCTCAGTGACCAGATTGTATTGTTTGAACTCTGTAGGTAGATCACCCAAGTAAATAACAAGCTCAGAAGTAGGAGAAAGAAATTGATTTCATTCCCTATATCTCTAGGGGAGTTCACGTGCAAAATCTCAAATGACGCATCTCACCTGGAGGCCACTTTCACACATCTGACTTTGCATTCCTACATCGCCAGGCCCAACTTTGACATCTGAGAAGATCCTGACTCGTTCTATGTCCCAGAATTACAACATGAGCCACAAGTTGAGGACTACTGGGCCAACTGTATTGATGAGTTTGAAGTACGTAAAAAATATCACATGGGGATGACAACCAGTGAGATGAAGAAATTCAAGTTCTCTTGGTATGAAGACATCTTACATGATGATGGGACAGAGATGTATGATCCTGAGTACACAGCAGTCAAGATGTCCCCAATGCCCCAAATCAACTGGCATGTTCGTGAATCAGGAGATATGCTGGAGTGGACTGAAAAGGTGGTGAGGAGAATGAGGAACTGGTTTCAAAAGAAGAGGACTATGATCATTCGGTCATGAGGAATTTCTCCAAGCAGAAGCAAGCTTCACATCATTCATCTTCAAAAGTGGTGGAGGTAACTTCTAGCTCTAAATACTCTGGAGTGAGTTCAAAAAGGAAGGCCATGGAATTGAAAACTTCTCCCCATGAGAAGACATCCAAGAAATTCAGGGAAGAAAAAGATTCATTGGCATTGCCGCAAGAGGAAGACGTGATCCCAGTAATGCAGATAGAAAATCCAACAGCAAATGCACAAGTGAACAAGGAGTATATGACTCATGATCCTGTATTCGAGCCACTACAAGAGGTCTTGCATGTTGTTGATTCCAATGCTCCTCCCATTCAGGAATTACCTCCCCATCAGAACAAAGAATGGTTGATGCATCCATCATTGAACCTGAATCTGAGAGATGTTTCCATGGATGTGGGAAATGATCATCCTTGACACTCGCACTGGTGCAACAAGTAGTAGCCCTGATATATCAGCAATTGTCTCGATTGGCTAAAGAAAAAATATCAAGAAAGATCACGCAGACAACATCATGATTCTATAGTGGGGAGACAGGTAATCAGTACATTGAAGTAGCTCGGCCAAAAGTAATCAAGCCAGTGGATGAGATGACACCAGCCGACTATGAGATGAGCATGATCCAATTGGGACCAGCTACTCATGAAGGAGATTTGCACATATACCAACAATCTTCTACTCACATGGTGGCAAGGAATAAAGAATATAAAGAGAAGATTGAGGTACTAGAGGAACAAGTATGAACTCTTTCATCTTATGTGCAACACCTAGTGGAACCAAGCACTATAACACTTCCTATTGAGAAAGTGGTACCCATCAGTAGCTTTGATCCAGAATCCATCAGAAGAATGCATGAGCTCATGATGCAGGGGTGAGCATATAATGAATGGATCAACTAAATGTCTAAAAAAGGGAAGTCAACACTTCAAGAGGTAGTCAAGCTCTTTGCATACATGTGTGCAACCACCAACAGAATGTGAGCACTCAAAAAAGGATGTGGGGAAAGAAAGAGATTACTGGGAACCTCTGGGACCAGTAGTGAGTGAGATGAGCAACACCCATCATCAGGAATTGATTGATAAGAAGGTTTTTGAAACTCCTGCAGAAGACTTGACACATGTATGGGTGAGGGCCCTGGCAATCAGATTTGAAGCAATCAATCGGGCCTTCATAGAGCTAGAGGAGAAAGAAGAACAAACATACAAGCTGCAGGATAGCATAAATCAGAAAGTTCAAAAACTTGGAGTACCCGCAATGAGTGAACACTCAACTGCTGATGAGTTGATTGGCCCTTTCGAAGAATACATCAAGAAAGGGGTGGGAAACCCATTGTCCTTCACTAAGGATACTCTTGACTTCTTCTCAGAAATCTGAGCCTCCATTGCACTTATCGCAGAGAAGAATTCATCATGGTTTGGGAAGTGCAAGGACATCAATAGTGTGACCGATGGATGGACTGAAACCTTGAGCTGCATTCGTATCCCTCATGCCGACAAAGTAGAACCAGCAGTGGCTCATTTCAACCAATAGCTTGGAAAGACAGAAGCCTTCTCATGATCACAAAGTGGAGAGCAGTCAGAGAATGGAGCTAAGTCCACCACAACAATCCGTCCTTCATCATAATTTCTTCTTCTTCTTCTTCCTCTTCTTTCTCTCTCTTTTCCCTTCTCATATAACACTCTCTCTCCTCAATGTTATATTTTTACGTTGAGAGTTGCACTTTTTGATATGACTTAAGTGACTTTAGAAATATAATGTAAATTTAAGTCACCTTGCTATTATAAAAGGGACTTAAATATTTAAAGTGGAATATGAACAGTCTTAAGTCACATTAAGCTATTCGAAAAGTCACTAGGAAGATGAAAAGTTTCCTCCTCTTCTATAAATTGTAAGAAGCTCCTCATTTGCAGGTATTCTAAAAAGTCTTCTAAATTTTGCTTCTTAGATGTTGGAGCTATTTTTTGTGAATTCATGAGAGAGTTATCCTTGTGAAGAGAGCAAGAGATAGCAAGTTTCTTCCATTTCTCCTATTAAAAAATGTCTTCTACTTCTCACACTATGTACAAATTCTGCTTGAGCTTCAATAAAGGAAGAAGGAATTTTAGCCTCTTTGATTGAGGAGTTTGTTGGTACTTTGTGCCCATTAAGCTTCATTTGGTCTTGTAGCTATTACACAGATTTGTTTTCTTCTATATTCAAGTGCATGTAATGAAACTTCTGGCTGGTGTATGCAAGTCTCTGATTTTCTACTTGCAGCATTAGTTTTTCTCTTTTCTAATTTTCTCATTCCCTTTCCCACCTTCCTAGCAAAGTCATCTCTTGCAGGTATATGTAAGCATTTCGCAGGGTCAGTGGAGTGCCCCTATTGGATCCCCGGCTGAAAGGCCACCAGGATAAAACTCACATTTCACTCACGCATGCACATATGGAAGTTACACCGGTTAAGTAGAGGGACTTAGACTCCCAGAGCATTGGCAAGATAACCACCAATTTGTCCCCAAAAAATTTTCTCGCCAACAGTTTTTGGCACCCACCATGGGGCAGATTTAGCAGCATCTGCACCTGAATATGACCAGAAGGTCTGAAAAATACAAAAAAAAATTCAGAAAATTCAAAATTCAAAAGAGAAAATTTCTGGAATTTGAATAGCTATATGAGCCACATGTCTACAAACCATGGCTATTCTAGGAAATACTCATGTTGAAAGACCTGAATTTCTCTTCCACATCCAAGAAGATATCACTTCAGATTTGAGAGAAGCTATTTGGCATAACAGACAAAGTGTCAACCACTACTTCATTGCCACAAGAATCCTTGACCTTGAAGAAGAACGCACTGCTGATTTGGAGAGGCAAAGACAAAACCCAGCACCACAAAGGCAAGCATAGATTTCCAAGCTGGCGGATAGAAGATACACCTGACAACAGAGACAAGGAGGAAAAACCGACCCCATTTTTGAAGAACTTCAAAGAAGACAAGAGCTGCTCAGAATTCAGAGGCCTCCCCTTCATCAAGCAACTGGTCATGTTGAGAACCTGAGTGTTGCTAATCCTTTGGATGGTGAATTTCCATACATCAACGAGAACCTTGAAGATTTCACTGACGTAGAAACTGAAGAAGAAGTTAGAGAAAGAGAAGCAAGAGTGGAAGAGGAAATAAGGGCTCAAATTGAAGAAATTGAAAGACTTCAAGCCGAGGCAGATGAGAGAGCAGCAGCAGAAGCCACAACTTTAGCAAGGTGGGAAGCTAGAAATAGAAATAGAATGGGGGATCATGAGTGTGATCGTGATCGTGAGGCCCGTAGGCCTAATGTACCATGGGGAGGAAACACTGGTCCACTTGCTCTTGCTCAACCACTCCACGAGCTACCGAGAGGCTCAAGAAAAAACTTCCCAAAGTTCAGAGGGGATGGTTCTCAGCTCCCTGAAGAACATGTAGCAGCATTTATCACTGCTTGTGGTGTGTTGGGTGTTGAGGATGAAGATGTGTCAGTCTGACTCTTTGTGGAGTCACTTCAAGAGAAGGTTGTTGAATGGTTCTACATGCTACCCCCGAGGTCTGTAACCTGTTGGGAAGATATAAGAAGTGCATTCGAACACAGGTTCAAGACCACGGAAGATTGTCAGGATCTCTTGGTCCAATTGGTACAAATGAAAAAAGAAGCCTCTGAGTCAATGAGAGACTTCGTAGCAAGATATAACAGAGTGATAAGAAGAATCCCTGAAGATGTGGTGCCTCCTGAAAATAATCTGAAGAGATTCTTCATCAGTGCCTTGCCATCAGAAGTAGGTTTCTTCCTTAGAAGAACCCAACCAAGAACATTGAGAGAAGCTCAAGACCATGCAATAGAAACCGATGATGATCTAATCTTGTCTGGTAAAGTGAAAGGCCCAAATGGGAAACAAAAGGGTCAGAATTCAAACTCAGTCACCATGGATCCAATGTTCCAAAAAATGGCAAATGACTTGGTTGCCTTGAAGAAACAACTGTCCCAGATCACAATGTGGAATGCTCCAAGGAAACCAAACTCCCCAAATAGGCCAAGGATTGCTCCACCTCCTCACCGGCTTGCTCTCGAAGCACCACCAGTCAATGCCATCTGTGACACCGAAGAACCAGAGGAGGAAGTAGAAATTGAAGAAGTTGAAGAAGAAAATGTGGAGGAGTATGAAAGCTATCTTGAGGTTGAGGAAGTTGATGGTGATACACACAATGGCCTAATTGAGTACATTGATGATGAAGATGAGGATGATGATGAAGATCTAGGTTTCTCATGTGTAGTTTTCACTCACGCACAGTCCAAGAAAGGTGCTTCATCCTCAATGGTTGTGGTAAAGGAAAAGAAGAAGAAAGAAGGTTATCCTCCGGAGGTCCCACAAAATAAAATCATCAATAGAGGATCACCACTACCACCTTTGATGGAGTTAGCTAAAGAGAAAGCAGACCCACTAGCTAGCAAGGATCATGCTGCCATACCAAGTAAGTCATCTAATCCTCTCCCCAGCTCAAAGGTTACTAAGAATAATTCTTCTTCAAATGTTGTTCCTACAAAAACATCTAAGGTGCCATCAAAACCTGCATCCCCATATCCTTCCAAGCTAGTTACTGCACCCTTGAAATAAATTTCAACACACAAAACAACAAAACCTTCACCATGTAAAGCTTCCATTATTCCTGGAACCTCTTCCTCACCCACCATAACCCCATTTGACTTTGTGGAACACGCAAGCAAAACTAAAGTCCAGCTCTCAGAAATAGAATACCTACAAACTCATCCTGCCCAATTTGATAGGTTCATTGATGTAGTTCATGGGGGTAATCCCATAACCTTGGGTCCAAATTCCAAAGGCTTACTCCCCACACCATCCACACCACCTTCTCAAAACATGCTAGCCCTCAGTGCCTCCAAAACCGACAGGGTTGAACCTTTCTACCTGTCACTTCTCATTAAAGGCTTCGAGCTAAATAATTGTATCATAGATTCTGGAGCCTCAGATAATGTGATGCCCATCAAAGTTACAAATGCTCTTGGCCTCACCTTGACCCGAGAAAATGGAACCTACTATTCAATGGAATCCAAACAAGTTCCATTGGTAGGAAGGATCAAAGATGCTCAGGTGGTATTGGCTGATTTTCCAGACAATAAGGTGCTCCTAACCATCCTGGTAGCAGACATCCCAACATCCTTTGGCATGCTATTGAGTAGAAGCTTCTGCAGAGACTTGGGTGGAGAAATAAAAATGGACTGGTCATCTGCAATTATTCTAGTAAAAGGTGAGATGAAGAAATTGCTGCCGGTAAGAAAGATGAAGTTCACAGTGCGGAAGTCTGATGATCCAAAGGCAAACATTCTTTTTCAAGATAGCGGGCTAGGAAACTACTTCCTCACATCAGAAAAAGAAGAGAACGTGCCACTCCTTATGGAAGAGGAAGAAGATCAAGTTTGGATGATGGAATTTGATGGTAGTCATTCCAGTGCAGGTTTGGGAGCAGGTGTAGTGTTGTACTCTCCCTCTGGTGAATTGTACCCATTTTCCTATAAGTTGCAATTTGATAATACAAATAATACGGTGGAATATGAAGCTCTCCTTTTAGGCATGGGCATGGCTGAAGACATGGGAATCAAGAAGCTGAGATGCCGAGGTGATGTGGAAGTGATAGTAAAGCAAGTCTGACAACAATATCAAGTGAAAAACCCAAGACTCCGACATTATAGAAATAGAGTATGGGACTGCATTGAATCTTTTGATGCATTTTCCATTGAATCTATCCCAAGAGAAAAGAATGAAAAGGCTGATTCTCTTGCAGTATCGGCTTCCCTAGTGACACCTCATCCTTCTTTTGGTAAAGATAAGGTGACCATAGAAATGGTGTTCAGGCCTAGTGTACCAGATAATGCAAATCATTGGCAAGTATTTAACGATGATAACCAAATTCTATCATTTTTGGAACAAAGGGATAATTTCAATAACCTCTTCTTTGAAGGAAGTGAAAATCCACATCGTGAAGTGGTAGCTGAAGGAGAGAAAGAAGGAATTGAAGGTATTGATAATGAAGGAGTGATCAAATTGAAAGGGAACAAGATTCCCAAAGGCCTAGTTTCTTTGGAAGACCTCTTTGACAAACATGACAGATTCATTCAAGAGAAAGAAAAACAATCTTCTCGGTGCCCAGCTGATTTTGATAAGGAAAACATTGGCACCCCAGAGGAGCCAAGGATGGTCAATATTGGAAAATGTTGCTCACCTGAGGAGAAGAGAAGGTTTGTTGCATTGCTCAAGAAATATTCAGATGTTTTGGCCTACTCTTATGATGAACTCAAATCCTTCCAACCAAAGGAAATGCATCACTCGATTCCTTTGAAGCAGGATGCTAAGCCATTCAGGCAGAAGCAAAGGCCATATAACCCAAAGATTGTTGATACCATCAAGGAGGAGGTAATGAAGATGCTCAATGCAAGAATCATCTTTCCCATCCACCATTCAACATGGGTGGCCAACATTGTGCTGGTGCGGAAGAAGAATGGTGAAATAAGAATATGTGTAGATTTCCGCAACCTGAACCAGGCATCACTGAAAGACAATTATCCTCTCCCTATCATGGACCACATTTTGCAAGTAGTCACTGGATCTGAAATGCTTTCATTGCTTGATGGATTCTCAGGGTATAATCAAATCAAAGTGGAAGAGGAGGATCATGCCAAGACAACCTTCACTACGCCTTAGGGCACTTTTGCCTACATCAGAATGCCTTTCGGTCTAATCAATGCGGGAGCTACATTTCAAAGGGTGATGGATTTGGCCTTCAAAGATCTAAAACATTGCATTGTCATATATCTTGATGATCTCATAGTATTTTCAAAGAAGAGGGGAGACCATACCCATCACTTAGAATAAGTACTTGTAAGGTGTAGAAAGCATGGCATATCACTAAATCCCAAAAAGTGCATTTTCAGAGTTACGGAAGGAAAATTTCTGGGGCACATTGTGAACAAACATGGAGCACATATTGATCCTGAGAGAGTACGAGCCATTCAAGCATTATCTCTGCCCACAAGCAAGAAAGGAGTTCATTCATTCTTCGGAAAGGTGAATTTTCTTTGTCGCTTTGTTCCTGAGTTTGCTGAATTAACAAAGCACATCACCACCATGATGAAACCACAGGTAAACTTCAAATGGAACAATGAAGGGAAGGAAACATTTGAAGAGATAAAAAATTCCATTGCCAAGGCTCCAACTCTTGTGTCTCCAGATTTTAACAAAGAATTCATCATGTATTGTTATGCATCAGAACATACCCTCTCTGTTGTTCTTGTTCAGAAAAATGATGAAGGCATGGAAGCACCTATTGCTTTCATGAGTTGTCCATTGAAAAAGCATGAACTAAATTACAGCCAATTGGAGAAGCATGCTTATGCAGTGGTTAAGGCTGTAAAAAACTTCAGGTTCTACATCCTCAACTCTCATACAGTGGTGATGGTCCCTGGCAGTGCAATCAAGTCCATCTTAACACAACAGGATCCTAGAGCAAAAAGAGGAAATTGGATTGCAAAGACTCAAGAGTATGACTTGGAGATCGACCCTCCAATCTGGTAAGGGGGAATGGATTATGCAGGTTGATTGCTGAGGATGAAACACTCAAATCTCAATGCGGCGAAGAAAATTGTGCTTGCCTAACTTGTTTCAAAAACAACCCACAGGTTCTCTTTGTAACCACTACTGATGAGTGGTATGCTGATATTGCCTATTACTTAACTTATGGAGAATGCCCTCCTCATCTTGATTACAAGAAAAGGAGAACACTCAAGTTGAAGGCAACAAGGTTTGTAATCTGGAATCATGCACTTTACAAAAGAGGCCTAGATGGATGCTTCCTCAGGTGCGTGGATAAAGAACAACAAGAAAAATTGCTTAAAGCATACCATGACCAAGCATGTGGTGGGAATTTTTCAGTGATGGTCACTGCACACAAGATCCTCTGAGGAAGGTATTATTGGCCCACCCTCTTTGCAGACACTCAAGATTGGGTTTCCAAATGTGAAGCATGCCAACAATTTTTTGGGAGACCACAACTTACTGCACTTCCACTTAGGCCAGTTGTTATTGAAGAACCATTTCAGCAATGGGGGCTAGACTTCATTGGTATTCTGAATCCTCACTCAAGCGCGGGGCACACCTATGTGCTCATGGCAACAGATTACTTCACCAAGTGGGTGGAAGCCATTCCCACCAAGCAAGCCAACACCGAAACAGTATGCAACTTCATCAAGGAAAATATCATAGTACGTTTCAGAGTACCACAAAAGATTGTAGTAGACAATGCCACCTATTTCTCTTCAAGGGAGTTGACCGAGTTTTGCTATGGCTATGGAATCTCTCTATCTCATTCATCAGACTACTATCCATAGGGGAATGGACAGGCTGAATCAAGCAATAAGAACATTGTGACCATTTTCCGCAAGCTTGTAGATGAGAACCAGAGGAACTGGCACAAAAAGTTGTATGATGCATTGTGGGTGGACAGGATCACTCCCAAGAAGGCAATAGGTATGTCACCATTCCAACTGTTGTATGGAGTCGAGGTAGAAATCCCACTCACAATCGAGATGCCAGCTCTCAAGTTGCTACAGGGAATAGAAGATGGTCAGTACAAGGATTCCATTGACAAGAGGATCCTCTTTCTTGAGAAGCTAGAAGAAAATAGACTCCGAGTGGTGGACCACATCAAAGAGCACCAGTTAAAAGTAAAGAAAATTTTTTGATAAGAAGGCAAAAGTGAGAGAATTCAAAATTAGAGACTTCGTCCTGCTATGGGACAAGAGAAGGGAACCAAAAGGAAGCCATGGAAATTTTGATTCATTATGGCTCGGTCCATTCCAGATTCGTGAATCTTGCGGCGAGAATGTTTTTCTACTCTCATATTTGGATGGAACGCCACTGAAATTGCCTCGCAGTGGGAAATACCTAAAATTGTATCATCAGTGAAAGTGGGTTGTCCCCCTGCCTTGTACTATAGGTGATTTCGAGGCATGTTTCCCCCCTTTTGTTGTGTGTTTCCTTTCCGCCACTCTGTGTGTGTGTGTTTCCTTCTTCTAATATCTCTTTCTAGAAGTTGTACATGACTCTGCAAGGCCCAATGGATAAGGCACTGGTCAATGAATTATATGGTCTAAAATTGAGATTCTGGATTCCCATGTCATGTCTTCACTTCACTCAGTCCATGCCATGTCCCCAAGCTAGAGCCAGTTGTTGTCGTGCAAATGTGCAAATACTAAATTGGAAGTTTTCAAGCACGACAACTATACCCCTATGCCAAAATTTTCATGTTTTATCATTCCTAGGCAACCCCAGCTCTATCCAGTCAGTCCAAATGACCTCCCAACCAATGTTAAATCATCCCCCTAGGTGATTTAGGAAATTCCATTCATTCCCCCTGGGTGATTTTAGGAGCTCATTGAAAATGCAAATTTCGTGCAGTCACGGGAAGGGCTATCGCTGGCTTTCCCAAGACTTGATCGACCCCCTGGAGTGGTAGGGAAAGGAAAAATTCAACATGGAGGTGAATGAAAGACCTTATAACATCATGGAAATGATTTTGGAAGGTTTGGGGAAGTTTTGCAAGACTTGGAGCAGTCTGAGTAAAAAACAAGGGTTCACAAGCCTAGGGTAGTACACAGGCCTAAAACAGCTGTTGGGCTTCAAAAGAAGATTTCAGGAGCTCCGGATGGAGTTAGAAGTAAAAAAAAATATCATCAGAAAGAAGATTCCAAGACCTACATGATGGTGAAATAACATTTTTCACAACACCTTGGCGCATATGATTGAAGGCAGTTTTTCTCAGGCACAAGTGGAGTACCGGCTCAAAAATCTGATTTTCCAGGGAACATATGGCTGAATAAAGACATAAAACCCCCATAATTGGATTAAAAATTCCATTTAAAGTCAGGATCATATAAAATTTCACCAATAAATTCCACCAGGAGCTCAAGTTATCTTCGTTCTAAGTTACCCTCTCAAAGGCAGTTCAGGACTTAGTCATTTTTTGAGAGGACACGTGTCAGCACCAGGAGCCTGGTGGGATTTCATGTCCCCAAGGTCCCTGAGGTCAAGGTACATCAGCCCCCTTGAAAATTTTCCCAGCCCTCATGTGACCTCTGGGACCCTCATATGACCTCCAGACTTGACAGTTCAGCCCCCAGGTGCTTATTTGGAGCATGCCTTCCCTGCCGTTGGATCGGGCGCCACGTGTCAGCTCCAGGACCACCGTGGAATTTTATGTCCCTTATGCACCTGAGGTGGGGGACATCAGACCTTGAAAAATTCACCCATCCCCCATAGGGAGTCTTCTGGACACCCATGTGACCTCCTTTCAACTCCTAGTGCTTTAAATGTAACTTTTTCCCTCTTCATTCCCTACTGTTAGATCAAACACCACATGTCATGCTCTTAAGCACCGTGGAATTTGATGTCCCTCACATCCCTGAGGTTAGGGACATCAAGCATGGAAAAATGCACCCTAACCCTAATTGTGCATATCTTTTTAAAAAATTTCCAAGTGCCACTTTTTCACTTCTAACTTCTAATAGTTTTTTGTGCACTCCATTCCTCCATTCTTCCTCTACAACATTCTACCATCACCCCGCCATTGCAAATGCTCAGACCAGCTTGACCCAAACACTAAAACAAGATCCCCACAGTGATTTACAGGTCTTAGAAGGATCTTTCATCAAAACAAGAAGGAGAAACGAAGAGCAAGAAGAAGAAAACTGTGAAAATCTCCATAGCCTAAAAATGAAGATCTGAAGAAATATTGCAAGCCGGTGCATGAAACAAAAAACCATTTTTTTCTGTTCATTCCTCTATCCAAGACCATCAAAAAGACACCTTCAAACTCCCCCCTCATGTGACAGAGCATCCACAATGAAGAAATCTTGTTTCCGGCTCAACGAAGAAAGAAGTGGGATTTCCCGTCAAACCAGTTGCCGGATTGAAGTAAGATCACACGTGAAGCATCAGAAGAAAAAACCCACATCAAAAATATAAATTTCTTTGAAAATTGAGGAGAAAACCAGACCTGCAATTTCAAGGTCCATTAATGGCTGCCGTACCCAGAAGCACTGCCAGGTCTGAAAATTAAAACTTTAAAATCTCCTGGACTATTAAGCAGGCGGGTCTGAAATTTCAGAGGGAGGATATTGGGAAAAAAACCCATATCAAAAAACTTTGTTCCACATCAATCTGACTCCCAGAAGCCAACTTTCTAAAAATAGTAGGTCTACTACATAGGAACTGCTATTTTGGGAAAGTCATCAACAGAAGAACCTGCGAAGGAGACGAAGACATTGGAGGTGCACTACAACTGAGAATTCACCAGAATAGACATTTTTGGCACTTACTAAAAATAGTAAGTGGGCCCTCGAGCACCTGCTAAAAATAGAAATTTGATCCAGAAGGAATGAGGAACACAGGGAGAAAGAGGAAAACTAAGCTGCAACATCCAGTTGAAGATCGGGGACTTGCTTTTTCACACTTACTAAAAATAGTATCTTTTTCGAAGGGAGATATGAAGACAAAATGGATGGGTCAGAAGCTGACACAACCCTTTTCCTGTGAGTATGATGTGGAAGACAGTGATGTCTTGTACATGGACCTGAATGACCTTAAGACTCGCATGGCCTCCAAGGACCGAAGGAGGATTGAAGACCAGATATTCACAAGTGGCTTGTTTGCTGCTGCAGGACATCCAGTGTCTGTGCAAAGTCTTGAGCTAGTCCTAGCCTACTCTTTCCACTACGAGCCTGAGACATGAACCATCTGAGCTGACAATGGTACAACAATGGCGGGCATTAACCCTAGGACCATTTCAATCTCTCTACAGATACCGACATCCCCCAACATGGTTGTCATTTCCAAGGAAAGGGTTGTGCATGATTGGGAGACAATGGATTCATATGTCCAAGGGGTAGTGCTCGGCTCATGGCTGAAAACTAGAAGAAAGCTTTCCAGGATTCCCAAGAATCTACCAAGGTGTGAGTTCTGAGAAGGGTATTCTGATGTCATCACTCTCCTCAGTAGAGTAATGGGTGAAGCAAGCATGAGAGACTTCCAGGACTGGATGGGCCTTTTCATCCTGACATTGACAGAAGGGAAGTAGAGAATTGACTGGGGGCAGATCATCAGTGACAATCTCCATCTACAACTACTCCAAGTACCCATGACAAAGAAGTTCCACATGACTTCTTATCTAGTTTATCTCCTCGCAAGCTCACGATCATTCAAGGGATTGGCTCTCACACAGAACATTGCTTCCAAGGTACCTGCATTCGAGAAACTTCCACAGTTGATAATGGAGGAGAGCAACAGGCATTTCACCCATGTGAATGATGCATTCACCATGTATGTGGTCCGAAGCTTGGAAGGGGATCTTGAAGCTAGGATGTCACCAAAAGTGGCATCCCTGATTAAGGAATATGGCTCGTACTTCATACAATTCTCAACATTCTCCTACATACGAGTCGCTGGCTTCGACCAAGCTCCATTGAAACTGCCTAAGTACCTCAGTGACCAGATTGTATTGTTTGAACTCTGCAGGCAGATCACCCAAGTAAATAACAAGCTCAGAAGTAGGAGAAAGAAATTGATTTCATTCCCTATATCTCTAGGGGAGTTCATGTGCAAAAGCTCAAATGATGCATCTCACCTGGAGGCCACTTTCACACATCTGACTTTGCATTCCTACATTGTCAGGCCCAACTTTGACATCCGAGATTTTCCTAACTCGTTCCATGTCCTAGAATTACAACATGAACCACAAGTTGAGGACTAATGGGCCAATTGTATTGATGAGTTTGAAGTACGTAAAAAATATCACATGAGGATGACAATCAGTGAGATGAAGAAATTCAAGTTCTCTTGGTATGAAGACATCTTACATGATGATGGGACAGAGATGTATGATCCTGAGTACGCAGCAGTCAAGATGTCCCCAATGCCCCAAATCAACTGGCATGTTCGTGAATCAGGAGATATGCTGGAGTGGACTGAAAAGGTGGTGAGGAGAATGAGGAACTGGTTTCAAAAGAAGAGGACTATGATCATTCAATCATGAGGAATTTCTCCAAGCCAGAAGCAAGCTTCACATCATTCATCTTCAAAAGTGGTGGAGGTAACTTCTAGCTCTAAATACTCTGGAGTGAGTTCAAAAAGGAAGGCCATGGAATTGAAAACTTCTCCCCATGAGAAGACATCCAAGAAATTTAGGGAAGAAAAAGATTCATTGGCGTCACCACAAGAGGAAGATGTGATCCCAGTAATGCAGACAGAAAATCCAACAACAAATGCACAAGTGAACAAGGAGTATATGACTCATGATCCTGTATTCGAGCCACTACAAGAGGTCTTGCATGTTGTTGATTCCAATGCTCCTCCCATTCAGGAATTACCTCCCCCATCAGAACAAAGAATGGTTGATGCACCCATCATTGAACCTGAATCTAGAGAGATGTTTCCATGGATGTGGGAAATGATCATCCTTGACACTCGCATGGTGCAACAAGTAGTAGCCCCGATATATCAGTAATTGTCACATTGGCTAAAGAAAAAAGATCAAGAAAGATCACGCAGACAACATCATGATTCTATAGCGGGGAGATAGGTAATCATTACATTGAAGTAGCTCGGCCAAAATTAATCAAGCCAGTGGATGAGATGACACCAACTGACTATGAGATGAGCATGATCCAATTGGGACCAGCTACTCATGAAGGAGATTTGCACCTATTCCAATAATCTTCTGCTCACATGGTGGCAAGGAATAAAGAATATAAAGAGAAGATTGAGGTACTAGAGGAACAAGTATGAACTCTTTCATCTTATGTGCAACACCTGGTGGAACCAAGCACTATAACACTTCCTATTGAGAAAGTGGTACCCATCAGTAGCTTCGATCCAGAATCCATCAGAAGAATGCATGAGCTCACGATGCAGGGTGAGAAAATAATGAATGGATCGACTCAATCTCTGAAAAAGGGAAGTCAACACTTCAAGAGGCAGTCAAGCTCTTTGCATACATGTGCGCAACCGCCAACAGAATGTGAGCACTCAAAAAGGATGTGGGGAAAGAAAGAGATTACTGGGAACCTCTGGGACTAGTAGTGAGTGAGATGAGCAACACCCATCATCAGGAATTGATCGATAAGAAGGTTTTTGAAACTCCTGCAGAAGACTTGACACATGTATGGGTGAGGGCCCTGGCAATCAGATTTGAAGCAATCAATCGGGCCTTCACAGAGCTAGAGGAGAAAGAAGAACAAACATACAAGCTGCAGGATAGCATAAATCAGAAAGTTCAAAAACTTGGAGTACCCGCAATGAGTGAACACTCAACTGCTGATGAGTTGATTGGCCCTTTCGAAGAATACATCAAGAAAGGGGTGGGAAACCCATTGTCCTTCACTAAGGATACTCTTGACTTCTTCTCAGAAATCTAAGCCTCCATTGCACTTATCACATGAAAGCATTCATCATGGTTCAGGAAGTGCAAGGACATCAATAGTGTGACCGATGGATGGACTGAAACCTTGAGCTGCATTCGTATCCCTCATGCCGACAAAGTAGAACCAGTAGTGGCTCATTTCAACCAAGAGCTTGGAAAGACAGAAGCCTTCTCAGGATCATAGAGTGGAGAGCAGTCAGAGAATGGAGCTAAGTCCACCACAACAAGCCCATCCTTCAGCATAATTCCTCTTCTTCTTCTTCTTCCTCTTCTTTCTCTCTCTTTTCTCTTCTCATACAACACTCTCTCTCCTCAATGTTATATTTTTGCGTTGAGAGTTGCACTTTTTGATATGACTTAAGTGACTTTAGAAATATAATGTAAATTTAAGTCACCTTGCTATTATAAAAGGGACTTAAATATTTAAAGTGGAATATGAACAGTCTTAAGTCACATTAAGGTATTCGAAAAGTCACTAGGAAGATGAAAAGTTTCCTCCTCTTCTATAAATTGTAACAAGCTCCTCATTTGAGGTCTTCTAAAAAGTCTTCTGAATTTTTGTTTCTTAGATGTTGGAGCTATTTTTGGTGAATTCATGAGAGAGTTATCCTTGTGAAGAGAGCAAGAGATATCAAGTTTCTTCCATTTCTCCTATTAAAAAATGTCTTCTACTTCTCACACTATGTACAAATTCTGCTTGAGCTTCAATAAAGGAAGAAGGAATTTTAGCCTCTTTGATTGAGGAGTTTGTTGGTACTTTGTGCCCATTAAGCTTCATTTGGTCTTGTAGCTATTACGCAGATTTGTTTTCTTCTATATTCAAGTGCATGTAATGAAACTTCTGGCTGGTGTATGCAAGTCTCTGATTTTCTACTTGCAGCATTAGTTTTTCTCTTTTCTAATTTTCTCATTCCCTTTCCCGCCTTCCTAGCAAAGTCATCTCTTGCAGGTATATGCAAGCAATTTCCGCAGGGTCAGTGGAGTGCCCCTGTTGGATCCCCGGCCGAAAGGCCACCAGGATAAAACTCACATTTCACTCGTGCATGCACATACGACAGCTGCACCAGTTAAGTAGAGGGACTTAGACTCCCAGAGCGTTGGCAAGATAACCACCAATTTGTGATCAAGAGCGCCCATGAGGGATAAGAGCGCCTGGGCGTCGTTATCCTGGTTGGTCTTGGTTTCTAAAGCCGTGAAAGATAAACGAGTTAAGTTCCGACTGAGATGTAGGGAATGCAAGACCAAAAAGACAACAAGAAACCAAAAAAAAGGCCAAATATAGTTGCTAACCATTAGTTTTCTTGCTGAGGAGTCATGTAAATGCTAGCATGCTTTTAGAACCTACAGATGTACCCAAGTGCACAATTTTGTGTCTACACTAACCCAAACAATGATTACATAGTTATTTTTTCAAAGAGGTATAATTTCTTATGTGGAGTTGATTGAATCTAGGTGGAAGATCTAAATTATGATCAACAATCATGATTAAATGCAAGAGAGTGTAGTGAATTTAGTATGGAGTGATTTAGCAACAAACTTGATTGATTGACATTGAAGGTGGAGGGATACACATATAAAACTAGTTGAAAAACACGTTCTCGAGATAAGTTTAGAATGCACATGCAAAGGCCATACAACTATCGGTAAATATAGGTGGTGGATATGCAACCGCCATGACAGTTGTTGAGTTTGTCATTCCTACGATGTGACCACCTCGATGGTTAGAGAAGATGGTACGACAGTTTGCATGACTACTGCAATAACTACATAAATGTCATGGTATTTTGAGTCCCAAAATGAAATGCAAAGTTTGAAAGGGGAAGAGTGTGAAATATTTAGTCTTGGCATTCAAGGGAAGATGTAAAGATTAATTTGAGCAAAAGTTAGCAAGGAAGATAAATGATGAGAGATGGAACTGAGTATGAGCCTATTTCTAAAATTTTGAGGTCATAACATCATCATTGGGTTTTTAAAATATAACACTATACAAAATTGGGTGCGTACAGTTCCATGACACAATGCCCTTAAATGCTCCCTTTATTTGCTTGAATCATGTATTGTCCATTTCAATCCCATTGACTATTCTTAGCCTCTAGTGGGAATTAATAGCTAAAGTAAATTATACAAAGTTGATGAAGCATTAAAACCTTTCTTGAAAGGGATTGGTGATGGATTTAAAACTAATTTATCCTTGAATGAATGCAATATCTTTGATATGACAATTGTTTGCCCTTAATTACTTTTTGGGTTAATTTAAGTAGGTTTTATTTGAAATAATATTATAAGAGATTACACTACTAAAAGCACCCAAATTTACACTTTAGATCATAACAATCAATCATACAGTCAAGCACACACAATTTGAAGCACAAACAAGATGGAAAGAGGAACTTAGTTGGATCATAAAGTATTTAAGATGTGTCGATGAGTGATATGGGAAAGAGTAGAGTCTGGAATTTGGAGTAATCACTTTTTAGAGTTGTAGAACAACTGGGTTAGGACTACATATAAAGAGATCGGGAAAATATGGTATGGTTATAAGCAAACCACATGTTTTTGTACCTTCAACAGTGTCACTCTATGTCATTGTTTGTCACTTTTTGATATTTTTAACTTTACATAAAACCCTAGATGTCATACCTGAAACATGCAAAACAAACCCTATCTATCCTGTAATACACTCGAGCAATCATTAGCTCTAAACATAAAAATGCAAATGTTTAAGTCAAACTGGCCTTGGTGGTCACCTTGGTTGTGAATCACTGAGTGTTGCACTACATTTCAAACTCAATGTAGTTCTTTTAGTGCTTTGTGCAGAGGTGCATGCAACTATCCCTTAACTTGGGTTGGCCCTTGTGCCTTAACACTGATAGCATAATATGCTACTCCATCCCAATAGAAACCCTTGTGTGTAGATGAAAACTTTAGAATTATACCCTCCTATGTTGTGTATGTAGTATGCGGATGTAGTCATTGCTTTCTTGGCCTAATAAGTGGTAGATAGATAGGTGATTGTTAGATAACAAATGCTTAGGTTAGTGATGAAACCTAGAATTCATCAATACAAACCCAGGCACGCTGGAACATCACTTAGCATAGACTGAGCACTCACCTGAAACGTGCAAAGGTACCACGCCCCTCTTTAGGGTTGTTGTTTCAGGATGTTAGCATGATGAAGACCTTAAGCATTCCGATCTATGGCTAATATATCCTTTTATAGTGCATATTTAGATCTAGATCTAGAGCATAACAAACTTAAAAGATAATCATAATGGAATCAAGCATGTAATACCGAATTATAACCACGATAACACCTTGTATTAGTCCATAATCTCCATTATGTTGACTGCAGTAAATACAAAGAAGCTTCCTTACAATAACAATAGTATATGCTCACACATGTATCAGATCTGGCAACATAATATCACTATAACCTAGTTCTCACATCTATATGCTCTCTCTATATAGATCAATACATATTTATAAGGGTGGGGACTTGCCCTTCACTGTTTATCTAAACCCAAAATAGGTCACATGCTATTATTAGCCACGTGTCGTTACAAAAATAGCCACACATGCAAGTGCGCTAACAATAGACTACTTTTAGTTAACTGACAATAGTAGATCTATTCTCGGCCTGTGTCCATGTAAAGCGCTTCGTAGCTAATCCTCCAAAAATAGCCAATGCGTGTCGCGTAAGTCTTTGACCAGTTTGTGTGCTCTGTATGCTATCTCCAAAAATAAATCCTCATTGTCAAAATGGTTAAGTCTTGAACCTGTTTTTGTTTTTCGCGCGTGATCCTTTCTGATACTTCTGCGCCTTGAATGCGCTCTGCTTTCCTGCGTGAACCTTTTGTATTTCCTTTGCTAAGTGCCAAATTCTGACTGATCAACAGTTAGACTTGCATACATGAGTTATTACTTTGAAATTAGGACCTTAGTGGTGAGAAAGGATAACCCAAGAAATGAAATTTGAAAGATAAAAGAGTAACAAATGGGTCCGTGAAGAGAAACCAACTAAAAAAAGGGGTTCAGACTGTACAAAAAGGTCAAGACCGTATGGTCTGGTTCCGACCTTGTTGTACGGTTTTGATCAGGTTCATAAACAATAAAATAGTAAAAGGGTTTTCCAGAGATCTCTATAAGGTGACTCAAAACCAAATCAAAGAGACAAGATAGTAGGAAATGGGGTTCAACAAAGAGCAACACAAAACAAGATTGTTGCCACTAAGATCTTGTTCCATTGTTCAAAACTCATGTATATGACAACCTAACAAAAGCATGATGTAATAATGATTTGTGCAGATTTTCGTGTCTGCAACAATAATTGAATTCATTTGACTAAAATGCTTGACATCAATTCCCTTAGACTTTTTAAAATACCATTGCTACCATTCGTGATCTAACCTCTGTTAGAGATTGGACACCTTGGTCCAAGCTTCAACAAAATTGCATGGTCATTCCCTCAGACCTCCCATCTCTTATAAAGATTCAAGAGTCAATGTCTACTGTTATGTTGCACAAGCTTAGGCTTCAACGTCCAACCAATCGGTGGTGGGACTGACAGAAAAATGTTGACACCATGTTCAAGCATTACTCACGTGGATTGCTATACCATTTGATGTGTCCCTTCTCACATGCCCTCAACAAGCTTAATACATGACAAACATGAATTGCTCTCCTAAAATGTGTCTCAAACACTTCAATTGGATTTCAAATTTTAAGGTCATACCCAAAATCACACACTTTTTTTGGTGTCTTGTTCATCGAGGCCTCCCTCTCAGGGAATGACTTATTCATGCCGAAATAGCCAACCCCAAATGTTTTCCCTTCTATAGACCTTCAAACACCTTTTTTGGCCTTGTCCCCTTGTTAGACATTCCTAGACATGGATTCATTCACTATTCCAACATTTTCACCCGAACCTTTCAATTGGAGAATGACTCTATTAGAGGATTACTCTCAATGGCCAACATACATCGTTTTTCTATGGAAATTTTCAGAGCTATCATTATTTTTCAACTCTAGAAAGCTATAAATGTTGTTTTTTACAGCGATTTTATTTCTCATCAATTTTCTGCCAATGATAAAATTATTGTTATATATGTTTTTTCTTTGTAAATCTAAGCACAAGATGAGAATGTTGCACTACAATTCCAACATTTGTAGGTGATTTTAAATCAACGGGGGGACACACCATGCACCATGATCCATGTTCTAATAGATCCACCACAATTAGGTCCTCTGCCTCCCATTGCTAAATGTAGGCATAACCACACACACAACCAATATTCGTTGCACGTCTGTCGTTGGTTCCTCGCTACTTGGTTGGAGGATCATGACGCCTTTGGATTTGCAAGGTAATTTACATACTCAAAATGGGTGGCTTGCTCTAGATCCTCTCGTAGAGGAGCCTTATGGTTTGAGTGCCCTTCCTCCTCAGGGTGATTCATCGGCTCCCCTTGACGATGTTGTTGCCTATGTTTGACTTTCTTCTCACTTGTTTTATAGTGTATTGCACGGAGATTGGGTTGTGCTTTCCAACTAGGCATTTTTTTTATCGTAATCGTCTTTATATTTTTTGATAAGCTAATTGGTTAATATATTGACATATTCCAATAAAATAAAATGAAGTTAATTGCGTACCTTCAAATCCACCACAACTAGGTCCTCCACGTATCTTTGCTAAATGTAAATGGAGCCACATGTACAATAGGTTATCATCACCCGTTCGTGGTTGATTCCCAACTACTTGGGTGGGGGATCATGGTGCCTTTATCTCTGTAAGATAATTCACATACTTAAGATGGGTGGTCCGCTTTGGATCCTCTTTCAGAAAAGCCTTATGGTTTAGGTGCCCTTCCTCCCAAGGGTGTTTTGTCACCTCCTCCTAGCAATATTGTTGCACATGCTTGATTTTCTACCTACTTGTTTTATAGCGTGTTATACGAAGATTGGGTTGGGCTTTCCCACCGACCATTTTTTATTATATATTTATTTAAACTTTTATTTGATAATTTAATTGGTTACTATATTAATACATTGCAATAAAATAAAATAAAGTTAATTATATTGTACTTGACAACAACACAATCACAACCTCATCTCTTTTTGATAACGTAAAATTTACACTAAACAAAAATTAATATGCGACTAACTATTTGTGAACCAAATAACTTCACGAGTAAACCAACCACTCACCATTCCAGAGGAAAAAACCACCATTTGACAACTTAGAAACGTTGTGAATTTAAATAAACACCGCCATGAACCCTACTGACTTCCCCAACGGCTAAAAGTCCACCATGTGATTTTTTTTGTTCACCAAAGAAGTTTGAACCACGCGGTCTAGGTATTTTCAAAATATCCACCTTCACTATTTCAATTGTATTTTGCATTTAAGGGTTTAAATTAAGCTCGCTTTCTAGAAACGAGCGCGTTGCCTCTACGCCGAGGCCTCTTTGTCTCGTTCCCATTTTTTTTTTCTTTGTGTGTTTGTAATCCAATCCAACACTGGTTTAAATTCTTTCGTAGCCACTTCCTCGCTGCTGAAAATCTACATTGTTTCCTCGCACTGTAATCATTTTCATAGGTCTTTTATATTTAAAGATGAGAAACCCCAAAGCCAGAAAGGGTAGAAAGGAGTTGAATAGATCATCGCCCAAGGAGTTAACCAGAGAGAGATCTACGAAGGCATCTCCCAGAGGAAAGCGGGTCAAAGCCCCTGCAACGCGCAAGCAACAGCAACCGCAGCACGAGCCTGAAGTTTTCCCAGATCATCGAAGCTTGGTAACTTTTATTTTTAATAAATTGTATACTCATTTCCATTAACTATTTTTTTTCTCGTTCTACCTATTTCCGTTTTGCTTTGGGTTATTTCAATCTACCCATTCCTATTATCTTGTATTTCAACCTACTTACATCATTTTACTTTTGTTTTTCATTCTATCTATTTTCATTTGTTTTCACTCAAATCAGGTCTTTTAAAAATTTGGAGATCTCTAGATGCGCCAGGACTCAGCTGTCTGTCGAGCCATGTTGTTTTTTCGCATATGTTTCTCAGATTACTATTTGGATTAGTTTTTAACTAGTGTTTACATTTCTACTGGTTGAATCCGTTATTGTTTCGTTATGGTGCCAAATAGAGGGGTGGAGGGTTATTCAAATCAAAGATCAGGTTTTTGCAGAGTCTTCAAATCTGGAGTTTTTTGGCTGTCTATAACGAGGCATTTTATTTGCAGTTGCACACAATATTTACCATGCATTTTTCGTAGTATAAAAAGTGGAAGCTCTTTTTACTTTTCGCCTTGTGTTGGTTTATTGGAGTACGTCAGTAGCTAAAGGGTCGAGTTATCAGTGGGGCAGAAGCTCTTCCCTGTTTGTAATGAATTTGCACGAATCAATGTCAGTTACTTGTTCATTTGCTAATTCCCTGTGCTTACAGCCTATTTCAAATCCAAGGTTTCATGCCACTCTTAATATAGATTAGCATTTGCCCATGCATATTTCATGGAATATAAAATGATTGTTGTTCTGTTTACTTTGGTACGGAGTTGATCTTATGGACATGTGCCAGTAGCAAAAGGTTGCTTTAACAGTATTGCAGAATTTCTATGGTGGATCTGACAACGAGATTGCACATCAAATAAAGTAAGTTCTATTTGTGGTAAAGGGATTTTCCCGTTCACATTAAGCCTAGATTTGCACACACAGGGTTTGGCATACGTATTTCATGGTATTTAAATGGTTGCTCTTTTTGCTTATATCCTTAAGTTGACCCTACAGGTACGTGTCAGTGGTTATAGAGTTGATTTGACAGTGCATCAGAGGATCCACCTTGTTTCTGACACAGTCTCTATAATAGTTATCCATTTGCTAAAATGCTTTTAGCAATGGAAAGAGCAGTTAAGTTCTGGATTTACACATAGTATTTAGCATGCATATTCCATGGAATAGAAAATGGTTGCACTGTTTTCTTTTAGCCCTGAGTGGATTGTTTGGGAATGTGTCTGTAGTTAATGAGCTGGTTTTAGAGTGCAGAAAGTCTACCCTATTTGTGATTCTGACAGCGAGTCTCCATTTATCATTGACAATAACATATCCATTTGCTAAGATCTTTTAAATAAATTAAAATCTCTGTGCAATATGGGGCTAAGAGATTATTTATATTGACTGAGTTAGTTCTGCATCTAATGCAAGTCATATTCTGAAGGGTGACAACCACCTGGCAAGTTGAATATTCGGGAAATTGAGTGTCTGTTTTCTCAGACTTATATATCTTTAAGCATCGGTCTTGATGCCTGTTGGTCGAGTCTAATATTGGTCTGATATAGTTCTACCTTCAATACAGGTTATATTTTGAAGATCACACCCATTTGGCGAGTCTTTCTGCTGGAGAAACTGGATTCTTGTTCTCTCAGGTTTATGTAGCAGATTGAGATCATTAATCTGTATTCTACAGTGTCCTAAATACATTTGGTTTTGTGAAGATTTTGTGCCTAAATTTTTGTGAAGATTCAAAAGACAGGTTGCTGAAATAACTGTCTTAGTTTTTGCTGTTCATCTACACTTGTTCCTACTTGATCAATTTAAACATGTAGAAAGGGTTTTAAATCACTGAGAGGGTATGGAAAAAACAACTTGCAGTGCAGTGCATGTAATGTCCCCAATTTTGAGCAGTTGGCCTAACGGCCCTATTTTGGTCTTAGCCCTGGTCATTCCCAAGGGACTAACGACTTTGGAGGTTATTGGGGATGGTTGTCCGATTTCCTACTATGTTTTTGTTATATTTTGGGCGTTGGGAGGGTCTAATGTGCCCTTTGTGTTCTATTTTGTCGTTGGGATCACTTAAGTGGACACTTTTGGGCATTTAATGTTATGTTTCTTCATTAGGGCCACTTAAAGTACCTTTTTGGTGACTTGAGGGGATATGTATGGCATTAAATGTTATATTTCTTCATTGGGGTCACTTTATGGGCCAAGGCGCCTAGGAAGGGGAAAAACAACTTTAAGTTATTTTTAATTGGGCCCTCTTTATGAGAAAGTGCGCCTTGGGGGTTTTAGGGTTTCTTTGACATGAAAAAGGTTATAAAAGGAGAAGAGGGGTGAAAGGATATTCATTCATACATACACTTATGCTTCTTTTTCATGTGCAATTGTTGTTTGCAACTATTTAGCTTGTGGAGTAAGATCCCACAGGAACCCTAGCTTCGGTGGTGAGAGATCCATCCTTAGCTAGCAGGGCATTCTTCGGTAGTGAGAGATCTACCCTAGCTTGTCATTTGGGGCTGATTTCAAGGCTGTTTTGCAGAGGTATTTTCAAGATTTTCAGAATTAGGGTTTGAGGGTTTTTGAGAGTTTTTGTGGAGATTTTCAGCTGGTTTTCGGATCAGACCTACGGCAGCCATAGAAGAAGGATTCAACATCATCTACAGAGGGTTTCACAAGGGTTTTGGCCATTTTCCAAAGGGGGCGACTTGTTTGGGAAATTGCAGCCCTAATTTATAGGGTTTCCAGCAGGCCGTTTTCAGATCTGAAGGTTGAAAAGTCATCTACTATTTTTATATATGTTATTTCCAAAGTTTCATCATTATTGCATTTGTATTCGGAAAGATATTAATTTTCGAAGTTTCCCAGCTATTTTAGGCACGCTGTAATTTTCTGGCAGCGTTATATTGACTGAAAAATTCCAAAAATATTTCCCTTGTGTTCTTCATATTATTATCTTGTTCCAGTTAAAATTTCAAGTGTTTTGGACGGGTATTTTGAGAGTTATTCATATTTTTCTGTTTGCTGCCCTAGCTGTACTTTTTCTGCATAAAATCTGCAAAAATCAGATTTAGTATTTTGCTGCAAATTTCTGTGTTTTGTCATTTTTGTGGTAAGATCCCAGCTAGGGATATTTCAGTGCACCATTTGTCTGGTCCTATTGAACTAGGATATTGAAAATTGTGGATTTCATATGAGATAAATTCTTTTTTATTTTTGGAAAACTTATTTGGTAGCAGATGCTCATGTTGGTTCATCTTCCTCATGTTTGTTACGACAAAGAGGAGTTTCGAGATTAGCTAAAAATCAAGGAGAGAGTACGCAAAATATGTTCTAGTGCATTCTATTATAGAATTGTTTTTGTTGCTACAAAAGTTTTCAGTCCTAGGTAGCTGTTACGGCTACGGGTATGGATATGGGGATGGGAACCTGGTACGCTGGTATGGATTTTTTTGGGGGGGGGGTTTTGGTTATGACTGTACAAAAAATATATAAAATATAAAAACAATATAGCCAAATAAGCAAAATAACCATATAATATGAATAGGGTAATTAAAATAAGCTAAACAACTACAAAACATAATTACAACTCAATGCCAAATGTCATGATATTTTTTTTGGAAAAGGGTAAAAGTGGGGTTTTTGAAAGGACCCGCATCCTTAGTACAAAAGGCCCTTAAGGCAGAATAATAACAAAAAGGAGCCCTTAGGCAACAAAATACAAAAGGCTTCTAAGGCACAAACGAGAAGAACATAAAACGAAAAGAAAAACAAAGAAAGGTTGAAGCACACAAAGCTGTGGCAACTACTCCAAAGGATCCCGACCATGAGATCGCAACCTCATTTTAGGGAAAGACCTTCAGACAGGCCTTTAAGTTATATGCTTAGTTATAATTAGGAATAGCCATGTCCCTTGGTGTCGTATTATCACCAATAGGACACGTTCTTTCACTTGTGACCTTCAAATCTTAATTATATTCACTCGCTTCACTCGCACTCTCACTCTCACCACCACCACCTCTTAACATATTCTTATTTATAAATTTCCTATATGACTTAGGATATTTACACTTGACTATGTGCCTAGGAAATTGTTGTTTTATAAGTTAGTATATGTATCTCACAGCTTTTTACTACGATCATCATGAAGCTCTACAAGATAGCGATGCCCTAGGTTTCAAACTACTCATGGTTTCCCTAACTTTGTTGTAATGATGCAATTCGGAGTCAAATAATTCGTGATGTCAAATTCGGTCGACTCTAATTTTCTTTATAAACATCAAAAAAGACTTTGTAATGCACAAGAATATTCATGTTGAGAGTGGTTATACATCAAATCACACCTTTTTGTGTTTCTCTTTATTGACGAGAGGTCCCCCTAGTTCATTTTCTTAAGCTTTGAGATATATTTAAGTGATATAACTTCATAGGGGCAATCTCTTCTACATAATCATTTCAGACATTTAGGCTCTACAATAGGGCTTGTTGATTAAGGATGTGTTGGAGGCATGCACAGGGATGTGCTCTAACATACAGTCAATTGTAAAGGTGTATCAACTCTCTGGTATTCTGCAGAAAATGCAGGAGAGCAGGCCATGATTCATTTAAATGCAAAGAAAAACGAATGCAAATGGAAACGCATCTAACTGGACTGAAACCGAGTGCTCTGACGATGGAATCTCCCTGCGTGGAGGTCAATGAAGCTTGTGGCCCTGAGGAGCTGGTCGTAGATCTGTCCCTTGATGCTGGAGAGGCAGTGCTCTCATGAACTCTCCACTTAAAGCACTCTTACTTCTGCTGCTCAGAACCGGGATGAGAAACCTTAGGGTTTTTTTAGGAATATTTGCGATTTTTATAAGTTTTTTTTTAATGTCGAATATATATGAATATTCGCGATTTTTATTTGGGTGAATAAGGTTCGGCGATTTTCAAACTTTCTGTTTGAAAATCGCCGAACCCTGTGACTTAGCCAACCACCAACAGGCTGGGTTGGGAATCCTTCCAACAAGATACTTTTTCCTTCAACTTCTGATTCACTTTTTGACAATTTGAAGCAAGATGCCCCAAAGTAAAACATTTCTTGCATCCCTTCATAGTCAAGAGGTTGTGACCAAATTCTATCCGAAACCTTGAGATCAATGGAGGCGGGTAGATCAAGAAATGTATCCAGATCCACCAAGATACGAGCATAGGTAGTATGTGTGTAAAATTTCATTTTAGAGTCGATAGATAAAAACTTGCCCAAAGAATTACCAATTGCAATCAAACAATCCTCCCCCCAAAATTGCAACGGGAGATGAGGTAGACGAACCCAAACAGGTTTGACATTGAATGCAACAATGAGTGGATTGAAGGCTAGAAACCATAGTTTCATCAGCAAGTGATGATTTTGTAGTTCCTAAAGCTTGGAAAGGATAACATATCGATCTTCAACAACGGTAAAAACCACAATGAAAAACCCCTTGGTACAAGGGTAAATGTCAACCCTACCTTACAAGAGAGGGTGCCGGTTCGAAGAAATCCAAAGAGTGAAGAAATGACAGAACATGCGAGAGGCCATTGAAATGATAGATCAACCCTTGACTGGGATAAAGATCTTTTGCCTGTAACACTGACTCTCCAAAAGAAACTAAGGGAGAGGATTTGGTAGCGGAAAGAGGCTTAGAAGATGAAGGAAAGGAAGCCGCAGCCGCAACATGCAAATACGAGGGATTCACCAAGGGGGCTTGCTGGGAAAGAGCATCCCCAACAAAACCCACCTTCTAGCTTGGAAAGATCGGCTCCACAACTAGATCAGAAGCAGGGACAATAGCATCAGGGCACATCGAACCGCCGCCGCCAAAGACAAAGCCTGAGCCGCATTGATTTGATCTGTTGCCCACTGCCATGCCACCAGGGACACGAGCCAAGACCTGTGTTGAGAGCCAAAGCCATTGCCGTTAAGACCAGAACTGGGGATACGAAAGGGCAGAGAGGACGAGGAAGAGGGCGGAGCCATCGAGCTCGAACTAAATTCTTGGCAAACCGTACAATTAATAGAATGTAACGCCAAATGTCATGATATTAATGTATTTGATTTGTTTTTGATAAAAAACCAAAAAATGATGTTTTGGTGCAGAATGTACTCGGGACGTACACACAGGGCCCCCATATACCCAGGTATGTACTCATATTGGGTATGTACCTTATCCATACCCCAACGTGTACCTAGCTACCTAAGCTAGGTAGCCGGTATGGGTGTATGGGTATGAATATGGGGATGGGAAACAAGTATGGCAATTTTTTTTGAAAATTTGGGGTCAGTGGGGGGACGGCTAATAAAAAGTATATATAATTTATTAATTTTACAAATATAACATGAATAATTCAATAAACTAAGACTTGCAATTGAAACTTTGAAGATTGAAACCATTAATGGTTAGGGAGGCCTAAAACTAATTTAAACAAGGCCAACAAACAATATTAATTATCATTTATCAACAACAGTAGTTCAGTGCTTTTTAAGGATCCACCCAAGTTTTGATTTAGAGCTAAAAATTAAAACAAGAATTAAATAAGATTAGTTTGTTAAGTGAATTGTTTAGCTGATTATTCAGAAGATTGGGACCCTGTGTTTGTAAGCAGATGATGGAGCCTAGCTGATTGATTTGGGAAGCCTACAATTAGTTTAAACAAGGCCAACAAACAGTATTAATGGACCATTTACAAACTGAATTGTCTTCTCACGGTTTGTCTTCCTTTTTCTTGGTAAGTGAAGCCTGTGGTGTGGCTGATTAATTGGGGGAAATGCAACTCATTGCCATGACAGCATTCACAATTGAGAGTTGAAACAACTTCAAAACTTACGGCTGAGCTAAAAAATAGATAATTATTATTCTCCAATCACTCCAATTGTGAGTGATATCCTTTTGAAACTGACTTGGATCTTTTTGTTGCATGGTGCTCAATTTTTCAGAATTATCCTAAATGGTCAAAAATGGGTCTCCAATTACTTAAATTGTGAACAAAATCCATTTAGAACTTAGATTATATTGTTAGATGGTGCTTACTACTGCATAATTATATTTTTCTGGAGTTGAGTTTTGAGGGTCGAATTGATATTTTTGGAAGTTTTTTCCAAGAGCATCCTCACCAAAACAAGCCTATCCTTTTCAATTTTCCTTTATAAAAACTTATATAGAGAATTTCCTTTGCAAACGAAGAAAATTGAAATATATTGCTGGTATACTACAGAGATTCATAAATTTCTCAATAAGAAGGCTATCCCTTAGAAGTCCTTCATTTCAATGTGTACTACATCATAGGCCACATATATATTGCTTCCAACCTCCTATAAAAATGGCAGGAATTAAAAGATAAAATGGTAGAGGCTGAGGAAAACTTCTACCGTTAATTAGGCTTTAATTCTCTACTTACTTGAATCTAATTGAAATTTAGCAGAAAATTTCCTCTAAAGCGTAACAACTCAAAAAAATATAAGAAAATCGTATTTTGATTTGTGTTTTAAGTTGAAAAAGTGGCAGGGTCGTAGGGGACGTCCCTAGACGTCTAGGGACGTCTAGGAGACGTCACAACGTCCCCTACGATGTCCCCAACGACTCCTTGCACCCGGGAGGACGTCACGACATCCCCTACGACGTCCCGAACGACTCTTTGCACCTGGGACGTCCCGAGTGTGTTCCATGAAATTTTTTGGGGGACGTCCCCCCTTTTTTCTAGAAAAGCGTGATGCTGGGGAAACACCCCGTCCCCGTCCCCAAGTCCACCGGGACGTCCCGGACGTCCGGGACATAAGGAAAAGGGGGGGACGCATCCCCGCGTAACTCTGGAGAATCGATTATATTTGATGGACATGATTTTTATGGAATTATATTATTTAATAAGATGCAGGTGAGGGTAGTGGAAAGGGATGTTTTATTTTCCTCTTTAAAGACGAAGTGACAAATTCTCAAGTGATTGCAATTTACATCTTAAGACTTGTGTTTAAGAACTTGGGTTGTAGGAGTTGCTGGCAGAAGGGATAAGATTTAAATGACATCCTAGAGTCTCAAGTTTTGTAATGTCTAGCGCTTCCTAAACTTCGTTTACTTGCAAGGTATTGTGACGATTCTTTATGTCTAGCCTGTCTAATCTTTGTTTACTTGAAATGTATTGTGATGATTCATTATGAGTTCATTTTGAGGTTTATTAAGTTTATTAGCATATGATGTGCTCAAGGGTGCAATATAAATAAGGCAGAAATGAGAGTTTTGCAAGCTATCATGGATGCAACCATGAAAGAGCTTCATTTTTTTAGTTTTTGGGTTCAAGTTTATCACACTATAAACCAAAGTTACTGGTACGGGGGTTCATTTCTTTTGGGACTGTGGATATGGTACGGCCCGGGTCGTTTAGCAATAAGAATATACAAATTATTAAAAATGTAAATATTATAGATGAAATTAACAAAATTAATCATAACATTGATGTCATATGTTCAAAATAAAGTAAAAAAATACAAAACACTACAGACAATTATATAGATTTATATTACCTATTTAAATTTTGAAATAGGAAAATTGTCAATTGGCATAATAAAAGTCAAAGACCTATGTGGAAAAGGATATTCATATTGCTCTTCAATGCTTCATCAAGAGTACCTAAATCAGCAATGCATAGGATTAACAACAATTTAGTTAGTAACTTAGTTGTTTTTTTAATTTTATTTAATCTTTGTTTTTTTTGTTTTTCACTATAACAGTCATATGCAGTCTGACACTGTTTCTTTAATAAGTTTTTACTATTGACACTAGTACCTAGGATAATAAAAGAACCCGGTAGTACACAAGAGGTACCTGGACCAGTACCAGTACCTGGTAACTGCTATGGGTACAGGGGTCTTAAAGGCGGTACCCGGTAATGTAGCTATAAACTATATTATCGAGACTCGATTTTTTTGACTTGCATCCAGACTGAGTGAAAAAACTTGACCAAAACTCAAAAAATTAAAAAAAGTCAGAGAGAGAAACATACATGTTAAATTTTTTAAAATCTAATTGTTGAGGGGGAAAAAATAGGGTTATTAAAAAAAACAAATCAAATAAAATGCAAGGAAAAAATTAAAAAAGGAATTAGGAAAAAGATAAACACCCCATGGTTTCTAAATTTTTTCTTTTTTAGATTCAAATTTGGAGTTGATAAACCCAAAAAATGAGGAAGAATAAAGGAGAGAAGAAAGAAAGAATGTGAGAAAGAAAGAGGAAGGGGTTTATGGTTTGTTCCATTTACCCTATGTTGCCAGGAAACAGAAACGGGTACGGGTACGAAACACGGAAACGACAATTTTCAAAAAACCTTGGATACGAAACACTACCGGAAACGTTTGTACAATATATATATGCATAGTACTCATTTTATAATTGTAGACCATAAGAGATAATTGATAAAGCACTCAAAATATTTTGTATTCATTGAAATTTGAAGTTCTAAAGAGTCATCATTCAACATGATTACAATTTAAATGATTCACATATACATGATAATAATCTAGATTCTAGAATATATCATCTAGATTTTTCATAATCATGAAAACTGAATTTAGCAAGAGAAAAATGAGAGTGTGATTTAGAATGGACCGAAGATGTCATTATATAGCTTTTAGGAAGTGTCTTTAGCAAGTTTAGGTAGGTAGATTAGGTTTACTGTTCATTAAATGCAGTTATTTTTTATTTTTAAAAATTTTTTGATGCTTTAAAATTAAAAAAAAAACGTTGGAAACGTTTCCGGAAACGCTTGTGACGTTTCCCCCCTTGTTTCTGTTTCCAAATCGTTTCTGGGGTAAAACGCCACCCTCCTAGGCGTTTCCTGGCATCACTATAACTTAGAACCTGAGCCCAATTTGAGAAAATTCTCTGAGCAGTCTAATATAGGCTTATATTTAAAAAGATCAAGTGGAGCTGACGACATGCTGATTTCAAACTGGAATAAACTCATTTCTTATAATATATGAAGCCGCGAATTCTGTACATGGAAAACTTCTGTGTTGAAACGTTGGACTAAACATTCCCAGAAAGGCTCGGAAACGTTTTCGGAAATGTTCAGGGACGTTTCTGGAAACTTCCCAGGCGTTAGAGTAGACGTATGTCAACCAAGGCGTTCACACTAGCAAACGTTAATCCATACCAGAAACGTTGTTAGGGTGAGCAATACGGGAAGAACCGGGGCATCTTTCCTGGCAATAGATTTAAAATTTGTGCCATTAAGCCTCTAAAATGAGCCATCAGGCTTGGGACACCCAAGTTCCTTCACCATAGCTCCAATAGTTTACCTCTCCGGACATAGCGTACAACAGAGCTTTAAGTTGAAGTTACAACAACGCAGCAAAAAGCATTCTCCTTAAGCATGTCCAAACTCTTTCATACCAAATGCCTAAGGGTGATCATAATGGTCGATTAGTGAAATGTTGTCGGTGTAAAGCCTGCCCGTGAACTTTTTGCAAACTTTTCCCCTCTAATTTTCTGATCCCAACTGCTAATTCTGCATTGTCTAGGCATACTACCAAAGAGTGTTTCAACAGTATGATAGACTGACCATGATGGTGCAATTGTTTAAGGAACTACATATTAGTTGCATATGTAGCTGCACTATTATAGAGAGAAATGATGTAATGCTTGTCATCCATGTTCACATTGGGAAGCCTTCTTGAATGATCATCGTGTTAAGTATATCTTTTGATGTGCTTAAATAATGTGCCCACTTTAGATACTGCTGCTTGCAGCCTGATCTATGCCTTGAACACTTTACCCATTTGCAATGGGTAGCACCTTTATGAACTCTTGAGTCCTGTATCCCTCGTATTGAAAAGAGCTTAGTTGTAGGTGCTGATTATGGGGTACAGACTGTATTTGTCTTGATCTCGTTCATAGAGTACATTTATTCATATTCTAACAATCGTAAGTATCAATAATGGTATAACTTATTCTCTATCTGTTTTTTCTTGTGCTGTAGCATTCAATCATAGAAGCCTTTGGGGTTGTATTTCCTGAAGAAGTCACTATCAGTGATATGCATATAACTTATTAGTATCAACAAAGAAATGTCACATATTTTGTGTGGAAGTAATGTCACATCTTAAATTTCATAAGCCTTCCTATTAATCTTTTCTCATCCCAAGTTTCCCTCAAAGTGGAAGATGCTGCCTTGCACTCTTCATCATACCGCAGATTCGTCGGGAAACTACTTGTATTCTTTCTGTTGGCATCTGAGGTCTTGTTGAAATTGTGCTTTAGTGCTTTATGAATTAGAGGAATCAACATCTTTAGCCATTGATTGAGGATGCAACTTGTCTTAACATACGTATATTAGGAATTCAAATTTGCTTCTAATACCAAAAGTGCAATTCACAGACGCTGCTGTTGAAAAATTCTCCTGAATTCTCATGATGACAAATGAAAGGATTCCAGGTTACCTGCTGAGGAAGTATCTTCCCTTTGACTCAGTGTTGGGCTTGTTCTTCCTGTGGACTGTTAATGTGTATGTATACTAATCGTATATATTAGGATTATGACCCAAAGTCAGCCCCTGTAGGGCAGTGCCTGACGTCTAAACTAGGCATCCTTTACTTTTGCAAGTTAAAGTTCTGTGAGCAAATCAAAGTCGTCTATCACACTGTTGGCTGTAATATGTTTTACAGTGTGATGTTGCCTGATCTCTGTCCATAAGCTCTCATGCCATTGGCATATTATCAAATCATAGAGGCTACATACTCCCAATGATTGTGCTCCAGTAGATAACATTTTTCCATATTCCATCTTGTGACCTCCTCTTTCGAAGCTAGTCGTTCATTAAACTCTCAATTGATAAATAGATGCCGAATTGTTATAGGCAATCTGCCCTTCAGTACTCAAATTAAGTGACCTACTGGTTGCAAATATTGCTGTACTAACTTAAGCATTTGACGATCCCCTGACTAGCGTGTACTAATTCGCCATATGTGCTATTACACGTGGCATGATCATTCTGTCAGTGAATGGTTACACCTTATAACTTGTTATTTTTAAGCTGAAATCCAGAAAGCTTTACAACTAAGATGGAGAGCTTTATGGGAAGAAGGTTTATCTTTTTGGTTGCACAGAACGTAAGGGGCTTCCCTTGTTTGAGCTTTTTGTGTGTTACTCATTTTTATTTTTCTATATTCATATTATTGTGTTTAGATGTTAAATGAGCAACATGGTTAAAAAAGCTGAAGTAGGGAGATTGTGTTATTTGTTGAAGCTTACAGTTGACCTTTCATAGTCTGTGTAGTGTTCCCAAGTATTCCCATCTTAATATGCTCACATTGATTTTTGTGCTGAGCTGCATGCAGCTCAGTTGGTTTTTTTTGAAGGCCAGGGCAAAGTTACTTGCATTCCAGTAGTTGTGGCGGTAACTTCCATTAGCCTTTACCCTGTTATTTTGAAGTTCTAAGATAAAGACACATTTTAACCAGTGTTTCTATTTTGTTGCATCTTTCCTGGATCGTTTTCAACAGGATAGTTGCATTTGTTCTTTTGAAGTTACAGACTATAAGTAGTGTTTATAATGCATCATCATTTCAGATTTTTTATCTTTAAAATGCTTGCATGGCAAATGCTTTTCTATGATCTTTTGTTCTATTATGAGCAGACTCAATGGAACTGATTCTGGAATTAATGTGCTCATTTCTAGATGTGTGCCAACAATTTGTTTTTAATTTTATCAGTATATTTTCAGATGTGGGATCATAACACTCTCTAAAGATTGGATTGCATCTTTGACATTGATTTTTTCTTGTATTTGTTCATAATATGAGCATGACCTGTTTTTTTAACAGGTTACTTCCCCATTTCCACCCTCTGATAAAATTGGAATTAAATCTGTTCAAATGGAGGGGGAGACTGTGGTTCCAATGAAACAGATGAAAATGAACTGGGTTCCATACATACCACTGGAAAACAGGTATTGTTCAAGCATGTTTACATTTTTTATGATTGACTTCCATTTTACGCTGCAAATTTGCTATTGAATATTTTCACTGGAAAATGCAGACACAGTTCAGTTGAGCGTCTGAAATCTCAAATTTTTACACTACAGTGTACTCAAAGAAGGTGAGATTCTATTTCCAAAAGTTTGAGATTACTAAAATTGTTTGTTGTTTTCTTTTAATTTAAATATGAATTTATACTGCTTAGGAAAAAGTGTCTTTGGTAATCTTTCTGCTTGGTCGTGCCACAACCTTTTCTACTCATACGGGAATCCTGTCCATTTTTAAAGAATTGGCTACTGTTATGTAGCAGGTTGCAGAGAGTAGGTTGTTTTAAATTCCAATTTGTACAGACTGACTTACAGAAATCTAGCCCGAATGGAAGGAAATTTGTTCTTTTGCTACACCGACAACATTTTATTTTACTTTTTTTCTATTTATAACTCCTTTCTATTTAGTAGAATTCTATGTGCACAATCTCCAGGACATTGCATTTACCTAATGCTATGAATAAAGACATATTTATAAGATCATTGCTACGGCTACCCTTGAAGCTACAAAGAGCATTTATTCTTTCAATTTTAAAGGTTTATTTTTTACTTTTCATTTTAGAATACCATAGCTACTCTTGAAATTACAAAAGATCATTATTAACCCCTAAAGAGTATACATTCCAATTTTTTTCACTTTATACTATCAACAAAATGACAATGTTAGAATATCAGCCTTGAGGGGTTGTAACTTTATTTAATACTGCTTACAATATGCATTGTAGCCACTTTTTGGAAAGCTCTTGGATTTTTATGAAAATATCAAGCTGAGTTCTTTATTAATAGTTATGGCTTTGCAATGTATGACCTTTAATTTTACAGTGGAGGAAAATATTGACTTTGTTGGGCCAATCTTCGTTTAATTATCACATATATTTATAGTGTCTAGTTTGGTTATGTATTGTCAAAAGGTTTAAAAATCTATCTTAGTGAGCTAAACCATAGGTTGTTAGGGGTTAGTCTATTCTAGGGGATTGTTATTGTGTCTTTCACGTAGAAGATTAGTTAGGTGAGGGCTAAGTGGAGTGCAATGCCGACGTAAGTTTGTGTCCTAAACAATAGGATCACAACAAATTGAAAATTGTTTAAATATTCCTCATATTTTTAATATAATTTATCCTGCTGCGATTATAATTTTATATCATTTGGTATCTGAGCAGGCTGAGGTTTTAGTTCTGGTAAGTTGGGAGAAGCAGAACCTCAGAAAATTTCATTGCAATTGTACAACATTCATTGTCACTGAGAGCAGCCTGCATGTGAAGGAATGCAAGGTATTTGAGTAGCCTGTAAATAAGATCTGCCAAATCAATAGACTAGTACTGTACATCAGCCTTGAAAGGTGTTAGACTATACTAATATAAATAATAAAAAACACAATGCAGTCAGAATATTCCTCATATTTTTTATAGTATTTATCCTGCTGCGTTTATAATTTTATATCATTTGGTGGTATCTGAGCGGGCAGAAGTAATCGTTCTGGTATTTTGTGAGGAGCAGAACCTTAGAAAACTTCATTGCAATTGTACAACATCCATTGTCACTGAGAGCAGCCTGTGGATGTAAAGGAATGCAAGGTGTTGGAGTGGCCTGCAAATAAGATCTGCCAAACCTATAGACCAGTACTGTACATCAGCCTTGAAAGGTGTTAGACTATACTAATATAAATAATAAAAACACAATGCAGTCTGAGAAGATGTGTGGGAGTTGGAAGCAGCAAACAATACAATAAAAGACGTTCTCTTGCATTGTATGGACCAAGTATAAGGCATGAAGATTTGGGCAGCATTAAAAGTAAAAACAGCTGCTATGGTGTGAATTTTTGGGGTGCACTGTTTTTCTTGTTTGTGGAGTGCCTGGTGATACTTTGCAGATGGAGCCAAGGTTCTCCTTTTTAGTTGACATGACATGATGAATAGTGCAGCATAAAAGCATGAATGAGAAGAGATTAAAGGCCTAAATTTGGTGTAGAAAAATGGCACGGTAATAGCACTTGTAGAAGCAATGTTTTAAAAACCGGCTGGTTTGACTGATTCAATAGTAAAAGGAACAAACTGGTAGAAAAACTGGCTTGGGGACCGGTTTTATACTGAACTGGTCCAAACTGCGGCCGGTTTTGCCCCAAACTGGCCGGTTTTGTCCCAAACCTGTCCGAAACGGTCAGTGCCAAAAAAAACAGCGATTTGACGCCTAAATCACTTTCAAAAAAATGCAACATTCTAGTTGGATTTATTTTAGTTTGATGATTTAATCATTGATATCAAACATGTAGTAGCTTGTAGCATATTGTTTTTTGGACTCTAGGAGTCTAGAGGTCATTTAGAGCCTCATTGCTTATGTATTTTTGTTTCTGATATGTATTGCACTTGGTGTCATTTCGCTATGTTTCTAATTGTATGGAATCATGGTTTGGAATCTTTAAAATATATTGTTTTCATTAAAATATAATATTTTATGTATTTTTTAGTAAACTGGTTCATAAATTTCAAACCAGTCCAGATTTGGTTCTAGCCTGGTCGGACCCTCGTCCGATTCCAGATATGATTAAAACATTGTGTAGAAGTAAAGAAAACATAAGAAGAGCGAGGTGCTCGGAAATGCAATTTAGCACAAAAAACAAAAGGTGCGAAGACAACTTTAAGTATGGCACTTTAACATCAATTTCGGCACTAGCTCCATTGACAAGATGAAAGCCATGTGTGGAAGAAGCTTGCGTACATGCCAACTTAAATTTAGTTTTATCTTTAGGCATAAAGCTACAACAATGACGACATGCATAATATCATTGATCTTGGTAGAAAGGACATCTAAGGATTAGGGGTGGGAATTAGTTGGGAGCAGCTGTACACCTTGATGAAAGTATAAACAATTCTGCAATAAAGCTTGTATAATTGTTCCAATGATTTTTATATAAAAGCTAGGGCAAAGATAACTTTTATATAGAGTTTATTTTTATCTTTTGAAATAAAATATAAAGTCTTATGAACTTTTACATAGTTTGTACTATTTAATTTGTTTAATTATTTTACACCAAGCTTCGAGGACTTGATCAAGTAGACGGTTTTGGTTGCATATTTGCCCAACCATGTCCAACACCATTCTCTACCATCATGTGAAAGTTTATTTTGTTTTTGAACTAATAGTCTGCTTTGGTTTAGTATATTTTCGACAAAAAAATCATTAAACGATAGTCTTAAAGACTTCAGGATAGTTACTGTAAAAGGGTGAATTGTTGGTAATACTCGACACCCTTACCAATATTTTGATGGGGGGTTCTTTGGCTAAGGAATGCAAAATTGGTTGTTAGTGCCATTGGAAAACCTACGAAAATTGTGAGAGCATATCATGGAATGGTCTGTGGTCCACATGACAGTTGATCACAAGAGAAGACTAAGGGTTAACTCACCAAGGGATCCAAGTGAGAGGTGTGAGATCCAAGCTAACTTATGCAAAGCTCCAAGTACACAAATTGCACGAGTGAGAGGTGCATGATCTATGAACTTGTCTGTGCAAGCGAAGGAAGTAAGTAGAGGTTTTGCGCAAAGTGAATGTAGGCCTATGGCAAATAATTGGAGGGATATTCACAAAATGTTTTCTAGAGCATTTGTGTATTGATCGATGATTGACCCCTAGAGAAGACTCATGTAGAGGTCCAAGATCCAATTTAACTTATGCAGAGGTCCAAGTACATAAGTCTCACAAGTGAGGTGTGAGATCTATTAACTTGGCTGTGCATGCAAAGGAAGCAAGCAAAGGCTGTGCTTGGAGGGATTGCTAGACCCAAAGCAAATGATTGGAGGGATATTCACAAAATATTCCCTAGGGCAAGTGTGTGCAGATTGAGGAGGCTCAAAGGGTAAGTGTCACCAGCAAGGGAAGGATTGCATATGGCATGAGAGTGAAAATGAAAAGGAAATACAAAGAAGCACAAGGGGGAAGCTTCTGGATAAGTGGAGTGCGTGACATCTCAGCATTACCTAGACAACCTCTAGGGTACACAAAAGGCATCTCAGAATATTTGCAGGGCCAAGGATTCCAAGAATCATATAAATACTCCCCTTGGGTGCTCATCTGACTAAACGTAAGGACCCATGACGACACCAAATTACAAATAAAATTTAACTTGTTAAGCACCCTATTAAGATCTTATGGTTTATGTTTATTGTATAATTTGGAAAAAAATAGAATAAAAGGGAATGCTTAATTTTGAGTACAAATAAAATTTAAATGGTTAAATACCATATTAGTACCTCCTTATGGTTTATGCTTGTTATATTGATTGCCATAGTAATACCTCCTTATGATATGTGTGTGTGTGTGTGTGTGTGTATTTATTATATTGATTACCGTATTAGATGTTGGGCATTTTGTATGCAAAATCTTCTGTAGGAGTATTTTGACTTGCAATTTTGGAACAAGCAAGACTTTTGATGTTTGTTTTATAATTTTGTTGTATTCTACTCGCGTAAGAGGCTTCTTGTTGTAATTTACTCTATTGTGGCTGTGCATAAGTGTGTGTTGTAAATGATAGTCTTTGGTGATATATTAATGAAAGTTTCCTTGTCATTACTTTTGAATGTGTATGATGTGTAAGATCTTGTGTAATTAGCTTATAGGTGACGCATGTTGTGAATCCTTTTTGTTGTTCTTTATGCTTTGGTTTAAGTAGTAGTTTGCCTTCCAATCTATTGTGCATGTGTCTAATGTCTTCACATAACCACATATTGGGGTGCTTGGTGCTTGTTGTCAATTATGCCAATGTGCTTGTGAGGTTTGCATGCGTTGCTGTCGGATTCTATCTATTGCCGCATGGGGGAGTTAAGCGCATGGCTTTATGGCTTTGGAATCCTACACTGCTTAGCTATTTGCGGAGCTAGGTTTATAGGAAACAATGATTATTAGGATTGATTTACCTAATTGAGCTAAGCATAGGTTGGAGGACCATAGGAGGATGGAGGGTAATTTTCGGTCTTGAGCTTGCTATCAACTTGGAGATTGGTTTATTAATTTAGTAGCAAATCCATGTAAGGACTACAAAGTTGAAGATTGTGATAATTAGTGGTAGTGATAACAAAAGGCTATACTCGAGTGGTACATGAGATGTTGAGTAGGACGATGCCCCACTACAGGTGTTTTATAACTATTTTGTAAGGCCCGATCCCACCTAAGGACTAGTGTAGTGAGGATCACTCCCGTTCTTGGTATATTTATGACAAATAGCTTGGTGTGTCCCTCTATTTGTGTAGAGTTATTTGTTGCAAACAATCGTGTGTACTTGTTCACTTAGGTGTGTATGAATTATTGTGTGTGTCCTAGTTCATATTGATTTGGTGTTTCGCGAGGAGCGTTGGGATTGTGCTCATTCATCAATTGTTAGTAGGTGTAGTGAGGACATTGCCCCACTACTAGTGTTTTGTAACTACTCAGTAAGGTCTAGTCCCACCGAAGGATGAGTGTAGTGAGGATCACTCCCACTATTGGTATACTTTTGATGAACTGGGTGTGTCCCTACTATTAGTCTAGAGTTCGTTATTGGGAACAATCGTGTGTACTTGTTCACATAGGTGTAGTGAGGACATTGCCCCACTAGTGTTTTGTAACTACTCAATAAGGTCTAGTCCCACCTAAGGATGAGTGTAGTGAGGATCACTCCCACTATTGGTATACTTTTGATGAATTGGGTGTGTCCCTACTATTAGTCTAGAGTTTTTTGTTGGGAACAATCGTGTGTACTTGTTCACATAGGTGTAGTGAGGACATCGCCCCACTACTAGTGTTTTGTAACTACTCAGTAAGGTCTAGTCCCACCTAAGGATGAGTGTAGTGAGGATCACTCCCACTATTGGTATACTTTTGATGAACTGGGTGTGTCCCTACTATTAGTCTAGAGTTCTTTGTTGGGAACAATCCTGTGTACTTGTTCACATGGGTGTGTATGAAATATTGTGTGTCCTAGTTCATATTGATTTGGTGTTTCTGTTAGAACATAATATTAAGTGTTCATAATATTTAGTTTATAATTAAATAATATAGAATATAGTTTATTCTTTATTATTCAATATAAACTCTATATTAGGTTTCATTAGTTATTAATTAACTAATTATTAAATCGGGGTGTACCTTGTCACTTAATGGTTATAACCCTTTGGGTTATTTAAATATGGCAGTGGGCCATATTCGGTGATATGTAATTTACTTTGGGCTAAAAACATGGAGCAGGAGTGAGGAAGGGAGTTCTAGACTGTTAATAGTTTCTCAATAAAATGGAAAATTCTTCGTGGTTTTTTACCCCATTGGGGTTTTCCACATTATATCCTGTGTTATGTGTTATTGTGTTAATTCTTTTACCTTGCTTAATGTTTAAATATGTGATTGATTAATTTAATATGTTATACAATTTATTAATGTCTCGGTCCTAATAGTTTGTCGAGGAACATTGGGGTTCTCATTCATCAGTTGTTAGTAGGTGTAGTGCGGCCATTCCCACTATTGTTTTTTAAGTATGATGGATTGTGAGCGCGTTCCATCTCACACATGGTGTTGATTCTCTCCCAATTTACTCACACGTGGTGTTGATTTTCGACTATTGATTATGCGGTGGGGGCCCTCTCTATATGGGGGAGGGTTGGCTCGATTACACCAACCCATTTCCACTCACTCATCAACCCCCCCTAGATTGCCCAATATTCAATAGAGCCGAAAAGACCCGAATTTTCACACACAGTGTTGATTCTCTCCCAATTTTCTCACACACACTGTTGATTCTCTCCCAATTTGCTCACACACGGTATTGATTCTCTCCCAATTCGCTCACACACGATATTGATCTCACACACAATGTTGATTCTCTCCCAATTTGCTCACACCCGGTATTGATTCTCTCCCAATTCTTTATTAAAAGTTATAGTGTAGGAAGTTATTAACTTCAGCTCCAATACTGCTTTGTAGTGCTTTGTAGTGTTTGTTTTGGCTGAAAAATATGTAAATATTATTCTGACAAAGAGACCTTAACCTATAAGCTCTTGCAAATCAATAATAAAGATTCAATAGGTAATAATGTGGGCACTTGCATAACTGAATAGATTGTACCTGCAAATCCTATGTTCGACAACGGGATCAAGTGTTTTATTTTCCTCTCTTGTTGCATATAGTTTTAGACACACCCCTGGTTTGAATATGACATCAACAAGATGTTGATTAAATGAAGGGAATAACGACACCCATCAGAAGTCTTCATTTGGTATTAATTCAGAAAAAGGGGACATTACACAAACTAAAAGCTGCAGAACAAAGAAAATTCGCGGAACAAGCAAAGTTAAAAGTCGCGTAACAAAGAAGTTAAGCGAAGGATTGAGACGCCGAGGGAAAAGGTGGCAGAAGGCAAAATAAAGCAGATTCTTTAAGTAAGAAGACCCGCAGTACAAGAAGAGGCCGCAGAATGTAAAAGTATGGTCGCGGATCAAGAGAAGAAAGGAAACAAGTCCGTGGATCATTTAGAAGTTGCTAGAAGTTGCAAAAGACCATGAAAACCAAAACAAGGCCGTGGATCACAAGAGAAACATCGAATGAGGTGGAAGATAGCAGATCATCTAAAAACCACGTAGTACGATGAAACCATGCCTAATTTAGTTCAAAAGTGCGAACCATTCCCAACCACCAACATTAATCCTACACGTCGAAGTCCACATTCTCAGATGATCTGATAGAGTGCATTTCAAGCAACCTTTGTCAACCATACCTGTATGCAAGCATTGAATCGCGAGTGGTCCTTGGTGGGCGGCAAGTGGTTGACCCTCTTCATTTCTGGCGCGATCTGATCTTCTCCGTCTCTTCTCTTCTTTATCTTTAAGAGGCAACTCAATATCATTTGTAAAAGGATCCTCTCCCAACTGTAAAGTCACCATGTCAAAACGGTGGCCGAGTTTTCATGAGTTGCAACCTCTGATATGGTTACATGTAATGTGCTTACCTGTATGCAAGCATTGAATCGCGAGTGGTCCTAGGTGGGCGGCGAGTGGTTGGCCCTCTTCATTTCTGGCGCGATCTGATCTTCTCCCTCTCTCTTCTCTTCTTTCTCTTTAAGAGGCAACTCAATATCATTTGTAAAAGGATCCTCTCCCAACTGTAAAGTCACCATGTCAAAACGGTGGCCGAGTTTTCATGAGTTGCAACCTCTGATATGGTTACATGTAATGTGCTTAGTGCCCTTCCCTAGCAATGTAATGGACTATGTTTTTCTTTATCGATAGAATCTTGTTATTGTGGCTTGTAGCTTCCCTTTACTTGCATTTATTGTGTCTCTTACCTCTCTGTTCATTTCTAGTATATCATTTGTGGGTTATATTTGCATGTGTCTTCATTTCATTGTGTCTAAAATGTGAGAAATAGAATGGTTTGCATAGTGTTGACCTGTGGCATGTATTTGCCCTCTCATCTTGTGTTTTTCCTTTTCTATTCTTCCCGTCAAGAAGAGAGATCCCCTTTCTATTTTGGCGCCATCGCCATTCCCTTAGCTTAGTTTCATTTCATGCATTCCTCCTCCCTCTTTTCCCCTACAAATCAGTAGCTTAGCTTAGGAGTAGTGTTAGCATTAGGTTAGATAGGTATAGGAAACTGGCCTTCTCCGGAGGTTTGTCCCAAGGATTAAGGTCCCACACCTTGGGGACATTCCCATGTTTCAGTGAGGTGTTGAATCTGGTAGATTCAACAAGGGTGCAATCTCAGGCGACAACAATAACCACTAAACTTACCCAGAACCAAGATTTCAAAAATAACAAAGCCTGACCAGGTTTCCATCTTATGACAGTTGATATCCCTGAATAGTCATACACGCTTCCCCGGATGCCCTTTCAGCTTCTGTGAAAAGGATAAAGTCCTCGGTATGGGGAGTTGTTTCAATTCTCCGAGACCATTTATAGCACAACCTCTATGATGCAAAAATGTAAACATGAGGAAACTCTTTTACTGTCTAGTTACCCCTTTTGATCAGACCATGTAAGATATTTGTGTTTATAAAACCATGTAACACGTAGTCTGCATAGTCAAGCTGATAAATTCAAAGAATCTTGTAAATAATTTGGCAGCGTTGTTTTATAATATATATTTGTGTTTTTATCATTTTGCAGTTATTGAAAAGCTATGATCTGTTTTCTGATGGAAGAAAACTCACTGAGCTGATTTGAAATGTTTTAATTTTTGAGGTTGTATTTGTAACTATGCATACCAATGACTCAATTATTGAGATTTTCAAATTAGTGACTTCACATTGTAAATCTAGGATTATTGCAACAAAATGCAAGCCGTTGTCATTTGTTATAAGATTCACGAATCATTTTCTAGTGATGTGCTTTCTTTTTTAATATCAACTACTTGCAAATGTATTTTGAAATTCCTTGCATGCAAAGGATTGGGATCTGCCACATGGGTGCATGCATCATGAATGTGCTATTCTCTTTTTCTAGGGTTCTCATTTTTCACTGGTAATTATAGTGAGCAATTAATTGGGCTAATGCAAACACAATAATTTCCTTTTCTTGAACGATTGATTTGTACATTTAAGATGCAGTAACCTTCTTTTCTTTCTTATCTAGCTAGTTACACCCCCACTAACCATGTGTTGGTCATTAGTAGACATGAATGTTTTTTCTTTTATATCATATAATTTTCTTTACATACAAAAAGCTAATTAACTTCTGCTGTGAGAACTGCCTAGTATTCCGGGTCAAACTCAATGTGGCAGTGACTGATTCACAAATTTACAGTGGTTGTAACCTGCATTCATGCCTTCTTCTTGTTAAATAATACAAGGAGAGGTAAAATTGATGAAAAGCTAGGACCTTTATATCTAAATTCTTGAATCTTTAGTATTGAGAATAACTTGCTCACTAGAAACAAAAACTATGAGTTTATTATTTTTTATTTTTTGTTGGGGGGTGGAGGTTGCTGAGGAGGGGGGGAGACAGAGGTGGTGGGGTGTTGAACATGTAGGGTTGACATTATCTTGCTCTTCTTGTAGGTGGTGGTGGTTCTTCCTGGACAGAGTACCCTCGACAGCCTGAAAGTTCCAAGACCAATCAAGGATGTACTTAGGGGGCTAAATTGGTTGCTTAATCTTATTGTTTAACATCTTATTCATGTTATTTATTTGCAATTCCTTTGTCTTGTACATAGTTCCTTTGTTACAACTAATCATTAAAATTTGGGTTCTATTTGTTTCATGCAATATTGCCTGAACAAAGGGAAAGAAAACAAATTGGTCTCTGAAGATCAAAGAATTGGTAATTCGTGAGCTTAGCCTCTGTATAATAGGAAATCTATTGGCAGAAACTGTGTTACTTCTCATGATCCAAGAAGTTCAAACTTCAAGCACCTTTATTGAATTTGTTTCAAGACAAAATATATAAGAATTGTTTTTCCTTGTGTTTGTATTAGATTCAAGTTAAATAAGCTTATTCATGTATGATACAGTTCTTTTAGCTTCATTTGGATGACTCTAAATGCAATTCATGTTTCATTTTTATGCCCTTTCTACAGACTACCAAATGATGTTTATATCGCTCAATTCAACACCATATTCATTTTGGTATATGCTGCTTCCCCTGAAAACCATATAATTTTGGAAAGGACGGGGATGTTTAGTAACTAATACATCCAACCTGTTTGAGCATATAGCTCTTGGTGGAGTAATTGTGGAGCTTCTGAGTAATGTGCAGTATTATTTTAGATTTTTTTTAGAGAGCTTGTGTGGGTCATTATTGTAAAGAGTATTTTTAATCGTTACCAAGTAATTATCATGATTAGGTTTTCCATGAACAATGGACGATTTGCTTTTATTGTTGGCTATGGGAACTTTGATTGAAGTTGGTCATTTTCTATAACCTTTGTATTCAGCCTTCTTAAGTCTAGATTACTAGTCTACTAGAATTTTAAAGCAGAACATAGCTTTGATACATATGCTATCGTATGTTGTCATGATGATTAATTTATACACTATGGAATTTAATTTCTAAGTCATTTTTGCATTTTACTGTTGTGTCCCTCCCAAATGGGAGTGCAGAGGGTAAGCTGTTTTCATTTATGCAGGAATATGCAATCAATGGTACCTCAATTAAAGATGCTGCAAAACATTGTAGTCTACTCTACTTACTGCCATAGATCACATTATCTCTGTTGCAAAGGATCAAGTTCGCATATTGCATTCTTCATAAAGTTGACTGTGTAGTATATTGTGTCAGGTGCAGGTTGAGGGATCACAGATGATCATGGATTTGAGGAATTGTGGACCTGAGTTTGTGCATATTCCAACATAGATATTGGAGAATTCCTGTGGAACTATTGCTACCATTTCTTATCGTTGGCGAAGATGCAAAATATCAGTATATGGTTTTAAAATCTTTTGAATGAAATAATATCTTTTGGTTTGGATTTACCTTTACATGCTATGTCCACAAGGTACGGCGAATTTTATGGAAAAGTTCCCCATGAACTTTATCCTTAATTTGAACATGAACTCGAACTTTATCCATTATTTTTATACAAGAAGTTTTAGACATGATGTTTGCATCAGTTCACACACTCACGCACACCCACATGCGCGCACACACACCTACACATTCACACATATGCGCACACACGTTCTATAGATAGATGCACATGCTATGCATTTGCACATATTTTACGCATGCACATTTTTACACACAAATATATTATAGAGTATTTAGATGAAAGCCAAGGAAACATTTCTCCATTACTGTCTCTATGACAGTATTATATGCTTTTTTACAGAATTGTAAAAATGATAAAAAATCTATTTGTTCGAACTATGATGGTACTTGTTTTTGAGCTTTATCCATTGGCAAACTTGAACCGAACATGTAGTCCTCGTTGAATATGAACACGAACTTGAACCTTGTGACTTAGTTTACAACAAAGCTCACTCCTACATTATTTTTAGAGAATAATAAAAGTAATGGGATGTTCAATCCATATGTTTTTGACACAATTGTGTGAATTAAAAAAATCTATTGTTCAAATATAATGTTACTTTTTTTTGAGCTTTATCCATTGACAAACATGAATTGAATTTTAGTTTTGTTGAACACGAACTTGAACCTTGTGACTTAGTTTACAACAAAGCTCACTCCTATATTATTTTTAGAGAATAATAAAGGTAATGGGATGTTCAATCCATAGTTTGCATACTCGGATGTTGCAGATTCTTGGCAAGCCAAAATTTTTTCGACTCTGCAAATACACGTCAAAAATCAGCAAATACGTGACAACTTAAAAAAGACTTAAATTTCTTTAAAAAAACATAAACTTTATGCAAAATACAGTTGCAAAATGTATCAAATGAGTTTGTAAAACGTTGGGAAAGTGCTTTCTCTTAGATTTGAATTTAAATGGAGTACGAAATTGTACCATCATGCGAATACAAGAGCTAATTGTGATTGTTAGGTTGCTAGGTTTGCCATTGCATGTAGTGTGTTTATATAAGTTTATACCTATATTTTGTAGTTTCCTAACGATCTGCAATAGTTTCCTAACGATCTCTCTTGCAGGACTCATCGATGCATCAATCTCCCTAATTGCATGTCATACGGAGTGGGGTCGGCTTGTGGTATTTTAGGAGAGATGTTCATATGATTTTTTGTTATACTTGTCTATTCCATCATACTACGCTCAAACCTCCTATGATGGTTTCTTGAAGTCTTGAAACCCTAAAATATTGCTAAATTCCATTGACAAACTTAAATCGATTTTTAGTCTGGTTGAACTCAAACTTGAACCTTGTGACTTAGTTTACAACAGAGCTTAGTCCTACATTATTTTTAGATAATAATAAATGCAATGGGATGTTCAATCCGTAGTTTGCATACTCGGATGTTGCAAATTCTTGGCAGGCCAAAAATTTTTCAACTCTGCAAATACACGTCAAAACTCAACAAAAACGTGACAACTTAAAAAAGACTTAAATATCTTTAAAAATATAGTTGCAAAATGTATCAAACGAGTTTGTAAAACATTGGGAAAGTGCTTTCTCTTAGATTTTTTGTTTTGATGAAAAATATCTTATATTATATTAAAAGAAACATGATACAAGATTTTCCAAAAAAAAAAACGGGTGGTATGAGAGCACGCCCTACGACAAACACATCCTAGCCTGAGTCCGCGTGGGAGAGATGACGAGAGCCATCCAAGGGAACATATCTGATGATGACGGAGGCAAAGGTGGCAGACTCCACCCATCTTGGGTGTGTGGCTTGGGAGCCACAGGCGAGCCCCATCCGAGCTGACGAGCAAGTGGAGGGGAGCCCCAACCCTGATGGCGAGCTGGTGGAGATAAACTTCTCTGTGGTTGACTGCGTGGAGATTGACGAGCTTGACTGAAAGAATGCCGCTGGGAGCGGCTCTGACCTCCTAAGGGACGACTACCGCGGGGTAGAGAGTGCCAAGAGGGAGAAGGTGGCTCTAGAGCCACATTACAAGGGGCATCCCCCCAATGTCGCAGAAGAGTCTGAAGGTGCTCCACCTCAAGGGCCACATTGTTGGCTTGCATGTGTATCTGTAGCAACACATTGGAGATAACCACCGATTTATTATACACTGAGAATTGTTGATCAACTTCACTATTATCAAACAAAAAAGAATTCCTTTCTTTCCATAACCAAAACAAAATTTCCCCTTTGAAAGCATGCCAAATCTGGGGAAACATGAGAGGTAAACTGGGGCTATCTCCTAAAAGAATATGTTGTCAGGTGAAACACTCTAGCCGGAGGAGGGAAAGAATGAATGAATCCAATTCCAAGTCCGCTGGGCTTTGGGGCACAACCAAAACAAGTGCGGTAAGGTTTCCAAGTGCCCACAAAAGGACATTTGGGAGCCGGAACACCAAGTTGAACCAATTGTGCGCCAATTGGGAGACCTTGATGTAAAATACACCACAAAAAATGCGCAATTTAAGGCTCCACACAGGCTGACCAGATTGTGTCGAACCTCCTTCGCCAACAGGAAGGAGAAGAATGAAGCCCCCACCGAGTGTTGAGCTTTTCAACCATGGACAAATGTGGTGAAAGTCAACGATATCCTTTACTGGTCGAATAATTCCGGAATGGGGTATCCACGAATTAAACTGGGGCTATCTCCTAAAAGAATATGATGCAAGGTGAAACATTTTGGCCCGAGGGGGAAGGAAAAATAATGAATCCAATTCCAAGCTTGCTGGGCTTTGGAGAAAAACTAGAAAAAGTGCATTAAGGTTTCTGAGTGGCCAAAAAATGGACATTTGGGGGCCAGAACACCAATTTTAACCAATCGAGACGCCTATCAGAAGAACTTGATGTAAAATACACCACAAAAAATGTACAATTTTAGGCTCCACACAGGCAAACCATACAATGTTGAATCTCCTTCTCCAATAGGAAGGAGAAGATTGAAGCCCCCACCTAGTGTTGAGTTTTTCAACCATGGGAAAATGTGGTGAGAGCTAATGACAACCCTTACTGGTCGAATAATTCCGAAATGAGGTGTTTACAAACCACTTCCACTCCGTCCAACAAGGATGGGAGGGATGTAAAAAAATATTATGCAGCATATGATCGGGGACTGAATTAACCATTTCGGTGATACTAACATGATCATGGGTGGTGAGTTTATATCGAGATTTGAACTCAGTCTAAGGATACCGGGAATTTGCTTGCAAAAAAGTGTTTACAATACAATTCTTGAATGGAATGAATTCTATGTTTGAAAAGCTTGAGAATAGGAATTCCAGGGAATTTTGTAAGACACCGATCCTGGACTTGAATAATAGGTAACCACCACAAGGATTGTTGATTGATGGAGAGGCCATTGCGGAAATCGTTTCCTTTCCATTGAAGCCAAAACTTAACGCATTCCCATGCCTTCCAAATAATTTTAAGCACAAAGGTTCCAACAACTTTGATAGGAACGAGAGCAATAAGAAGATTGGAAAACCCTAGACCTTTCCAGGTAGGGAAGTCATAAGGGGAGCCCTCCTCAATGCCATGGTGTAGAAGAACTTCCAAGAATGCTTCTTAACCTTCAATGCATCGAATTATCCATTTCACAGCAGAGTTCCTATCCTTGACTTTGCAATATATCAATAATACCCATCCCCCTAGATTCTTGGGGAATGGCAGGCAGGTCTCCCATGCAACTTTGTGAAACCCTTTGCCAGAGGAGGCATTGGCCCAAAGCTTTCCAAATTCTTTGAGAAACTTCTCTAATTTCTGAATTAAAGCTTTAGAAGGCAAACCTAATAAGAAGAGTAGTAGACATGGGTGGCTCTGAGGACTTTGAAACAGAATTTGGAATTTCTCTGCTAATGATAATGGCCTGGTAATCCACTATTCCAATGTTTTGGCCACCCATTGAACCACATACTACCAAAGCTCCGCAAGTGACACCTGGAAGGAAAAGGGAATACCAAGAAAATGAAATAGCTTTTCAAAAATCATTGGTAACAAAATTTGCATTACCATCAAGAGGGTGTTGGTCTATGGTTTAAGTAGTTATTTAGTTCAGAAAGAGTCCGATTTTGTTAACTTGTTTGGTTCATAAATAATCTATCATGCGAACTTAATTTTTGATAGAGAGAATATAGTAAGACTGGAAGTGACTAAATTCCCTAATATCTATATAATTATATTAAATATATTTCAAGATTAAGTGGTGGAATTTCTTCTTAATACAGGAATGGATTCTGTGTACGAACTCAAATATCGTTAGTGCAATTGTTCTCCAAATGAGTAGGATCATTCAATAAACAATGACATTAATACAAACTAAAAAACAATATAAATTTAGTATATATATTTGCTTAAAAGTTTTTTTCAAAAAGATATGGAAAGAGCAAAACAATACAATTTTAATCATGGATGTAATTCTTCCTTCATAAACAAAGTGTTAATTATCCTTAATGTCATACTCCAAATTTAAGTTCATATCAATTGCAAAGTTTCACTCCAAGTGGAGTAACTTTAATTTCTTTTGTATCATTACGCAAGTGTTTGCATGTTATAAATCAAGTGCTACATGATTCCTTTCGTTATGATTTCCTTGAGAAAGTTGTGTGTATATGGCTTATTGGCATCATGACACTTCTAATTGCAATTTCGCACCTTATTTTCAATGACTTCCTTAAAATCGTAGCAATGAAGGTGGTGGTGTTGGTCATGTAGTTCATGATTCTAGTGGGTGGGAGACACTCTTGCAAGGAAAGTTCCCTTGGCTATCCCTTTGTATTTCCCTTGCTAAAGAGTAGGAGCAAGAAGACAAATAATAATCTAAGAATAATTATGGTAGGGATCAATCCTTGATACAATGGATCCTAATGGTGGTGACAACTAGGGAGGCAAGATGAATGATCCCCATTACCTCTGAATTTTCTCTAATTGCTTATTTTACTTAATGATTACTTTAGTGTTTACATCTTGTTTCCTGAGGAGCTTTATATGATTTTTGGTCAATTTTTTGGTTGAAAATATTTTGTGGTTGATTGTATTAATTGAGGGCTTTAATTAACCAGTTTCTATTATGCTTAATTAGAATAATGTTTTCTTAAGGCCTTTAAAAATCTCTTTTGATGTTTTCTTTTGGAATTTAATAAAAAGACACTTTTTCACTTGAAAAAGTATACAAATTGATGGATAAAGTCATAAGGCATCGTCAATCGAAATTACAAACATATAATTTCTCTATGGCACTCAAGACAACAATAGAATAAATTTGAGGAATATAGACATTATATCAACGGATTAAAGTATAATAAAAGCTTAACTTACAAACAAGAAAAGGTGTAATATGATCTCCCACCCTTCAAGAACTTCATCTATAAGTGATGGAAGAGGCGAGATTTGATTAAAACCATCATGATTATAAAAACCACATCATTAATGTCTCTAAACATATGTATTACTACCCCAATCGGTTATGCTTCTTCAATGCCTCATGGAATTGTTTCTATGACTCTAAATTCTTCATTCATTAAAAATTAATCTTATATTGGCTGGTATACTAAGATCTTTGCATATAATAAATGAACAAGTTGAATAATATGCAGAAGATAACACAACACAAGATATATTGGTGGGCCAAGATGCCCAAATATTCAATATATGCAGAATAATACCCTTAAGGTAGGGCAACACCATACAATGCTCCTTAAGGAGTAACTCCACAATCTCCCAAGATGGGAATCCACTTCGAGGGGGACACCTCCAATATACCTCTACCAAGTAGAAGACTCAACTCATACATCCATGACATAACTCATAATGATACTCACATCCTTTATATAGACATACATTACTCTTAATGGATGGGTAACACCTAATCCCAATGTAGGCCGACTCATTACCCAATATAACTAATTCCTATGTGACCCCATATATTATAAACATATAACTAAGGGGATGTGTGCCACATGTTGGCATCTCCATCAACCCATATACATTATAATATCATATCCCAAGGTACATAACATTCCCTCCCTCCTTGACATGTTTCGTCCCCGAAACATAAGAAGAAGCCATATAGTGAGTGTGCTTCAAATCATTGCACACTTGTCGCCATGCTCGATCATCCAACCACCCATATGAAATCTTAGTGGGTGATACTTCTCCAAACCTGATTCCATATTCCATTGCACTCCTCTGATTCCATCCATGTCCATATTTGTTCCTCCTTGGCATCCATGCATATCCATAATAATTATTCATGTGATTCCATGTCATATAATTGTTGCTCCATTGATTCCATGTATAGCCATAATGATTGCTCCTCCAATTCCCTGTATATCCATATAGATTGTTGCCCTCATGTGTCCTAACATGTCTCCATGATTGTTTCCTCTCATGATGATGTGGGTGTCTATATGGTGCAACCTTAGTATCCTCAACCTTATCAACCTTTTCCTCAACTTTCTTTTCCTCTTCCACCTTGTTGTTTGCTATTTCTTTTTTCTCTTGAGTAGATGAATTATTTTCTTCTTTTTCATCATGTTCTTCATCCTCTCCTTTTGAATCATCCTTATTCCCTTCTTCACCATCTTCAAAGTCATCTTCATGCTCCATCTTTACATTACTTTTTTCCTTGCTAAGTGTGATATCCTGCAATGTAATTTTCTTTCTCTTGTACCATAATTTCATGAATTTCTTTTGCACATTAATATTAATTGTTCCCAAGGTCTCTAACCAAGGATATCCAAGAACAATATCCATACCATCCATATCTAAAGCATAAAAATCTGAATGCAAAACATATTTATCCATAGAAAGCTTTAAATCTTCAAAAACTTGAATCTTCTTACCATCCACTTGAGCTTCCTTGATATTCTTTGCTTGAACATGTAGATGTTGAGCTACATCCATATTGATGAAGTTATATTTGTTGCTAGGGTTTATGGAAACAATTACCTTTTTCCTTTGAATGCACCCTTCAAACTGAAATATTGAAGCTTCCTTCCTTGGAGATGCACTATTTGAACTCTTATCTTGATATGTTGTCTCTCCTTCTGAATCATGCATAACATCTTCATGATCAACTTTGTCTTCATATTCTTAATCTTCATCAGAATATTCTTTTTCATCCTCATCCACAACATCCTCTTCTTCTTCTTTTTTAGCCTAATGATCTAAGAAAACCTGTTCCATTTCCTCCCAAGACCTTTCTAGTTCTTCCTTGTCTCAATTCATAGCACCAAGATCGTGCTAGACCACCAATCCAAATTTGAAAATAAAACCATCTATTGGATTTGAAAAACTATTTTCTTTAAATTGGATCCACCATTCTCTAGCAACTCACCATCTCCACAGAAAGTTTTCATCCCCACGATCGATAAAAATTAGGGTTTCAAGAACAGACCCTTTTGATCAAACTTGTTCTACCCTTTTGGCTAGAGGTCCGCCACAAATCAGAAAATACAGAAACACAAACCCCAATTATATTTTTGAGAGCTTTCCGAAAATGTAAAAAATATAGAAAGAATTCCTAATATTGCGGCCTATGGAGCGAATTTGTGAAAAACCATAAAACTGCAATAACTCTCAAAACCGATCCAAAATTTCTGAAATTTTCTGGGTGTCACCTTGAAATATATTCCCCTCAAACCAAAAAATTTCAATAAATAATTCGTCACAAAATTCAGAAGATATAGACGAAACATGAAAATTAGGGTTTCAACCTTAAAATTGACATATCTTTTGCAAATCAAATCCAAAAAATCTGAAATTTGGAGGGAAGATTCTTTGAATGATTTCTCCACTTCACAAAAAATATCACTGAAAAATTTCAAGTCAATCTCAAGATATAGGCGAATCACCAAATTAGGGTTTCATCCCACAAATTGCCCAGATCGATGCTTTGATACCACTTGATAAGATCTTTGCATATAATAAATGAATAAGTTGAATAATATGCAAAAGATAACACAACACAAGAGATATTGGTGGGCCAAGATGCCCAAATATTCAATATATGCAGAATAATACCCTTAAGGTAGGGCAACACCATACAATGCTCCTTAAGGAAGGAGTAACTCCACAATCTCCCAAGATGGGAATCCACTTCGAGGGGGACACCTCCAATATACCTCTACCAAGTAGAAGACTCAACTCATACATGACATGACATAACTCATAATGATACTCATATCCTTTATATAGACATACATTACTCTTAATGGATGGGTAACACCTAATCCCAATGTAGGCCGACTCATTACCCAATATAACTAATTCCTATGTGAACCCATATATTATAAACATATAACTAAGGGGATGTGTGCCACATGTCGGCATCTCCATCAACCCATATACATTATAATATCATATCCCAATTCAACATACCATCCACAGACTAATGGATAGACAAAGGTAGTGAACGAGAGGAGTCTTGGAGATGAGCCAAGAACATGGGACTTGGCACTAGTGCAAGCGGAATTCACATATAATAACTCAATCAGTTAGAGCACAATGAAGACAACATTTTAGATAGTAGTTGGAACTAATCCGCGAGGATTTGCGGAATCGTGAGACTTATCACACATATAAGGAGTGCAGAATCAAAGGAATTTGCATAATACGTGGAAGAAGTGCACAAAATTAGAGAGGATGAATGCACAATATAAGCAGCGTGTATATGAAAAGAGAAGGGAAGTTGAATTTTAGGTTAGAGCTTGGGTCTCAGCCCATTTACAAAAGGAAAGGTTTCTTAAGGGTACTTACAATAAGCTCAACTGGAAGAAAAGAGGACAATGTAGAGTTTGGAAGAAGTTTGTAAAGAATACTTATGATGTTGAATTACTTGAAGGCATTGATATGTCCAACATTTCAATGTGGCGGATCAATATCCATGTCGCACAGGTTAGGAAAATGTTGAAGACTCAAATATAGAATATGGTGGGGTGGACTGGATGACAAATGTTAGGAAAAGTGAGCAAAGAGGCAAAAAGAGCAATTGACACCAAAATCAAACAAATGCGCAACAAAGGGTATCTGGTCAAGTGGAAAGGAAAGGATATTAAAGATGCATCTTGGTTGAGTGGTATAGATGTCACTCGACATGGACTTTTGGAAGAACAACTCACTTGAGCAGGAGCTCAAGTTTTTAACATTACTCGAGGTGATTGATGTAGGAGCATCAGGGTTCACAGGCTATCATGTATAAACCAAAAATAGTTAAGAGTAGTTTGTGTTGCATTTGAGTTGAGGGTGTATTGCACAAGCCTATTTGGGTGGACTGGATGACAAATGTTAGGAAAAGTTAGCAAAGAGGCAAAAAGAGCAATTGACACCAAAATCAAGCAAATGCGCAACAAAGAGTATCTGGTCAAGTGGAAAGGAAAGGATATTAAAGATGCATCTTGGTTAAGTGGTATAGATGTCACCTGACATGGAATTTGGAAGAACAACTCGCTTGAGCAGGAGCTCAAGTTTTCAAAATTGCCCGAGGTGTTTGATGTAGGAGCATCAAGGTTCACAGGCTATCATGTATAAATAAAAAATAGTTAAGAGTAGTTTGTGTTGCATTTGTGTTGAGGGTGTATTCCACAAGCCTATTGGGGTTGCGCAACACTTGCAAGTCTATTGTGCAAATAGTGCAAGTCTATTGGGGCTACGGGAATGTTTGAAACACTTATAAGGGAAGTTGTGGAACACTACGAGTATGTTTGAAACAACCATTAGTTTGTGGTTGTTTGAAGTTGGAAAATTTTGGGAGAAGTCGACTGAGTCTTGCGATGGGTCATTTGGGCGTTATCTTTGTAATTGCCCATAATTTAAGGATTCTAAGGATAGTGTTCTTCTTGATTCGATGTAGCATTGGGTGGCTTGCATGCCTATATAAACAAAGCAACGAGAGCTTAAGTCTCGGAATAGAGTGTTTGAGTATTATTTTTAGCCACATTAAATGATCTAATTGAATCATTGGTGATTGGTCTGCATGTGTGCTATTCCTTCGATTAATTGAATAAACATGTGTTTTTGCTGTTGATTTCAAATCTGTGTTCATTCATATATCTTTTTGTATGTTTTTCGTGTGTAATTATGAGGGTTGTGTGGTCTTAAGACGGGCTCTTCATTGGACACCCTAATTGTGTTTGCATAAGAATCTAGATGTCCATAGCTAAATGTAAACTCACACTTGAATGTTTACTTTATCAGTATATTGGATAGACTTTGCGAGTACTCGTAGCGTGTCTTGACCAAAAGCTCAACAAGTTTAAAAGTTTTTCTTAAATTTTTAGGAGTACAAGTGCACTTGCCAAGTACTTAGGTGAGTTTTCCAACTATGGTTCAATCTATACTATTATATTTATCGGTCTCAAATCATTCTCTTTTTTTGACTGTCCGTAGAGATAGACATCACAATTTGTTGCCTGAAAGAGGATGTGATGTTTGGTTTTGGAAAATTTAAGAAGTTAGAGAGCTTATTATTCAACACTATTTTTTTAATATATTGGTGATATGACAGGTATCATGACATCTTTTATGTGACATACATTGTGGAGAAACAACCTAGCTCAGTTCCCTAGTACATGGCATTGAAAGATAGTTTGAGTGTTCATATTGAAATAAGCTTGTTCTCCACAAGAATTTTGAGTTTGCTTGATTCATTGATTTGGTGCCCTTTCTACATTCTATTGATGTTATCTCAACTAATTTCTGCTTCTGTTGATGTTGTCATAGTATGTTTTCCATGTGTACACATATGTTGTGATTTGTACATCTAGCGAAAGAAAATGTTAGAAAACATGATCCAGATGCCTGTTCGGAGTATAATTCTGAAAATTTCTAAATTGATATATTCTTGTATTTTGCATTTTTGGGGCCCTTGTGGGATGCCCTACGTAGTTGCCAAATGCATTTATGGAGGGAAACTAAACTAGTTTGCTTGAAGAGCTTTTCAATGCATATTTGTGGTTAAATTTTTTTTGATCGATGAGCTAGGAGATATGACTCTGACAAGTGGCAATACTAGAATAGTAATGCCATTAACCAAAGTTTGGCTATTTGTGCAGTTATGTCCATTCATTTCCACTTCTAAATCGAATACATATCATCTCTATGTGGGCTGACCTTTCGGTTCCCATTAAGATCCCTTAATGTACTATTTGAAGTCACTTTAATTCCTGAATTGTATGGCTAAAAAATAGATACTATGTCATGGAGAAGATTGAATACAAGGCATACCCACTCCTATAGAGATTGCCCTTTTTGTATACATTTTCATTTGCAATAAATTTTTATTTGTTTTGCAATTCCCGTCAATTTCAGTTCTGCATCTATAACACATTAAGTCCTATAGGATGTTGTTCACTGAATTGCTTACTTAATTTGAATCATCATGGCACTCAATTTTTCCAACTAGGTACTTGTAGTCACACTTCGATTGTGCACATTCAAAAAGTTTCATGTAGTTAAATTTAATTTTTTTTTGATCAATGAGCTAGGAGATAATACTCTGACAAGTGGCAATAGTAGAATAGTAATTCCATTAACCAAAGTTTGGCTATTTGTGCACTTATGTCCATTCATTTCCACTTCTAAATCGGATACATATCATCTCTATGTGGGCTGACCTTTCGGTTCCCATTCAGAACCCTTCATGTACTATTTGAAGTCACTTTAGTTCCTGAATTGTATAGCTAAAAAATAGATACTATGTCATGGAGAAGATTGAATACAAGGTATACACACTCCTATAGAGATTGCCCTTTTGTATACATTCTCATTTGCAGTAAATTTTTATTTGTTTTGCAATTCCTGTCAATTTCAGTTCTGCATCTATAACACATTAAGTCCTATAGGGTGTTCACTGAATTGCTTACTTAATTTGAATCATCATGGCACTCAATTTTTCCAACCAGATACTTGTAGTCACACTTTGATTGTGCACATGCAAAAAGTTTCATGTAGTTACATTTTAAATGCATATTTAAGAAGCTATATCATATATTTGAAAATACGTTTTAGAATCAATAAATGGTGTACAAATTTTCCAACTAGGTACTTGTAGGCACAATCTGATTCTGCATATTCTCAAGAAGTTTCATGTAGTCTCATTCTGATTGTTGCGCCAGTTCAAGAAGTTTTAGTGTAGTCACATTTTCATTGTGCACATTCAAGAAATTTCTTGGAGTCACATTTTGATAGAGCATATTCAAGAAAATAAGTATACAAAAAGTTCATTAGGTGCACACAACATGATAGTTTTTTGACAATATTTTTGTATTCAGATTCCAATAAATCTAGAGTCCAAGAAAGGACTTAGCGGTGCGTTCTGTCCTTCGACAAGCAGAGTTGAAGACAACCTGTTGTACGAAATCGACACTCTGATCTATTAGAGAATCTGGAAGTCACAAGGTAGCCTTGTAAATTATGTGCCATCAAAGGTGCTTTATCCCAGGGAATGAGGGGTGATTTTCTGCCCACCAATAGACATACAGAGAACTTTTGATAGTGAACCATAAATCACTATCAAGCCATCGAATCATAGAAATGCTTATTTTGCCCACAACTGCTCTCATAACATGCATGGGAGTGGTGGGAAAGCTCTCTGTATGTAACCTAATATATGTGCATAAAACATCAGATTCACATAATTTGATTGTTGTTTTACAATATTTCTGTATTCTGATTCCAATAATCTAGAATTTAAGAAAGGATTTAGTGGTTCATTTTGTCCTTTCAAAGATTGGCTGCCAGGAATGGTGTTGCATCCAAGGATAATTGAAGCCAACATGCATGCAACTGGCCCTCTACCTCACAAGGGTTGGCCCTAGGAATTAAACGTCTTCTTGTGTTTGGTGGGCATTGAAAAACATTCCTCATGCAATGAATCTTTGTGCTATCTTTGATGACACATGGTTGTGAGGCTTTGAGACTTTTGATCCGAGCACATCTCTGCACCAGTCCGTGCTTTTTGCTGGAGTGCCTTGGTCACTGTGCATCTTGGCACAGTCCCTTGCACCATGTATTGTGATATATGCCGTGCAACTTTAGAAGACAACATTCATTTTTTTTTGTTGGATGATCACTCTGGACACCGTTCGGCACAATTACGTGTTCTGCACAGCAGAACCTTCACAGACTCTATGCAGCGTGCATGACACTGTGCCAATGTATGCCACACATGCAATCTACACATGGCATTGGTGAACTGTGCATCACTTACATACATGCCACAAGAGTCAGTTCTTGTGCAGATCATCCAAGAATCATTGCGGCCACACAGACTCCATGCTGCACCACGTCATTAGGTGAAGAGGCACTCACAGAAGCTTGACCATTTCGACTTCCAGAATGGTTCCGTATAGCTTTGTGGATTTGTAATATGTATACCCGTGTGGCATTAGATATGAAGGGAAACGGCCACACATTTCCTTTGAGGGTGTTGCATGTACAAATTTTTTCTTTTACAGTTATATTATTTTCTCTATTCTGAATCTTGTTCAAAATTGCTTATGCATACACATATACCACATCTAAATCCTCATTTAGAGTGTTGTCCCCAGACCTCATGGCATTCGGATTAGACACCTTATGAGTTCCCGGTTCTTTAGTATTCACCGTATGAACCATAATTTTTTGTTACATATGTGCAGATTGTTATACACATTGCAAATTATCAGAAGTAGCTGGGAAATAAGTAAGGATAGCTAGTTCTTAATGCTGTAATCTTATACTCATTAAAATTAAAGTAATGATTGACAATTGTTATAATATTTTGATTCATTGTTTGGTCAATCAATCTGGAGAGAGACAAGTTGGACAGAGCTGGATTTTGTGTGTATACGCATGGATACATGTTTAAATTTATAATCTATTTCATTTTCAAGGTAATCTATTAATTAGATGTTTAATTAGTAATGCTTATCAATGATATCTGGTTGGATTTGTCTGTATAGAATTTGATTCATGAATTATATATGGTATAAAAATTAGTAATGATACTTGCATGCATTAATTATATATGACATTTTAGAATTGGTTGGATTTGTCTGTATAGAATTTGATTCATGAATTATATATGACATTTTACTCACACACAGAAGCCTAAAGTGCACACATTTCTCCACACTCAGAAGCCTAAAATGCACACATTTCTCCACATGCAGAAGGCTATTTCCACTTGTAGAAGATTCTAGAGATATGAGATATGGTGAAATTGATGATGTTGTCAATAATGGCAAAAATATTTTTTGTAGAAAAAAAAAATTTGCAAAACTATGCTTTAAAGATGCTTCAAAATAATGTCTTACATATTGCAAAGTATCAGTGGTAGTTGGCAAATAAGTAAGGATAGCTAGTTCTTAATGCTGTTATATCATCCAATTCATTTGCATTTGCATACAATTTGAATATAGAAAATGCTACAAAATTTGCTGTTATATCGGTAAAAGGTGCATCCCAAATACATAATATTACTAATATGACATTTTAGAATTGGTTGGATTTGTCTGTATAGAATTTGATTCATGAATTATATATGACATTTTACTCACACACAGAAGCCTAAAGTGCACACATTTCTCCACACTCAGAAGCCTAAAATGCACACATTTCTCCACACGCAGAAGGCTATTTCCACTTGTAGAAGATTCTAGAGATATGAGATATGGTGAAATTGATGATGTTGTCAATAATGGCAAAAATATTTTTTGTAGAAAAAAAAAAATTGCAAAACTATGCTTTAAAGATGCTTCAAAATAATGTCTTACACATTGCAAATTATCAGTGGTAGTTGGCAAATAAGTAAGGATAGCTAGTTCTTAGTGCTGTTATATCATCCAATTCATTTGCATTTGCATACAATTTGAATATAGAAAATGCTACAAAATTTGCTGTTATATCGGTAAAAGGTGCATCCCAAATACATAATATTACTAATGTCTCTAATCTCGTGCAACTGGCTTTGGGTAATAATGATAGTATGTCTTTGCAAAGGCAATGATAACACAGAATATGAAGGATACAATGCTTGTATCCTGGACAAACCATTGATGAAATTTATGGCTTCAATCATACAAAATTAGTCTTTTATGCAGCAGCCCCATTCGGTTATGATCTTGTCTGTGTTTTGAAGCGGAACTAGAAACTTATCTAAACCATGAAAACCCCTGATTTTCCAAAAACCCTTTGAAACGAAACAACATGGAAATATCCATGCTTAAAATTATGAAAATTATAAATATTTAAAATAATAATAGATGATACTATTTTTTAGTACATAAAAGATAAAACACTTGAAACATGCTTTTGTTTTGTGTTCGACTATTAGATCCAAAAATTGGAAACACTGTTTTTCCAAAAACTCCTTGGAAACAAAACAGCACGGAAATGTCTGTATGGTAAATTATAAATTTTCAAAATATATATTAAAAAATGTATAATACTACTCATTTGCAGTCCATAGAAGATACAACAGTTGAAAACCATAAAACTTTCAACTTGCTTTCGTTTGGTTTTTGAACATGGGTAGGGTTAGTACTAGTTTTTCTTTTTAAATTTCTGAAGGCTTTTTTGTTTTTCTTCAAATTTTTAAAGTAAAATGCTGCAGAAAGTGTCCATGTCAGCTGTTTCCTGCATCTTAGGTCTGCTGTGTTACCTTCAGTTCTGACCTTATTTTCTTGTTTCTTCTTTGTCAAGTGCTGCTTGGGCTTTTCCTGCATATATGATATCAAGATACGTGTTACTTCTGGATTTCTAAGACAAAATTGTGTCTTATAAAAAATGTTTTATGTTGCACTAACTAGCGTCAAGGGTACAGATTAACTCATTAAGCTTCATTTCCCTCCCATATTTCTGAAGAAATTGTCATTAAGCTTCAGAATATACAATAACTCATTAAACTTCGGAGTATACAAGAACTCATTGAGCTTCATTTCCCTCCAATATTTCTGTAAATTTATCTTTACCACAGAAATGAATTGGAGTTTAACACTTAATTATTGCAAAAGGAATCTGATATTATTTTTTAATTGCATTTGAAACAGACTTTTATCAGCCTTTGCAGGAGGATGAGATAGAACAAGACACAGTTGTTCAAATTATGTATCCTATGGAGCCACCAGTAAGTATACTATGTTGTTATTGAATGAAAGCTTTTGTTTAAATATCAGGTTTAACTTGTATGGAATAAAAATTGATCTCTATTTTACTGCAGGTTGTGTGTGAGTATGACTGGGATCTTGATGGTAATATTGAGGTGAGATTATTCTTACTGTTCAACGATTTTTTTGGTTTATTTGGAAGTTGTGATTATTTGATTGGCTAGGAGTATCAAATATGTGATTTTTGTGTTTTTGTGCACGCACACACACACACACACACACTTTCTCATACTGTAGGAGAGACTAATCTAATTTTTGATACTGTAGGAGAGACTAATCTAATTTTTGATATCTTAATCGATATGATTGTTAGTTTTATTATTTTATACATTTTTTTTTGAGTATTTTCATTTTTTTAAAAAGATCGCTGTTTATAATATTAGAACTGTTCACAACTCTTATCTTAAACCATTTCAAGGGATGTATGATGTTCTATTTGAACAGGAATTCACTGATAGTCTTGTTCAAGAAGAAGTTTTACCACCAGAACAGAAGGAAGAATTTATGGTATTGTTTTCTCTTCATGAAAAATAGCCAATATTTATGAGGTAATGACATTTGTTTTGTGATTATTAAGCGAATATGGTTAATCTTGTTACTAGAAATTTGTGAAGGAGAACGTTGTTGAATCAAAGAAGAAACAACGCCAGGTATGCAGAAATAAGTCATTGTGTGATTTAATTTTCAACTAGGGATTCCTCTTTGTAAATTTAGTGCTAGCAGCTTATTATTTTTATTTTGAATGGTATAGGTGCATCTTTTTTGGAATTTGTGACTAGCATTTATATATTGTGTGTTTTTGTTCAGGCAAAGGAGGCACGGAAGAAAGCTGTTGAGGAAATGAGTCCTGAGAGTAAAGCTGCTTTTGAGAATATGCGCTTCTACAAATTTTATCCTGTCCAAACCCCTGGTACCCCTGATATTTCGAATGTCAAGGTATTATTGTTCTTTAATCAACTAAATGTTAGGGTTCATTCAGAGTTACTCGTGATAACATTTCTTTGCTCCTAACTGCATTTTGGAGTTAATTCCTATCTCGGGTTGTGTTTAGACTCAACTTTCTTTCAATTGCTTGTTTAAATTTGCAGGTTCCATTTATTAATAGGTATTACGGAAAAGCACATGTGGTCCTGTAACATATAATCTCCAATTTATTTCATTTTCCATCATGCACAAGTACATGTGGTCCTGTGATATTATTATTTTAGATTAATTGCTTCGGTTCTCGGCCCCCATGTGCTCTTAATTTGGTACTCGAAAGGAAACATTTTGCTGCGAGGTACATATGGAAGTAGAATATTGGAAATGGCCAAGAAGCTGTTTTCTTGCCTGTGAGACGATACCAACTTTGGCTAGTCAAATGAGGATTACATACCAGAGAAATGGTAAGGCAAATTAATATATTTTTTGCCTGCCAGGATCTGATTTTTGCGGTTCAGAGGCTCATTTATTGTAGCAATAATCCAATGTTTCTTATAATGGTCAATTTGTTGATACGTTCATTACATGGTTTTGTTTTGGCATCATTTTGATTCCTCGGTCAATTCATTTTCCAATGTTTTACTATGCTTATCAATACACAACACGTACATTATAGCAACAGTGCGTGGGTAATAAGTAAGAAATCATACTGAATGTCTTCTATAGTGGGCCTCTGCATCAGAATGTTGAGATTTAGGAATGTTGCAGCTGATACGGGAAACAGCGTGGGTATTGGAGGCAGTTTGATGGGTTATATATATTGGCAACATTGAATTTCAATATTAGAACTAGATGTTGGGCTTCAAAATGTCATCTATTTTCACTCATGCTTGAACTGCCCTGTCATTGGATATATATGCTAATCAGATATGCATTGCGTGCATTGTATTTCAAATGGATATGTGTTTTAATTAGATATATGATGCTTACAATGCGTATTTTTGATGCTTGAGCTGCAACATCAACAAGTATGTGTGTTAATGAGATGTACCTCTATATGCTTCGACAACCAAAATAAACACAATAAATGTATGCCAAAATTGTAGATCACTTGATACTATTATACCAATATGCAAGCAAAATGTAAATAATAGTAATACATCGTCAGCATTTTTGATGCTTGAACTACAATGATAAGAAGTATGCATGTTAAGGAGATATGCCAAATTAATTCTTATTTATTCCAACACTTGTTTATGGACTTTGTATCTGAAGCAGATAAAATCAACTGCTTCTCTATTAAAATATATTGATAACCATTAAAATATAAAACAAATTTTAGAAGTAGATTTAAAAAATTGTAGAAGTTCATACCACATACAACTTCAAATTTATTCTTATTTATACCAACAGTTGAGATAAAATCACCATAGCAAATAAATACCTGTTGAGATGGTTTACTCATCCGGCAAGATGACTAGATAATCAAGAAGGCCCATTAGTGTGTAGTAAGCCAGTGGATTGGTGTAGTTAGTTTTGATTGGTTCTGAGCAACGAAGAAAAAGTTGTAGAAGAAATGCAACTTAATTTTTATTGTTTTGAGCAATGGAGAAAAAGTTGTAGAAGAAATGCAATTTTTTTTTTACTTGGATTTCATTCATGAGATATTCAATTCACAAGCTCATTATATAGGGTTTCAAAACTTTTTGTTGTCAAAAATTCACTCTTATGAATTCATTCATGAGATATCTAACTTGCTTCACTTTTTATCCCAAGTGACAACCTCACTATAGGGTTTTAAAACATTTTGATGTCAAAATTTTAGTCTTATGAGTTGATTAGCGTGTTGTCTTATTAATGCCCTTTATAAAATGTGTCAAATTTGACTCCTTTTTACATATATCAGAGACTTCTGAATTTTGTGTTGAAGGCTTGGGGAATCAAACAAGTGTCCATTTAATACAATTCATTACCATTATACATTCTAAAATTTCTAATATCATCTATTGAAAAATTATAGCAAACATGTTCATTTAATACTAGTCATTACCCACATCATGATGCCACATTTTGACTCATTATATTATTCATGATTTGCTTACATTGATAATGGAAATTGCCACTTACATAATCACATCATATCATCTAAACAAAACTACACTTTAGAGCATGGACTAAGTATTTCACATGTGCAATATTTTGATATAAATTGATACCTCAATATATACATCACATGCTTCTAGTACTAGGAAGTGCTTGAGAAAGGGTTTGTGCTCATGACCATAACTAGCAAAGATCTTCATGTAGTTGTAAAATGTGCTCGTTCATAGTGTATGCAAAGTGCTTATTTGTGTTTGGTCTTACCGACTTTGGGTTTACCCAATGTTTTTGCCTATTCATGGTCTTTGAGTATTTTTACTTTCATTGTACATCCCTCTTGGATTTACGTGTCCATTGTGCCCCTTCGTGGGTTTTACTTATTTTGTACATTTATTGGTTTATTTAGACATTGTAACACTTCATGGCTCTTAGTTTTTTTTCCCACTTCCCTCTTGGGTTTATTAGGTCATCGTGTCTTAGGTTTATTAGGTCATTGTGTCTTATTATGCCTTTTCGTGGTTATTTGGTGGTTTTATCCAACCATTGTGGCCACTAGGGTCTTTACTTTCTTTCACTTAAGTGTTTTCCTTCAATTTCTATTTGTTTGTTTGTGCTAGACTTTGCTAAGCCTATAATAGGTTTACAATTATGTCTCATGAAATTACTACCACCTCACATTTTAAGCACTATTAAATTAACATCATACCATCCTATTTACAATCTTTTTGTGTGAAGGAAAATCTAACTAATCACGCCAAAGGCATCTCATAGTGAAGAGGCATCTTAGTGTATTATGCAAGTATACAATTGATGCTCTGTTTTATTAGTGCTAGGTATTAAGGATGGGTTTGTTAGACAATTTATATTTAATTTTGTATAAATGGCTTCAAGGGATGAATGATGAAAAAGGTGTTCACATTTTTTTTTGGCATTGCTAGTAAAGGGAGCCTGTTCTTATTATGTTTTGGGTTCATATTTTGCTTGAGGGATTTCTTGTTTTAAACCTATCAATTATATTAAATATTTGAATTTTCATGGGATCTAAATAAAAGAAAATTGTGTGAAAAGATGTTTTAGTGTAAAAATGTTTATTTTTAAATGGTACTATTTTGCAAGCAGAACAAGTTTCATTATTCATTTTATGGATACTTGGTAGAGATTTCCCCAAGCTTTGATTGCTCTCTGTTACAACCCTTTTTCAAGGGTTTGAAGTGATTTGTTACACCAAAAAAATATAAAAAAATTGCATAATTGCTATTATCATCTCTTGCTTGTTCATTTTTTGTATTACTAACGCATGACTTGAACGAGGTTCATAAGTATAGTTTTAGAATACATGTTTCTCAACAAAAAATTAAAAGTGCATAATTTTTGTGATAAAATGAGTCGTTTTGCTTCTTACAAATTTATTGGATGACTTAAGTGCTTGTATCTTTATGTTTCAATTTTGAGAATGGAAAATGGATGGATGGGCCTATTCCCAATATTTGGTTGTGCTTCATTTGGTGAATGGATAGAGATTGTTTTTATTCTAAAATTCATTGGGCCAAACTCCAAAAATTTCAAATTTAGTTAAAGAAAAATTAATTTGAAGTGCATCAATGTTTGATTCTTAAGCAATTTGATAATAGTATTTGCATTGAAAAGATGGCGGGGCTTCAATTATATTCTATTTTTTTAAATTTTTGTATTACGAATGATTGGTTTGCTTGAAGTTTTTTTATGCCTTTTGCTTCCCATGATGTTATAATGATATCATGGGCATATTTTGTATTACGAATGATTGGTTTGCTTGAAGTTTTTTTATGCCTTTTGCTTCCCATGATGTTATAATGATATCATGGGCATATTTTGTAGTAAGGTGAAATTTTTCCGTTGGATATAACGATTCTATTATTGATATTGTTTAAATTTGAGAGTTATATATTTTTATTTTATTCCTTCAAACTGAGTTCTTGGTAATGATATGTTGGCCTAATTAGTAATTTCAAAGCATAATTGCAAAGATTTGGAATTCAATTGGTTGAAATGCTATATCCATGAAAAAATGGTTTAGTGAATCAAATGTCTAGTAATTGATTGTTTCTCAAGTTTGTCGAAGTCGCTACATATTTCTTTTGACAACACAAAAATGTTTGAGGACATTCTTCAACTTTAGAATTGAAGGGTCACCACATTCTAGATTTTTAATTGATGTTGCCCATTTACAAGTAAATTATAGCCCTCCAAATTTTATCTCGGAAGAGATGAAGGAAATTTAATCCTTGGCATGTTTTTGTTTGAGGAGAATTAAACATTGACACCCCTTCTGATGTACTTTACTAATCATTTACAATTTCTACTAGCATTTCCTTCACTGAATCACCTTAGTGGACCCTTTTAAATTATTTATAGTTCTCATTTTCCCATTCCTTTCATATATAAGCCTTCACTCTTCTCTAAGGATGGATATGGGAACATTTAAGTGTCTTGGTTGTAGGTTCTCCTCTATAGTGGTGATGTGTAACCTCTCTAGTGTTGTCATCTTACAAACCCGTTGTTGGCCTTCCTTTTCTATAAATGTTTAGTGGTTAAAACAATGAAATATAAAAAAGGTAGAAAAATTAAAATCAATTTGAAATTGAAAAGACAATCATCTCATAGGCATGCCACTTATTCTAATTAAAAGCACAAAACCGTACTTGGCCTCAAAGTAGAGCCAAAGATCGTTTGGAGTGTGGTATGCTATTAGATTGAGATATGAGACTACATATCTATTATAGATGCTACCCATCTTTTCACTCAAGTACCCAATCCCAACAGTAGATTGATAGCTTCCTTGGGGTCCTGAGGTACGAGAAAAAGGTTGTGGGAAGGTAAACACTAATTAATTGTCTTGGACCTCATAGTTGACATATGTTATTGATCATAATTCACTTGTTTACAAAAGCTAATCCTTACAAAACAAGGTTGCTCAGTCTTAGATGTCAAAACCTCCTAGTCATGTCCTTTAGATTAAAGTGCCTCATTTAATTGTCTTGGACCTCATAGTTGACATAGGTTATTCATCATAATTCACTTGTTTGCAAAAGCTAATCCTTACAAAACAAGGTTGCTCAGTCTTTCGATGTCAAAACCTCTTAGTCATGTCCTTTAGATTAAAGTGCCTCATTTCCACAAAGGATGTCACATCACTTGTATGACACCTTATTTCTCCCTTCTGTGATCAATCATAAGTCCCCTTGATCGGTATGGCTATTAGTTGACCATACCCCCCTTTTTTCTCTTCTTTTTCTACATCTTGCTTCATATTTTCACCCCGTAATGCTAGCTCCAACTAAATATTTGTGAGGTTAAAATTGTAAGAACTTTAGGAATAAAATGGGGTTTCCTCACAAATATATATTTTCACATCTGCACCACTTTTCTCACCTTGGTTGCGACATTCGATGGTCATCTTATTCTTTTGAGTAAAAACATTGATTTGGTTTTATTTCATCTCTCTTGTTTCCTTTTATTTCATCTTTTATTTTCTTAGAGACTTTTTATCTAATTATATTAGATATTGTAATATTAACATTAGGGTTGATTTAATTAAGATATTAAATAATTGTATATTTATGAAATGAGACTAGATTACAGTGAAAACAATTAGTATACATATTTTAAATCATATTCGGGAAAGATGCATTAAATTTTACTAACATAGATGTAATAAATAGGAATGTAAACACTAGGGTTAGAGAGGATTAAATCGATATTTTGCTAAAACTAGATTGTAGTGATCTAAACATGTGTAGGAGGGTTATGCAGGATGTCATGGAATTGTGCTGAAATTATTGGGGGTTTAAATTGCAAGCAAGAGGATGTTTCCTACCTTAGACAAACTATCTTGAGTGGCTTTGTTCTAAATGGCCAAATTCATCACGTATGGTCTTGATTTGAATTATCTTTTGCCCAATCTTTATTTGTATTTTAGGAGTAATGCCCTTTATTTGGATGTCCATGATCTCACATGTATAGCTGATTTAGGGATTTTTCTTCACAAACCCCTAACTACCTTCTTTGATTGAAAGCATGTAAAAAGTTGTTAGCTCGAAATGGTCGAGTTTCCTCAACCTTTGTTGAGTTGAGAGTTGCTTGCACAACACGATTTTAAAGAGGCATATGGTTGATATAATTCTCCTTCCTAATAAGTGTGTAAGAACATGTGATAACCGATGCAATACTATATGTCATTCCCTAGATCCCCATGACACCAATGGACATGCTTCACATTTGCAAATAAGAATAGTCAGTTGTGTAGTTGAGTTTGTAAAATATCTTGGATGCTTCAACTAATGTATTGATGTTGTAATGAGTCCCCCATTTTACAATGTTTTTAGTGTTGTGTTTATAGAGTGATTAGTCTTCAAATTTAGAGCCCTTTTGATGTATAATTGACTCAAATTTAATATTATTGAGTGACGCAAAAGACCAACATGACGAGATTTTCTTTAGGCAAGTTTGAGTGAAAACCAAGGGAAGATAAAGTCGTCCATCTTAGACAAATCCATTTGGCCAACTTTATTCAGAATTGCTGATGAGCTGGAAATAATACGTTAATACTTACATTAGTAGGTGAGTGAAAATATATTTTTGAAAAATAATATTATATGTGTGTGAGTGAGTTGTTAAAATAAGTCGCATATATAGATAACAAAGACTCTATATGAAAAAGAATAGGTTTGTTGAGAGCACGAGAGGTTCCCTTAGTAAAAGTATGGTATAACACGTTTGTTTGAAGGGTATTAAAAAATACCCTTAATGCTAGTTTTTTACCTCTAATTATTCAATTGATAATACCCCTTTTATACTATTATTAGAATGAAAATACCCCATACTTTTTCCATGTACTTTACGTGCCCATTTTTGCATTACAATTTTATTTTTTCCCTTTTTATTTCTATCGTAATATATCAAATGGAAAATATAACATATTTCCCACTCAATTATTATTGTCTTAATACACCTTTGCTCTAGAAAGAGAGTTTGAAGCCATTCAATATCTATCACAAAGTGCCTTAATGTTGAGTTTTAATCGTTTATCAATAGTTCTTCAAATAATTGAGATGGTGAAATAATATCGTTTGTGTTGAATATAATACTCAAGCCTAGTTTTCTACCATGTTATTATTTCATGGTCCATAATCTACTAATTGAGATTTCCTTATTCAATAAGAGATTATAATTTAATATTATGACCACACTCCTTTTACAATTTAAAGGTATTTAGTTTTTAAAAGTAGGGTTCAAATGTTTTAATTTTATATTAAAACAACGACGACACCTCTACTCTGGCTCATCTCCCTCGACACCTCTACTCTGGCTCGTCTCCCCCTAAAGTCTATCGACATTTTGGCTTTGATTTTATCAATTTTAATTACCTCACTATGAATGAACATGCTAAGATTGCCTAGCTAGTGAACCCCTTTAATGGTTGAGATTGATTTTAAGGATTGACTAGTGGGATATAGAGATTAAGAGAGACTCTATATGAGAAAGAAGAGTTTTGTTGAGAGGTTTGCAGTCAACGCGAACCTGCATAAAAGATGGACCATCCCGATCAATTTTTGCACCCAACCTTGAACTCACAACCTCCACACCCCATTTCTCATGCCCCACCATCTTGCTGCGTGCTCACATTTGACACAATACCACGCCTGTTCTTTTTATAAAACTGTAAACAATAATTTGACAGATTAAGTAACAACACATTACATTGTTACCTTGGCTGTTGTATTTTTCAACTATTTGCAATGCTAATTTTTAAAAATTGAAAAATAATTATTTCAGATTAATTTTCAAATTTCAAACTGAAAATAGATAGGTCCTACTACAAAAGATTACAAGCATTGATAAGTTGGAAGGACTAAAATACTCACATCTTTCCCTTTGTACATTAATTACGTTAAATTTTATCTATTGCTTATTGAAACTAATAATATCATGATAAATAGAAAAGATATATTTTTTGGTTTGCCTTGCCTTGAATATAGCTCCACTCGTTAGCTCCGGCTGGTGTTTCTGATAACTGAGTTAGTTACTGGTTAAAGAGAATTTACGCATTTTGTTGGAGAAGATGATGTAATCTTTCACTGAGGAACATTCAAGTTGTAGAATAAAACTACGCTTACAAATGCATAAGTACAAATCAAGGGAGGAACATGGGCGAGGTTAGGAAAGCCAACAGTGTGTAGGGCATAGCCCCTCTTTGAGACAACAAAGCGAAACTGGTTTATTGCTATTCTATCAAGCAGGAATATGTGCAAATCTACACTATTCTAACTTCAGGGGGTTTGGGATCTCATCCCAGTAGAGGTAGTTCCAACTGCGAACAGAAAGGTAAGGAAGAAGGAACGGAGGAAGGATAGATCTGAAGGGAGAAAAGAAATGAATTCCAAGATGGAAAGGTCAGAAGGTTTATGCTTTGGGCTGGTAGTAAACAGAGCCAAACTTACTTGCATAAACAAATAAAGCAATACTGATGAACATATGACGATAATAAGAATGAATCCAACAAAATAGAAACATAGATCTAACTTAAGAAAGATCTGATGCAAATAACACATATATTGAGCACAAAGTCTGAACATATATATTAATATCTCTTCTGTTACAAGAAGGCACAAAGTCTTTCTCTCTTCACCTCTTTTTTCATACAAAAAATGTCCACCTGGAATACAACAAGTATTCCAGTATTTATAGAAGAAGAGGAGGGAAGAGGACAAAAACAAACCAACCACTATTTACAAAATATCTTACAAGATATTTACAAAATATCTAAAAAGTCAAAAGTTGACTTTGGGCAAGTTTTTGGATGGCAACATCCCATGATGCAACATGGATGATGTCATCGTAAATGCCAACATACTTTTTAAATATTTTTACAAAAAAGATCGAAGCGTACACCAGAGGAGAAACTACTCCTCATCATCTCTTTGCTTGAACGGAGTGTCTTGCTTCTGATCGGGAGAGGCGATGTGATACTGAGCTCGGTATTCCATAAACTTGCTGATCATTGTCTGAAGTTGATTATGATCAGGACCCTTGAAATGGTCGCCAATGACTTCGCAAGTTTCCTTTTCATTTTTGAGCTTGTCTGGTAGTCCGGGGTACTCTTCGCATGCCTAAATCAAGTATTCAATGAAATCACGACAAACTAGAAGGTTATTGATTGATTCTTGGTCAAAAGTGACCTTTGGGCCAAACCTTGGGTTGCGATAGCCTTGAAGAGCTGGATGGTATCGTCTGCCTCCCTCAAGGTGAACGATTCACTGAGCATCCCTGGAGACATCTTGGTAACCGTCTGCTCCATGTTGTATTTTGCATCCAGGGCTTCGTCCTTGATTTTATCTATCCTCTCCAGGATAAATTCCATTTGATCAACCCGGTAATCCAATGTGACGAGAGCTTTGTTATGTGCCCGCGGGTGATCAATGACGCTGACCTTTAATAGGTCGTCAGCTGAGTAGTCGACCATTGCTTGGAATGTTTCATGTTGCAATCTGGCATTGTCCAACTCCTCAGAGAGGGATCCTGCTACTGCTTGTAGCTCCTTATTTTCCTGATCTATATCCTGGTAGAGCCCTGTGAATTTCTTGATTATTTCCTCACTATCTCTGAGGATTCACTCTATCCAGGAGGATACTACCATGCCTTGTTCACCAATCTTGGCATATTCATTTATCTTGTCCTGACTGAGAACTTCAGTAGGCTCGGCGGTAGTTATAGGTGGAGCATTGCCCATTCTCTGCAATGCTTGGAGGAGATGTTTTTTTTGCTCCTTGAGTATTCTCTTCTCCTCTTTTGCTTCCTGAAGCTTCTTACAGAGAGCATCTACGACAGATAAGGCCTCTCCTTGTAGGCTCTCAGATGAAGTTCCCATTGTGACTTGGGTCACTGTAAAGTCTGTAGGAGACAGATCTTTCTTCTCTTTGGTGGGATCTGGGTATGCAATCTCCATGACTCTCTCTCCTGAAACGCTCTTAGAGAAGTGAGTTATAGCCTTTTGCTTCTTGGGTCCCTTCTTCGGAATGACAGAGAAGTCCATGGGTGCTATGGGAACCTTTCTCTTGAGTTGACCCAGATGGTCAGAGATCCAGCTTGGACTTATGGGAGAGGGAGTAGAGGGAATAGAGGAAGAAACGGGGGTGAAAGGGGAAGCAACTGAAGAGGCTGCAGGGAAGAACGTTGAGACACTTGGTGGTGGCATCGACAAGGAGTCCAACGCGCTGCTGCTTGTAGGGCCTGGAGTTACTACAGGGGAAGAAAAGGACATGGAGGTGGAAGGGATCTGTAATGGGATGGAGGGAACACTGGGTGACAGATCTGCAAGAGAGGAGAAGATGGAAGAGGTGGGAGATGGAAGGGAGGAAGGGAGAGAAGAAGAAACATCCATTGGAATAGATGCTTCAATGACAGGGGGAGGAGAAGGAGCGGAAGAAGGAATGGTGGGTACCTCAGTGGTTGTAGCTGGGATAACATCCTGAGTGGATGTATCCATTGAAACTTTGGTGGTCTCTTCTTCTTTACCTGGAGACACCAGGTCGACCACTTGCTCTTCAGAAGTAGTAGGAGGGCTTTCAGGAGTTTCTTCCTGTTTGCTTGGTTCTCCCTCCTTATCTTTTCCTTTTCCTTTTGGTGCCTGGGCCGGCCTTGGAGGTGCTCTACCTGAAGGAGAAGTAGAGAAATCTACTCCAAGGTAGGTGAGACCATTCTGTTTGCACCAATGCTCGGTGCACTGCAATGTGGGTTTAACCCTTTCTTGAATGGTCTTTGGCACCTTGGCTCTGTCGATCTCTGTGAATGGCCAATCGTCCCCATCCGTGTCAAGGTAAACCTTATCAATTTCTTGATCAGGTTCTTGGAATCCTTTTGGAACGATGGCTACGCCATAATGGATGATCTCTACCAGAGCCAGCCGGGAGTGATCCTTTCGCCTGAGATCTATTTCATGTGTCAGGTCGATGTAGATGTCCTCGATCTCAGGGACATGGATGGGATCAATTTTGGCCCTTGGGAGGCAACTCCGGCAGTCGAAGGTGGGCCTTGCTGGGAAGTTGTGCTTTAGATTCAGCAATTCAAGCTCGGCATACATTTCCCATGCTTTGGCCAGTGTGGTGCAGGTGTATCAGCCCACTGTAAGGGGGAATGGAGTTCCTCCCTTCTTTCTCTTCATGCACCTCTCGTGGTATGTGATTAGTTGCCTTGACAACTCCAAGAGGATCAGCTTGGGCCCTGCATACCTTGGTAGCTTTGTCGGTTCACCCTCAAAATTCACTGCTCTGAGATATGTGAATGTGGGAAACTACGTGAACAATGCTCCCCACTTCTTTGTGACAGCAGTCACACTCGGGCTGGTCCGACCGTGTCTCATATTTGGCCTCAATAGGCAGATCACCTCATAGAAGAAGGCGTCATTGATTTTTGAGAACTGGGGGATGTTGTTCTCGAGCCTTAGCTCTGGGTAGTATTCATATATTTTGACCTGGGGCCATACCCCATTCCGAGCTAGGCCTATGTGAAATCTCTCGCTGATGCTGCAACGTATACAACATAGGAATTCATATAGAACTTCCCAGTTGTGAGGACCTATTGAAGCTGTTGGGAGATGGTGTCGCTGATGATTTCTCCCCAGCCAAAATGCTGATCAGGTACATTCTTGCTCATGGTCTCTAAGTACCTCAACATCCATTTATGGAAATAATGGGCATCAGGAAGCCCAAATATTCTGTTCAGGAAGGTGATTGTATCACTCAGTTCCTCATTGAAGTCACTGCGGTGGATGGTCTGTGGCCATCTGCTCACCGGATTTTTGTTCTTAAGATAGAGCTCGTTCATCATTTGCATACATTTGTCCTCATTGTCATCCCATGCCTTCTTGCAGTCTTCTAGGCTTATGGCGACATATTGCCTGTGATGAGGAATGCCCAGGGTTATTTCAAAATGATGAGCTGTGAGGTCGATGATCATCTTTCCCTCCTTATCTTCAACACATCTTGTGTCCTTGTTATAGCATCGAGCTAACCAACATGATAAATTCATTGTTCACAGCACTTACTGGCAGCCCAGCTGCAAAGTGCAATCCACTGCCCACCAGTTTGTTCATCCAGGGGCCACTAGTTGTCTGGTTGGTTCTCGCCCAGAAGTCTTCCATATCAATGTGCCCAAGCTCGGAGTCTCTGATATCGAGATCACTCTCTGCATATGAGTCAGGCATCCTGACTTTCTGATATTTGTACTTCATCTCTTGTTCTGTCAACTTTGCTTTTCCTTTAGACTTGGTTGGCTTTTTGCTTGATGAAGACATGTGTGAGCTCGAGGATGGCTGTTGTTGTTCTGCAAGAAGGATCAAGGAGGTCCAACACAGAAGAGCCATGTCAACTATCATGTTATTCATAATGAAAGCTTGCAGAAAGAAGAATGAGCAATTATAAGGCTTAGGGCGCAAGGTGTAGGTTCATAGCATGCTGCAGAGGCTTAAAAAGGCTGGGTGCACTTTTAGGGATGTCAACATGTAAAAAGGTGCGCTAGTGTTGATAGGAGAAAAGCTGCACCAAGGTTGTAAAGGGCACACTTTTGAAGAGTGTTGCATGACAGAAGGCAGCGCCAAGGGAAAAGTGTAGGGCACGGGTTTACAACATACAACATGCCATGTTGATGTCAAGGAATGTGCCTGTGCCTTAGGAAATTTGCTTTAGCTGGGCGCTGAAAAGGATGATGTTACATGGATTTTAAGTGTGCCCAAGGTGCAATTTTGGAAGATGTTGCAAAGGAATTCAATGCCAAAGGAAAATTGCTTGGTGGAATTTGGAGCACACAACATCTAATGTTGATGTTGTGCAGGATGTGCCTGCGCCTTTAGGAAATTTGCTAAGTGTTATTATACTGGGCGCAGGTTAGAGGTATGTTGCAAGTAGGGACAGTGTGCCAAGGTGTGACTATGGGGGATGTAACATGAAAAGATAGTGTGCTAAAGTTTATAATGATTTTTCACTTTCTTTGATTTATTCCCTCTTTACATCACTTTCTTCTCTCTTTTTGGTTTTGCAAAATGGCAGGGAGGAGAGGGACTTTTTGCAAGGCAGCAAGCAAATATATAAAGGATAGATTCTTCTAAGGCAAAGCCTTCTCAGATTTGCAGATCTGGAAGGAGAGGTAAGGTGGTTTTCAGATGGTTATTGATTGTTAGGTTTTTCATTTTAGATTTAACCTTTTTAGATTATAACAACCCTAAAACCTAACAATAACCAAAAAACAAAAGCCACAAACAACAACCAGGACGATAGAAGCCACTTACCCGGTTTTATAAAGGATGAAGGATGATGTTGGGGTCCACAAACTCAAAAAATGCGGGGGTGACAAGGATAGCTGACAGGTGTAGAGGAATACTTTTCACAATTTTCAATTCGTGAAAATGACAGGTGTTGAGCGCCTATTTATAGAAAATTTGGCATTAATTACTCCACCAACTTTCTTTGGCGCACTTTTCAAAGTGTCGACATGGGTATAAATACACCTTGGCGCAGTTTAGTTAGTGTCGACATAAAGTTTTTAGTGCCTTAAGCCATATTTCCTGATGTCAACATGATTTTTCTAGCGCCTTAGGAAAATTTACTTTGCACACATTTTGGTATATTGACATACCACTTCTCGCGCCTTAGCACACATTCTAGGTGCATGTTTACCATTGTTGACATGTAACTTTTAGCGCCTTAGGGGCGTAACTTTATTGATGTTAGCATGTCATTTATTGCGCCAAAGGGTTTATAAAGGGGTGCATATTTTTTGATGTTGACACGACATTTCTTGCACCCAGTTCAAAAAGGCACAATTTTTGGAATGTTGACACCCCAAAAACTGCGCCGACTCTAAAGAAGCTAAAAAAGGCTAAGTTCTTAAAACTTGATTTTCGAAAGGGAGTTTTAGGCCATTTTGAATGTTATCAGACTTCTTCAGGGGACCAAAATAGAAATTTTGGTATGGTTATCTGCAAAATTGCCCTTGTCAATTAAGTGTGTCTTTGGAGTAATTTTAGGAAAATTACTAGGCTTCATTACGTCTCACCATGAAATTGAAGTAGATCCCACCAAATTCAATGTTATCACTGAAATTCCTCCACCTAATAACCTCAAATATTTTCGTAGTCTGCAAGGAAAAATTCAGGCCATTCGAAGATTCATCACACAACTTACAAAGAAGTTACACTCCTTCACCCATTTTCCAAAGAAAGATATTGATTTCCATTGGGGATTGGATTTCCAACAAGTCTTTGCTCAACTCAAAAAATATTTGGAAAACCCACCTATTCTTATAACACCTACCCCAGGTGAACCATTGTTGTTATACATGTTTGCTGCCCAAATTGCTATTGATGTCTTTTTGGCACAATACAATGCCCAACACAAGGAAATATCCATCTATTACGTTATCCACACATTGACCTCATACAAGATCAACTATCCGTAGATTGAAAAAACATGTTTGGATGTTGTCTTCACCTTTCAAAATATCTGCCATTACCTTTTGAACAAACATATCAAACTCATATTTAAAGTTTCATGGGTCGTTTTAACTTCCAATAATTTAATCAACTTGTTTAAACGTTGATGTCATTATAAACCAGGGTTGTTTCCAAGGATGTATGTAGAGAAGGATTATGCAACTCGGCTGTATGGTGGTTCTCTCTCTTTTTGGGGAGTTTCAATTGGCATTTTTCTCTCGTTTCTCTCTACACTATAGAAAGTAAATATAGTTGTAAGCTACTAAAATGAAAGACAAAATTCAAGAAATGCATTTAATCTACTGAAACAACATTGTTGTGATAAAATGCTTTCAAAAGGAAATGCTTACCTAAATTGAAATGCTCACATGAAAGAAATGACATTAAGGAAATATACTAAAGTAAGGAAATACAAGATTACATTTAAATAACCATTTGAATAAAGATATTGAAACTTAAACTTATCAGGAATAGAGATTATGCACGAAACCAATCCTCCAATATCCTCAATTGAGTGGGCTCTTTCTCTCCTTTGGGATTGAGGTACTTAACATAAATGGATACTCAAAACAACATATAGATTATATTGATTCAAATGAGTTCATAACATACTCCATCATAAGACTGAAAGTAACTATCAACTGATATATAAAACTATATTGAAAACTACTAACTATGAAACTGTTTCAAGAAGGTGTCTTATAGACACAATTAGTCACAAAATGTGCCAAAATTGTAGGAAACATATTTAAATAATAATAGCCTCATAAAGTTTCAGCGACATTTTGTAATATAGATAAGAACAGGGTCCTCGTTTGTAGGATATTGTGAGAAAATCCTTCAGAATGACATGGTGGCAAAGGACTCGGTCTTTTTTACTATGACTTGATAAAAATTGGTAGAAAATGTGCTTTATCAACCTACACATGTCATCACATATCTCACAAAAGCAATTAGTGGGAATTCCCACGATCATTAGTTCACATGAGACAAGATAAGGAGAAATGCATCAATCTTACTTTGGATACAACTATCTATAACATTCCCCATACATTAATTAACATATTTAGGAGAAAAATCTATAGCTATATGGATGATATAATAAGTCAATTTATGCACTCACTATTTCTCCTCTATCACCGTTAATTAATTACATTACGATAATTAATTAGCCATTATATCCCTCAAAATAGTGATTAATGAACTTCTATTAATTAATACCCCTTTCTATCTAAATTAATTAATTATTCTAAATTAATTAATTCTATCTTCTATTTAATCAATAAATCATCATTTCTTTGATTAGTATCCTCTCATAGCATAGATCATACTAACTTTCTTCTCAAATGCTTCTAAAAGTTGCATCTACCTATTAGTTGATCACTTTTGATTAATTAATAAACCCCCCTCAACTCCCATGGATCACTAATGAAATATTAATCTCTTCTAAAGAAAACTTAAAGTATGCTTATCCTAACTAACCTAGCTTTGTTATTATCCCACATGTGACAGGATGCAAAGTTTCTTCAAACCATTGAGTTATAAAAGGAACCCTCCTCCAACCTTTCTAACTACACCTTTGCATACTTATAATATATACTATAGGCATTTTCATCTTTGAGAATATTCCATTAGTGTTGAGCTAGGTCTCTTCATCTTGCATTCATCCATCCAAGCCTTTTGAGTCATATGGAGAAGATCAAGGAGGTTTCGTAGCCAAGTCTTGATTGAGATCCATTCTCAAATCCTTGGGATCAAACAAAATCTCACCTTTTGATAGCTAAGGATCTATATAGGTCCATCTCTTGTTTAGATTTCAAAGAGTAGAGGATAAATGTTTAGCATGTCAGTTTGAGTTTCCTTCAAATTTCTAATGAATATTGTTGATATTTACTCTCTTTCAGCTCTTAGCATGATGATCTAAGTATAATTTAGCTTTGTTTTGGAACTATTAGATGTTAGTTTAAATTCTCTTTACTTAGCTAACTATTGGGGACCAGAGCAATAATTTGTTATACATATCTACAACCTAATTTTCTATTGGTGATTTACTTGATTAATATAACATAAGCTAGAAATAAAAATTAGTGTACTATCTCAGTTGTACTTTAATTGCACATGAGCTTAATTATCCCCAAATTGAAAAATATTGTTTTGTTGTTGTTTTTACCTTCCAAAAACTTCGTCATTTATATCCAAAGTTGACCCACTCAAATATCTGTTGTCAAAACCTGCCCTTACCGGTAGAATGGCTAATTGGATCATTCTAATCAGTGAATTTGACATTGAGTACGTACACCAAAAGTTAGTAAAAGGATAGGTGCTCGCAGATCAACTAGTAGAAGCACCATTACATGGAATAAATACAATGTGTTTGGACCTGCCAGACGCATCATTGATGTACATTGAAGAATATATCATGCGGCAAGTACATTTTGACAAATCATTTACTTTCCATGGTTCAGGGGCAGGTGTAGTGCTAATCAATCCTATAGGAGGTACCATACCTCAAGATTTCCATCTTGGGTTTTCATGCACAAATAACATAGCAGAGTATGAAGCGCTCATCACTGGGATGAAGCTAGCTATAAAATGGAATATCCACCATCTTAAAGTCATTGGGGACTCACAACTAATTATCAAGCAAGTCAACGATGAGTATAAAGTCAAGGATGACAAGCTCATCCCATATAAAAAGTTGGTGGAAACTCTATAGGAATATTTTTTGTGCATCACCTTTGAACAAATTCCAAGGGCACAAAATAGATCTGTAGATGCAATGGAAACAGTGGGTTCTATGCTATGAATTCCACCAAAAAGTAATGATATGCCATTTTTTGTTGAAAATCTATGTCAACCTACATATGAAATGTCAGAATTGTGCCTGGCATGTGAGGTTTTTGGTCCTTTCTCTCCATGGTATGAGCCCATCTTTAACTATCTCAACAATGGTACCTTTCCTCCCAACATCACCCATTCTGAAAAATAAATCCTTATCCATAAGATAGCTCGTTACACCCTTCTAGGAGGCACCCTCTATCATCGTGGCTATGATGGGAACCTGTTGCATTGTTTAGATGTAGCAGAGTCAGTCAAAGAGATCAAAGAGGTACACTAAGGAGTCTGTGGAGCCCATACAAATGGGATGATTTTTCCAAAGAAATTACTACGAGTAGGTTATTACTGGCCTACCATGGAAATAGATTGCTGCAACTATGTAAGAAAATGTGTGTTGTGCCAGAAATATGGAAACTTCATACATGCACCGTCACAACCATTACAACCAATCACAACACCATGGCCATTCTCTAAATGGGGATTGGACCTAATAGGGAAGCTTACCCCTACCTCATCTGATGGTCATACACACATCATAACGGCCATAGAATACTTCACCAAGTGGGTGGAGGTTGTTCCATTAATTTATGTTATATGTGCCCAAATATCAAAGTTCATCATGAATCACCTCATCTACCGTTATGGTATTCCAGCCACCATTATTACTGATAATGGAAAATATTTCAAGAACAAGACAGTAAAAGCTCTATGTCAGCGCTTTCAGATATGATTAAAGTGGTCCACACCATATTACCCTCATAGTAATGGAAAGCAGAAGCCACTAATAAAAAACTTGTTCGAATCATGGAGAAGATGGTGAGTAAAACAGGTCACAATTGGCATTTGCAAATTCACCCTACCCTCTGGGCTTATAGGACCTCCATTCACACCCCTACTGGTGTGACACCTTATTCCCTAGTATTTGGAACTGAGTCCATCATCCCCTTGGAAATAGAGCTTCCCTCCCTGAGAATATCTCTTAGGGACTATCTAGATAAAGATGAGGATTACAGAGTGGCTAGACTGGCAGAATTGGAACTCCTAGATGAAAGGCACATCCACGCACTCAACCATCTTCAAGTGTATCCCTAAAGAGTGTCATGTAGCTACAACAAGATAATTATACCTCGTCAATTTGAGGTTGGAGATTTGGTGATGAAGGAAAATCAATTCAACACAAGGGCGGAAAGAGAAAAGAAAGGCAAGTTCAAACCTCATTGGTTAGGACCCTATGTCATTGTGGCCAAATTTGGGTCAGGAGCATATAAAATTTCCCATCCTGACAGAGATGAGCTGCAAGATCCCATGAACGCCATGCACCTCAAGTGGTTTTATGCTTGAATATGGCACAAAAATCAGAAAAACAACCAAAAAAGTAAAAAACTATGAAAAATATAAAAAAATCAAAAAAGAGAAAAATAAAAAAGAGAAAACAGGTCATCCAAATGTGAAAACCATGCAATTGTGGCACTTTGGATAGGTCCCTTGGTGAAAACCAGTTTCAGACACCTTGGGAGGATTCATTGTTCACAAGCATCTTATGTCTAGGGGGTACCTTTACTTAGCTTTGAGCTAGTTCCACACCTACATCTGAGATTCTTTGTGAGCCTATCCTGTCAAAGCCTTGATCCAGATGGTTCTCCTCTTGTTTTTCTATGAAGGATTCCCTTTGTATATTCCCATCTCATGTTGAGGGGCATCTTCATGACTTCACCTTCTTGTATATAACATGTGGCATCTACCTTTTTATATTTCCATTTCATGCTGGGGGCATCCACGTTTCTTAGTTTCCTATACATAGCTTCTGAAAACTATTGGAAAATTCAAATATGTTGGAAAACATTCAAAAACATTCAAATATAGGATTGAAAAACACAAAACATTAGAAAACCTAGAAAATGCAAAAACAATAGAACATTGTTTCACAAAACTCCCAAAAACAACACAAAATGCATTTGAAAATTGTCTTACAAAAACATAGTAATATTTTGCTTGTGTTGTTTCCTTGTGTGTTTCTTGCTTCATTGTTTGTATAGTTTTGCTTGCTTGTACATTTGTATAGTGTGTTGCTTAAACATGCATTTTAGATTGATATTTTCTTAGATTAGATTCATTCTTGTTTGTACATATTGAGTGTGTTTGGCATGCTTGTGAATAATTGTACTTAGTTGTGTTGTTAAGTTGATTAGTATGTTTATTTGGTAGATTTGTTTTTTTTGTGCTTGTTTGTTCATTACTTGTACATTGTTTTGTTATCACATCTATCATCTATCATCCATATCATCACATCTAAACATCATCTATACATCATATATCAATAAAATGCTAAGTCTACATCATACATGTATGCTAAGCTAATCATCACATATCGTATCATCAATGGGGGCAAGAGGGGTTGCAAATATCAAAATCTATCCCCCCGCACCAATATCATCATATCATCCTGTACACTAGTCTAAAACATCACATGTACACAAACAAATGATATCATCTATGGATCTATCATAAAATCAAAAACATGTGATACATCATCAACATCCATCATGATACATACATAAAAAGTAAATCAAACAACATCATAACCATAATCATCATCATGAATCATATAAATACATGGCAAGTATAACATCGAATGTCCATATACATGTATATAATGTCTATCTCATAAAGATATCCATCATCGATACAAAATCTACCATCAAGGGCATGAATCAAAATAAGCCTTCATCACGAGGCATAAATCAAAATGATACATCAATACATCATCGATCAAAATTGAGCCTTCATAAGAGGCATACATCAGCAATAAGTACATATGTGTCTAATCAAACAAGATTCATGTCTGACTCGATCCCTCATGAGGACTCAGAGGCCTATGATCTGGGGGAGGATGCATCACCTATGTACTCTTCTCTCCTATCTGTTGCCTTGCTTGGGGATCTTGTGGCTGCTCCCTAGATCTAGTTGATGCCTTGGGCCTTTATGATCTTTATGACCTGCCCATCGATTACACATTGAAGCTGGGTACTTGCTAACCCTCTGGAACCACATCATAATACAGGGACTTATAGAAGGAGGCCCTTCCATTGGCCATAACCAAGTCCATATATATCCTCAGTGTCATAGTGGCTCCATCAGTCTGCCAGAAAGAAGCCACCTCTTCCTGTAAATGGGCAAGATCAACCTGCCTACTATCCTCTCAGCTGCCAATTGGTCCCTCTCAGTAGTAATGGCTTGCACCAGTGTCTGGGACTATTGTAATAGGATCATGATTTGTGCACTCTCCGTAGCCAACTATTGAATCTACTTGAAACCAAGTGCCCCATCTCCACCACCTCCCTGGCTGGCTTGTGCTCTGGCCTGGTCTCACTCTGTAGTAAGGACATGTATCTGAGCTCTAGCTTGGTCCCTCTCAGCTGCCACCTAAAGTTGGATGGCTATGGCCTGTTGTAATTGTTTTTGTAATGTAGTTATCTGTCCTCCATCTCCACCATCATCTCCACCCCCTCCACCTCTCGGTGGACTGTGTGGTGGGCTAGGCATCAACCCCTGTTATAAACTTGGCTGTGGAGTAGGACCTTGTGGTGCTGCTCTTTGTGCTAGCACTTGTTGTAGTGGAAAATGAACACCAACTGGTATGCCCACTTGGGGCATCTGTATCTGTCTAACGAGAGGGACATGCCTCTTTCTCTATTGTTGTAAGGGTGGAGGACCTTTTCCACCACCACTATGATGACCCATGCCATCAAAACCATCATCATTGCCATCATCATCATCATCATCATTTATCCTCCTCAGAAGGTGGCCTGACTCTGGCATCCCATAAAGCCTGTGGAATAGTAAGGCGGCACGGTAAAACTGTCAAGTACCAAGGTCCATACTCAGGAGTGATCCTGGGATCTCTGATCTGTCTCATAAGTGCCCATACGTGTGGCACCATCCCATCAAAACTACCTTAGGCCCTATCTGGCTGAATGGGTGGTCCCATATCAAACCTCTCAGCGGCCTTGTATGTGTACCACATATCTGGATGGGGTACATCCTGTGTTATGCCAAACTATCTCTGACATCTATCTACCCTATAAAAATCCATGATATAACCCTTGATACCAATCAAAAATTGCTCCACCATGGCTATGTTGAGCTTGAGAGTGTCCTCTGCCCACTGGTAATGGTGGTAAGGCACCACACTATGTCATGTTACTGAATCTCATCAAAAAATCTGTGATAATAGTAAGTATCGGCCTGATGACCATGGATATCATTTCCAATGGGGACCCATCCCATGACTGATGGCTCCTCTAGATCCCGCACTTGAAGAGTACCTACGGGGTAACCAATAGCTATGTGGTCCCATGCCCAAATCTGTAGTAGTGTGGTGGGACCCACGGTCTTCTGACCATGGTAGGTAATGAGGTGTAGATCCCAGTACAAATGTGCCAGTATGCACTGGCCCCAATAGTATCACTCACCATGGAATATACCATGTATCATGCTAATCAAGCCAAGAGGAAATGTGGCACCTGTCTTGTCAGTGAGAAAAATTCCACTGACAAGAGCCATCAAATAAACTGCCATACGATGAAATCTCAGATCTGCTATACAATGGTGCAGGTACACTGTCATCCCTCTACATGGTATATCAACATGACCAAAAACCTCAATCAAGCAGTCCACGATGTCCTCCTCCCTGCTAATGTACTCAATCAGTTGTCCCTGAATAGGCACACGAAGAATGTGCCAAACATCCTCAAGAGTCACTGTCATCTCCCCTGTTGGGAGCCGGAAGCACTGACTCTCACTATGCCACCGCTCCACTAAGGCTGTCAGGAGACCATGGTCCAAAGTAATCAGAGGCATCCTCGCCACGTGAGCTAACCAAGTCACCTCTAAGAGGATGTCCATCATCCACTTGTGTCATGTATGGAAGGTCACCTCTATGGCCGTGAGATGGCCATGATGCTCCCTCGCATGTAATACTGGCAATCGTCTCTGCAAAATAACACAACATGTGTTAGAACTAACATTTCTTCTATCTTCTTCTATTCTTCTATCACTCAAAACACTAATTTCATCTGCACTATCCTAATCATCTATTCCTATTCTTCTGAGAAACTTCTACGTTTTTCTTCTAAGTACTACATTCCCTCTCTTCAGTGCATATGTACCCTTTTGGGCATGTACGTGCCCTTCCTATTGTGTATGTGCCCAGGATGCATACACACTATTTTCTATGCTTGCATGCCCATATAAGTATGTATGTGCATTCCCTATTCTTTTCTAACTAGATAGTTTGTACATATTCGACCTTTTTACCGCATACATGTGTGTTTGTGTGTGTATACGCTAAGGCATATGTTCATGGTTTGACCTAGGGTGTGTACGCGTAGGGTTTTCATGCCTACACATGTGTACACATTTTATATGATATGTGTGTACACGTACACATAAATTTGACATGTGTACGTGCCCTTAGGGTGTGCCTACGCCCCTAGGGTGCATGTACACATTTTTAACCCTATTTAACCCTAATAAATGCTAATTAATGCTAATAAATGTGGAATTTGATAAGGAGGGTTTAGGTACTCACAAATGATGCATCACCCTCCTCCTGGTGTACTCCCAAACCCTGTCAGCTCACCTCCATCACCTTTGGACTCGTGCCATCTCGCTCAACACTCGCTATAACTCACAGTAAAACTTGACAACACTTTTGGTAAGAAATGAACTTGTTGTGATGATTTACCCCCCCTAGGAGGGGTATATTAAGTTGTTTTACCTCACCATGATGACCTCAGGGCACGTTTTCATTGCTATGATCACTCTAACCTTTCTTCTACCCGTCGTAGTAATTAGTTTTATTAAATAATTATTTTTAATTAATTTTTCACTATGCTGGGGCATTTTTTCCACCTAGTACTCATTTCTTCTCCTCGGGGCATTTTTGTTGCTTCTAGATGATATTTTTCATTCTTACTTCTTCTACCAACCATTGTGATAATTATTTTTATTAAATAATTATTTTTGACTCTTCTTTGCTGCGTCGGGGCATATTTTTGCCACATAGTGCCCATTTCCTTTTCCTTGGTTAGTTTTCTGGCTTTCAGGCAAGTCTCCACCCTCTCATTTCTTCTAAAAAATTTCAAAAATCCAAAAAAAATAAAAATTAAAAATTCACAAAATTCAAAAAAATTAGAAAATTAATCAACAAAATCCTAAAAATTGTAAAAAAATTAGAAAATTACAAAAATTGGTAAACAGCTCGTACATAGCTGAAATTTGTGTCACACACATGGTATTTATCCCATATCTAGCTGAAATTTTCATGTTTTTTTTGAACCAAATGACTTGCAGATCACATGGATCTACAACCATTTACAAAGCTATCCTACTTGCTTCATTTGTACTCTAGGGCACATCGAGTTGTCTGGTACTGTTTCGTTGCACACAAAGCTTTATCATTGGACCTTGTGTCCTTCATCAATTCCCCTCACATGTATCCTTCTTAGGGCATCATTTTTAACCCTTTTCATTAATCACAAACATTTGGGATCTTCATCTTGATAACAAAACATTTGTGCAATAGTCTTGACCGTTGTTGGTTTGAGTATGTGTGTTTGTACTTGTTTCCCTGTTAGATGAGCTTGTTTACTTCTCATATTGCATTACATTCTGTATGTTGCATTGAGTTGGTGTTTTCAACACTGGATAATTGATTCATATTATGGATTTTCATGTCATTCTATGCTTTTTCATGTGCTTATATTTTTAATAAGGACCGATGACGTAGATCTTTGGCTATATGATGACACTAAAGTTGTTTCAATACACTGGATGAAAGCTTTCTCTTTTCCTTCCATCTTCATTCCTCTTCTATATCATTCTCCTATCAACATTATTCTTCTAATTCACCTTGGGGCATCCTTCCCCTACCCTTTTCTTCTTTCTATATTCCTTCATCTTTTCGATCGTTGATCGACCTCTTTCATCACCCCATCGACACTCGAGGGGGAATCCTTCACTCCACTAATTTTTATTCTATCTCTTCAAAATTCACATATATTTGTACTGTTATAATATCTTTGAAATGGCATCATTTATGCCACCCCAAAGAGGGAAAAATATAGACACCTATAGTTTGGATCGAGTAATTTAAATACTTAAATTGCGCTAATTATACCCTTTCCCACAAATTGACGACATATCATCAATAACACACCTTTTCTCCTCCATCACCACTAATTAATTACATTATGACAATTAATTAGCCCTTCTACCACTCAAAACAATGATTAACGACCTTCCGTTAATTAATACCCCTTTCTATCTAGATTAATTAATTATTCTTAATTAATTAATTCTCTCTTCTATTTAATCAATAAATCATCATTTATTTGATTAAAATCCTCTCATAGCATAGATCATACTAAATTTCTTCTCAAACTTCTATAAGCTACATCTACCTATTAGTTGATCACTTTTGATTAATTAATAAACCCCCCTCAACTCTCATGGATCACTAATGAAATATTAATCTATTCTAAAGAAAACTTAAGGTAGGTTTATCCTAACTAACCTATCTTTGTTATTATCCCACATGTAATAGGATGCAAAGCTTCTTCAAACCATTGGGTTATAAAAGGAACCCTCCTCCAACCTTTCTACTTACACCTTTGCATGCTTATAACATAAACTATAGGCATTTTCATCTTTGAGCATCTTCCATTAGTGTTGAGCTAGGTATCTTCATCTTGCATTCATCCATCCAAGCTTTTGAGTCATATGGAGAAGATCAAGAAGGTCTTATAGCCAAGTCTTGATTGAGATCCATTCTCAAACCCTTGGATCAAACAAACTATCAAATTTTGATAGCTAAGGATCTACATAGGTCCATCTCTTGTTTAGCTTTCAAAGAGTAGAGGATAAATGTTTAGCATGTTAGTTTGAGTTTCCTTCAAATTTATAATGCATAGTGTTGATATTTACTCTCTTTATTTCAAAGATATAGTTGGTCACAACGAGAATACAAATCATTCCATGATTGTAAACCAATATCCTTTTGCATTTTTAAACTATCAACTTCTACTTTTAAGACAGTTAATTCTCTAACTTTCTCCACAGTTCTTTGAACAAATTCATTTTGCATAGACAATTGGGTTTCTTCTATACCTTTTAATTTCTTCCTTAGAGTGGAAATTTCATCCCTGATACTACTTTAGGAATTCATCCTTGTGTGATTCCATATGACCAACCTCCGTTGTAGAATTTTCTAGAGCTCCATTATGGGTTTCCAACACTACGGGTATTTCCAGAGCTATAGACATAATTTTTGAAGATTTAGCAATGTCTAAAATATCGCTATCAGGGCACTGTTCTTTGGGAATGGTTACCGTAAACTCATCATATTTAAATTTATCACCAAAAGTAGAAGAAGTACCAGCTTCAAAAATTGGTGCTGAAACCTCATTAGACAATACAGGTCAAGAAACTTCAGGTTTCCTTGATGCACAAGACCTCCTTGGTTTCAATGAAATATCAGCAGGGGCTGGTAGGGTAATTATTTTCTTTGGAATCTCGAGACACAAAGGGCTTATTTTCCTTACTTGTTGATTCTTTTATATACACATTGGAAGGACGAGGGGTAAATTCAAGCTTAGGTTGAGAATTGGGAGTCAGTTCTAAAGAAACTGGTGTAGGAGCCTTTTTTATTTTCTTCTATTTATAAATCTCTATGTATTTATCTTCTCTACCTTTCTCTTAGGCCTACAAAAATCTTGATGTGTGCAAATTAACTAGATAAGCCCTGGGTGTTTTAGGGTAGCTTTACCACCTCCATTTTTATATTTCTGACCCACCTTAATGACAACCTCTGCAAGGTACTCTAGAAGATTAACCTTAAGCTCAGGGTTTGTTTGGCCCTTCTTCAAATGAGTGAGAATTTTCAATGTGTCACCCCTAGCACTGATGGTTTCCCATCACATATAATATACCTATTCACCCAAGTAGCAACTTCCTTCCAATGACCCAGAAAAATCTCCCTCTTAATACATTTTTGAATTCCATGGGGATTGAGGATTATTTTGGGTAGAGCTTCCCCTTCATCATGAAATAGGGGTATCAAATCCTCAAGTGGGGAATTAGTTAGAATTTAGAGCCTAAAATCTAGGAGGCTAGATATTGTAGCAAACAATGTGGTTGTCTATTTCAATTCTCTTGCCTCCTATTTGAGAGCATGTTGCCTCAAAATTCAATAGAATTTCATCAACTATATCTTCATCGTAACCATCAAATTTGTGAATAAATTCCAACCAACCTGCATCATGGAAGACTTGGGAAATGACAACATTTCTTAGGAGAGGCTTAACAGACTCTGGTTCTGATTTCTTCTTTTGTCCCATTGCTCAGACTGGTCTAGAAGGAGTTATAGAAAAATGGTGAAGGTTTATGCGAGAGAAATAGAGAAATTGCATGAAATGTCAGTAGTGGAATTTGAATACATTTTGAGTTGATAGTGTCATTGATTCGGTGCAAAAATGGCAGTGAAAAAGATTGATGGTACTTAATTGGGATGGATAGATTTTAATTCTTCACATGTTTCCCATCCTTTCATCATAATTGCTCATACCATTTTTCATTCTCAAAGAAAGGTGACACCTGTCACTTACTTGTCCATTATTACCCCTTTATTCCCCACTTTACTCCATGAGACTTGATTTGACATCCTTAATAAATGCATTGGGAATGGGATTTTGATTTTTTCATATTAAATAAATACATTGGGGAGTTCTAAAAAAATTAATATCTGTAGCAAGGGATGAGTACACTTCACCTTGCCAGCTTAGCTTTCTATTGACTATTGGTGCTCCACCTCTTGCATTTGAAGAGAAATTGTGATTAATGCACATTCTAATAATTGACATATCTAACCTTTATTGAGTGCATGAAATAAAACATTTTTATTTTATTTTTATGATACAGGGGGAAGAGGATTGAAATTATGATCTTCTCCCTTTATTTAAATTTCCCAAACAAACTACTCATGGCGGGAAGAGTTGGAGTCTTCCACTGAATCAAATTCTTCGCACAACAACATGTCCTTAGTGAAAGTTTCCTTATCTTGGGGTTGTTGATACATCCTCAGTCTATGGCCATTCACCAACAAAGTTCTCCTGTCACCATCAATTGGAAACAATCTCACAGATCCATTATCATAAATGTTTTCAATTTGATAGGGTCCCAACCATCTTGTTCTCAATTTTCCTTTGAATTTTTGATACTTTGAGTCAAACAGTAAGACCCAATCTCCTTCATTGAACCTTCTATTTTTGATATGAGCGTCATGCTAGGATTTTCTCTGATGTTGAAGGATTTTAGTTTGTTTTTGTGCCTCCATCCACATTTCATCAAGTTCATTCAACTGCATCACTCTCTCACGTTGAGCTTCATCCAACTCAATTCCAATCTTCTGTGTTGTCTGTTAGGTTTGTAAATCAAATTCTACATGAAGCAATGGCTTATTCCCATATACCAACTCATATGGGAAAAACTAGTGGTTGTTTTCCAGGTGCTATTGTATGTCCAGACAACTTCAGGAAGCATTGGCACCCAATTTTTCCTATCTGCATGTTGACAACTTTAGTTAAATGTTTTCCAATTCTCTGTTTGTGACCTCCACCTACCCATTGGATTGGGGGTGGTATGGTGATGATTTCTTATGCTTGATTTGGTAGATCTTCAGGAAGGCTTCAATCATGTTGGACACAAACTGAGGTCCTTGATCAGATACAATGGCTCTGGGAGCTCCAAACCTTAGCATAATCCTGTTGTACAAAAATTCAGCTACAACATCCTCATTGGCAGATGCCAGTGCTTGAACCTCGGCCCATTTTGTAACATAGTCGGTGCACACCAGCAAGTACTCTTTTCCATAGGATGGGGGGTCAAAAGGCCCAACAAAATCAATTCCCCACTTCTCAAATGGCCCTAAGACCAGCTTAGGATTGAGGGGAATTTCAGTAGACAACGTAGGCTTCCCCATTCTCTGACATGCATCACATTTCCATACATACTTCTTGACAGATTTGTGGAGAGAGGGCCAGTAGTACCCAACTCCAAGGACCTTGTGAATTGTCCTCTTCACTGAGTAATGTCCTCCTCTAGGTTCATCATGGCAAGCTCTCAGTATGTCATACACTTCATCTTCTCGAACACACCTATGAAGAATCATGTCAGGACAACATTTAAACAAAATTCCATTACACCATTTATATGTAGCACTAATTTTTGACTAATCTTTTACATTCTTTACTAGTAAAGTAAGATGGAAACTTCCCTATAGTTAGATAGTTGGCAAGATCAACAAACCATGGAGGATGTGTTGATATTGCAAACAAGTGCTCATCTGGAAAGTGATCTTGGACTGCCTCCTCTTCTCCTGAAACATTCAATCTCGAAAGGAAGTCAGCAATGACATTGGCCTTTCCAGGCTTATCAATAATAGTCAAGTTAAATTCTTGCAAAATAAGTAACCACCTAATAATTCTTCCCCCTACTACTGGTTTGTTCATCAAATATCTTATGGCTGAATGGTCAGTATACACAAAGATTTTATATCCAGTAATGTAGTGTCTGAATTTATTCAGAGAGTAAACAACAACTAGAAATTCCTTTTCCGTAGTGGTGTAGTTTCTCTCTTTGTGGGGGTCATATTTTTGCTGATGAAATAGATGGCATACATTTGGTCTTCCTCATCCTTCTGTCCAAGAACAACTCCCATTGTATGTTAGAAGCATCAATGTGAATATGAAAAGGTTGTCCCCAATTGGGTCCTCTCAAAACTGGGGCAGTGGTCAATTTCTCCTTTATAATTTCAAAATCTTGTTGACATTGAGGAGACCATTCAAAAACACGTTCTTTTTACAGAAGAGAGAACATGGGTGCAAAAATCTTACTAAAATATTTGATGAACCATCTATAATATCCTGCATGTCCAAGGAAACTTTTGATATCAGTCTGATTTGTTGGTGTAGGCAATTTAGTAATGACTTCTATCTTTTTAGGATCAACTTGGATACCCTTAGCAGAAATATGATGACCCAAGACAACTCCCTGATCAACCATTATCAAAATTTTTCATGACTTAAGGAGAGTTGGTGTTGCTCACATCTGGTTAACACTTTTTCAAGATTACTCAAAGATTCTTCAAAAGTAGACCCATGGACAGTAAAATCATCCATATAAACTTCAACACAGTCATTGGTGAGGTCTACAAAAATAGCTAAAACTACTCTCTAAAAGGTGGCAGGTGTGTTACAAATTCCAAATGGTAGAACTCTGTATGCAAATGTACCCTAGGGACAAGTGAAGGTGGTCTTATCTTGATCAACAGGTGTTATACTGATTTGGTTATATCCGTTGAACCCATCCAAGAAGGAGAAGTATTTCTTACCTGCCAAATTGTCCAAAACCTGGTCGATAAAGGGTAGGGGAAAGTAATATTTCTTGGTGGATTTATTAAGCTCCCTATAATCTATACAGATTCTCCACTTACCATTTTTCTTGGGAACTATAATGAATGGTGATACCCACTAACTATCATATATTGGATAGATAAATCCTACCCTCAACATTTTTTATTTCATTCTTGACAATGTCTCTAAGTGTTGGATTAATCCTACGTTGTGGTTGTCTGACTGGTTTAACATCTTCAGTGTAAATATGATGAGTGCAGATGCTTGGATGAATCCCTTTCATGTCAGTATAATCCCAAGAAAAATATTTCGAATGATTCCTCAAGATATCTATGACCCTAGTCTCTTGGTTGTCTTCTAAATTGTTACCAATGGTCAGTTCTTTTCCTATCTCAACAGTTACTTGTTTAGTGTCTTTCAAAATGGAAAGTTCTATTTCAGCAATCAAAGAGTTCAAGGGACAAGCATGAGGTTGTAGCATGTGAAGAATAGTCATGTTTTCAAGGGATACAACCTTGGCTAAAGGAAAATGAAAATCTATGGTTGTATTTCCATGGTAACCATAGATCTCTTCACAATCTTCAATAGAAATGTCACTTACCAAGGTGATGTTTTCTTTTGAGTTCAAAAAAGTCATTTATGTAGCCATAGTTTGGGTTTCTATAGCCACAGTTCTAGTTTCTGTAGCCACAAATATCATCTTCATCAAACATTGGGTATGGCTCAACAATTTCTTCCATATGATTTTTCACTGCAATGGTGGCCAGATAAGAAGAACTCATGTTGTTAGTATCTGAAAAATCTACCCACACACATTCACAAACATCCACATATGGCTGGGCAGGAGGATAAAGGGAAATATTCTTTTCTTTTTTCCCATTTGAAATAGTCATTTTTCCTGACCTACAGTCAATGTATGCAACAACAGTAGCTAACCAGGGTCTTCCTAAGATGACTGGGTATCCTAACTTCCGATCTTTAGGCTGTAAGACCATAAAATATATAGGATACTTCCAAGATTCAACTATAACCATAACATCCTCAATTAATCCATCTAGGTACAACAATAGATTGAACTACCAATTAGAGGACAATATTGGTTGGTTGCAATCCTATGAAGGACAACAAATTGAATGTATTTGTTGTTATGACATTGATGGCAGCACCAAGATCCACCAAAATGTTAGATATTGACTGACCATTCACAAAAATAGTAATGACTGGACTCCCAGGATCCCCATATTTTGGTGAGAAGTTTTCCAGCTATAAGGTCAGCTAGATTTCCTTCTACTTTGACTATTTTTGGGTATTTCTTCTTCCTTCTGGTGTCTTTATGCAATGGTTTCTAATGGTCTTGGTTTAATTTGGGAATGTCCCTTATTGCTCTCAGAAGTGGGACCTCGATGTTCATCTTTTTCAACTCCTGAACTAATGTTGTTTCTTCCTCATTCTATATTTCTTTTAATCTTTCTGGGAAAGGAGTTGCATGCACATTCTTATCTTTCTCCTGGTTATTCCTAGTGTTTCGTGCTTGTGGAACATGTCTAGTTTCCTCACTTTCCTCAGGTACCCTCTCACTTTCCTCAGGTATTTTAGTGATAACTATAGGAGGATTGTTCACTGTTCTTCCAGATCTCAGCTGCAAGTTGTTAATGGCATTTACCTGCATTGTCTCACCATGTCCTGCTTCATTAATTGAAGTTTTTTGTTGATTTTTGGGGTTTGAGATAGGATGGGATGGAAGTTGAGTTTGTGCTTCTTTCCCTTGCTGATAATTTTTTTGTGGTGGAGGCATTAAAGCTTGTTGTTGTTGTGTAAACCTCCTTGGCTGATTAGAATTCTGTTGGGGTGCCCATTGTTGGTTTGGCCATGGATGTGCATTGGTTGGTGGTGCCCAACCTTGTTGATTGTATGGAGGCATCCATGGTGGTGGTTGTGGGTAAACCATCTAGTTTGGTGGTGTCCAATCAGGTTGTCCCCAAGTTGGTGGAGGAGTTTGATTGGGCCATGACATCATCCAGGGGTTCTGAGTAGGTCTAGGGGCATAAGCAGACTGATTATTTGATCTTTGAACAAAGTTTACCTCTGCATTTGCTTGAGTTATGGAATTTAATATTTCTTTTAGCTGAGGTAGGAGAGTACAATGGTTGGTATCATGGTCAGGGACATCACAGATCAGGCACATTTCTGTGATATCCAAAGGACATTCTTTCAAAGGATGCCTTTTCCTGCATCTGGGACAATATATGTCTAAAGGATCTTTTGCAACATTGTTCTTAGCTTTCATCCCATCTATGGTTGAAGTTAACTGTGACAAGATGTATGTTTTCATGTTGGCCATTTCCTCTAGAAGTTCTGAGGTACCTAGGGCATTTTTTGATGTTTTCCTTCATCTAAGGTTTCCCCTCATTCTAGAGTAACTCCTACATAACTCAGCAATTTGTGCCATGGAGAGTTTGTGTATATCACCTCCTCCCATGAGATGGAGGGATTCTTTGGTTTCATCATCAAGTCCTTTAAGGAAAATTGTCTTAGTTATTTCTACATTAAACTCATAACCACTTCTCCTATGGACAAAAAGAAACTAGTCCAATAATCCTCAAAATTTTCATCTTCTTTTGTTTCATCTAAAATAAATATCCCTCCTATCTCTTCCCCTACAGTAGTATTGGTATTTGTCCAAAAAGGAAGTCTCCATATGCTCCCATGAATGAATGGAGTTAGAGGGAAATCCCATAAACCACCTCATGACAGAGTCTTTGAGGGTGGAAGGAAAAAGCTTGAGTTTCTGGTTATCTATTTTTTAGTCATATGTTTGGAAGAGGAATTTGAATTCAAACAAGAATTGGTCTGGATATTCTATGGACATTCCTTGAAAGATAGGGAGAATGGATGGGGAAATGTTTTTCATAGGTGCATCCTCATCCTCATTTAAGACAATGGGATAAGTAAAGGTTCTACCCAAGGGTCTGTCATCATCATTTCCATTGTCTCCCATTTTGGAAAGTTTCTCAGGTTCTAAATAAGATGATGATGCAGATTGTTCAGTATCACTCCTAGGCATTGTATTAGATTCAGTGTTACTCTCAGTGTTTACTACACGTGTTGTTCCAGTTGGAGATATTCTTTGAATATTGTGAGGTATAAATCTTTCTTGAGTGTCTTGTGGCATGTGCATCAATATTTCTTGTATAAGTCAAGGCTTAGGATTCTTACTGGTTGCATATCTCAACTTCACTAACACCCATAACATGTAATGTGAATAGAATGACATTTTTTTCTTATGGTGTCCGCAACAATGACACCAAAAATGATGGGTCATTGTAACTTCCAATCATTTAATCAACTTGTTTAAACATTGATGTCATTATGAACTAGGGTTGTGTCCAAGGTTGTATGCAGAGAAGGATTATGCAACTCAGTTCTATAGTGGTTCTCTCTTTTTGGGGGGTTTCAGTTGATATTGTTCTCTTGTTTCTCTCTACACTATGGAAAGTAAATATAGTTCTAAGCTACTGAAATGAAAGACAAAATTTAGGAAATGCATTTAATCTATTGAAACAATGTTGTTGTAATAAAATGCTTTCAAAAGGAAATGCTTAACTGAATTGAAATGCTCACATGAAAGAAATGACAGTAAGGAAATATACTAAAGCATGGAAATATAAGACTGCATTCAAATAATCATTCAAATCAAGATACTGAAACTTTAACTTATCAGGAATAAATATTATGCACGAAATACCAATCCTCCAATCTCCTCAGTTGATTGGGCCCTTTCTCTCCTTCGGGATTGAGGTACTTAACACCAATAGATACTCAAAACAATATAGATTATATTTATTCAAATGAGTTCAGAACATACTCCATCATAAGAATGGAAATAACTATCAACTAATATATAAAAAAAAAAAAACTACTAACTATGAAACAATTTCAAGAGGTGTCTTATAGACACAATTAGTTACAGAATGTGCCACAATTGTAGGCAATGGATTTAACTAATAACAACCTCATAAATTCTCAATGACATCCTATAATATAGCTAAAAATAGGGTCCTTATTTGTAGGCTATTATGAGAAAATCCTTCAGAATGGCATGGTGGCAAAGGACTCGGTCTCCTTGACTGTGACTTGATCAAAATTGGCAGAAAATGTGCTTTATCAACCTGCACATGTCATCACATCACTCACAAAGGTAGTTAGTGGGAATTCCTATGGTCATTAGTTCACATGAGACAAGATAAGGAGAAATGCATCAATCTTACTTTGGATACAACTATCTAGAACATCCCCCATGCATTAATTAACATATTTAGGAGAAAAATCTATAGCTATATGGATGATATAATAAGTCAATAAATAAATTTTTTGAATATGAATCTCTCATTACAAGACTTAAATTTTCTATCAAATTCAAAATCAAACAAGTTAAGGTTATCAGAAACTTGAAACTTATCATCAAATAGGTGAAGGATGAATACAAAGTCAAATATGAGAATATTATCCCATATAAATTCATTATGGACACCTTGAACGAGTATTTTGTTTAGATTTCCTTTCATCAAGTTCCACGGATGTAGAATCAATTAGTAGATGCTATAAGTACCATCGAATCCTTGTTATTATCATCATTAAATACTATATATTTTAAATTCTTATCGATCATCTAATGGTACTGGCCTATGACATGCCAAAATCATGTTTGGTATGTGAATTTGTTGGTCCCTTTTCCCCTAGTACATTTATATTTATTTCTACCTGCAGGATGGTACCTTCCCACCGACCTCTCCCACTCCCAAAATATAACACTTATCCAATGTATATCTTGTTACATCCTACTTGGGGGCACTCTCTATCACTGAGGTTACAATGGGACTCTGTTACATTATGTAAAATTTGAAGAAGCTATCCAAGAAACCAAAGAGGTATATAAAGGAATCTATGGTGCTCATACAATTGACATGGTTCTTGTAAATAAAATCCTATTCATGGGATACTACTGGTCTATTATGGAAACAAATTGTAACTAGTATGTGAAAAAATGTGTCCTATGTCAAAAGCATGACAATTTGATTCATGTGTTATCTCAGTCATTACAGCCTCTCACAACACTGCGGCTATTTTCCAAATGGGGGCTTGATCTTATAGGAAAATTCACCCCCACCTCATCTAATGGCCATAAACACATTATCACTACCATTAAGTGCTTTACCAAAGGGGTGGATTTGTTCCTCTCACTTATGTTATAGGTGCTTAGATTTCCAAGTTCATTATGAACCACATCATCTTCCATTATGTCATCCCTTTTTTCATTATATCTGAAAATGCTAATTCATTCAAGAACAAGAAAATGAAGGCTCTATTCTAATGCTTTAATTTTTTTCCAGAAGTGTTATACCCTTTATTACCCTTAAGGTAATAGGAAATTTGAGGCCACCAATAAAACACTTGTTCAGATTATGGAGAAAATGGTTGGTAAAACAAACCGTAGTTGGCATCTCCAAATCCATCTGGCCCTATGGGCGTACAAAAATTCCATTCACACACCTACATGTGTAACCCCATATTCCTTGGTATTTGGCACCGAAGTTCCATTATACCCCTAGATATTTAGGTCCCCTCTTTGAGAATGTCCTTGCGAGACTATCTAGATAAAAAAGAGGACTAAAAAGTATCCAAACTAGCAAAGCTTGAACTTTTGGATGAAAAACACCTTCATACCCTAGACCATCTTAAAGTGTATCAAAATAGAGTTCTTGCATGCTATAATAAATGTACCATACCTTAATAATTTGAGTTAGGTGATCTTGTGCTTAAGGAAAACTAGTTTAACACTATGAAAGAGCATGAAAAGAAAGGAAAATGTGATCCCAACTGGTTATTCCCCTATAATGTGGTCACTAAATTTGGTTCGTGGGCCTATAAACTTACATATCCTAATGGTGATGAGCTCCGGGAACCTATGAAAATCATGCATCTCAAATGTTTATATTCCTAAGCTTGGAGGAATTCACAAAAATAGAAAATTAAGAGAAATAAATTCATTCAAATGTGAAAACCACATAATTTTGGAACTTTGGACAAGTCCTTTGGTGAAAACTAGTTCTCGGTGCTACAAGAGGATTCATTGTTCACAATAATCTCTCACCTGGGGGCATGATCACTTCTTCCTAGCTATTCATTCACCTATGTTTGAAATATTTTTTAGTATATCTGTTGTGACATTGATCTGGTTGATCCTACTCTTGTATGTGCATGAAATTTTCCCTTATATATTATCACCTCTGGTTGGGGGAATCTTTTCATATTCATTTTTCTCATGTATATATTTTTCGGTAAAACATTCAAAAATCCAAAAACATAGGTAAAACCTTCAAAAATACAAAAAACATTGGTAAAACCTTCAAAAATACAAAAAACATTGGTAAAAACATCAAAAATCCAAAAACATTGGTAAAACCTTCAAAAATCCAAAAACATTGGTAAAACCTTCAAACATCCAAAAACATTGGTAAAACATCAAAAATCTAGAAACTTTGGTTAAACATCAAAATCCTAAACATCTACAAAACAAAAAATCCTAAAAAATAAAAAACTATCCTACAAAACATCATATTCCAGTGCTTTCTTGTTCTAGTGCACGACGTGTGAATCATCTTGTGATCTTCCTTCATCAATAAAATTAGTTTTCTTGTCATGCCTGTATTCTTGGCATATATTGTTTCTTGGGGAAGTTTCATAGCACAAGTTGCTTTTTCATGGGACCTTTTTGTCCTCTATATACTCCTTTACATGTATCCTTGCTTAGGGCATGATTTTAACCATTTTCATATAACTCAAACCTTTGGGAACTAAAGTCGGATAACAAAAACATTAGTATAAATTTCTTGTAAGTTTATTGTTTGAGTATGTTTTTTTGTGCTTGCTTATTTTATTTCCTTCTTGTTTAGTTTCTCGTATTGCATTGCTTATGTATTTTTCTTTGAGTCAATCCTTTAACAATGAACAAAAATCAGTATTATGGCTCTTCATGTCATTTTACACGTTTTTGTATGATTATATCAAATAAAAAGGTACTTCCTAGCCAAGATAATACACATGCTATGTCATAATCTTCCCTTCTATTATTTATCTTATTTTCCATTCTCACTAATTTTCTACTTCTTTGTATTCCTCAGAGACACAGGTATCACAGTGAATTATTTCTTCTATCCCCCCTCCCTTGCTTCTTCCAATAGAGGCACATGATTTTACTCAATAAATCAATTTGCACAGTGACCAACCAAGCCAAGTTCTAATCCCTTCCATCACCATGACCTTTTTCTTCCATGGGATGTGTTAATAAAATCATATCTTGCGATTGAAAATAACGACCATGTGACATTACCAACAAAAGAGTTTGTACTGGTATTATGTAGAGATCGTTTCTTACATCTCCTCCATATCATAATATTTGATATACCACCGATTGTCTCACCACCATAATGATATTTTTTGTTGTCGTGGTCTTTTCTCTTCTTCTTTTCAAGCATCAATCAACCTCTTTTATCAGCCCATTGGCACTCGAGGGGGGAACATAATCCATCCTACTAATTTTTCTTTTATTCCTTCAAATTGTTTAAAATTGTCTACTATATTTGAAGTGGTGTCGCTTTAGCTATGACAATTTTCATTTATGCTTGTAATTTAATCATATTATTCTGTCAATCCAAGGTGGTGTCCACAGATTTTCACAACAAAGGAAACAGTAGGAACGATTTTGTAATATGTACTTTAGTAACAAAAACAAAGAAATTGTTGAACTAGTTGTGATTACAAATAAAATTCTTAAAAGTAACATTAAAATGAAATGCATAATGGGAAGATTATTGATCATGAAAACATAAGTGCATCGAAGTAATGGCATAAATGCTAGAATAGTAAATGCATTCACGAAGATTGAAAACAAATAAACATAAAACTTCATTTTCGTTGGTTAGGAGTAACCCTTACTCCTTCCCTTTGATTAGGTTTAACACTTAAAATTTACCTTGAATTTGTTATCTTTATTGAATCGAAAATTCTCTATTACAGTGAATTAAAAAAACTAAAAAATCAAACCACTAAATCTGAGTACATAATCTCTTTTATACAAGAGATGTTCTAGTTCTGTTAGGAGAGAACTAGTTATTCTAATGACTAAGTTTATTTAATTAAATGCTAACTAAAGTGAAAAATTCCTATTTGGGAGATACATTGATGAAATGGGTAGTCCTAAAAGTGTTCAAATTGGAATCATTCGTGACAACTGAAAATGAAATCCTTGATTAGCTCCTTTGAAGGAGTCAATCACAACTGGAATATTTTTCATCTTATAACTGATTGAGAGAATTTCGATGATAATAAGGTTCATTTCAGGATACTTCATCCTCAAAATTTGGGTGCAATGTTTGATGAGTTAATGGTGCCTCTTATGTACACGACATGGTGTTGCTAGCTGTGATTCCAATAATTTGAATGATCTACATGTATGTGTAAATTTTCCTTCTTTTTAGAATCAAGGTCAATGACCTTGATGGTTTGGATGTGGTACTCTAAGTTCCCTATTAACATGGAGGTGAGTCCTGCGCCAAGGCAAGTCTTGCATTGGTGCATGAATTAATTCATGTGCTTCGTGTTATAACTCAACACATACTCTTTCAAAAGTGTAATTAATGTTTCATGAACAAAACCATTTAATTCATTTTTGAAGAAGAATTAATAAGATAAAAATACTAAGAATATGCACAATAATTCCTTTATAATCATAGTAAAGCATTAAATATAGGAAGATAATATTGTTCATCATGCAATATGACATCAAAATGATATACAACTAACATGGATTAATTATCACAAAAATGGGGTTCATCACGCTACACCACATCAAAGAGGGGCACATGTAGACACCTAAATTTGAATACACAATAATTATCTAACATTTCCTACTAATTAGCTAACATCCCCCTTTGTTTTAGTCATTTAACTATACTTCGTTAATCAACTAGCCTCATCCCTCATCCTAGATGTTAATTAACAACACTTCATTAGTTATAATCCTCTTTTAATTAATTAATTAACCATTATTAATTAATTAATCTTATATTTAATCAATAAACCCTCTTATTGGTTAAATCCCCCTCTCAAGCCCTTTAAATTCTACTGATTTCCCTCTAAATCATCTCCAAATGGCTTCTAATAGATTAATTTGGCCTATTAATTAATCCTAGTTGATTAATTAAATCACCCCCAACTCCCATAAGTTGTTAATATTTAAGTAATGATATTTGGGCCAACTAGGGAATAAAAGAAAGAGTTTCCCCATGCTGCCTCCCCCCACCCCTCTATAATTTAGTGGGGTCTTCCCCCTCCCCATAACCCTATATAGGGTGGGCTTCTTAGACTTTGGTCAGTTCATATAAACTTCCCCCTTTCAGGGAGGAACCCTTCAACATTCCACTAAGTTCTATATAGAATCCCCCAAATGCCCTCTCATGTAGTTCTAACTTCTGGGGGGCCTCTATATAGATATGGGTGGTGAAGTCCTCTCCAGTTAAGATTAATTCAAATATTGGCCAAACTCCCATGCAGCTATTAATCAATTAATATCTTCTAATCATATTTATCCCTTTTTAATTCTACATTCCCTTTATCCCACATTCACTAGGTTGTAAGCTTCTCCCAAAATGGAAAGCTATATAAGAAACCTAGTACCTTCCTACAATTTTTACACCTTATACATCTTGTACACCTTCATAAGAACACTTGATAAGAGAATTTTCATGTTATTGGAAAGATTTGATCAAACCCCCTTTCTACTTGGAAAAGAGTAGTAAGAGAATAACCAAAAATGGCAATCAAGCCATATTGGTGAGATCTCTTCCTATTCCTTGGATAAATTCCTTGATTGCGCATAGCTACGTTTGGTTCAAAAAGTAAGTATCTACAATCTAAAATCACATCCAACAATAAAAAGAGGTTTTCATTTGATATTTGATTTAATTTTTTAATGCATGTGAATTAAGTTTTGCTTTATTCTTTATCATGAAGTTTTTTCTTAGGTTAGATTAAGCTAGAATCTCCTAGGTGTTATTTTCATTCAATACCTTAGTTTCAATTTAATCATAGCATATAGTTCTTTCCCAAACTTATATAGTTAAATATCTATAAATATTTCACAATTTCCCCTAAATTTTACCTCAGTTGAAATCCCTTTTCATCGTGATCCTAATGTAACAAATTATGCTTAAAATGGATGCTAAGAATGAAAGTTATGATCAAAACTATAAATATGATTAACTATTGAACGTAATGGTCTCCTTGGACACGTGTCATCACCTGATTAGATGTTCCATTAAATAAGAAACCAAAGAAAATGGAGGAACAAGAGAATAGTTCATGTTGTGCCTTTGAAGTTTGATTTAACCGATTGGACACGTGGTAGAGGTTGATTGAAGGTTAGATTTTCAAGGGATAGGGTAAATACAAGAATAGTTCCAAGTGTTCCATGGAACTCAAACTTAACTGAAGAGTGAAGGGTAGTGAATCAGGAAATGTGGGGAACAAACAAAACCAAGGAGCATTTCCTTGAGTTCCCTTAGGGCTAGGCTTAACCAACAAAAGGGGTAGAGCTTGATAATATGGTAAAGGCGAGGAACAAAGGGAAAAAAGGAAATTTTTTGTATGGACTATGTTGTCTATTTTTTCACCCCTTGCAAAATAGAACAACTTGGACTACCATGGACTTGGAACGAGGACCATAGGGAAGTTTAAGTATGTCATAGAGATAAGTCAGGAACCATGGGAAAAAGAATGAACACTACAGAGTGAAGGACAAATATTAGAAATTCACAGCTAAGGAGATTAAGCCACCAAAGTCAAGAAATATCCATGGAAGAATTGGAGCATACCATGGAGCTCAAGGAAGCCACAAGTTGAAGAAAATGGTCTGTGGATGTTCTAACAAGCCATGATACATTGGAGCAGAAAATCGTGGGTAAAAGAAAATCAAGAAGACTGCGGATTGAAGGAAATAGATTCATGGATGTAAACATGAATCCACACCACACTGGAGGCTGCAGAATGAAGAAGAGAGATAGGAAAATATGTAGAACACAAGGAATAAGTGTAGAAGCCAAAGTCCACACATGACTTGAAGGAGAAACCCACATATCGAAGGAAAAGGGAAGTTTTTTGCAAGAGATTATAATCACCATATCTTTCGATCTGATGATTCAATTTTTGCAAACCTTATAGCGATGGAAAGCTCTCAAAATACTTTGTGCCATGGAAACTCCATTTCTTAAATTTATTGAGGATAGATATGTGGAAAGGTGGAAGACTTCTCTAACACATAAAAAATCATAGTTCTAGGAGGCACAACTACCAACAATTAATGAGGTATAGGTGCCCATCTTTTCTCCAATAAGGAAAATGGCGTGTTGCAGTTGATAACCAGAGGTGCCTATTTTTCTTATAAAATTTAACATTGGTTGTTGAATTTGAATTCAAGTTTCCCCTTCTTCCATCCATATTTTCTATAAATGTAAAAGCTCTGCTCACAAAAACCTATCCCTCTTTGTTGTAACTGTACCATGTCAAAATGGTGGCCAACTTCCCATAAAGTTTTAGACTTTGGACTTGGTCTCTAAAATGTATTCCTACCTCTTGCTATGAATGTAATTGACTATGCATCCTTTAAGCAATAAAATCTGGTTTTGTGTCACTTATGTCTACCCTTTTCTCATTTCTATTGTGTATTTCCTTTCATTCACATTTTTTGGCATGCGGTGCATTCCCCTTACTTACGGATTTCATTTTCATGTGTTGGAAATGTGAAGAAATCCAGATCTATGTGGTTCTTGTCTATGGCATGTCTGTTCTATCCTCTCACCCATGTTTTCTTTCTTTCTTTCTCCCTTGTGGAAAGTGATCAACCCTCTTTCTAGCACTATCACCTTCCATTAGCTTAGGATTTCCCTTATGCATCTCCTTCTCACCCTGGTCCCTTGAAATCATAGTGTTAGCATTAGAAATAGGTAGAGGAATTTGGCCTTCTTCAAAGTTATGTCTCAGTTCGCAAGTCCCACAACTAAGAGACAGTCCCATGTTGCCTCAAAATTCTTGGTCATTCACGATCATATCTAGGGTGAAATTTTGAGCTCTAATAGGCTCTCAAACGATGATTTAACCAACAAATAAATGATTTTAGGGAATCAATGAAAGCGTGGAATAGAATCATGTAAGGAATATTTTATTAGATCCAAAAAACCCTGACTTAATTTTCTAAATGACTTATTCAATTTTGCAAAGGGTTAAGCAAAAATGTGAAGAATTCGTAAAAGTGTGGAACTAGGGCAGAGGAAGAACAAAAGAACATTTTCATAAGTTCCCACAAAACCTAAATTTTTCAATATCTTAGTGTAAATCATTCATGGTGGTGAAATAGGGAACAAGTGGAATAAAATAACTAGTCCACTTGCTCCTCAAATATTTTATTTATCCATATTTTCCCAATTTCTTGCAAAAATGATTGTGTTTTCCCTAGAAGGAAGTGTATGTAGAGGGAGGAGGTAATTGAGACAATTCTAGAAGTGTTGCAAATGGCCAAGGATTTTCAAAACACCATGAAAAGTGTAATCCAAGCCTTGAAGTCTTTCCTTCTCTCATGAGTATGCCATTAAACAATTAGGATGATCATCAAACCCATTTAGCCTATAATTCATCCTTTGAAAACTCTTTCAACCTTATATAATCAATGTAACATGGAACTTTGGAGAGATAAGGAGAAAATAATGGTAATGATAACGTTTAGACCAACATACCAATGAAATTTTTTGTAAGGCATAGGCACAATGAGGAATAATCATGGAAAAGGAAGCATCACACCAAAAAATAATGGGTAACTCTACAAAGATGGTGTCAAGGATATGAAAGGATAAAAATGGGCACCAACATTGGCTCTAGCTCGGGGATGGACACCCCTAGTGGGTGTTTAAAGAACCATAGAAAAACTCATGGATGAAGTAGACCAACTTCTTATCTAATGGGAAAATGATTCAAATGGGAAAACACTTGATTTATTACAATGTTGGATCACGTGAGTTACAAAAACCTGTCCAGAACAACAAAACAGAACAAAGGAAAACATGATAATAAGGGAACAAAAAATTAAATAAATGAAACTATACATTGCAAAAGGATCTCTTTCAATCCATAAGACCCAAAAGCTCCATAAAAAATTTCCATGATCCCAAACAACAGCCAAATCTTCAATTTTTCCATGGAGGCTAAGGAAATGTTTGTCAAGTTTAGCAATGGAGAAAAATATGCCTATAATAGCCTCTTTCCTTGGATCATGCAAGCGCGGCTTCAAATCCTCCGTAAGTTTGCTCTTAGGATGTTGAAGAAACTTTTTTTTACTCATTATTTGTATTCAAGTTGATGATTTTTTAAAAAAAAAATTGCTGTTGTTTTTATGAGGTGTTTTGGACAAGCTATCAATGTAGAACAAATTCCTCAACAAGAATATGACCACTGTTAAGAATTCTATCTGAAGCTTGTAGTGGTTTGGTATAATAACAATCCACATATTGCATTCAGAGTTCACACTTAAGCCTAGACTTTCTTTTCCACCTTGTCATTGTTGTGTAAGGAATTGATATTATGCATTTATGCAGAGAGTTACTGTGTTTATCAAGTGGCCCCAGATTATCCATGTCTTTTACAACTACTCATTACATACAGGATCCTTCTCAAACATATCTGCCTTATTGGAAATGCATTTGATTTTTCCTTAAAGCTATAATTGTTTCGAGATTCCATGAGTGGATGTGAAAGTATAGCATTTTCATCTACCAGTAAAATCAGAAACATTCCTTTAGATGGCGGCATTGAAGAAGGTACAATGATTATGTTACTTATGGTTGTTGCTTACCGCCTACTGGCAAGATCTATTCCTAAGGATGAAGAATGAACCATTAAGGGTTTAGAAAAATGGCAACGTGTCTTCAACTACAGGAGGAGATCGCTGCTGCTAGCGATCTGAATACCATTGACTCCAAGGTGCTAATAGTCCTTCAATCCTCTTAAATTCTATCGAATCACAGGATCTCTCATTATTATTTGTTTTTGTTTATATTCAAGATGTCCAAGATTGTTGGAGGTCAATTCCTGCCTCAACCAAAACGCAAACATTGGGAGGAATTTGAAGACATAAATTATTCTCATCTTAATGAGCCACGAGGTGGTATATCCTGTAAGCTCTTAGCAATAAAGATGATTGAGTTTCCCAAAAAAAATCCCTTTTATGAAAAATTTCCCAAACCATCTAAGTAATGAGAGGAATAATATTGTGTTTTTCACAAGACTAAGGGATATAAAAAAATTCATGTGATTTAAGAACTATGTCCAAGATATAAATTATAAGGGAAATATTTAAATTGAAAGGGATACTCATACTTCTAAACGCTAGTAGTTGTGTATCTATCAAAATATGTTCCCAAAGAATAATCAGAAGCCAAAACCAACACTACAATCCCAGGGAAAAACAAACAAACCAATCACATAAACTACAAAAGGATATCATATGACTATAATTCGGTTGTAGGTTGCAGTGACCAACCGAACCATCAAGTCGCCATAATCAAAATCAAAGCTAATTATTCTAAGGGCCTTGCTCATAAAAATTTTCCTACCATCTCAATCAATAAACTATCCCTCGAGTGCAATGTCACCACTCCGCGTAATAAATTCACTATCCAAAGATATTTTTTACCTACTTCTACAACTGAGTACAACCTGATTAAACAACTTGAGAAAACCCACACCCAGATATCAATCATGAACCTCCTCAAAACATGTTCATTCCATAGGGACATATTTTACAAATCCCTCCATGAGTATATAATCCCAAATGATATTAAACCCAATCAATTCTAGGCCCTCACATGCCATTTATCATCCACCTAAAAAATTCACATTTGACCATATTAACATATCATCAAATGGTCCATCCCATAATTTCCCCTATATATTGAGTTAATACTTACCATTCATAAAATAATATGTGTACTTGTTGACGATGGTTCACGTGTCAATATTTTTACCTTATCTTTGATCAAAATACTAGGTTATTCTGAGACATCGTTAACACCTCATATTATCATGATCATAGTTTATGATGACATCAAGTGACAATCTACAAGAAAAATCTATATTCCTACCACATTGGGTCTTGTAACACATCAAACATTGATACATGTGTTGGAAATTGATATTCATTATAACATCCTTTTAGGATAACCACAGATCCATGAGATGTGATAGATACCCTCAACACTCCATCATTACATCAAATTCCCCCACATTATCAAAGTACCATTTATTTTCTTAGCACCACAAAAACTCTAAATATCTAGATATATTTACATCGTAGTCATCATACATACATCTAGATAAGCTTTCCCCTACTTATAAATATCTTCCTATCAAATCCCATGTTAAAATCATCCCAAAAGGATGTGGTGAATAAAAAATTCAAGATACTTTCCACATTGGACACCTCCCATATCACTTAAAATTTATGGAATACCCACCATGAGGAATCCTAAAGAGACATCATATCAAATGAACACAAAAAAACTCAATCACTTGATCTAATAGTAGATAAAAAAAATCAAAGACTCATATGACCCTTGTTTATCTGATGATGAGGTAGCATCTTGTTTCTAGAATATAGAATACCGAAAAGAAAATAGAAAGTGAAAATTCATGAACTAAAAATGAAAATGTCTTGTTCCCCATGAAAAAGGGATTCTAGAGCCTCTATCCCTCCAAGAAAACCCAACACGTCTCAACCTAAGGTACAAACCATCGGGTGATGACTCATTTGATATCATCATAGATACATCTTCGAGTTTTTGGGGAATTATCATAGGTAGATGGAATTGAAATATGTTTCATCCATAGCCTATCTGATGATCTTTCCACCAAAAAAATTCACCAATACCTCCATCTTAACCATTTATTTATATCTCTATTATCAAGAACTAATCAATTGGGACTAGAAAGATTGTGCATCGCTTGATCTATTTCAAAATGATGAAGATATTTCCAAGTATTTGGGACATAGGGACCATATTTCTAAATGTGAAACAAGAAATGATTTGACATCAACTTGGATACATTTTCCTATTTTGGAAAAAGGTGGAGTTCCCTTGATTTGAAATATCTTTTGAAATTTGATGGACAACACATTAATGGTGTAATATAATGTGTTATGGCAATGCTTCATAATAAATATCTGAAATTGTAAAATAAATGAAATCTATTGTAGAAATAAAATTGTAACTGTAAAAGTAAAATTGTAGACACAAAATCATGCACTTTTGATAACTATTTAGTCTTGATTACATATTACTATTCATGTGATTCCTAAGTAGGAAAAGTACTAACTAACCCATTTCTTTGGCCACCTTTCTTTGCTTTCTATTTCCTTGCACCCTTATTTTCCAAGTTTGTATTTTTATACCTTGGAATTTATCATCCTAGACACTAGCACCCAGCCAGGACGCCAGTGCACTAGTGCACCCTCATCCCTCTGGGAGCCCCTGAGACCTTTATACTTTGTTTCACACTTTTTTTGGGTCCTTTCTAGCCATTTGATCATCGTTATCTTTTTGGTAATTGGCCTTTTTGGGGTTAATTATGAAATTCAAGCAAGGGAATCATATAAATATAAAGTTATGTGATCATAATAAGGGACCAAGCACTAAGCATTAGCTATCACCACCTAAGGTTGCATCCATCAAGCATCTAAGAGCTCCATTTCATCCATCTAGCACCATCAAAGGGACACAAGGGTTGGTTATTCTGCATACACTTCATAGGAGGGAAGTTCATTCTATTCCATGCACACATCTATTACATTTTTTACATCTAGCAACTTACTTTCTATCAAGTGTGACACACACAATAGCTACCTAGGGCACAATTTTGCACACACACATAGAACTACATTGGGTCTGAGATGTAGTGCAACACTCAGGCATGTAAGTTCACCATTGTGATAGTTGAGGACAGTCTGACCCCTCATTTTGCATCTTTCTTTTTTAGGATTTGATGTCTCTTTGAGGGTTTTGCAAGGTCATTTTCATTGTAGGTTTCCAGTGACTTCGGTGATCATTGTGTGACCTATAAGTGACCAAAGGTGAACAAAAAGAGAATACCTTCCGACCACTGTAAAAAGGTTTTTGAGATTTTGCAGTAGACATAGGTGCCCAGAAATAGGTCTAGGGTGCCTGCAAGCGCCCCTATCCCTCTCCAGGTGCCCAGTCCAGGAAGATATCTAACAGCTCACACAATTTTCTGAGGTCTCTGTGTGATACTTTCTCCCTCTTTCTTTCATTTTCAACTCTTTGGTCATAATCCAGGATTTAATTGTGAAATCAGCTAAGTACATCTTCCCTTTCCTTTACAACTAGGGTTTCATATTTTATTTCTTAGTTTGCTTGGGTTAATTTCTTTACTTAATTATTTATTCAGTTACTGCTATAATAACAATCAGATTAGGCATATGTTTCCATATTTAGCTTAATCATTTTGATGAACCCCACTCGTGATCAAAAAATTTGATCCTTCTTTGGCATATTATCTTCTCTATAATGGTTCCTACAATTCCTCAAATTCATTTGTATGATTTAATTCAAATGCATCCTAATTGTCAAGTTCATTCTAGAAAAAATCCCTAGACACATGTATCTCCATTAGTGATATGCCGCCACATAAAGTGAGTGTTATTTTAGATCATCTATCTGACTACCCTAGTTTTCATGATCCTTCATCTAATCAATCCATGTTGGACTCAATTCAAGCTTTAAATTCTTTATTTCAAGATAAATTTCAGGCTATGGAATCCATGATTACATCTCTCAAATATGAAATCCAACATCTTAAGGATGCTTCTCAGGCTCATGTTTGTTCTACTCCTACGTTTCATATTCATTATATGTCTTCCTCATGTGATCATATTAGTGAGCCTCAAGTGTTTCCATTACCATCCATCCTCTCACCATTTATCAAAATGTTAAGAAAAATGACATTCTTACTGAGCCCTTAGTCATCAATTGATCACTTTACGATCTACTCAAGGTTATCCTCCTTACCGACTTGCAAAATATCAAGGTCATCCATATTACCATATCATCAAAAATGGACATAATGACAATGATTGTTATGATTTATGACAATGAATAATCAATCATCTTGAGTGTTCAAGGTTTTATCTCATTATTGCACAACATTCTTTTTCATGCCCATCTACAATTGTTACATCCCAATGGGTTCCTAAATCTGATTTCATCTATGTCTAATGAACATCATGCCATTACCTCTCACATTCTTTCTATGGAAAATCAAACGCCGCCTCAGAAACATCCATTAAAAATCAATTCAACACCTCCTCCTACTAATTCATATACATTAATACCGAGTCAAACTAATCAACCTCTTCTAAATATAAATACAACTCCTCCACCTCTCAAGTCATCTATGATAAATAAAATTACCACTTTCTAAACAAGACCACAAAAATATAGTTAACCTCTTTCTACTTCCACCACTCAAGGCTCCTACGACATCACCACATCAATGTCCCATCAATTTTTTTAAGGAAACAACTCCTTACATTGATCCACTTAGTTTCTTTGAATACATCTCCATCACTTACATACTTGGGGGCATCATAGCTTCTCCCCTTTTCACTTTTATCAAATGTCGATATCATCTCATGCACTTGATACTTTGTACTTAATGACTAATATTCTCTAAGCATTATTAAAAACCTCCTGATACATTCACATCGTCATTTCCAAATGACACACTCATGTTATTGTGGTTATTACATGACTGATGAGGAATCTCTTACAATAAGAATTCATTTCATCTACCCCCATTACATACTGATTCATTGATCTACTACATATCTATTACATACAGTGGTCTCATATTCATAAATAAATTATCACCATCTATTTATTCAATGCATACAATATAATATCTCATCTTAAGAATTTATCACATCACCCTTAATCACCAAGAACACATCATATTATTTCAACATTCTTCATGCCATATCACTACTCTATTTAAAACCATTCAATCATAAATACAAACTATACACTTGGGATTCATCATATAAAACTTCACCCCCCTTCTTTAAGCTCATTATCATCATCTTTCATCTTACACACATAAAATTTTCTCTTTTACATTCATCATACACATCCTCATACATTTACAAATCTCATTCCCCAATGACGCACTCTCATGCTATGGTTCACACTTGACTATCAAGGGCATACTATATACAGGAACCTCACACACCATACACAACACACTATCCTACATAGTCATCCTTCATACAAACATTACACATACACATTTCACATTTGCAACACATTCATGTCTACATATCATATACTCCTACACATTCATGATACACTTTTTCACATCATATCTATACAACCAACACACTTGACACACATTCACACTTGTAATACACTCTTTTCATGCCTATCTATCAATAAAATCTCAACATCATACATAAACACATATTCTTTAGCATATTCAACACAATTTTACAATCAATCGAGGTTCTTTACATTCATCACCCTTCTTACATCACATGACATATCTTTCTTACATCTTAATCAACACACACAAATTACACTTATCTACATATAACAGGCATCTTTTTCAACACACAACATTGCACACTCATAAACTTATCCATAATGCCCACAACCTAAATTTCTATCCCCAATATTCAATATAGCTTGAAATGAACACCAATATCATCACATTGTTCAAAATCTGCAAACCAACACATTACACACTTTACACATTACATGCGTTATCCATTCAACATCCACTTATTCAACATCCTCTGATCGTACATTACTACACTTTATGCAATGCAACTCACTATCCTATGACACACTATAGTTCCATGGTTTATACTCAACAACTAAGGGTATATATCTCAAATGGACCTCACCACGTCTCAATTCCATCAATCAATCACTCGATTCAATCCATTTCACTTTTATGACATACCCTTTATGCTTCTTTTACTTCAACGATCATTAATATTTTTAGTACAACATCAAACCATTTTTGATGATGCACTCTTATTTATGGTTCATTATTTTCTGCTATGGGGGCATGTAAAAATGAACCTCACTTCATGCATACACATCCACTTAGGGGGCATGCAGATCCTATCAATCACACTGCATTCCATTCTGTCTCATTCACAACATATTGCATATCTTGGTTACATTTACACTTGTTTTATCATGCTTTTACATGTACACTTTTTACACATGCTAGATAGATATGTTATATGTCATTATCATTTATCATACACACATGCTTTGAAACATCAACTTTCCTTTTTAGTTATGATCACAGAATTATATAGATCTATTACATGTAGCATGGATTGTTTACAATACCTATTACCAGTCCCACATTGGGCTCTAGGGGCATCCACTTTCATACACTACAAGTGTTATTGTTTCATTTAGTTTTTATAGCACATTACTTTATGTGGATTATACATGTTTTGACATAATGTTTTATCTTTCTAACATGCTAACGGGTGTTTCATGTGTAGTATTTGTTATGTAGGTCTATTTGCATCCATGGTTGTCCATTACATTACTTGTCATTGTTTGTTCCTTGTATGGCATTGCTTGCGAGATTTTCCCTTTGTCTTGTGTGCACATTATTTGTTTTTGGCTTCATTGGCCTTTATTGTCTTACGACATCATGAGTGGTGTCTCATGTTTATAACCCTGTTTTCATGGTCTACATTATCTTGATGCATGTTTACATTTTTGAGTTGTGGAGCTCAATTACTTCAGATTAGCATGCAATGTAAAGATTTTTGGAAAACACAGTAACCATCATCGGTTAGGAGCAATCGGCATTGATCGCCTACAGCTGACATTGGTCAGGAAAGCAAGGAACTATGCATCGGTTAGGGTTAAGCGAACATCGGTTACCTATGCATGAGTGTTTTAATTAACTCTCAGGAATTAGATCTATTTTTAGCATTAAAGTAGATCTATTGATTGTAATTGCATGGCTAAGTTGCCCTAAGTTTGTATACACCTATATAAACATAAAAGATAGGGTTTAGAAGTAAGAATTAACAAGAATTAAGAACTTGACAATTGTGAATAATTGTGAGAGAGAGAATTCTTGGAGAAGAAGCAAAAGCTTGAGAGAAAGAAAGTATTGTACATCTGAGAGGTGTGGAAGATTGTAAATCTTCATTGTATATCTTGTCAAAGCTTTGGATAATAGATTGGCTTGTTTCTTGGTGGACATAGCCCACACTGGGTGAACCACGTTAAATCTGGTGTTGATTTATATCTCTTGTTTTGTATATTTCTTCTGGTAGAATATCCACTTTTATTTGCATGTATGCTTAGATCTGATATATTATCTGTACAACCGGTGTGCTAACCCCAACAACTGGTATCAGAGCTTTGTTTGAGGGTTTTGTGTGTTGACAGATTTACTCACAGAGGGTTTTCTGATTGAGTGGGAGCTACAACAATGACAGAAGAAAACAAATACAAGGTAGAGAAGTTTGACGGCCAAAATTATCAATTATGGAAGATGCAGATTGAGGATTATCTGTATCAAAGAGATTTGTATTTACCGTTGGATGAGAAGTCTAGACCTACGAAGATGACTGATGAAGAATGGAATATTCTTGATAGAAAGGCTTTGGGATCTATAAGATTGAGCCTGGCAGCATTCTGTGGCTTCCAATATTACAGAAGTGACTTCTACGGTAGGGTTAATGAATTCTCTTTCTAATTTATATGAAAAACCTAGTGCTTCAAATAAATTTTATTTGATGAAGAAACTATTTAGTTCTAAGATGCATGAAGGTGGATCTGCATCTAGTCATTTGAATGATTTCAGATCTATTGTAAATCAGTTAAAATCAGTTGATATACTGTTTGATGATGAAGTGAAAGCACTTTTATTCTTATGTTTTTTTCCTGATAGTTGGGATAACTTGGTAATGGTTGTTAGTAATACAACATCTGCTAATAATATTTTGAAGTTTGATGATGTGGTTAGTATAATCTTGAATGAAGAAATTCACAGGAAGAGTACAGAGGAATCATCATCTGGGAATGCTTTGAATGTAGAAAGCAGGGGAAGGTAGAAGGAGAGATCCAAGAGTAAGAGTAATGGGAAATCAAAGTCAAGGGATATAGATCTAAATCCAGAGACAAGGGAATTACCTGTTGGAAATGTGGAAAGAAAGGACATGCAAAGAAAGAATTATTGGTCAAAGGATAAAGAGAACCAACAACCAGACAAAGGTAAAGAAGTAAATCTTACTGTAGTAGAGGTAATGCAAGATGCTCTTATTCTTTCTTTAGATAATAGAATTGAATCATGGGTTTTAGATTCAGGAGCTTCTTTCCATGCAACCCCTAATAAGGGTTATTTAAGAAATTATGTCCAGGGAAATTTTGGGCATGTTTATTTGGGTGATGATGAACCTTGCAGTATTACTGGTAAAGGGGAAGTTCATCTAAAATTGCAGAATGGAAATACATGGGTATTGAAAGATGTGAGGCATGTGCCAAGCCTAAGGAGGAATATTATTTATATAGGAAACTAGGTGAAGCTGGTTGCATGGTTACTTTTACAGGAGACTCTTGGAAAGTCACCAAGGGTGCTTTTGTTGTGGCAAGAGGTAAGAAGGTAGGAACATTATATTTATCTACATGTGTTACTGATTCCTTTTCTGCATTATCTACTTCAGATTCAGATGCATGCATGTGGCATAATCGGTTGGGCCATATGAGTCAAAAAGGAATGCAGATCTTAAAGGCTAAGGGTAAGTTATCAGATTTGAAAGATTTAGATCTTGATTTCTGTGAGCATTGTGTCTTTGGAAAGAAAAAGAGAGTGAGATTTCTCAAAGTTGGGGCAACTAAGAAGGAGCAAAAAATTAGAGCTTGTACACTCAGATGTGTGGGGACCAGCTCAGGTAGCTTCTCATGGAGGATCCCAATATTATGTTACTTTCATTGATGATGCTACAAGAAAGGTATGGGTTTATTGTATTAAACATAAATATGATGTTTTTGAGACTTTTAAAAGATGGAAAGCCCTTGTTGAGAATGAATCAAATTCAAAGTTAAAGTGCCTTAGATCTGACAATGGTGGTGAATACTGTATCAAGGCTTTCAATGATTATTGTTCAGTGAATGGGATACATAGAGAAAGAATGGTTCCAAGAACACCACAAGAGAATGGTGTTGTAGAGAGAATGAACAAGACAATCATGGAATGTGCTAGAAGTATGAGGATACATTTTGGATTTCCCTTGTAGTTTTGGTCAGAAGCAGTTGATACAATGGTTTATTTGATTAACCATGGGCCTTCAAGTTCACTAGATGGAGGAATACTAGAGGAAGCTTGGACCAGAAAATAGGTAGATCTTTCTTTTCTTAAATTTTTTGGTTCAGAAGCTTTTATGCATATTGATAAGGAAAATAGGAAAAAGTTGGATGCAAAATCCAAGAGATGCACTTTCATTGGTTATGGATCTTGTGATTTCAGATTCCGTTTTTGGGATTTAGAGAATTCTAAAATTATTAGGAGTCATGATGTTGAATGGAATGAAAAGAGAATGTACAGGGATCAAATTTTGGTACCCAAGGATGAACCGGTTGAGAAGTTTGTGAATGAAAATGAACTCTCAGATTTAAAAGTAATACCTACATGGTTACACAATAACCGGTGTCAGTTGACCCCTGACCAACATCGGTCAGCATAAACGGTATCGGTTACAGAAGATCCAAACTGGAATCGGTTAGCAGAACTGACGTCGGTTATAGGTGACTGGCGTCGGTCACTGACAGATTTGGATACAAATGTCCAGGAGGTCCAGAATGAGCCTCTGGTACCCCAAACTCTTGTGAGAAGGTCACAAAGGGTAAGTAAACCTCCAGAAATATTTACACCTTCTCTATTTATCTATTATTGACTGATAATGGTGAACCAAAAGTTTTGAAGAAGTAATGTAGGATAAGACCCACGTCTAGTGGGAGCATGGCATGGATGAGGAGATGAACTCCTTGGAACAGAACCAGACTTGGGATTTGGTTAAGTTTCCAGTAGGTAAGAGGACATTGCAAAACAAGTGGGTTTACAAGATCAAGGAAGAAGAGGGTGGACAGAAAAGGTACAAGGAAAGGCTTGTAGTAAAGGGATTTGCATAGAAAGCAGGTATTGATTTTGGTGAAATATTTTATCCTGTTGTTAAGATGACATATTCATACTGTATTGAGTTTAGTTGCAGCATGATTTACATTTAGAGAAACTAGATGTGAAGACGACTTTCCTTCATGGTGATTTGGATGAAGAGATTTATATGCAGGCTTGGGTATGAAGTCAAGGGTAAGGAGAAATTAGTGTGCAGGTTGAAAAAGAGCTATATGGGCTCAACAAGCTCCAAGGAAATGGTACATGAGGTTTGATAGTTTTATGCATGAGCATGGTTACTTGAGATGTGAATCTGACCATTGTGTTTATTTCAAGAAGATTGAAAATGGGAGCTATATTATTTTGTTACTGTATGTGGATGATATGCTTATTGCAGGATCTAGTATGCAGGACATTGGTGAGATTAAGGGAAAGCTAGCTCACACATTTTCTATGAAGGATTTAGGAGTTGCAAAAAGAATCCTTGGCATGCAAATACACAAAGACAGGAAGAACAAGAAATTGTATTTGTCTCAGGAGGATTATATCTATAGGGTGTTAGAAAGGTTCAAGATGCAGAATGCAAAACTTGTTAGTACACCTATGGCTAGACACTTCAAATTGAGCAAAGATCAGTGTCCTTCATCACAAGAGGAGGTCAAATACATGACATGAGTGCCATATGCTTCAGCAGTTGGGAGTCTCATGTATGTTATGGTTTGTACTAGACCAGACATTGCACAGGTAGTGGGAGTTGTGAGTAGATATATGGCTAATCCAGGTAAAGAGAATTGGAAAGTAGTTCAATGGATACTCAGGTATTTGAAAGGGACATCTAGCATGCAGTTATGCTATGGAGGTTTGGATATTTCATTATGTGCCTATGTTGATTCAGATATGGCTTCAGATATAGATGGTAGGAGGAGCACTACTGGATATATTTTCATAGTAGGTGGGATGACAATTAGCTAGATTTCAAGATTGCAGAAGGTTGTGGCTTGGTCTACTACAGAGGTAGAGTATGTTATAGCTATAAAGGCTAGCAAAGAAATGATATGGATGAGTAGGTTCATGGAAGAGTTGGGAAAGGAACAAGATGATTGAAAAATTATTCAGTGACAGTCAGAGTGCAATTCATTTGGCAAAGAACTCACATTTCATATGAGAATGAAACACATTCAGTTGAGGTATCACTTCATACGAAGGTATTGGAGGATGGGAAGTTGAATTTGGAAAAGATTCATATGAGTGAGAACCCTGTGGATATGCTAACAAAGCCATTAGCAAAGGAGAAGTTGGAGCTACACTCCACTTCTATTGGTCTTCAAGTTTGAGACTTGAAGAGGAAGAAACAAAGCTAAGGAAGGATCCAAGAATGACGTTGTACAAGTATGGTGTAGTAATTAATCTCCAAGTGGGAGATTGTTGATTTGTGGAGCTCAATTACTTCAGATTAGCATGCAATATAAAACTTGCTAGAAAACACAGTAATTGTCATCGGTTAGGAGGGACCGACATCGGTCACCTAGGACTGACATCGGTCAGGAAAGGAGGAACCGACATCGGTTAGGGTGAACCGACATCAGTTACCTGTGCGTGAGTGTTTTATTTAACTCTCGGGAATTAGATCTAATTTTAGCATTAAAGTATATCTATTGATTGTAATTGAATGGCTAAGATCCCTAAGTTTTTAACACTTATATAAGCATAAAAGCTAGGGTTTAGAAGTAAGAATTAACAAGAATTAAGAAGTTGATGATTAAAATTTAGTGAGAGAGAGAATTCTTGGAGAAGAAGAAAAAGCTTGAAAGAAAGATAATTACATACATAGTGAGAGGTATGGAAGATTGTAAGATATTCAATTATTTTATATCTTTTCAAAGCTTTTGATAATATATTTGCTTGTTTCTTGGTGGACGTAGCCCACACTGGGTGAACCACGTTAAATATGGTGTTGATTTATATCTCTTGTTTTGTATATTTCTTCTGGTAGAATATCCACTTTTATTTTCATGTATGCTTAGATCTATGATATATTATATGTATAACCGGTGTGCTAATCCCAAAAAATTTCTTCTTACATCTTAGCTCACACATTGTGTGTTTGTCTTACATTTTTCCTTCTACATGTGTGTTTGTCTTTACTTGTACTAACACTTGTATCCTATCCAGTTTATTTATGTGTGCCTTTGTTTTTACCAAGAATTATCCCTCCCCCTACAGGGCAGTCAATTTTATTCCGGTTCGGTCCTCCTTTGGCCGCATAATCCTCAACAACAAATCATGATGCACCACAAATGAAGGGGGCATCATTTGGGTGAATAATTCACCCCATACAATATCTTACAATCATAATTCACATGAAAACATTACCAGTATAACACAGTAGTCAGTATCAAACAGGGATCAAAATCAGACTTGGGTCCTTAACACATAACAAACACCAACACCCAGACGATGACAGTAGCACCTGGGCATCCCTAACTCTTTCTGGATGCATATGACTAAGGGTAAATTACATAACATTTAGCATTTTAGAACATTCTACAAAACTCCACACAACACCTTTTATAGGGCACACAATCCTTAGCACTCGACATGCATGCACTACACAGCACTATTCACTTTTGCATTAGATCGAATTGTTTGAATTTTTTACACATGATCTGTAGTGGTCTTCTACATTGTGGGAAGTATCCCTTTGCCTCCTTAAAGGTTGGATGATGACCTTCCATAAAAATTGTTTCCCCACACACCAAACTTCCATGAATTAGGCATGAGATCGAATCAAAAACTTGCGGCCAGTGCAACTGGTGTGAGATCACCTAAAAAACTTGTTCCTCTACAATATATTCATGATTCTTTCTATACCATTTTACTCGTCATGGATTAGGTGCACATGTTCCTTTATCATTTTCATATTTTATATACTTTCCTTACATATTTTTTACACATTTCAATCATATACATGCGCATTTGAATAGTTGTTCGTTCTTCTCTTTTGCAGGTTCGTCCTTATGGGAAGCGATAGTCACATCACTTCACAACATCAAAAAACACAATCCAATCAACATCGACATTGAAAATAGGCACATCACGACATCTACACATGCGTTTCTACCCTAGGGTCATTTTCATAATAACGTTTTGCACTTCTTCCTCCTTAGCATCCACACTTCACATTTTTGATCACTCCACATTTTGTCTTGTTCCCTCGCTCACATCATCAATCATACATGGTTATCAGGTAATGCATCTCTTATTTACTTTATGTTATCAATTAACTCAACAACATAAAGTGGGGGACAAATGTAGACACAAAATCATGCACTTTAGTAATATTTAGTCCTGATTACATACTTTATTCATATGATTCCTAAGTAAGAAAAGTACTAATTAACCCATGTCTTTGGCCACATTTATTTTCTTTCTATTTCCACTTTTGATCTTACACCCTTAATTTCTCAGTAATTTTTTATACCTCTTGACATTTATCATTCCTGGACACCATATGGTACCTAGCAACTAGGATGCCACGTGACAGGTGCCCTCTTCCCCTCTGGGTGCCCCTGACCTCAGTATACTTTTTTCATACTTTTTGGGTCCTTTCTAATTGTTTGAGCATCTTATATTTTTGGTAGTCATCCTTTTTGGGGTTAATTATAAATTCAAGCAAGGGAATCATATAAATATAAAGTTATGTGAACATAATAAAGGACCAAACTCTAAGCATTAGCTATCACCACCTAAGGTTTTATCCATCAAGTATCTAAGAGATCCATTACACCCATCTAGCACCATCATCAAGGGACACAAGGGATGTTTTATTGTACATACACTTCATAGGAGGGGAAGTTCGTTCTATTCCATGCACACATCTAGTACATTTATTTACATATAGCTACTTACTTGCTATCAAGTGTGACATGTATAAGAGCCACCTAAGGCACGATTCCACACACACACACACACATAGAACTACATTTGGTTTGAGATGTAGTACAGTTCTCATTCATAAGATCACCATAAATTTTGACATGATTAGAGGATAGTCTGAACCCCTACCAGGATTTTACATCTATTCTTGTTAAAGGATTTGATGTCTATTTGAGGGTTTTGTAGGTCAATATTTCATTGTTGACAGGTTCTAGACATCAGTGACTTTGATTATCATTGTGCTATGACCTCATAGTGACTAAAAGGTGATTAAAATTCCAAGTTATAGAATACTCTTGAGACCACTCGAAATGAGGTTTACTGAGCATATTTCTCACAACATATGCATTTAGAGATCAAGGTCTAGGGTGTACACAATTATTCCTATCCATCTCCATGGTGCCACAGTCTATACTGATATAGCTACACACTTTTTAACAAAATTTGTGTAAATTTTCATGTTCTCTTTGTTAATACATTATCAAACTTCAGCAAGGTGAATACTTCATGATAGATTTAAAGACTTCCTTACCTGATTCTTTTCACCTAGGGTTTATGGATATTTTGGCTTAGTAACAACTTGACTTGGGTACATTATTTAGTTACTTTATATATTTATTCATATTGACATGGTTTAAACATAAGAGGATCAATTAGTGCAATACATATATTATCATTTGAGGATCCCAAGTCATAATAATATACTTATTAAATATGTATAAAAATTTCAATTATATTGAAACTCTATAGGACAGATTTATGCCAAATCCTAGAGTCATATTTGCAAACGAGAATGGATGCATAAATGGGATGAACTATGAGTGAGAGATGTATGCTTTGCAATTCTCTATTTCAAATGTTTAAGATGTATTTGTATAGAAAACTACAATTGTATATGAGAGATGTATGGCCTCCAAACTTGAGCCTATATGAGACTATAGGGCCTACAACATTTTATATAGAATATTAGGGTTCTTTCAAACTTATATTCACTTTCTAGACCATCTTATTTATAGTGAAACAATGTAAAGATTGTAGGGTTTTAAATGGAATTTGAAAGGTCATCATTTATGAAGGGTTTTACATAGAAGCCAACTACTTTCATCAAATGAAGGGTTGTAAATGGAAGATGAAAGGTTATCCTTCATGGAGATAGCTCATACATCCATATTTTACAGTGAATTTGAATGGGAAAAAGTTATAACAAAATGTGAATATCATATTATTATTTTTAAGTGTTCCTTGTTGGGGAAATTGTTTCACCTGATTCTAGATGCATTTCTTTGAATATTGACAAAACAGATAAGGGTAAATGGGCTAGGAGGAATACCTGTTCCAAATGTTGGTTGTAGGTTGTTGTGCGCGTATGACTTCTTGATCCACAGCTGATCGTGAGAGCTTCCTTTTTACTTGGAGAAACTACCTGAAATGGAAAACAAGACCACCAAATGAAAGTTAAACAATATATGCAGTGGACTACCTAGTATATGCTAGATCCAGGAAGCGTGATACTTCCTAGATGGCTGTCAATCCACTATTTAAAACAACTTAATGTTATAATAATGAAATCCTACTATAGTTGAAAATGATTTAGGTATCTCATTCATCTAAAATAAGCAAATTCATTCACAACTGGCTAAGCTAAGACTGAATCTGAAGGTTAGGGTCTTGGTCAAGGTACTGGTACTGGTCAAGGTCATAGATTCTAGGTGAACCCATTTTGGGTATTTGGTGGAGATTTTAGGCTCTGTTCTTGGTTTGAGGGTAAAAGACACAGAGATCGACATCAGTCTTGTATGACCAATGTCGGTTTAGGTTAACTGGTGACGGTCATGAGTAATCGGCATGTCGGTATGGTCAGGGTACAAGGAAAACTCAAAAAACTTGATGTGAGGTGATAGATCTGAGTGCTAAATGAGAATGATAGGGCAATGACAAGGTCTCGTGTGGGTCATAGGTATACACAGGGATGATTAAAAATCAATATGGGTAGTTCAATGGTGTGGGTGAAGTAATGGTCAAGTTTACATGAAGGTAAAATGGTGGGGAATAGGAATGGGAGTAAAAACTAACAATAGAAATAAAGAATTTCAACTATAAATGAATAATGGATGAATACTGGTTAACAAAACACTTATCTCATTAATTGTACGGGCTTGATGATGTCTTGGTGGTAATGGCAGGTGATCAAATGAAACGGAACTTGATGTGGTGCTAGTATCTTCCCTGGATGCTGGATCCGTGAAGGCAAGATGGCTGGTGTGATTGCTTCAAAGATGCTGGCTATGGATGCTTTGATGTGTGTACTAATGCTGGTTCTGCTTGCATACAAATCTGGTTTTTTGTCTCTTGCTCACAAAAGATGTGTTAATCTCTTTGAAATGTGTCAACCTCAAAATAAGGTTGTTTTGGGGGTTAAATGGTAATTGATATGGTTCTAGCTTAACCGGTGGTGGTTTAGGGTTAATTGGCACAGTTAAGGTAGGATTTCCTAGGTTTACTAAACTGGGCAGATCCCCTTGATTTTCTTGGATCTCGTTCATTTCCCCCGTAGATTAGCATGGAAGCTTCCTTTCTCATGGGTGGGAATGTGGTTAGAGGGAATGCAGGCTTTGATTTTTAGGGTTTGGGTAGGTCTTAGTTAGTTATGGCAACATACTAAGAATAGGTCTTAGGGTGAGGTGGCTAGATGAGGTATCTAGGTGAGGTATGTGTGGCATTATCCCAATTAGGATATTTAAATAATAAATATTGTGAGGATAATGAATTGATTTAATTTAATTAATTAAATTAATATTAGAGTGGTGATGAAAGGGGCCATGGTTAGGTGGGTGTGTTCAAGGTGTTTATTTGATCAAGGGACCAAAGGGAGTGTGACCTAATTTTGGTGTCTACATTTTTCCCCTTTTTGTTGTATCGTAGCTTGTATTGTAAGCGACACTGACAAAAATAAGATGTGGTTGCCCCATGTGTGGGTGAAGGTGATCCCCCTCAAACTAGGAACTGATGAGGTAGAAGGAAAAATCGGTGAGTGGTTTGATAAAAGGTGAACGGGATGAAGAAGAAGGTGGGTAACAGGGGTAAAGAAAGGAAAAAGGTCCACTCAGGTAACCTAGGTAATGGGTCAGGGTCAAAGGTAGTGACAGTCAAACGCACGCCCATGTATAAACTAAAACACGGTACCAGGTTGAAAAGTAGGAAAACTCTACATCATCTAAGGTCTCCGACATATCTAAAGGGTCAAGGTTTGTTTGGGTAAACTTCATGACTGAAGGCAAGGTAAGGTTGTAAGGCTAATCATCGTGGTAAATTCATCACAAGGTAGAGTGAGTGCGTAAGGTTGATGGTCACCCCAAGGGGGCTAGTGTGGGTAGATGGATACGGTGTAGGTAAAGCCACATGAGAGGAAAAAATATACCCCACCCTGTGGTAAGAGCGAGTGATGAATGATGAGGCGAGGAGGGCGAGGTGAATGGTCAGGGTAAGCATTGGGTGAGGTAAAAAAGAGTGACGAGTAGGGTAAGTGTTTGGAAAAGTTTTCAAAAGGGAAGATTTTCCCCGCAGACCCACTGCCGATCGGATCCTACCACGTGTCTAAGGGGAAAAAAATTGAAAAATTTGACTAAGTGTTGGCGCATGGAAATTTTGGGAGGAAATGCCCGTGCCCAATCACGTTTTGCCACGTGTCATATGACATCAGACTGGCAGAGCATGGAGGAGAAGTTAGAATTTTGGCTAAGTGTTTTTCCAGGAAAAAGTGAAAAAATTGGCTAAGTCCTTCTAGAGGGAGTAGTCGGGACGTTTGGGACAGAAGGGCCCGAACCGGCCGGTTCGCGCGAAATCAGCACAAGGAGCCCAAAAGCAATTGGGACAAGCAGGCCAGAAATACCCGAACCGGCCGAAATTGTCCCAAAAGGTCCAAAATCAAAATAGGACGTCCGGGACAAAAAGACCCGAAATACGCGAAGAAGCCGAAGGAGCCGAAAGCCAATCAAAAGGTGCCATGTGTCTTTGGCCAAATGAGGGACAAGGAAGCCCATTTCAGGCGGATCAGAGGTTTTTGTCCCAAGCAGCACTGGGACATCCGGGATGAATGGACGCGAAGTACGCGGAAGACCCGACAGGCCCGAGAACCATTGAGAAATTGTCACGTGTCCTCATAGGAGTAAAGGTCAGAAAAGTCAAAGGGTGAATTTTTGAGCACCGAGCCGAACAAATAGGATCGTGCCACGTGTCCCATTTAAGAACCCACGAGGAAAATCCAAAGGAAAGCCCGCCGAAAAGTAGAGGAGAGAGAATTATTCAGCGAATCAGAGCGCGCCACGTGTCATCCAAGTGGCAGAGCACGGGAAGAAATTCAAAAATCCGTTTTCACCTGTTCCGTGTCCTAAATCTTCAGATTGACATATCTTTTGATCCAGAGCTCAGATTTACATGTTCTTGATATCAATGGAAAGCTTGTGAGATTCTCTACACGTTTCTAGGGTCAATCTTGCATTTTGGTTCAGTTTGAAAAAAGAAAATCAGAAGATGCCTCTGGGACGAAATAATAAGCAGAAGTGATGCTCAACTAACAACTTTAATGCAGCAGACAACCCGCCGCTTCTGTTAGGCAAACCACCGCTTTGCAAGAACCCACCACTTCTGCCATGATGGATGAATTAAATGCAACCTAGAGGTGGTTGGGGCAGTTCAAATTCCTCTCTCTTTTCTCTCCCATTCTTCCTATATATTGTAAGGAGGGGTTTCTTTCTGGAGTTGGACATTTCTGCTTTGCACCCTCCCTTCTCTCCTGTTCATAAGAAGATTTGTGGAGTTTTCAAACCTCCCATATAGACTGTAACACCGTTTCTTGCTTTTGGCCATTGCAATGTATTGAATTGATCCTTGAGCAATATATATGTGTCTGTGGTTGCTTCTAAACCCTCTTACATATTTATTACTGTCATTCTTGATCTTTCATTGCATTTTTGCTATCTGTGCATGGTGTTGTGTTATATCTACATGGTTTGTGTTTAATGTGGCAAAGCATATGTTCTTCATTCCTCGGTGCATCACCTCTATTAGCTTAGATTTATTTTATGCATCTTCTTACCTTGTCTCCTTGGCAAATTAGATTAGATTTTGAGAAAACCCTCTGCATATTTTGTGAGCACCTGAACAGAGGAATATGAACCAACCTTTCTCTGGAGATTCCTTTCTCACTCTTCAAGTCCCACACTTGGAGAAAGGATTCAATGTTATGCTATCACACTGGATGTCCAAAATTTTCAAACTAGAAGTCTGATCAACATCCAGGGGTGCTGTTGATTTGTAATAATAGTTTTGGCATGCCCGGTGAGACCTTAGAGGTCTTCATCTTCTTTGCAACAAAATTGATGTGCATTTGTTGCAATTTTCTTGCTTAAACGAGCCCTAAATTACACATCTAGCGACTCCAAGGAAGAAGAATCAGTTAGTTTTAGCAGTACAGGCCTGAAAACTCATGAGAAGAATCACCATAAGGTCAAGAGTTAGAGAAGAAGAAGTTTTTTTTGAGTATTTATAGTTATCTCCAATAAGAAGGAAAAGAGGGAGGAGAATTCAAAGGTCTCCATCTCCACCAAATAGAACTCTCTCAACTCCTCCACCTGGTAGGCCTTTCATTCAGTCAACAAGGGTTTCTAAGGCCAATAAGAATGGCACAAAACAACCCCTATGTCAATTTCACTGGAAACAACCCACTTTCCCTCAATGTATAACATCCAATCCCTAGTTATAGCCTTGAATAACATTCCATACTTCACTAGAGAAAATCAAACTACTCCTAGTGATTATGTTAAGGATATTGCTAACCTTTGTGCAATCTATGAAATCAATGAGATGCAAGTTGCTGTCAAACTACTGGCATCTTCATTCAAAGGGAAAGCTTTGTAATGGTTCAGAAGTCTTGGAGCTCAGGTTCTATCCACAAATTAGAACCAGTTATGTATAGCCCTCCATGAGTAGTTTGGAGAAAAGGGAGACAACTTGTCCCTTTTAGAGCAGCTAACAACCATCAAGAGAGATCCCAATGAACAGCTGACCGATTTCAACTTCTGATGTCAAAATGACTTGGGAGAGAATTCTAGTGGCATTAATGCCGAGTAACAGAAGGTACTTTTATATATTATCTCAAAGCTCTAAATTATTATATTTCTATGTTAATTCAGTCCATGGCAGGCATATCTGTCCTTGTTGGCTTATAGCATTACCATTAGGGCTGAAAATTGTTTGATTCAAGCTGGCAAGCTAGCTCCTAGGCCTCCAATGCCATTATTTCCAAGTTTAGAGAGCCCAAATACTAATCAAATGCACCTAATTTAGCTCCTTCTCCCACTCCTAGAAATCAGAGTTCAATATGAAGCTTCTACTTCATCTCCAAGTGCCCCAAATGAGCTTCAAGAAGTCATGAAGCAATTGCAAAATTTAGGTAATGAGCTGGTTACACTCAAGAGGCAACAAGCCCAAGGTTTTAGACCTTCTTATCAGCCTCAAGCTTAGCCTAACAGGCAGCCATACCAACCACAAAGACCACCTAATCCAGCTGCAAATATGAATCAAACAAGGCCTCCTGCCAATAGACCATTTCAGCCCTACAATCCAAATGCCATATCTACCTCTAAGGCATTAGTGCCAGCACAAAACAACGTTGCTCAAGAGTATGATTGGTGTTTTCCATGCAATGAACCTCATAACCAATCTATGTGCTTCAATGGTGCTTTGAATCAAGCATTAATGGTGACAACTACTGGTGTGGAGGGTGAAGGTAGTCAAGGAAACAACCAACAACAAGAAACATTCCAACAGCAATCAGCCCCAAATGACACCACATTGGTAAATTGGCAGGCAGAAGATTTCTGTGGCATGAATCAAGCAGTTTCTCAAGGTGTTGCAGCCAATACAAGGTCAAAAAGAAGGAATTTGGGTGAAGAACATCCATTAGCTTCAACCAATCCACAACCTTCCACTAGCTCCACAAATGATTGGCAAGCAAAATTCAATTTCAAATACACAAGGGCAGCCAAGAACAGCTCCTAGGCCAACTCAAATGCCAGTTGTTGTTGCCCATGTGCAAGGAGTGAATGTGCAAAGCCAAGGGACAGCAAAGAGATCCTTCATCACCATTCAGTATCATTGATCAGATGAAGAAGACAAATGTAAATATATCAATGTGGGAATCCCTATCTATCCCAGGCCAAAGAGATTTGCTACAAGCTGCCATGAAAGGACTGGCCAACTTCGAATCAGCAAGTTCATATGCAAGAGAAAGTGCTCACAAATGCAGCCCAGCCTGAGAGGAAATCATGGAGGACAACAAGGTAAAATGTTGAAGCCCCCTCCATTTCTATGTTTCATTGATCATTGGAAACCAATGTTAGTACACAATTGCATGATTGATTCTGGGGCAAGTAGTTCAGTAATGCCTAAAACAGATAGCTGATCAGCTAGGGCTCCAGTATGAGGTCATATCCAAAGGGGTAGTGCAATTGGATGGGACAGTAGTAAAAACAGTTGGAGTGATAAAAAAACTTGAGTCTTACCTTGCATGCATGTCCCAACGTTGTTGTTTTGCAAGATGTCTCAGTCATAGACCTTCCACCACTCTTTTCCCTATGTCTTGTCAAGGGACTTCACAGCCAAGATTGGGGGATATTTGTCTGCTGATTGGTCACACATGTTGTTCAGAAACGAGGTATGGAACTAAAGCTACAATCAGGTCTGAACCTATTGCAAACTTCCACATTGAACCCTTACACTCCAAGTCAGATCAATACCAATTGTTCAGCATTTGATCAAGAAGATCACCCAAGCACTGATGAAGCTGACACCAAGGTTGGAAGCATCCCGGATCTAACTCTTGATGAATGGGCAAACAAGGTTCATGCTTTTGATCCTTATCAAGAAGTAGAAGAATCTGAGCTAGGGGTCTATTGTATACATGAAGAAAATCAGCCTATTCCTAGCATCACCAAGCCAAACCACAAGGATGACAATGAGGTATGGCAGCTGTTTTTTGATGGATCAAGGAGTAGACAAGGTGCAGGAGGGGGAGCTATGCTTGTTTCACCTCAAGGAGTAAAGTACTATTCAGCTTTTAGATTTCAGTTTGCATGCTCCAATAACACTGCTGAATATGAAGCCTTGGTGCAAGGGATGCATTGGGCAATCAAGAAGAAAAATAAATAACTTGCAAGTCTTTGGTGACAGTGAGTTGATTGTAAATCAGGTCAAGGGACAGTCATGCTGCCAAGAATGATCTACTCAGGTGCTACAAGAACAGGGTGTGGGACCTCATGGAATATTTTGAGGGTTTTGGCATCAAATCCATTCCTAGAAAAGAGAATCAAGATGCTGACAGGCTTTTGCAGCAGTAGGGGGCAGCCTTTTACATTGTTGAAAGCATTCAAAAAGACAAGGTACAGCCAAACATCCACGTGATTATGAGGCCTTCAGTGCTAGATAACAATGTCAGTTGGCAAGTATTTGAGAATGATCAACAAATCATCCATTTCTTGCAAGAAGAAGCTGAGTTCTCAGCTAAGAATCAAGAAAAGTTGGAACAGCAGTATGGTGACCAAGTGGTACAGCTGAGAACTAACAAGCTGTCCAAGGGACTTATCACTTTGGAGTCCATTTTTAATCCCAATGATCAGTTTAGGAAGGAGAAAGCAAACATTCAGGTCAAGAGAGAAGATTCAGTATCCATCTTGGTAGAAGAGAACAAACCATTGCAAAATTGGAAAGATGACAACTGAGCAAGAAAGGTATGAGTTCATACAGCTTTGTCAAGAATTCCCTGATGTGTTTGCTTGGAGCTATGAAGATTTGAAAGGTTTCAATCCCAACTTAGCTCAGCATACCATTGAATTGGATCCAAATACTAAGCCTGTCAGGAAGAAACAAAGACCAGTCAATCCACACATGGAGCCTCTCATGAGGAAGGAATTGGACAAGCTGATTGGATGTCAAGAATCATATTCCCTATCAAGCATTCTAGTTGGGTTGCCAACTTGGTTCCAGTTAGAAAGAAGAGTGGGGAAATCAGATTGTGTGTTGATTTCAGAGATTTGAATAGAGCATCTCTCAAGGACCATTATCCACTCCCTTCTATGGAGCAAATATTGCAAGTTATGTATCCTGGCTCAGAGAGGTTTTCACTACTTGATGGCTATTCAGGCTACAATCAGATTATGGTGAAAGAAGAAGACCAATTCAAGACAGCCTTCACAACCAAATGGGGAACTTATGCATACAAGAAAATGCCATTTGGGCTGTCTAACGCTGGAGCTACCTTCCAAAGGAGCAATGGACATGGCGTTCAAGGGGTTTGATTAACAACATAGTGCTGATATATCTTGATGATATCACTGTTTTTTCAAAAAAATGCAGCAGACCACCTCTTTCATTTGAGGCAAGTGTTTCAAAGGTGTAGAAGATTTGGAGTATCTTTGAATCCTAAGAAAGTGTATCTTTCTTGCACATGAAGGAAAGCTCCTTGGCCATATCGTCTCTAAGGAGGGATTAACAATTGATCCAGAGAGGGTTGAATCCATAAGAGCACTACCATTGCCAAGCCACAAGAAAGCCCTTCAAAGTTTCTTGGGAAGAATAAACTTTGTTCGGAGGTTTGTCCCAGATTTTGCAGCCCTTGTCAAGCCCATCACCAAAATGTTAAAGAAGAGCATGGCTTTCAAATGGATAGCAGAAGGCAAGGAGAGTTTTGAAGCAATCAAAGAAGCCATCTCCCAAGCACCAACTCTCATCAACCCTGACTTTCTCCAAGGATTTCATCCTCTATGCATTTGGAGGTGATGATACTATTTCTGCCATTTTGGTACAGCAGAACAAAGACAATGATGAACAGCCAATTGCCTTCTTCAGCCAGAGCCTAGATGACTATGAGGTGAAGGTATTCTTTTATTGAAAAGCATGTGCTTGCAGTAATCAGAAGCTTGAAGAAATTCAAGCCATTTAGTCTCAAACAACAAGGTCCAGTTGATTGGTCTCACATGCTGGGGTTAAGGACTTCCTCCTCAACAAAGATTTGAATGAGAAAAGGGCAGGTTGGATCACCCGTGTCATGGAGTATGACATTGAGATCAAGATCACCAAGCTGGTAAGAGGGAAAAGGATTGTGTGAGCAGCTCGCTTCCAAACAACTCAGACAGCATGCAGATGAAGAAGAGGTTGTTTTGCTATTCAAGACAGCCATGATCATGTGAAGCACTCAAGATAGGAAAATGATGATGTGTCCTCACTCCTTGCTGGACCCAAGAATATAATACACTTCCTACAGCACAGGCATGTGCCCTCCAGAAATGAACAAGACCAAAAGAAGACACTTCAGATTGCAGGCTATCCCATATGCCCATTGTTGATGGATGTTTTGTTCAAGAAGGATGTGAATGGAGTGCTGCTGAGATGCATTAGCACAAATCAGATTCATAGGGTGTTGGAAGAGTTCCATGGTGGACCAGCTGGTGGTCATTTTGCACCAAGAGTGACAACTCTAAAAATCATGAAGGTTGGTTATTATTGGCCTAAAATTTTCAGTGATTGTTATGCATGGATCAAGAGGTGTAAGAATTGTGCATTCTTCACAGGAAAAGAGAGAGGTTAAGCTAGCCCTTCCCCATTGCATCCAATCTCAGTTGACCAGCCATTCATGCAATGGGGTTTGGACTTCATTGGAGTCATTAATCCCAATTCAAGTCAAGGGCACAAGTGGATTTCTGACAGCCACAGACTACTTCACCAAGTGGACTAGAAGCAGTAGCACTCAAAGAAGCAAATGAGTCTAGCATCTTAGACTTTTATGAGGGGATAACAACCAGATTTGGTGTACCTGCCACAATAATATCAGATAATGCATTGGCATTCATTGGATCCAAGGTGACTGAATGGGCTGTCAAGAACGGGATCTACCTAAGCACTTCATCAAATTATTACCCTCAGGGTAATGGCCAGGCCGAGTCCACAAACAAGAACTTGTTAAGAATCATTAGGAGGACTCTTGATGAAAATCAGAGGATCTTGGCATACCAAACTGAAATCAGCCTTATGGGCTGATAGGATAACTCCCAAAGAGATCTACAGGTAACTCTCCATTCAAGCTTGTTTATGGAAGAGAGGCAATCTTGCCCATGTCACTTGAGTTGCCAACATTGGAACTCATGAAATAGCTGGAGTTGCTAGAGTTTGAGCCCATGGAGGTGAGATATGCAGAATTGATGGAGCTGCAAAAAATCAGAAATCAGGCATCCCAAGCAATGGAAAAGGATCAAGCTTTGATAAAAAAGACCTTTGATAGAAGGCCAAAGATAGATCCTTCCAGGTTGGAGATCTAGTGTTGAAATGGGATGCAGACAGAGAAAAACCGGGAAGACATTCAAAATTTGATGCCATTTGGAGTGGCCCATACATGGTCACAAAGTGCAAGAACAACAATGCTTTCCAATTGGCCTCATTGGATGGTGAAGAACTACAGATTCCAGTCAATGGAATCTATCTCAAGCGTTGCTTCTAGAGGGAAGTTCACTACACCTTGTAAATATTAGATTAGATTTTCATTCCTCCAAGTGCTTGTGCACATTGTTTTGTTGTAGGTTAGTTTTGTTTTCCCTAAGTGCTTTGGCACAAGCTTGCTGTCCATGGAGATGTTTTAGCATGTCCTTGCTTCCATCAGGTGATAGTTCCATCTTCCTCCTTGCACATTCTAAGTCAGTTGAGGATTCTAAATAGAAAATTTGATGACTCCATGCCCAATGGACTGCTTTAGGCAACTGGTCTTTTCATCTAGCAGGCAGATGACCCCGCTGAGTCGCCAAAATTGTTATCCAAAATTCACCCCCCAGGGTAAATTTTGGATAACATGCATCAGTGTTCTTACCTTGCAGAGTGCCTCAGGCAAATTGGTTGATTCAGAGCAAACGTCATGCTTTCTTGAAATGGTACCATTCAGATAGATCTCTCTAAGTCTCTTATCCAGAAAGCTAAAAGTGTTGCTCTGGGACAATGCGGGACAAAAGGGTTGCCAAGTTAACCGGCAACGGAGGTTGAGCCACAAAAAATTGTGAAAGCACTAAGCAGTCCAATAGGAAAATGGGACATGGCATAGGACAGAAATTACGCGGATCAGGTGCGAAAAGCCTCCAGCCGCGGGAGAAAAAATTGAGGTACTAACTGCTGAAAAGGATTGGCCTTCGGATCGCGTTTTTGCCGGTTCTATCGACATAAAATGCGCGAAATGTCTAAACCGTTCGGGACAAATCAGCATCAAGGTGCGACCGCCCGGTTCGCCGAAATGAGCATCAGATAGTCCAAAGTTCAATTGGGTATGCGCAGGACAAAAGGACGTTGAACTAGCCGGTTTGCGTGAAATGATTTCACAAGGTCATTTCTGAAATATTTGGAACATTTTCCGAGAGAGAAATACGTCCGAAGGGCACAAAAGCTGGTTCGAGAACCAGCCAGATCACGCCATGTGTCTCCAAGAGGTCCAAAGTCAAAAGGGACATTTGGGACGGTCAACCCGACGCTAATACGAGGAATGGGTCCTATGAAGCGCATGCTAGAGCTCGGGGAGAACCATTAGAAAATTTGCCCACGTGTCCTCATAGCCAGTAAAGGTCAGAAAAAGTCAAAGGTCCTCCATGCCCTGTTTAACCAGATCACACGTTTCCATACAATGTAGGATCGGGCTCCCACGTGTTTTATGTTTTCAAGAATCATCCAAAAGGCTAAAATTCAAGTACTGTAAAAGCCGCGATTTGGTTCAGTAGAGGAGAGAGAATTTTCGTAGAATCAGAGCGCATGCCACGTGTCATCCAAGTGGCAAGAGCGCGCGGAGAAGAATCAAAAACATCTGTTTTCGCCTGTTTTGTGCCCTAATTCTTCAGATCGACATATCTTTCGATCTAGAGCTCAGATTTACACGTTAATTGATATCAACAGAAAGCTCTGTGAAATTCTCTACACGATTCCGAGGGTCAATATTGCATTTTGGTTCAGTTTTAAGAAATAAAAATTACAGAAGATGCCTCTGTGTCATGGGTTCATAAGCTAGAAATGACATTCTCAGCGACCAACTTTAATGCAGAATGGGTCACATTCTCCTGCTTCCATTAGGCAAAGTGCTGCTGGTATGTTTGAACCCGCCACTTCTGCCATGATGAGCCGTTTTAATGCATCACCTAGTACTGTAGTTGGTGGCAGTTCCCATTCCTTCGTACATTTTCTGTCTCCTGGGTTCTTCCTATGCAATTTAAAGAGCCAGATTTGGATCTGAATTCTGTAGTTGGCAACAATTTCTGATCTGCACCCTCCCTTCTTCTCTTTCACCTCTAAGCTAGAGATTTGTGGAGTTTTTCAAACCTCTCCATTTCAGACTGTAATGCAAGTTTTGCCTTTTGGCCATTGCAATGATGCCTAAATCGATCAATTCTTGAGCAATGATAATGCATCCAGTCTGTGATTTGCTTTCAACCCTCTCTTTGTATTATATTGCTAAGTGATTTCTTGATCAATTTCATTGCATTTGAGGAATAGGTGATGTGTATGGTCTTATGTTATACACTACATGGTTTGTGTTTAATGGCATGCGAAGCATATGTTCTATATAGGGTGAAATTTTGGGTAATGTGGAAGAGAGGGTGACCGATGCTAGTCAAGGGTAACCGATGCTAGTATAGGGTAATCGGCCACGATAAGGTAGGGCATGTGACCGATGTCGGTGAAGGTAAAACTGATGTCAGTTAGGTTGGGGATGTTATAAAAAATAAAAATTCTACTCTTTTTGAAATCATTTGTCCTGTGTGAAATAAAAGAAAATGACACGAGAGAGAGGGAAAGTTGGAAAGTGTTCAGATGGAATGGAAAGCTGAGTTGGCGAGCTGAACAATAGGTGATTGGTAGTTGAGAGGTGGGTCCACGAGATTAGATTGTTGGATTTAGGTGGTTGGAGGTGAGGTGACCGATTAGTGATGACAGAGGCCGGAGAGGGATCGGGCAGGCCACTAGTGCAGTGGCCAGATGTGCCACCACGGTGATGGTAGCATGATGAGGTAAGTGTCAAACCCTTTCGATGTTTTGTGAGATAGATTAGGTGATAGGTCAGGTTTTGAAATATTAGGTGTGTGGGGGGGAAATGAAATTTGAAATGTGGGAGGGTAAATTGGGTAGAATAGGAATGGGGAGAGAGGTAAGTGGGTGAATGAGGGGTAGGATGGGGTTGAGGGGAAGTGTAGGGGAGAATGGGTGGGTAGGAGGGTCAGGAGAGGGAGTTTTTTGAGAGGGGAGGGTTTGAGGGTCACGGTTTTTGCCACGACAGTGACCGGTGTCATTCGGGGCTAGCCGGCATCGGTAGGGTCAAACTGGTATCAGTCATGAAACAGGTGACCCATGCCGGTTTAGGGGTGACTGGGGTCAGTTAGAGATAACCGGCACTGGTCAGGTTTTGGAGAAAAAGGGGCCGAAAGGGCCCCAGGTTGAGTGGGTGAGAGAGGTAGGGGAAAAGAAGGTGTTTTGGTGCAAAATATGGCATAGGTAGGGGGTGAAACGGGCATGGGTAGATGATAGTGGTGAGAGTGGGGGTGGGTAAATAGAAATGTGATACGCAAGGTAGGCTGGGGAAGAATGACACAAGATGTAGATTAGGCATTATAGGTGCATGTTGAACAGGGTGTGAGGTCAATGGCACCCTACAAGGCACTAGATTAGGGGCCCAGTTTGGAACGGGCAGGAAGAGATCCACTGTGGATGAGAGATAGGGTGCCACCCCTACTCTTGAGGTAGGATGGCATGCAGGGACAGTTGAGGAGTACTACCAGGAACAGTGGAGGAGGTGGGATGATTGGGGTCTGACTATTAAGTACATGCAATCTGCCTCGAGTGAAGGACTGATGGACTCACCTCATAGATAGCACAGGGGACCATCGAGCTATGAGACAAGATCAGGGAAGGCCACTAGTCACTGTAGACCAACTCCGGGTGAGATGACAGTCACCCTGAGGACGTGCCAGCAGGGTCCTGAGATTACCACCGTGACTAGAGAGGAGGAGGAGACTCGATCTCCTGAGGAGGATGTCTCAGAGGAGGCTTGATGCCTATTAATAGTGTTTGGGGGTGTACTGGTAGACATGACATTTGATATACCAGCCTGCATGCCAAGATGGTGGGATGTACCTAGAGTTTTGTATATTTTGATCATATACTGGCCTGTGTGCCAAAGATGGTGAGGCTGTATATGAGAGTTTTGAGAGACTGGATTATATACACCGTCCTATGTGCCGAAGACATTTGACAGTTATGTATATGGATACACATGTTTGGATATTGTATTTATATAGATGATGATGATTATGGGCATTATGTGTTTGTGTTGATAACATTTTATTATTATGCATAGATGGACTTATGGTAGGTGTGTTAGGCATGGATTGAGTCAGGTCATGGATTTAGGCATGATGGAGTTAGGTCATGGTTTTAGGCATGGATTGAGTTAGGTTTTGGTTTAGGCATGGATTGAGTTAGGTTTTGTTTTAGGCATGGATTGAGTCAGGTCATGGATTTAGGCATGGATTGAGTTAGGTTTTGGTTTAGGCATGGATTGAGTTAGGTCATGGATTTAGGCATGGATTGAGTTAGGTCATGGATTTAGGCATGGATTGAGTTAGGTTGTGGTTTTAGGCATGGATTGAGTCAGGTTGTGGAGGTTGTAATTCATTAATTTTTGCAATGAATGATGATATGGGTCATGTTTAAGATGTTTTATAAGACATGCATGACGTTGGTAAAGAAATGGTAATCAAAATAAATGTATGTTTTGATGATGAGAAAAATGTGAAGCAATTTGTCATTTGTTTGGTTTAATTTCCAATTTTTGATATAAAAAGGAAACAAAGTAGGGTAGAATGTGGTTTAGGAAAATAAAAGATGAATTGGTTAGGGTAGAGAGTGGTTGAGCTAACCTCCAAGGGCCCCATGCCCATGGAGTGCTGCCTACATAGTCCCAATGAAAAGGGACCTCAGGTTGATGTAGTTCTCCCATAAGCTAGGGAAGAATATGAGGAGGTATGAGAATGAGTTGGTAGGTTTTAAGCATGGTTTGGGTTTAGGTCTATTAGGTGTGGGTGAGTTGTGGGCAACTTGGTATAGGTGATTTTGATTGTGGTAGAAGAAGAAGATTACCCAAAGGTAAGCGTTGAGGACCAAGTCTTGTATAAGGTAATCAATACGTAATAAAGAAGGTTAAAAGATAAGAGGGGGTAAGAAAGCCACCTGATTGGTGAGGATCATAACTGGTGGACCATACCGTAGGTAGGCTAGTGAACATAAGACCCTAAAGACTTTGCATGAGTGATTATCCTAAAGGTGAATAATAGTCACATGATCACCAAATGTCATAGTTCCAAGAGGTCCCTTGAGGCGGTAGGAAATGGGAGTGTGAATGGTGAGAGGGATGAAAGGTGGTTAATTTTTATATGGTACGAGGTAGCATGCCTTTGTAGCAAGAGATCCAAGGTCACAATGGGAAAGTCCATGACTAAAAGGTTGTTTGTTTTAACTGATGTTTGAGATAGACTGATTGATGTGGGAAGTTCATATGGGATGAAGAAATTAACTCCTTGAGGTCTTCGTGAAGCTGATCGATGCGGGAAGCTTCAGATTCTCTCTCTTTTTGCTTCTTGTTCACTTTTTTTGAAAGAGCTTTATATAGTTTTCCTTTGAGGGAGCAGTCTATTTATAGCAGTGATTGATAGAGAGAAAGATGTCCTTTTGAGGGAGTCATCTTTTTATTTGAAGTGTGACTCAAGGAGTTGGATCCCATGTGAGGGCCTTTAAGTCATGGACAAGACTAAGGTGGAGACTAAGATTCTTGTTCAGAAAGTAGGGTGAAATGACCATGGGATCTCATCTAAAGGTAGACAAAAAGTATCCATGAGAATAATGCTATGTGTAGTGCTGTGGTACACATATTCAAGAGAAGATAACAAGTGATGGGTAAGCACATGATTCTTATTTAATCATTAGTGATGGCATAGGAAGTGGATAGTGCTCAAGGGACAAGCATGGAAAGAGGCAAAAAGTGAGGTAGGAATAAAAGTCAATAGTAGAATGGTCAAAGATGCAAGGAATTAAGGGGCTTAGGTTTGGGTTTACCATCGAGTGAAGATAAATGATAAGCACATGATCCATAAGTATGGGTCATGATGTATGGTCCAAGCCAATTAGGAGAAAATTTTCCCCATTTATTTTTTTCTACTTTAGTTACATGTTGATTTTCTTTCAGGACAAGGTCACCGACTTGGAAGGTTCGTTCATGGACATGTTTATCATAGGCACGTTTGATACATTTTTGGTAAACTTGAAGGTGATCAAGAGCGTTAAGATGACATTTCATCTAATAACTCAAGTTGTGCTAAACGGTCCTGAAAAATTTGTCATCATTGAGCATGTCATGGAGAGAAATGTAGAGTGAGGGAATCTGGACTTCGAGAGGCAGAATACCTCTATACCATAGACCAGAGAAAAGGGTGTGGCAGTAGTGGAAGTATGAATACTAGTGCGGTATGCCCATAGGGAAAAAGGAATGTGCTGTATGCCAGTCCTTCCCAGTATCGTTAACCACTTTCATGAGAATTTTGTTTCAGGGTTTTGTTGGTGGATTGGCTTGGCTGTTGGTTTGTGGGTAATAAGGTGACAAGAAAATGAGATGAATGCTGAAGGTGTCACAAAGTTTTGTAATGTTTTATTTTTGAATTGTTTTCCGTTATCAGTGATGAGGTGATGAGGAACACCAAAGTGACAAATGATGTGATGATTGATGAACTCACATATTTTCTCAGCTTTCATGGAGATGAGTGGTATGGATTCAACCCATTTTGTGTAGTATTCGGTAGTGGTGATGATCCATTGATGGGGTTGGGAAGAATGGGGATTGATCTCTCCGACAAGATCCAAACCCCATCGAGAGAAGGTCTAAAGGTCACGGATGACCTGTAAGGCATGACTCAGTGTATGATGAAGGTTGGCATGTTGTTGGAATTTTACACAATGTTTGACATAGTCACAACAATCATGGTTGCGGGTCGGCCAGTAATAGCCTAGGCAAAGAATATGCTTAGCAACAACAAGGCCACTGAAGTGACCTCCACATATGCCATCATGAACTTCCTTGATGGTATAAGGAATTTCAGAACTCGTGAGGCATCGTAAGAGAATACCATCAAATTTGTGCTTATAGTGGAGGCCCCCCATGATGACATAATGAGAGACCTTTTTAAGAAAAGCACATTGTCCATTGCGAGTGAGGTCGGGAGGTAAGATGGAAGAGAGAAAGATAGTCAGAGTATTTTTTATAGCCCCAGGTCATACCAAAGGTCACTCAGGTCAGGGGCAGTGGTTCCGATAAAGTAAACATCGACGAGGTAAATAAGAGGGTGACTAGAGTTGTTGTATGGTGACAAATATTTTATAATCGGCGGGAAAAGTGGGTATTTGAGAAGCCAAGCAGGCCATGGTATCGGAATTTTTTTTTGTTGAACGTGGGATGGTTTGAAGGGCGTAGCAGTCGAAGGTGGTCAAAAGTATGTCTACATGATGTTTTTACTTTTGAAGCGTCTCATTACGACATTGGTATATACCATTGAATTGGTTTACGACCAATTGGGAATCACCAAAGATGTTGATGGATTTGACATCCAAGGCATAGGCAGCTTGGAGACCTAATACGAGCACTTCGTATTTGGCAATATTGTTTGTACAATCAAAATATAGTTTGAAAGACAAAGGCATGGGTTCACCATCAAGAGAATGAGGATAACACCAGCCCCACCCCCACGCTGACACTTGGAACCATCGAAGAAGAGTGTCATTTGGTAAGTGGGTTCATCTAGGGAAAGGGTAGCAATTGACTCATCTGGAAAGTCAAAGTTAGAGGGTTGATCCCCAAAAATAGGTGCGGTCAGCCAATTGGTCTGGTGATAGCTTGGCCCTTGATGGAATTTTGATGGATGAATTCAAGGTCGAGGTTAGCCAGAAGCATAAGCCAGTGTGTGGCACTTTGATTTTGGTAAGGTTTAGCATACATGAAGTGTAAGGGGTTGGTGTTGGTCACAACATAGGTTTTGTGATTGAGTAGGTAATGGCAGAGTTTTGTGGCAACAAAAACTAAGGCTAAGAAAAGTTTTTCGGGATGTGTGTATCAGGTTTCATAGTCCAAAAGAGTACGAATTATGTAATAAACCACCTGCTCTCTATGTTGTTCATCACGATGAGCGAGCATGGCCCCCAAGGAGTGATCGGTAGCTGAGATGTATAGGTAGAAGGGTTGATCATCTTTAGGTGGAATGAGCACGGGTGGTTGAAGAAGGTATTGTTTTAAGGCCTCAAAATATTTGTGGCTAGTCATCATCCCATTTAAAGGAGACATCCTTCTTGAGAAGATGATGAAATGGTTGACACCGATCAGACAATTGTGAAATGAAACGACGAATAGACTGCAACTTACCTTGCAGGCTACAGAGTTTCCTAAGGTTGGTGGGTGGAGGCATTTCAAGAATGGCCTTGACTTTAGCAGGGTCAACTTCTATACCACGTAAGAAAATGATAAATCCCAGGAGCTTTCTTGAGAGAACCGAAGACACACTTCTTAGGTTGAAGGAAGACGTAATATTTAATAAGGTGGTCAAAGATGGTTTTTAGGATAGTGAGGTGCTCAGAGGGGCATTTAGATTTGGCTAGGAGATCGTCCATGTAATCTTCCAATATACGATGCATGATGTCATGGAAGATATAAGTCATAGCCCACTGATATGTGGCACCAAGCATTTTTAAGGCCAAAAGGCATGACTCGATAGTAGAAGGTCCCCCAAGGGGTGATGAATATGGTTTTGTGTTGATCTGCTAAGCAAGATTTGGTTATAACCTGAGAAGCCATCCATGAGTGATAGCATCTCGTGACCAGTGGTAAGGTCAACTAGCTGGTCAATACTAGGTAGAGGAAAGTCATCTTTTGGGAAAGCTAGATTGAGGTCACAAAAATCCATGTAAATGTGGAGTACCCCTGTTGCCTTAGTGATAGGGGCAATGTTAGAAATCCAATGAGGATAATCAATGGGTAAGATGAAGGAAATAGAAAGAAGGCACTGAATTTCTTATTTGATGAGAAGGGAAATGCGAGGGTGAATTTTCCTCAGCTTTTGTTTGACAAGTTTGGCATCGGGAATGGTTACGATATTGTGGACCACTATGGGGGGGCCAACGCCAGGCATGTCTACGTAAGACCAAGCAAAAACATGGTTATGATCTTTGAGAAAAGAAGTGATGGATTCATGTTCAGCAACATCTAAAGATTAACCGATCTTTAGGATGTGTGGGTCATCCTGAGTATGAATGTTGATTTTGATAGTCGATTCATTCAACATGGTTTACGTCTTAGATGGTAGCGATCGATGAATATATGAGTCTTCTGCACCAAGGTAGGTGAGTATAGATTCATCATCCTGACATTGAATGATGTTAATCGAAGGTGTATCATCATCAATCATTTCAGGGTATAGGAAGGGAAGAGAGAAGGGAGCCTCGCCCTCACGTTGATAAGTCAGAGGCCCCAAGGAGATGGTGTTTATGAATTTTTTTTTAGGAGGAATGGATTCTGGATCCATCGACTTCGTCAGTGAAGATGGTGATGGGGGTGACGAAGGTGAAAAGGGCTGATATCTTCAATGAGTTCAACACGGGCCTTCTTGGTAGGTGGTTCAGCAAAGTGATACCACTACATCGTTATGCTTGCATGAGTAGTACATGGAATAACAGTATGGTGGCCTTTCTCATAAAATCCAAAACCAAAACCCTTCCATGCACATTGAGGTGCAAGAAGGTGTGGGTGAAATGATGATTGGTGAACGATTGGAGGTTGGTGGAAAATGGGTGAATTTGTAACGGTGGTTCAGGTGTGTTAGTTGTAGTATCAAGTCCCCCATAGGTGATATTGGTATGAAGGTGGGGAGGACCATAAAGGAGGCACTCTCCTATATGGTGATCATAGCATCTAAGGGTGTTGGTGAAGGATTTTGTATACTCTTGTGGAGTAAGGAATGTGTTGACACTATATAGGCGATACTCCCCCAGAGTGAGGCGTTGAAAAATTCCTTCCAAGGGATTCGGTGGTTGGTATGTGGGTAGCTGGAATGGATGATGTGTAGAGGTCAGAGTGGAGGTGGAGCTAATGGATTGGGAGGCTGATGGTTCAGCTGTGGAGGTTGTGGTAGCAGTAGGAATGGAGGATGTATGGTGTGGTTAAGGTAGCGGTTGCACTAGTGAGTGGAGGTGGAGGTGAGGAGGACCATGGAAAACAGTGGAGGTAGATGCTTTGATGGGTATGAGCATGTCATTGGGTCGGTAAAGCATGTTGCAAGTTTTGAAAGGTGATGGGTCAGCTAGGAATGGTATAGGTGTGTCCTTCATGCATGAACTTCACATAACAATGCAAAGTGTGAAGGGACACAATTGACATGAATCCTCTTCCAAGCAATAGGTTATATTGAAATTCACCCTCTAAGATGTAAAATAACTCTAGAACATATGTGGGGGCCCATGCAAAATAATGTGGAGGATGATAGTGCACATAGTGTAGAGGTGAGTCCTGTTATTGAATGAATC